>JACTAT010000037.1:11348007-12051984 GCA_014526335.1 Chrysaora quinquecirrha
ATTTTTAGACTGGGGTACTCGGTACCATACCTCTACAAGGGTTTCTACTATAACAATGTTGGGAATAACGATACTGACATGAAACTTGGCAAGAATGCACAGTTTGATACGCTGAAAAAGATAGGATGCAGACCCCTCCGGAAAAGTGCCCCCTTATTCTATTTTTAGACTGGGGTACTCTGTATCATACCTCTACAAGGGTCTCTATTGTAACTATGTTGGGAATTCAGATATTGCAATAAAACTTGGCAATCATACACAGTTTGATAAGCTGAAAAAGATACGATGCAGACCCCTCCGAAATGATGCCCCCTTATTCTATTTTTAGACTGGGGTACTCGGTACCATACCTCTACAAGCGTGTCAATTGTAACTATGTTGGGAATTAAGATATTTCAATAAAACTTGGCAAGTATACACAGATTGATAAGCTGAAAAAGATAGGATGCAGACCCCTCCGGAAAAGTTCCCCCGTTATTCTATTTGTAGACTGGGGTACTCGGTACCATACCTCTACAAGCATTTCTATTGTAGCTATGTTGGGAATTAAGATATTGCAATAAAACTTAGCAAGTATACACAGTTTGATAAGCTGAAAAAGATAGGATGCAGACCCCTCCGGAAAAATGCCCCCTTATTCTATTTCTAGACTGGGTACTCGGTACCATACCTCTACAAGCATTTCTATTGTAGCTATGTTGGGAATTAAGATATTGCAATAAAACTTAGCAAGTATACACAGTTTGATGCGCTGAAAAAGATAGAATGCAGACCCCTTCGGAAAAATGACCCTTCATTCTATTTTTAGACTTGGAATTTTTTTAATGAAATAATAATTAATAATCAAAAAAGAAATAATGGCCTAGTACCAGCCCGCACTAAACGCTTTGCAACGCATTTCATCTATACAGTATGGTGTATAAAAACTGATCCAATGTTGTATCTCATAATGAATATATATTTAACAATACCAGCCCCCTTCACACCGTACTCAGCATCTAATCTCCCTTAAAGAGAATTTAGGAGGGATAACTTCTATGCTCCGGCACCCCGTGTTCTCGCGTCAAAGAACACGGTCTGAGGAGATTGGTCGTATATGAGAGTTGGTGTATACTATAGAGGTCATGTATGCTGAAAGTTTTTTAAATTTGCACAGAGGTCATATACTCAAATGGTTATCAGGTTTAGCTGATTGTACATACAGTATAAATATATGATTTGTATATCCTTGAATTATGGTTATAGGTCTCATTGTGTTCGCCATGTATATGTGTACAAATTGCCTCTCTATACTGTGCAAATTTATAAAATTTCAGGATACAGGCGCTCTATCATATATATTGGCTCTTATATATTCTTGAATGCGAGAACATGGGTGTGCCCTTAAATGAATGGAGCACACGATTCGTAGCCCCAGATGCTCTTTAGTCAAGGTAAGATAAGCTGATGAGTATAGTAAAATGCATTGTAAATATGATAAACAACTCTCCATTAGTTTTATACAACTTACTGTATACTTGAAAGTGCATTACGCCGCGTTTAGTGAGGGGTTTGTACTAGACCACTATTTCTTATTTAATTTATTATTAACATTTCATACAAACATGTTTTAAGTTTATGATAAGTTTGTAAATAATTAATAGTTATTGATATGGTGCTGAAGAAGGCTCGACATAGCGGAAACAAAAAACGTCAGACGGGAGGAGAGCCTTTGGCTGTATGACTTGGAGAGTTACTGGGCGATTTCATTGAGCTCTATAGCGCAGAAGAAATGTCATTGGCTCTCTGGTCATGCAGCCCAGGTTCGGGTCCAACTTATTGTGGTATCCACTTGTGGAAACATCTAATTAATAGTTATTGAAATAGAGATGCTTGAAAGTAGTTATGCCAGGCTGACGCAGCATTGAAGCATATAGATACGAGGAATGTTCCTACTGTAATATCTTAACGTAGTATATCACAGTTATAATTGAAACTTTTTGAGAGTGGTATTGAACCGAGTCTCCTAGTCTCAAAATAGAACTGGGGACACTTTTTCAAAGGGGGTCTGCATCCTATCTTTATTAGCGTATCAAACTGTGCATTCTTGCCAAGTTTCACTGCAATATCGTAATTCCCAACATAGTTACCATAGAAACACTTGTAGAGGTATGGTACCGAGTACCCCAGTCTAAAAATAGAATAAGGGGGCATTTTCCGGAGGGGTCTGCATCCTATCTTTTCAGCTTATCAAACTGTGCATTCTTGCCATGTTTCATGGCAATATCGTAATTTCCAACATAGTTACCATAGAAACACTTGTAGAGGTATGGTACCGAGTACCCCAGTCTAAAAATAGAATAAGGGGAATTTTTCCGGAGGGGTCTGCATCCTATCTTTTTCAGCTTATCAAACTGTGTATACTTGCCAAGTTTTATTGCAATATCTTAATTCCCAACACAGTTACAAGAGAAACGTTTGTAGAGGTATGGTACCAAGTACCCCAGTCTAAAAATAGAATAAGGGGGCACTTTTCCGGAGGGGTCTGCATCCTATCTTTTTCAGCCTATCAAACTGTGCATTCTTGCCAAGTTTCATTGCAATATCTTAATTCCCAACACAGTTACAAGAGAAACGTTTGTAGAGGTATGGTACCAAGTACCCCAGTCTAAAAATAGAATAAGGGGGCACTTTTCCGGAGGGGTCTGCATCCTATCTTTTTCAGCCTATCAAACTGTGCATTCTTGCCAAGTTTCATGTCAGTATCGTTATTCCCGACATTGTTATGTGTAATGTTGCTTTTAAAGCCCCAAATTCAAATACAACATGACAATCTGCTGGCAGATTTCCCTCTCTATGTTGTCTCCTTTACAAAACACTATTCCTAAAAAGTTATGAAACATGGTAAACTATTCCAACATTGTTCCATTCTAAGATGTCTTTATAACTATTATGGAATCCCGGCATGATAACGTCACTTCAGTTGGTAGATAATTCAATCTGTGAATGTTATATTTGCAGGATTTGATAGACACTCGAAGCAAAATTATCATAGTCTAATCGTTAAATTTCGAATATAGCCTTATGAACAGTTAAGATGCTTTATTCCTTCCGTCAAAGGAACTGACTAAGCGCTGATGCTAAATTTAGTTTAATCATACTTGTATAAAAGACATTTTAGAAATTTGTTAATCACACTCTGAAGATAACATAAGTTTGAAAGGCCTTAGTGTGTTATTAGTGAGATTTTGTTATTATTCGCTCTACTTCAAAGGTTTTTTTGCCTCCGATCTTCTTATACAAATTTATCGTTATATAACTTATAAATATATATATATATATATATATATATATATATATATATATATATATATATATATATATATATATATATATATATATATATATATATATATATATATATATATAATATCCCTAGAAAACATATTCATGTTTGAAACAAGTTTCTCCATTATCTAGCGAAACCGGTATAACCTAATCATTAAATACTCGAATACAAAATATCCCTATATTTACAACCATATGTTTATAGATATGCCATGCTCTATATGTGTATATTGAATATGATTAATTAACTATTATCAGTTGTATTCATAACACTTTTAGAAATTATTCTTCTTCATTAGTTCATTGTTAAATTGTTGGGATTAGCCTTATGAATTCTATATAAGAGGTATATTCTCGCTCGAATGATGTTGTATCTATAATTTAATAATTCGATTACTAGTTTGTTTCCCCATCATCTGGAAGTATTGCCAGCTTGTTTTAGAATAATTCAATTCAATAATTCAATTCAACTCAATTTAATAATTCAATTCAATTGAATTTAATAATCCAATTGTCAACTTATTGTTTTCATGTTTGAACCTCTGTTATTATTTAACATCTGTGTGTTGCACTGTAAGAACTCTTGAAAACGAGGTTGGAGAAACTATTCCCCTATAGCGCTAGCTGATGAAGTCACTTGATTTGTGAGAGGCTATTAGATTAAAGGCTACTAATCTTAAACGAGGCTACTAATATTAGCCGAGGCTATCGGTTTCAGACAAGATCTTACAAAACCACCACACTATAGCGTGAGCAGATGACGTCACTGTGCTTTGAGATCCATTGATGGTGTCACCGGAGTCGGGGGACTCTTGAGGTTGGAGAAACCATCACGGTAGATTAAAAACCGTCGCACTATAGCGCAACCTGATGACGTCACTGATGACATCATTGGAGTCGGACCCGCCTGGAGTCGGACCATCGCTTTGCAACCTACTGATAACATCAGTACAGTGGAGGCTGTTCAGTACTGTGGGGATAACATCAGTACAGTGGAGGGATAACATGATGCGTGTGGGGGATAACATTGAGTACAGTGGAGGCAGTTCAGTACAGCGGAGGGATGACATCAGTACAGTGGAGGCTGTTCAGTACCGTGGAGGGATAACATCAGTACAGTGAGGGATAACATGATGCATGTTGGGGGATAACATCAGTACTGTGGAGGCTGTTCAGTACTGTGAAGGGATAACATCAGTACAGCGGAGGCTGTTCAGTACCGTGGAGGGATAACATCAGTACAGTGAGGGATAACATGATGCATGTGTGGGGATAACATCAGTACAGTGGGGGCTGTTCAGTACTGTGGAGGGATAACATCAGTAAGGTGGAGGGATAACATGATTCTTGTGGAGGGATAACATCAGTACAGTGGAGGCTGTTCAGTACTGTGGAGGGATAACATCAGTACAGTGCACGGATAACATGATGCTTGTGGAGGGATAGCATCAGTACAGTGGAGGTTATAGCGACATCGTGCTGCTTTCAGCAAGCTGTGTTGTTTTATTGACTGAGAAATGAAAGAGGCCTGTTTGATTTAAATAATATAAAGGGTAAATAAGAAAAAAGGAGTATTCACACTTAACATACAGTGATGGAAGCCTTCTGAATTCTGATATGAGTATTTGTGACTAGTTTTGAAATTCAAGATCAGTGAATCTTTTTTGTCGCTTTGTATAGTTTATATTTTCCGATATGAAAACATAGCTCCGCACACAACCGAAAATGTGTGTAAGTGCCTAAAAAGAGAGATCGAGTTTAAAAAAGAATGCCACAGGTTCAATGTAACCAATTCAAAATTTCGAGTTTTTCTTTCTTACTTGTCTGAAGTTATGCCAAGAAAAACATAAAATGATGAAGAATTTAAATCCTTTTTGCTTAGAGCTCCCTCAGAGAAAAGCAGAAAAGCAGTAGCCCAAAATACAAATTTTGATAGAATAGATAAATATTTCATTAACTTAACCTTTGATCTTATAGTAATCAAATTCTAACGTTTTGACTTGTTTCTATTGTATTTAATTTTTGGTTAGCTTTTAGAATGAGAAATTTGAGATCATATGGGTGTAGTTTTTTCTTTATTTCCCTGTTGTGTAACAGAATAATTTACTAATGGTTTAGTTGCCCAGGCAGTGTAATTTATCTGTCCAATTGTGTAACTATGTTTTCACACATTTTTTGAATAAGAATACTGTAATTTTTGTAGAGCCATTCGTAAAATTTTTCATACAATAATTCTTTTTAATTCCAGCAATTTTTAGCCATAATGCTCGACAAAATAGCTTGCTGAAAGCAGTACGATGGCGCTATTACCTTCACTGATGTTATCCCCCCCACTTTACTGCACAACTTCGACTGTACTCAATGTTATCCCCCCACTGTACTGAACAACCTCCACTCTACTGCACAGCCTCCACTGTACTGCACAGACATTAGTCAGGGTGAAACTTTGCAAGACCAAAATTGAACTTAAAGTGCCTCTTCACTAATTTTTTCTTTGAGTTTATTAATAGAATTTGATTCGCTGATGTCAGAAATGAAAAAATTATTTTGATCAGAGGTGTGGCTCATTAGTTATGACGCACGAAAGTTGCGGAAATTCGCCGATTACGTAATCTTTTATGATTCAGTACAGCGCAGAACTGGGGATTGGGCAGAGTCGTGTTTGACGTCATAGTAGGGACCCATAAATTCATTCATAAGTTTGCAGTAGTAAACACTACAGACACTTCAGTGAAACAAACTGGAAAAATGCCTTTTCGCTGTGTTTTGCCGACCTGTGGTAATACTCCTGACAAAGAAAAGTGTATAGCGCTTCACAAGATTCCTTTTTTCAATGATGATCGTCCAGAGGCGAAGAGAAGAAGAAAGAAATGGGTAGATTTTATAAATTCAAAGCGAGCAGACAAGTGGGAACTAAATAAAAACACAACTGTTTGCTCTGTACATTTCACCCGCGATAGTTTCATCCGTAAAATCATGGTGCCAGGATCAACCCCAAGACTGATTGTTGATGATATTGGTGTAGTTCCTTACCCTACGATACTGGAATCAAAAAAAGACGAGGGCGAGATGTCTGCTCAGACAAGAAGAAAGGTAAGAGGGCCTAAGTTGCTCACGTGGGAACTTCATCTTTCTAAGAATCTGTGTATCGTGTTAAAAAATGTATGATTCAAAGTCATGTTAATCTATCAATTTTTTTAAACAAAAAACATTTTCCAGATTATCAAAGACTTAAACAAATCTACTGCCTCATCAACCCCTCTTTCACTGGTCTCAGTGCCAAGCACTTCTGAGGAGCCTCAGGAACACCAGTTAGAGTCACCCGATCAAGCAACAGCAGCTGAAAGTAATTCTACCATAGCCCTTGGGGCCCCAAGTGAGAAAACTGATGAGGTATGTCAGAATGAATGCAGTATTTTTACTCTATTTCATTATGTTCAGTTATAGATACATAGTGTAATCTATATTTATTTAGGCTACAAGAGAAACTTTCTAAGTACAGTTGTATCTTTTTTTGAAGTCTCAAGATGCCAATATTGAGTATACAGAAGCACAGTCCAGTTCATCTGAGGATGATTGTGAAGATTTTCTTTATCAAGAGGATCAGTTTGATGTTGAAGATGAGGAAATGCCATATTATAAACCATCAGGGGAATCGGAGAGTAGTGATACAGACAGTGATGCTGAGGAGCCAGATGTGTGAGTATTGCATCTTTCAGATTTCATCATCTTTGCAGCTCATTAAGAAAAAAACCTGATCCAACTTAAATGTTATTCATACTTTCTTTGCAGGATTGTTGCAAATGATGGAGACTTACGTAGACAACCAATATTCATTGTTTTTCTAAGTCAGATTCTGTTATTGTTCAAGTTCTGCCATTTCTGCAAGACTGAGAATCCCAGTATTGAAGCAAGAAAATGTGGAACGATGCTTTCTGTGAGAAGTTTTTGTATAAACCCAAAATGCAGAAAAGAATATAGTTGGAAGAGTCAACCTTTAATGACAGGAACAAAAAAACCAGCAGGCAACTTTCTTCTTAGTATGTCTACCTTGTTGGCTGGGGGATCAATATCCAAAGTTATCCAGATTTTCAACCACATGAACCTTGGTTCAATAACTCTGTCAACATTTTTCAAACATCAAAGGGTGAATTTTTTCTTCCTAAACCATTTATTTTGTATCATACTTCTGATTTTGCCTTGTCTTGTCCAATGCATTAACAATATGAATGAGTTTAGATCACAAATTGCTATGCCTTTTATTTTTAGACCAAACTTTTCCCAGCAATTTATATTCACTGGAGAATTTATCAGCGTAGTTTAATTGAAAACCTGAAGCGTGATGATAAAGAAACCGTTCTTGCTGGCGACGCACAGCATGATAGCATGGGGCATAGTGCTAAATATTGTGCTTACTCCGTATACTCATGTTCTGATTCATCAGTTGTCCATTTCAATCTTGTACAGGTAATTTTCAAGTTCCATAAATCCCTTTTTTTAAATGCAGATTACATCACGTTCTTTTGTAATTTGTAATTACCAATCACTGAACAATTCTTTGCATGTTTGATCTGGTAGAAAAATCAAGCTGGTAGTAGCAGTGCTATGGAGTTGTATGCTTTAAAAAATGTTTCGAATTTCTAGTAAATAATGGTATATCAATATCAAAGTTTGTAACTGACCGACATACTGGTATCTCAAAATTCCTGACTGATAACCATCCAGACATAAAGCATCGCTTTGATCTTTGGCATATTGCGAAAAGTAAGTTTAAATCTATTCCTATGGTGCAACAGATCATGGTTGAATACAATAACATGATAGCATAAAATTAATTGTTTAATTCACCAGGTTCTTGTCTTTTTTGTAGAAATAAATAAAGTTATGACAAAACTTGGCAAAGACAAAGGGCTTGAAATATTGAATGACTGGATTAAATCTTGCAAAAAGGCATACCGTAAAAACCAGACCCTAGGACGTGAGACCCCTGAGGACTTTAGGACCATTAAGTACTTACATCAAAAAGGACTGTTAACACCAGCGGGTATTCGCCTTCTAAGAGCAATAGAAGATCGTAGTAAGCTGTCAGTCCGGTTTTTCTTAGTAGTGGGACTTTCGCTATTTGGCTGCTTGCCTTCTCTCAGTAGTCAGTACTTTTTATTATCGAATTTTTGTTGTTTGAATACCTCACTGTCTTAGAGCTATGGCCCAAACAAAAACATTTCTTTTCAGGTTAATCCAATTTTTTAAGTTTCCATAGATGTCTGTTATTTTAGCGCTCTTTTTGGCTGTCTGCCTTCAGGTGTTTCAGTCTCAATTTATATCAATTTTCCTTTATTTGCCATTATTGCAGGGAAGACATTTCTTTGGATTTCTTTTTTAGCTAAAACAATTTTTATGTAGCGACCGAAACAAAATAAATTTTGAGAGAAAAGATTTGCTGTCGACTTCAATTTATTACAGCATGATAAGAGCCAGAGCACATGTCAAAAATTGGCTTGATTTGAAGGGACTTGAGGTGGTTTGTTATTTTTTGGTGGACAGCATAGCGAGAAAAAAGCCAATAGAAAACTTGAGGGTGAGGGTACTATTGACTTTCACAAGAAGCTCCATTTTTTTACTTGTCAAATCAAGAACATCTAGTTATTAATGTCTTTCAATTTGAGGGATATTTCACATTTCAAAAAGATGTACGAGATTTTTACTAAGACAACAAGATTTCAAAGGATTTCAGTGAAAACGATAGCTTTCCAAGCAGCAAGGGTGTACGAGATTTTCAAGGACTGAATGGCCCCTCTGTTCGATTTCTTGAAATGCGCAAGATAAGCAAACCAGACCAAAACAAGACTTTTGATTCTTCGTTTTGCCTTGCGATGCAATATGTAAGTTTATGGATTTGAATGAAAAGCGGCTACGACAGCTGCACAGCTTGATAACATCTCAAGAACCCAGAATCTAGTTTTAAGGCATCAATCGATGCTTAAAAATTGCATTAAACTGAAAAAAATGTTTTTATTTGGGCCGACATTATTAGCTATTCAAACAACAAAGATCAATTCCTAAAAAGTATTGACTGAGAGACGCAAAAGAAGGCAGGCAGCCAAATAGCGGAAGTACCACTACTAAGAAAACCCGGACTGACAGCCTACTGCGATCTTCTATTGTTCTTAGAAGGCGAATACCCTTTTGTGTTAACGGTCCTTTTTGATGTCAGTACTTAATGGTCCTAAAGGTCTCAGGGGTCTCACGTCCTAGGGTCTGGTTTTTACGGTTTGCCTTGCAAAAACCATTTATATTGGAGTGCTACATCCACATTTGATGAGAACGGCAAAGTTATTCTTGCAAAGTTTAAAACCTTTTTCAGTCACATTGTCAACAAACATGAAAATCTTGATGATCCTCTGTTCAATAGATGCCCTCATGGACCAAATATTGCTACAAGAAAATGGCTGCTAAAAGGTTTGCAATCAGATTGAAAACATGCAGATGCTGCTGTAATATTATGTATTTAGATTTTAAGTTCAGGTAAGCATTTGTCTCTACTTTTTGAACAAATAGTTGACACAATTTCCAAACTTTAATACCAGATTCTATTCCATATGAAAAACTAAAAAAAGAATTGACAAAAAAGCCATTACTCAATGCCATCAAAAAAGTTTCTAACAATGCACAGACTTGCTGTTTGGAGGGCTTTCACTCTGTTATCAATCAATTTGATCCAAAAATGATATGCTATTCTTATGTTGGAATGTTTTGCAGGTGAGAAAGGAAACTATAGTCTTAATTTTTATTCTTACTCTTCAGTTGCATGATAGTGTTTCTGACGTTGTGTATCAGTGATAACTTTACCTCACAAATATGTTTTAGAACTACACTAGCTGCAATACATTTCAACTACAACATTCACCGAGAGGCTGTAAAAGGAAAGGATGGAAAAGATAGAATTAAGGTTGTGTACCCAAAGTTTAAGAATGGAGAGGCAACTGTTAGAAGCATATCTGTTCCCCCAAACTTTGGTAAGCATTCTACTGGTCAGACTTTTAATTCATAATGCGTAAAATTTGTTACCTGGTGTTTTATTTCACATCATTAGTAAATTGTGTCACATCTCAATAGATATCTTCCTATTCTTCTTCAGAATATATTGATGAATTCTACAAAACCCTATTGGATGCTTTGAAGTCACCTGGTAAATTGCAAACTGCTGTCTCAGAGTTGAAAATAATGACTCCATCTTTTATGGATACAATGCTGGAGAAACAGCCAAGAGAAAGTGCAGTTGAAAAATGCACAGCTCCCAAATCATTTGTTGCTGTTGGTGTGCAACCAACAATGCAAGGTACTTAATTTTTTCAGCCATTAATTCTCTGTAGTTTCCCAAACCAAGAATAACTGATCAGCAAAATGCAGAGAAGCTTCCAACTGGCTCTTCCTCTACTTTTTAGTCCATTTATAACTCTTTGCACTTTGTTTCTTGTAGTTGATCCAGTAGAAGAAACTCCGTTAGCAGGGAAACCAAGAGCAAAGCCAGTCTGTTCAATATGTCATAAGCCTATGAAAGGACACAAAAATGCCAAAGAATGTCAAAAAAATAAAAAGTGATTAAATCTTCAAAGTAGGATAATGGAAACATGATGATAATTAATATTCGATTACTCCAAAATATAAATTTTGTACATAAGGCCACTATGGAAAAAATAATACCCACTAAAAAAACCCAGCCTAGATCCGTTTACTTGCTGTCAATTTCCGAGGCTTGACTAGTCTGTTATGTTTCAAATTGGCCTTTTTATGACAGAAATTTGTGCATAAATATAAATGTAACATTCAATGCTTACTTATGTTTCCCTAATCAGAGTCTGGGTCTTCTGCAAAGCCTTTTCCCTGCCCAGCTGTGACTGGGAATGCCTTTCTGATTGCATAATAAGCACAGGCTGGCAAAGGGATTCGTCTGTTTCTTCCTAGAGAGCCATGGATCAGACGTGTAAAGTCTCTGTATGAGATGCTTCGTAGAAACCTAAAAATGTATTATGTGTTCAATGACTTGTTAATTAACAGCAATGTAATAATAGGGAATATTAACTAAATACACAGCTGTAGAATGAATTTTGCAGATGTAATGGTATTCTATAATTGTGCACTCACTGGTTTTCACACCCAGTGCGTGTATATCTCCTCCCTCCTCTAGTCTTATACTTGTCTGCAGACAGACGAAGAACATATCTGTTCAAACAAACTGGTGCAAATCCAGGATGCTCAGTAACGCAGGAAACATTGCCAACTGCCTCTACAACTTCATCATCTTCAAGAGCAGCCATACAGCTATCTATTTCCTTGCAACAAAGACATTCTTTTGCAGTTTGCAAGCGTGTGTTGAGCAATTCCCACATTCGCACCTGTTTGAAAAAGTAGAAATTTAAAATAGGTTTTCATTTTGTATAAACAATAATGCTTTTAAAATTCTATTATGAATAAATTTCTGAACAAAGTGAAAATTTCTTGTAGTAAATTGTGTCATATGAATCAATGAATGTTATTGCGCTTTCATCCCGGCGGTTTCGGGAGTCAGATGCACGCCCTCACTTTGTGTGCTTTTTTGATGAATTGATTTTGACTTGACACAGAAAATTGCAATCACTTACCGGGATATCAATGAATCAATGCCTTCAAACCATCTTGTCAGTCTTCTCTCTTCTTCTTCTCTTTCTTCTCTTTCTCTTTCATACTCAGAAGTGAACGATTCATCTGCTAAAGGGTCAAATTGATGTGGTCCTTCATCATCATCGAAAGAAAGGAATAAGCCTGATCAGCTCATTTTTGGGTCATTTCAAGTCATTTAGGGTAATTCCAGGTCATTTTCAGGTCATTTCAGATCATTTCAGATCATTTTAGGTCATTTCAGCTCATTTCAGGTTATTCAATATTTTATCAATAACGTGTGAAAGATGAGCTGCACGTAAGCAGATGAAATTTTAAATCACACAAAGACATACTACTTGGTTGATTAAATAATGTCAAACTATTGTTGTAAAGACAGTGCTTGGTGTCAGCACTGCACCAAAGGTTGTTAGCATCAATGCCCAATTTAGCATCATTACACCAATATTTCAAATGAATCACCCCGTACAACGTGATGTGCAGTAACGTGGAGGATGTGCAGTATAGTGGAGGGTGCCAATACAACGTGGAGGGTTATCATCATGTACGTGGAGGATGCCGAGTATCGTGGAGGGTTATCATCATGTAAGTGGAGGGATATCATTTTTAACGTGGAGGGATACCATCATCTAAGTGGAGGATGCGGAGTATCGTGGAGGGTTATCATCATGTAAGTGGAGGGACATCATTTTCAACATGGAGGGATACCATCATGTAAGTGGAGGGTGCCAATACAACGTGGAGGGTAATCATCATGTAAGTGGAGGGTTGCGACGAATAGTGAAATGTTGCATGGAAATTGCATGGAAGTTAGAGAGGATATGGCCTATTCTAATAGTCACAAAAACTCTGCTTGTACTGTACTCGAAGAAATGGTTGATGTGATAAATCGTATTTACTTATTAGAATACTGTACATATGCCAAAATGTAAAACGCAGGCCTTCAGTACGATAGACTTTGCTAACTGCTGCTCAGAAATTTTGCCTCGATGCAACAACGAAAAGGGCCAGGCAATGCATCTACATCAATATGATTGTTCTTCCGTAAAACAACCCGAGTCAACTGTTTTAAATGAAATACATTACACGAGAACCGGATTTGAAAAGAGTTTTATCAGTTATGCCACGTCCACTGCATCGATGGCAAGGGCAAGGGGTCAAGTGAGAGATGCAAAGTTTTGAGCTTTCTCTTGCGTTCCTTTTGTAAACAAAGCTAAACCACATTTCCGCAATCAGGTAAACAGGATTTTTTGCAGCATGATCACGGAATTAATTTAAGCGCTCTATTTACAACATAACAAACAAATCACCCGAAAAGAAAACAAAGTGAGTAATAAATATTAAAAAGTTTTAACTAAAGGTTTATCATACCAAAAAATTAATGTTTCTTCAACGCAACTGATAAAACCGAAAAATTTCCGAGCAGCGCAGTTAGCAAAGTCTATTGTACTGAAGGTACGATACAGTACAAGCAAAGTTTTCATGACTATTAGAATAGGCCATATCCTCTCTAACACCCATGCAATTTCCATGCAACACTTCAGTATTCGTTGCAACCCTCCACTTACATGATGATAACCCTCCACAATACTCTGCATCCTCCACTTACATGATGATGCCCCTCCACGTTAAAAATGATACCCCTCCACTTACACAATGATAACCCTCCACGATACCCCGCATCCTCCACTTACATTATGATAACCCTCCACGTTGTATTGGCACCCCCCACTTACATGATGGTATCCCTCCACGTTAAAAATGATGTCCCTCCACTTACATGATGATAACCCTCCACGATACTCCGCATCCTCCACTTACATGATGGTATCCCTCCACGTTAAAAATGATATCCCTCCACTTACATGATGGTATCCCTCCACGTTGTATTGGCACCCTCCACTATACTGCACATCCTCCACGTTACTGCACATCACGTTGTACGGGGTGTGAATAAGATAAAACCAAAAATTGACAACATACATACTGTCTGTCGGGCTTAAAACAACACCACAGTGAGCACAATGCAATAATTAAGTTATAGTAAATGTTTTCAACTTTTTATCAACAATAGTTCTTATTAGTTAGAACAAAACTTTTTATATGTTTGCGACAATTTCATTTTTGTAGCAGTTTTATCTGACAGGGATTGCATGGGTCAGATAATGTTGTTTTACATGTATTGACTTTTTTTCAACATTGACCATCTGTCGTTGCACCTAACTTCTCAAATTGGGTCATAACCATTGACTTTGTCCAATGTTAAAATTTTATCTAACTTGGAACCATTCTTTCTTTACTTTGAGCAATATGTCACTCCAAAGATTTTTGTGGCGTGCATGTAAAAGAGTAATCTCACTGGATGAAAATCTCTGAAATCTTGCATGAGGCTAAGATAGCATCTATAGGATCCCCTGGGGGGTTTTATGTGGCTTTCTCACACTCTCTAGAGGGGTTTGTAAGAGTATAAAGTCATAGCGCGTGGCATAATGCTCTTCAGCAGCTATCAATATCCAGTGAAGAACGTTCAAACCGTTCCCGAAGTCCATCGCTGCCCGAAGAGTCATGGCTCAAAACAACAGTGGTTCACAAGCTCCCGTTCCTGTCGTCAACGATGTTCTGCGAAGGGCTCTTGCTCGTAATGCTCAAGGCGAAGCTGCTGCACCTGCTGTTCCTGCTGAGCCGGGAGCACAAGGTCAAAATCAACCACAGGTTGCTGAGCAAGCTCAACCTCAACCAGAAGTCCCTCTTGCAGCCGGGCAAGTTGAACGCCCGGTGAAATGGTTTTTCTTAAAAACCTCTTTTTGTTTTTGCTCGATATATTATCCTATCTTTATTTTAATTGGCATTCCATGCTTTATTTCATAGACGACTTTGTTGAATATTTTGCTTTCTGTAGTCTTATCAATTTGTGCGTTTCATTTTGTCCACGCTGTAGGACATGCTCTAATTTTTGTCGTTTTCTGCGGGTTGTTTTATTCAAAATTTACTAGTTTTTAGGCCATAGGGCATGTTTTTGGCCTCTGTCCTTTATTTCAGCCCATGTATTTGTACAGTGGCCTAACAAGGTTTTCGCTAATTATCTTGTGCACAATTGTCTGTGCTTCAGGGCAGTTTTAGGACCTGTGTAAGCGAAACGCTCATCAAATTTGACTGTTGCCTGTTATGTAACTTTATTGCTTTTGAATTCTCGACATTGGCCTAGGAAAGATTTGCTTATCATCAAGAACATATTGATAATTATTGGCCCTGCCACCTATTTTTGGCAGTTGGGCCTGTGTATATCAACAAACCGCTCGACAAATTTGATTGTGGCATGTCCTGTAAATTTATTGCTTTTGGCTTGTTGGCAGTGACCTGCTAAAGATTTGCTTATTATCAAGAAACATATTATTGGCCCTGCCACCGTATTTTTGGCAGTTGGAACTGCGTAAACGAAACGCTCAACAAATTTGATTGTGGCCTGTCATGTAAATTTATTGCTTTTGGATTCTTGATAGGGGCCTAGGAAAGATTTGCTTATCATCAAGAACATTTTGATAATTATTGGCCCTTCCACCGTATTTTTGGCAGTTGGACCTGTGTAAATCGACAAAACGCTCAACAAATTTGACTGTAGCCTGTCATTTATTTCTAACTATGGGCAATTTTTTTTTTATGCCTCTAAGACGGGAATAATGTTTTTTATATTTGAATTTACCTGTGATTTATTTTGTCATTTATTTGACTCCTAGCCCCAAAACGAAATGAATGATTTACTCAAACGGTTGGAGGCAGTGGAAAAAGGGCAGCCCACATCAGTCGAGGCGTTCAAGAAAGAAATAGTCCAATATGCCCTACACCGATATCACGATTTTGATAAGTACCAAGCTTTGGATAAAGCAGAACGGTTAAAGATAATTGCCCAAGAACAGCAGGACGCTAAAGCTACGTATTACGCCACAGTTTATTCCACCTTGTTGGAGAGAATCAACTGTTCATCTGAACAATTTAAGCCTTGTATCTTGGCTCTTTTGGGAGACAAAGATTAGGAAAAAATTTTAGACGCAATTGGCAAAGTTGATAAATCCTACGCAGCCAGCTCTAATTCATTTCGTGGCAGGCCAGGAGCATCTTTGGCTCCTTATCCCTGGCGAAGTACTTATCAGCAGCCTCACATGGATTCATATTCTCGGCAAGCACAAGGTCCAAGAAGTCGCAGAAGATATTGCTCCTTTTTTAATTCTCAAACTCATTCTTTTGCAAGATGTTTTAGGCGTTCAAACGTTGGAAGTACGCCATCTTCAGGCTTTACTAAAACCCACAATAAACAATTATTTGTATTCAAAGGGTGTTTATTTTTCTAGTTGCTTTTGTGGAAACCTTTGTGTTGCATTTATATGGGTGACTTGTTTTGCGTTACATATTGAGTTGTGGAGAGATGTAATTAACAATGATTCATTAACAAGTGAACATACACATGACAATTTGAATTTCTTTATCACAATGGTTTGATTGTTTCTATCTTTCTGTGCACCTGATTAGGTTATTTGTAGTTATTTTTTCAAATTGAGCAATAAGACTCGAAATGAATAACTTTGTGTATGTTTTGAAGTTTGTTTTCTCATGTACTTTCTCATTTACTGAAACAAGTTTGGGAAAATAGCGGAGCTAATGTTTTCATAATTTGCTTTGCGTGGTTACTATTGTCTTTTCTTACTTTTTTTCTCAACATTTCTTCTCTCCCTGTCACGGTCACTCGGGGGCTTATCTAAAGGCCTTAATACGTGGCTAATAGCTGTTGTTCTGAGTGGCCGGGTCTGGGTCTACCATTTTTCTTTTTCTACCTCATCAAATTCATTTTCTTTCTTCGTCTTTCTAGCCTACAAGATGGAATGCATCATTTCAAGCACGACTCGAGAGTTTGTTGTCTTCTGAGCATAATAATACTATAGCGCTGTGTAATTTTCAAGGTCAACCCGCTAACCCAGCCATTCAGAATGCGTTAAATGTTATTCTCAATGTCCGGAAAGGGAAGTTAAAACTTTCTGCTAAAGATTTGGTTTTTCTTGATCCAGATTCCTTTGTGCCCGGTAACCTTCATCGTCATTTTCGAACATGGGATTTCATAACAAAAGGAAATTACAAACGAGATGAAATCCTCCGCAATATGTCCAATGGTGTCTCGGTTTTTGATTTCTTTACGCATTTTAAAGGTTCCTTTAAAGGAAAGGATTACGACTCTCCTATTCCTCCAGAGGCTATTTTTACTAATAGCAAGTCATGCAACGCTTTCGAGGATTTCATTTCCGATTCAATTCTTGATAGGGTTGCCAATGGTTCTTTGTCATTTTGGGGCAAAAAAGGAGCATGCAGCCCTCCTCATCTCGTGATGCCACTGACAGTAGAGCCGACAAAGCCCTGCATGTGCCATGACAAACGCTTTCTAAATTTATGGATGAAATACCCAAAAGTTACGTTTGACTCTATTACGGATTTACCTCGTTATGTGGAGCCCTTCCATTTCCAAGCCAAACTGGACGACAAATCCGGCTATGACCATATTAAACTTACATCAAATAGCAGGAAGTTTTTCGGGCTTTGTTGGAAAGGTTATTATTTTGTATACAATATGCTACCTTTCGGTTGGAGTCTGAGTGTGTATATATATCACTCTACGGGTCTTGCTGCATCTCATTTTATTAGAAGTTAAGGTGTTCCGATTACTCAATACATTGATGATCGGCATATTGGACAGCTTCGTTTACATCAATCCCGTTCATCCACTTGGTCTAATTTTGAATTGGCGGAAGCTTCAGTTTTCATTGCTTCTCTCGTGTTAACTCACTGTGGGTATTTTATCAGTATTTCAAAGTCAATTTTACAGCCTATACAGCGGATAATTTTCTTAGGTTTTATCTCTGACTCCGTCCAACAATCATTTGAGCTACTGCGTGAAAAAGTTACAAAATTTGCATCCCTCCGTGAATCTATTTTACATTCCAGTTTTGTTTCTGTCAAAATATTACAAGGCTTTGCGGAAAAAGCAATATCTTTTTCTTTGGCTGTCCCGGCAGCAAGACTTTATACTCGGGATGTCAATGCTTCTATTGGCAGAGGCATCAGATCTTCAAAGCCGGTCCCCGTTTCAGATGGCCTTTCCACTGAAATTTACCATTCACGATTTTTGGACACTTGGACAGGTTCTCTTCCCTGGAAGTCAGAGAAACATGTTGCTATAACTACGTATTCTGACCCCTCCAACTCAGGTTGGGGTGGAATAGTCCATTTGCCAGCTGGCCGCAAGTCAACACGTGATTATTGGTCGACAGAGGATAAAGACGCTCCTATTGCTATCCGGGAAGCCAAAGCACTTTTTCATACCTTCTCCGCTTTTGCCTTGGAGCTTGTAAATACCCGTATTGATGCCTACGTTGATAGCACTAACATTTCTGGATCAACGAAGGAGAAAAAAACATTTCTTTAAGCAACTGTTCGGCTTGATGCTGCCTTTCATTAGTCCTCCATTACGTCCTTTCCAATCTCCAATCTGCAGATTTGCTATCAAGATTAACCTCTGATCTAGATTGTTGCCTAACTACTTGGAGCTTAGTTGATAGGGCGTTCAGGCCCCATACTTTCGACCTCATGGCCCTCTATTTCAGCTTAAGAAAAATCAAGATCGGGCGCTAATCTTTCGTTTTATTCGCCAGTGCCTTGCCAGTATTCAAGTGGAGTGAATGTTTTTGCACAAAAAATCGACCATTCTCAGATATTCTATGTTTTTCCGCCGTTTGTCTTGATAGGACCGCTACTTCGTTTCTTGCGTGATTCGGGGTGTACAGTCACGATGATTGTTCCTGATTTATCAACTAGGAAGTACTGGTGGCCTATTTTATGTGCCCACTCTGTGGGACACCTCAAGATTGGTTCTAAAAATCAATCGGGCATTCTGCTGTTTCCCCCAAGCAGGAAAGCAAGCTGGCACGATAAACCGCTTGCATGGGATCTTTATGCCTTTAAACTTCATTTTTTAATTTTATGACTTATTTTGTTTTCAGAGTTTTTCGCAAATTCCAAGAATATGGAAACCGCAAGTTGCACAATTTGTGATAAAGCAAACGACTTTGATTTTTGTTTCTGCCAGCATTGTGGTATGCAAGACCCGTCTTCATCTTCGATTGTCTCTCCAGCTATGGTGTCTGTGAATTATTCTATCATCCGTTCTCGATACCAAAGCCTTACTCGTTACAAGGAGTCTAAACCATACCAACGACAAAAATCTTCATTGGAGTAACAATTAGAGTCATTTCTGTGGTCCCTGCCAGCCAAAAAATCTCTTGCTACAGCTTCACCTCAGGACGTCATCGATTTCCTTATTTGGAAAGATCAGTCAGGTAAAACAGTAGATCATACTGACATTTGTTTTTCGGAGCATCCTCAACGATCTTGTTTACTGGGGTTTAGCAGCAGGGACGATTAATAGCTACATTGGGAAATTGCGGACTATCTTTAAAGACAATGGTAGAGGGAGTTGCTGGAATGCCGACCTACACTTGGGTAACCCAGCCGCCCATTATTCGGTTAAAGAATATCACACCTTAGTACTTGAAAAGCAAACAATAGCCCGAACCTTTCCTATACAGGCAAAGCCTATATTTTTGGATAAGCTGATTCACATT
Source organism: Chrysaora quinquecirrha (assembly GCA_014526335.1). Classification (NCBI taxonomy): domain Eukaryota; kingdom Metazoa; phylum Cnidaria; class Scyphozoa; order Semaeostomeae; family Pelagiidae; genus Chrysaora; species Chrysaora quinquecirrha. The sequence continues at coordinate 11,367,654 of JACTAT010000037.1, forward strand.
TGTCATCATTTAAAGTCCCTTATTGCTCAAGCTGGTGCATGTCCAAATAAGCTTTATCCATTGGCACGGGATTTAGCCTTCTTCAGTGTCGATTTCTTTTCGGGTAACCATGGATCTGATCTTGGGAGAGTAAAATCTGCCGATGTCCAAGTGGCTTCAGATAAAAACAGTTTTGTTTCCAACCAAGTCTTTGGGAAGACACTTCGAGGTAATAGCAAACACGTATTCGCCATCAAACGGATTCTCGAATGCCCAGCTTGCCCCGCGGCCAATTTACAGCTTTACCGTGATCTAGCATCCGCAATGGTCATCAATCTTTGTTTTGGTTTTCTCTTTCGCTCTCTGGATCGTCATGGCTGTATTTCGGCAAATGCCTTTACTGGATCTGCAGTAGCGAATAGGTTGCGCAAATATATGTCCAATCTCTCAATTCTAGATGGCGAGACAGTGCATAGTTTCCGCAGTGGCTGTTCAATTACCTTGGCTTTGCTTGGAGTTCCCCTGTCTGACATCGCCAGACATGTTGGATGGACGGGTACTAACATGGCCGCTCATTATACACAGTGTGATAAGCTGTTTGCTGTTTCTGATGATGTTTTTACTACCTTGGGGCCAGCTCCAATGCAGCTGATTTCTCATCTTGGAGGGACTTTCACGGCTATGGATTCTTTGGCAGGGTTTTCTCCTATTTTTTCTCAATTTGTGTTTGTTTTCTTTTTCGATATAATTGAGTTATGGATAGAATATATAACCGCATAGCCCAATGTCTCTTTCTTGTTTCTTGGTCCTGCTATTGGTGTTTTTCGGATGGAAGCCTCCGAAGCACTTTCCATATCTTAGACAATTTGAAAGGAGGAGAGCTGAATCCAGTGAAAATAGAGTACTATTCTCACTGGATGAAAATCTCTGAATTCTTGCATGAGGCTAAGATAGCATCTATAGGATCCCTGGTGGGTTTTTTGTGGCTTTCTCACACTCTCTAGAGGGGTTTGTAAGAGTATAATATCATAGCGCGTGGCATAATGCTCTCCAGCAGCTATCAATATCCAGTGAAGAACGTCCCTCCTCTCCTACCGCAGCAATGGTTTTGCAGCTCTCTGCCTTTCAAATAGCGAAGCCTCCTTCGCACTTTCCATATCTTAGACAATTTGAAAGGAAGAGAGCTGAATCCAGTGAAAATAGAGTACAATTGTCTCTTGAGGAAAAATTTTGTGCTAACTAACAGATAATAAGTTAAAGTAATTTCAGAGAACTGTAGGGAAAAAATCAATTCTAATCCTTTTGATTTTCCACAAAGGTCTCTTATAAAAATGAAACCTAGAATACCCTCCCAGTTGCTAGTGCACAGTTTCTTTTGCTTCCTGTAAGCACTACACAAGATATGAGTTATGGAAAGGGGTGTTTCATAACAAAGTGATCCAGTGTTGTGACCTTGTAACATACATCATATGTCTGTAAAAGAAATCATGTACCTGGGGTAGCTAACAAATTTTCTTTCACAAAATGTGTGTACAGGTATCACTAAACATGACACTGCAAATCATCTAAAATGGCCCACTTATTGCAGATAAGAGGGGACCACATCTGCTGGTTCGTGGTTTGTGCTGTCGTGATTTCTCCACAACAAGGCCTGAAACTTCTTTGCGATGAGAGGCGATATCAGTGACATCTTCTGAAGCCAGTTGGCAATATGGCGAATGTGTCTTGTCTTTCAACAAACAAAGCTTCCAATTCAATTCAATTCAATTCAATTCAAGTTTTTCGTAAAATACAAGTTAACAAAAGAAAAAGTTACTATCAAAATACTTGTATTCTACGCGACCTAAGAGAAGCAGAGCTTATCTAGCTTGGGCCGCTAAATTAAAGTTTAAAAAATTCAATTAACATAATGCATTAAATTCAACATGTTTGAATAAAATAAATGAAAATACGTAAGTTACAATAACTACTTAGATAACAATAAAGAAAAGGATAATAGCAAGAGTGCAGTAAAATTTGTAACTACTCAACAAAATATTAAAATTTTTTTTATTATTATTATGGTTTTTATTAATATTATTATTTTTTTTTACCAGATCAACAAATAAATTACTTACGAAGCAATGTTATTCCGGCGCAATATATATAGTCTCTAACTATAATTTTCTAGATAATTAACTTTTTTTCTTAGCTTTTGTAAGTGGAGAGTATATTTTGCTTGATCAATTTACAAAACTTTTTATGTTTAGATGTTGTCTTAAGAAACAGTGGAAGGTCATTCCAAAGTGTAGCCCCAATATTTTGCAGAGTGTAGTTTCCCCATTTTTTATTAGATTTAACAATTCTGTAGATTTGTTCTGTCTGGTCTCATAATGGTAATGCTCATTTGCAACAAAGTAATTTTGAACTTTTTCTGGCAACAATGTAGGGTTGAAGTGAACATTATGCATGAATTTTAAGATTTAGTCCGGGTGTATTTGATAATTTGCGGGAAAAAAATTTTATAAAGCTGAAACTTTGCACAGAGTCTCCCTAGGGTATGTAGATTACGGGAAAAAAATTCCCCATGATTCCAAGTGGGAGAACCCTCTTTTTCAGGCCCTTTTTGTAATTGCACATGCGCGAAAAAGCGGAAATGAAAGTTTCTTCAAATATAGACATATTATATTTCATTTTTTCGGAAATTTCACGCTGAACAACTTTTTATATGCCGTAAACGGCTAAAAATGAAGTGGTAACGAGTTGTTTGACACATAATGTTTTAATAATTGCCTCTGGTTAACTTTTTATATAGACAAGGAATTTTCTCCAACACATTTTTTACTTGTTTCTACTTCTTGATGGTAGTACCTTCAAATTTTGAAGGGTGTCCAAAAAAATTTCACCCCAGTTGTCACGTGATTGATGACGTAAATGGTGACGGTCAGAAAAAATGAAAGTCATCAAACTTGAAAACCAATGGCACCAATCGAAAGAGAATGAAAAACTGAACAAAATATACAAAGAAACCTATATCCTAAAACCAAAATGTTAAAAGATATGATGTGTGACGTCATTTTTACGTCGAAAAGTAGCTCTTATTTCATCTGTTGATGCAGCAGCTAAATCAAAATTCTCCAGCGATTGCATAAGCTACGCTGTGACTGGCTGAAACAAGGAGGTCCTTTGTTTCCCACGCAATCAACCCAAGGTCCGTTGCCAAGGGAGAGTTACGGACGGAAATCGTCAACGTTTAACGACCGATTGTTGGGTTCATTTCTGTGGCCTCAGGGGATGGCTGCAATACTGTACAACCCTTGTTATTCTTTGTTCCTGGTCCGATATCAAGACAAAAGCGCTGGTATTTGCAACCCCAGGAAGAGGTGGAAGCAGCTGGCCCTCAAAGCTGTCTTGATGACACGCCTACAACTGTGGTGCTCGACAGCATGATGGACTGCACACAATGCGGTACGGCCCAACCCCAGGAGCTACCGTCACCAGTTGACCCACATGCCAAAACCAATTATTAGTTTATAAGACTAGCTTGGCTGGCGCTAGGCGCGAGGCAGCGATCGCTAGCTTATGCGGAGGGCTTAGTTTCAGTTCGTTCAGGTGACTTCGATTTGCACTTAGAAGCTCAGAGAATAATGATTGACCTTTGCTTGCTGCGTCAATAGATGAAATAAAAGCTACTTTTCGACGTAAAAATGACGAAAAAAATGTTTTTCTTACTTTTAAAGTTTCACTTTTGATGACATCATCGATACCTTTCAAACATCATATCTTTTAACACTTTGGTTTTAGGATATAGGTTTCTTTGTATATTTTGTTCAGTTTTTCATTCTCTTTCGATTGGTGGCATTGGTTTTCAGGTTTGATGACTTTCATTTTTTTCTGACCGTCACCATTTACGTCATCGATCATGTGACAATTAGGAGAAAAATATTTTGAACACCCTTGAAAATTTAAAGGTACTACCATCAAGAAGTAGAAACAAGTAAAAAATCCCCGGTTACCCTCTCCGCCAGTTTGTTGGAGAATATTCCTGTCTATATAAAAGTTAACCAGAGGCAATTATTAAAACATTATGTGTCAAACAACTCGTTACCACCTCATTTTTGGCCTTTCACGGCATATAAAAAGATGTTCAGCGTGAAATTTCCAAAAAATGATATATAATATGTCTATATTTGAAGAAACTTTTATTTCCGCTTTTTCGCGCGTGTCCAATTACAAAAAGGGCCTGGAAAAGAGGGTTCTCCCACCTGGAATCATGGGAATTTTTCCCCGTAATCTACATACCCTAGGGAGACTCTGTGCAAAGTTTCAGCTTTATAAAATTTTTTTCCCACAAATGATTATAATTTTAGTTAGACTCCCGGACTAATTTTTAGATGGTAAAGATCACTTACTTTAATTATTTTTAGTTCTTTATGTAAACGATCTGTTGAATACCTATTATCTTTCAAGTTAATTATTCTAAGGATTCTGTTCTGTAATACTTGAATTTCTTTCTTGGTTGTAGCTGTGCCGTAAGCTTCTAGTCCGTATGCTATCTTGGAGGTTACGAGTGATTCATATAGTGTTAAATAAGCATTCCTTTGGTATCGAGTGCCTTAGTTTAGGGAATATTGAATAATATTTTATTATTTTGCTTTTTACTTTTTTAACATGGAAGTCCCAGGAGAGTTTATCGTCAATTTTTAGACCAAGATATTTTATATCATGAGCTCTAGTCAATTCAACGCTCATTTCAATTTTAATGTTAGGGATTATGGTATTTTTTGAGGAAGCGAAAATGCAATAGTTTGTTTTACTTGCATTAACTAGTAATTTGTATGCAGCTAGCCATTCAAAAAGTAACCGGAGCTCACCATTTACAGTAATGTAGATGTCAATGCAGATATAGTTTTATCAAATGTAAAAATGCATGTGTCATCAGCAAAGAGTCTTGGTTTAGCAGAAACTGCATTAGGCATATTGTTTACATATAATGTGAAAAGAATTGGTCCTAATACAGATCCTTGAGGAACACCTGTAGAAATTTCTTCAGTTTTAGAGATTTTACTATTCACACAGGTGTATTGCTTTCTGTGTTTAAGATAACTGGAGAAACAAGTGTGGATTTTCCCTCTAAAGCCATAATTGTGTAGTTTCTCAAGTAGAATATTGTGTTGAATAGTATCAAAAGCTTTTGATAAGTCAAGAAACACACCTATACAAGAGTTATTATCGTCAAGATTGTGATATACATTATCAAGAAGCTCAAGGAGGGCAGTTGTGGAATGACCCTCTCTGAAGCCGAACTGTAGTTCATATAGAACTTTATATTTGTTTAAAAAAGACGTTTTGCTAAGTGTCGTTCAAGAATTTTTTCAAAACAGGACAAAAGAGAAATAGGCCTATAGTTGTCTGGGATATTTCTCTCTTTTTTTTAATACTGGCACGACCTTAGCAACCTTCCAAATTTCGGGCATGATTCCGGTGTCAAACATGTATTGTAAATGTGTGCAAAAGGTCGCGCTAGTGAATGAAGAGAAGCTTTTACAATTTTGGTTTTATTCCATCATCCCAGCAGCCTTATTTGTTTTAGTTGGTTCATTTCATTCATTACTTTTTGCACACTGATTTTCCATATAAAAGTATTTTCCAATGGCTTAGTAAGAAAGGATAAATAACTAGTTTTAGTCCTTTGTACCTGAGCAGAGATTTTAGCTCCAATGCTGCAGAAATGAGAGTTTAAAGCATTTGTTATAATACACTTGCAGTATCATCTTTAATACACTTGCCATCGTAAAGTATTTCTTTAATGAAGGTAGACTGAGATTTTTTTTCTGGATTTAAAATTTTTCCTACAACTGTCCACATTTTCGTAATTCTAGTCGATTTTTTATCAAAAAGTTCTGTATAATAACATTTTTTAGATTGTCTAATACAAAAAACAAGGACATTACGGTATTTTGTGTATTTCTCCTTATTTTCCGAAACTTTGGTGTTTCCAATGATTTCATCTGCTCTCTGTTGAGTTCCACAACATGAGGAAAAAACTCTTGGATAACAGCTTCAACAGCATCTTCGAACTCAATGTTTGTGGCAACCATTATCAAACAATATTATCTTCTGTTCATTGTTTTACATAGGAGGTTATTTCAAGTGCTGGACATTATTTTACCATGACCTTTTGCACTTACACAGATATGTATACTGGCTCCTTATTGGTCAAACCTGGCTCATCAGAACAAGGTCAGGGTGCACTGAACCAGACTCTCGTTTTTTAATTTTGAGAGTCTGGCACCCAGGGTACTTTAGAAGGAACTTGAAGCTGAAAATTCCCAAAAAATTAAGGAACTTTAAGGTAGCCCATAAAGAATTAGGAGGAAATTGGAGACAAAAGCAAGTATGAAGATATCAGTAGTAAAATGATAGGTTGCAAGACTACAGAAAATTTTTGACACAAATATTTTGTTATAATTATGCATAATTATGACGTCATCAGCATAATTATGCTCAAAACACTGGGTGCATTTAGGTTTTTTTATGAACCAAAACTCTGTCATCTACCCATTTCTATGCTGTTGCTCAGTAAAATAATGATGGGTTGGGGTTAGATTTTATAGAATTTTTTCGAAATGAATGTTTGGATGCAAAGTTCGTGTAAACGTTGGTATTCCTTGATTCATTTTGTACCAGAATGTCCCCAGATACGTTTTTACCAATGGTCTATTAGACCATTTCAACCAAGAGCCTCGTTTCCAAAAAGATCGAAAATTAGGTCATAGAGAAATTTTGACTTCAGATTGGAATTCAGCTCCTTCTCTTTGATGTTGAGGTAAATTTTACACTTCTAGTCCTTACGATGTTGATTCTATAGCGATTAAAAGGTTGAAAATTGTTAAGGGATTTGACCATGTAAAATGATTGAGGGTGTAAAATTTCACCCCAGTGATTTTTCACAGTCAAATCATTTGTAGAATTTCAAATTTTTAACACCTATAAGACGATTTGTGCAAAAAAATTTATATGAATTTGTTGTAAAAATTAGTACTCAAACATATCTCATATTTCATATTTCTAGCGTTTCTCTGTTTCTAATTTGTTATTGTTTGCCTTATATTTATGTATGGAGGGACCTGTGCAGGTTTTATGGTTTTATTTTTATTTTCTCTATACTGGATCCTGTTTTTTTTTTGCTTTTTTGTTTGTTTGTTTCTCTTGGGACAGACGGCAAATCACTCTCAACTTTTGCGCTAATTAATCATCTCCTCTTTGTCTTTCACTTCTATTGTCTTTTTCTCTGCAGCATAACACTCTTAACTTTCGCGCTAATTAAGCCTCCCCTCTTTGTGTTTCCCTTTCTATTGTGTTTTTCTCCACGGCCCTCCCCATAATTTTGTCTTATTCATTATATTGTACTAGGCAAGTTCCCATGATAGGTTGCTATTGTATTGTTACCCCATTGTAATATAGGTATTTAAGTAGGCCCCAAATCATTGTAAGAACAGTTAATGATGAAGATCATAGATCGATATGTTTAAAATAAGTTGTCTATATTTTTTAAATTCTCAGGACAAGGAACAGTATAAGCAACTTCTAGCCTCATTTTGTTGAGAAATTAAGGAACTCCAGTCTCAACTGAGACAGAAAACAATAAGAAAAACGTTTGAAAAATAGTTGAAATCAAATATACCTTTGATTTCTAGGTTGAACTTTTGTCGACGCCAAGACCAACCTTTGACCTTGATCATTACCATCCTGTTTGGTTGTTTCTTTGCCACCAATTTCTTCTTCGATACGTTCCAGCGCAGACCTTAGAATACTTGGATTCTTTTGGCACAATTTTCTTCAGGGTCCTTTTTTCCATGACGCATGAAGGGCAGAAGAGAGAATGATAATAAGATACCAGTATTTAGTCTACTTTTAACTATTATTCGTTCCTGCAGTGCAGTGCAGCGTTATCTCAATAGGGGTTTTTATCAAATTCCACACTTCCATTTTCATGCTGGGATGTGAAAGTATCGAGTTGTCAATAAAAATGTTTAGTGACAGTTGATTTGACGGTACGATCTATGAGTCAATGGAGGAACTACCAATTACGTTAGCATGGTCGCATGGTGGATGATCTCATAGATCGGGCCGTAAAAATCAATGGTCTTACGCTTATGTTGTGTTGTGATCGATGGCTCGATCTATGCAGCATGGTTTAACTCCTCATAGATTGATGATACAACCTGCATATCAAAACGGGACATTTCAGTCAATGAATTTGTCCACGACGATACTCCATAGGTTTCTTTCCTATTTATTGCACAGGTCGGATTGAAAGTTGTGAAATTGACCGGACCTTCGAGGAAGCATGGGAATTTTTTTGGCTCTCAATTTCTAAGATTTGTGGTGCCAAAATTGCCTTCAGTGCAACTTTTGATGTTATTCAACCAGATTTATGGGGTTGAGTAAGATACTTGATTGATACAAGGACTTGACAGAACTGAGTGAATTCTTTCTTTAACAAGTCTGTTTTTCCAGTTCTTATCCTCATCAATCAATCAAATGTTATCCCAATCCATTGGGATAACATTTGAGTCCAACAAGTTTTTCAGTCCAACAATGAGTGGAAAGGTCACTTTTGTCAATTCGACCATGGGTCACATTTGATTTATGTTCTTTGAGCCTAGTTCCTGTCTCTATATATGATTTAGGACAATCTCAATGTGGTATTTTGTATACCACATTTGATTTTTCAAGATCGTCAACATTGTCTTTTGGCCTTGAAAGCGACTTTTTAAGTGTATTAAGGGAATAAAAAGTACACCTTATATTTTGTTTAGACAAAGATCGGCCAATTTTTCACTTGTCCCTCTGATGCATGGTAGGTTCATAGCACATTTAGGCTCCTCTTTGTCAGCCTCAGTATTCTGTCTGGGCTTTGAGATTTTTCTTGTGACCTTGCGTATATCTTCTTGTTTTTATTCATCGGCCTTTAGAACACTTGAGATCCTTTTGTACTCGTTATCTTGATCATCAAGATTGCTCGTGATTTTGCTATGTTGAAGAGAGAAGATATGACACTGTTTTTGACACTGTCTAAGTCATGCAAGTTCGCATTTACGCATTAGTCAGTGTGAGTGGGCTTCCTGTACACTGATACACTTAGTCTTTTATTGGCATTCTGTTGAATCTCAGTGTCAAGGAAGGCTAGTTTTCCATCATTCTCTACCTCTGTAGTGAACTTCAATTTCATATGTAGAGAATTGATGTGCTTATAGAAATCTTCCATCTTGTCCCTCTTCATAATCACAAACACATCATCTACATTTTTCTCCCATACTTTTGTATGAATCAAGGGCAAAAGATTCTTTTTCTTGCTCAAATTATAGAAATTGAGCGCCAAAAAATTCCTATGTTCCCTTGCAGGTCCGGCCAATTTCACACCTTTTGATCCGACCTGTGCAATAAATAGGAGAGAAACCACATTTCTCACTGCCCGATGATGGGAGACGGATCTCTCCCAAAACGTTGCCAAAACTAAATATCAAAGGCTTGTCATGATAAGCGATGACTATCATGTCTAATACAGTGTCAGAAACACCCTTGATATGTCCGAATATATTTACTTTCTGCTTGGTTTTCTCCATAGTTGGCAACCTGTATTTTGCACAATCCATTTCCATCACATGTGCAATTTTGTGACAGAATGAGCAACAGTCATGTTTTAATGCAGGAAGCTTGACTTAGGTAGAGTCAAATGCTTTCTATAATGAGACCCTCAGACAAGCCTCAGTTACTTTAATGTATTTCTTCGTCTCTGGTGTTGCTTTAGCTAGCTGCTGTCCTGAGAAGTACAAAATTGTTTGGGCTTCAATTCCATCCCTGCCTGCTGTTCATATACCCTGTATGTAATCTACTACTTCACGTCAAGCACCATAGTGAATGATGTACCTAATGTAACTGATGTCAATGCCAATTACCAAAGATGTTGTAGCTGTATGAGCCATCCACATCTGATAACTGTGTTAGAACTCTCTCTTTGTGTTTTTTAAGGTATTTCTATGATACATGCCAATGAGCAGGTTAGCAGATGATTTATCTCTTGTCAGATCATATGCATCACTTCCGAGTTCTTCCTTTTCAATAAAGGAAAACTTTGGCGACATTCTCTATACTTTGGCGATAGATAATTGTCTTCTTATAATTTCACTTCTCCTTTCTCACATCTTCCACCACCCATTGGAGTACAGTTGGATTGAGCTCCTTGCATCTGATAGACACAACTTTTATGTTCAGTCTGTTTGGACTGACTTTTATCAAAGAAAAAGAATTTCATGACAGGAATTTCACAATTTTCTTTTCCAACTCACTCCTAGCAGTTGCTGTTAAAGCTTGCATGTTCACATTTAGGAATAAGGTTCTCAAAATACCAATTTTAGCCAATGCATCTCTAAAAGCCTTCATATGCTCTTTCTGACCTCTTTTTCCTTTTTGCTTTTTTGGTAAGTCACCCCTGAAATGATATAAAATATATTATAATTTTCAATTTCAGAATCACACAGAAAGTACTTACAGTTTACAAGATAAGTTTTGTACCTTTCTAGGCTTACAAATGTTTATCCTCCTATGGTGTATGTGTTAGTAAACAAAGAACCATTGCAAAGTTACATGAGCCAGGAGTGAATCATGAAAAAATTATATTTGAAAGAAAAGAACCTATTGAAAATCTCGGAGCACAGCTTAATAAAATCTAACAAGAATTAAAGGAAATTCCAGGTGTTCAGGATATTGAAGTTCAGTTCATTGATGAATCTGTTATTCCATTAGTCAACACTGCAGCTGTGAGAAGTAAACAACATGTTACAAGAAAGAAAAAGTTATGTCATCTTATCAATGCTGCTACCTCTGACAAGAGCATGAATCAGTCATTGAAACCTTAAATAGAGAATTTGAATTGATGGCTAATGAGTGTGACATGAATGATATAAAGCAGTTAGAGAGATTGATTGATCAGAAAATGATAGTAGAAAGGCGAATGCAAGATTTTCCTTACCAAATAATCGGAGACAACTTAGATTTGTATATAAAAGTTAAACACATGACAATGGTCATTGATTTGATTGTGGATAATATAACAGCATTCAGTGAATTCACAAGCCTGATTTTAAGACACATTCCACACAAATATTCAAAAGAAATGTCAGAAAAATCTTAAGAGGTTTGTGTTTGACATTTAATTTAACAAATTTAAGTAACATTTTAAGGCTGTCTGTTGAATGCCAGACTGTCCAATGCTTAAGAGAAACACTGCATTCATGATTATTCAAAGATGTTTTTTTCTTTTTATTTACAGGTACCCCTTGGTTTAATTCTAAACAATGAATCTGTGGCTGTTGAAATGCTAGAAATTCTTCAGGGTCTTCAAGATAATTATGCTCCTATCATTGATTCTGATAAAGGACAGAAACATGTTGTCCACCCAATTTTCTTAGGACGTGACAATTTGACTGAGGAGCGTGCTCGAAACCTGCAAGGTGCCATGGCTGATGTAGATTCAGATTATTAGACACTCAATGGAATCTCACCAAAAATGAAGATTGACATGTAATACGATACATGTATAAGGTACCTCTTATAATACTGCTAGCTAGTATGTAGGTTAACAAGGGATATTTCAAACTGGTTCCCAACTTGAAATGCCAATGTATACAAGAAGAAGGTAACACAATTTAACTTGTCATAAAACACTTTTTGAATTATACCTGTTCCCATGTTAATATGTATGAATGAAACATTGGATTTTTTATTGATTCTCTTTAGTATGGGGCAACCCACACTCTGTTGTTCAATGAAAATTATTGAACTCATACGAAATTGCTGTCAATTCTGTTATCAGCCCTTACCTCAATAGCTCATAACCTCTACTGGGTAATGAAGGAATAAGATTTCTTAATTTCATAATATTATCTCCTATATACTGATGAACCTTTTTTCGACAATGAGTCTGTAAGGGAAATTGGTTCAATGGCATATAACATGAATCTGATAAGAAACACCAATGCAAGTGGAAATGTTCTTGACAAGTTTAATGAATGTAAAGAGTTTGTGAATTTTGAAATTGATGCACTTTTGGTCACATTGGCTATGAGTTGTTTTGGAACAGAAAGCACTGATGCATCTCCTGATGAAACCATACCATCTGTAGTTATGAAAAGTAAAAAAAAAAATAAAAAGTAGAATGGCTTTGCAAGCATGTCAAAAAAATTATAATCCAATACATTGTAGAGTGGCATTCACAAAGCATATCAGAAATCAATGAAAATATTGCAGCATTATCAAAGAAATCTATATCAGTGTCGTCATCCAGGTTGTTCCAAAGTGTATAGGTATGACAAGGTTTGAATTCACTATGAAAGGCAGTCACATAAATTGTGCATTTCAGACAAGGTTGCAGAATTGAGCAAACAACCCTCAAGTGATGATGTATTCAAATATCGTAGAGCACGACTGAATCTTGGCCTTTTCATAAGGAATGCAGATGATGCAGTCAGAGAAGGTGATGGGGGTAATTCAGTTGGTATTAATTAGCTTTAGCAATTGTAAAAACCAACTTTAAACAAATTGATAATATTAATAATAATAATAATAAATAAATAAAAGTCATGCACTATTATAAGGCATTTGGCCATCACAAGTATGCTTATGCCTCATTTCTTCTGCAATCCAAGATTGTGGCAATTTTAACTGAGGCTCAGTATGAACAGCTTGTTTGGAATAGAACTGTGAACAGAAAAGGAGAAAAAGGCAGAAACATATCCTGTGACTTGCGTTTAGAGCAAATTAATTGTTTGGCAAAAGAGTTGCTACATAACTTAGGGGTTAACCTAAATAAAACAACTGCTCTGAGAGAATCTCTTGCAATAGGGTTCATAGAAAAAGTTCTAGGATCAGTTTATGATGACATGCACATCAATATTGGAACAGGACACCATAAAGTTAAGAGCAAAGAAGCAGACATGAAGCACCTTGTCAATAACTTAACCTAAAAGAAAATTTTTACATTTACAGAAGGAAGAGAAAACCAGAAATTTAACAGGTTCAACAGAAATCTTCTAGCAAAGCTTGATGTAATGTCGCTATCCTCTTGGCTGACAGGTTTGCAAAACGACCTCAAGAAGAAGTATCAGTAGATGAATTTGAACATTCAGATTACCTTTGCTCATTCTTACAACTAGCAGTACCTATGTATAAAGTAATAAACTAGCAGTACATAGAATCGTGTAAATTTGTGTCACATTTCATTGCAAGATAACAATTTGTAGAACATTTAATCTTCCTTGAAATTTCCTGGATTGATTATTGGTCAATTAATCTAGATACATTTCTGGGAATTAATTGTCTATTGTTTAGTTAAGATACTTCCTATACTACATGATGATTGAGAATCAAATCAAATGATAAAATTATGCATCATCAAAAACCTATCGTGAGTGTTACAAAAAAATACTGATGCATTGGTTCCCCAACTTTTTACGATACACATTGCACATGCACAAGACTCATTTACATAAAATACAACCACATAAACTACAAACTACCCTAAGGTACATTATAATAAGTACAGATAGGATACTATGTGCTCTTACCATTTTGGGAATGCAATGTCCTTCATCTGCAACAAGCAAAGCAACTCTTTCTTGATATAACCTTCTTGCAAGGACCTTTTGCCACCTTTCTGATATCCAAGATTCTGGGCTTCCAAAGATGATTGGAAATTTACCGTTAGCAATTTCTTCCTCATCTAAACTATCATCCTGAAGGCAACATGCTCGAATACCAACACTGTTTAAATAATTTTCTTGCAAATCCATAATCGCAAGCAGTTGGGAGATAACAAGAACCATGTTGAGTCCCCGAACAAAACTGAACTCCTTGAAACTAAACTTAGGCCTAACTCGGGTCCCATTTCCCATGCCCAGTCGGTAGAATAGCAAATGTGTCTTTTCTCAAAAAAAAAATAGATTTCAGAATTTCGAACTGTTGCGACGTGAGGTCTCTATATGTGGGAAAAACTTTTTTCGAAGCATCTTTCTGGCTTTCTCAAATACATCTATCTTTTCTCTTGATGACCTCCCATGTGTCTTGGATTGTGATCAGATCATAGTGAATCATTGATTAGCAGTGTGACATGGTTGGGTATCTGACCAATCAAAGCGAAGGTTACAATTTGGGGATCTAGACTCCTGATTGGCTGAACAGGAGTGGCGGCATGGGGGGCATGGGGCTAAGCCCCCTCGATTTCAGTTAGCCCCCCCGTCGGCAAGCAAGTTCTTGACGCTTCTCTCACAGCGTCGGCACTACTCTGATTTTGAATACTACTTTGCTATAAATAACTTTTAACTTCACAGTCACGAAGAAATTAAATGAAACAAAACTTAAACTTCGTAAATTTTATTCAGTCAAAACTTTTATATCAGGTTAGCTTTAATGTCTTGTTGTAACATTCTGATTGGTTCTTCCTGTGGGGAATTTCTTGCAGAGTTATACTATGCTTTGTGCTCACTTAGAATCTCCCAGTGACACTAAATAAATCACAAGAATAACATTCTTAACTGAGGCAACTCAAATCCTATCTAACTTCTACTGAAAGTTACGCTGTATTTAAGCAGTTTTCTAGGGAACCCTAGACATCAGATAATCTTTAAAAGGACATTATTTCGTCAAAAAGACGCGAGTAAATTTACGTACAAATCAAAACAAAGTAATCGATAATGCGTCAGACAAGCTATTAGTTGCGTTAGTAACAAAACAAAGAACCCACTGACTGTTTGACGACAGGGAATGTAATGTCTAATATTTTCCTTGACGAAATAATGTCCTTTTAAAGATTATCTGATGTCTAGGATTTCCTACATTCCATATTTGTTTTTCCTTGTTGGTTTATGTTCACCTCACATGAATTTGTGGGAGGAATTTAGATTTAGAGTTTTCGCGAATGAGATACTACGAACATTTTTGACTGTCATTCTTGGAGAAAGAAAGTCTGCTGTGTTTTTTAATCCTGAACTAGTGAGATAAAGAATAATTCTTCACATTATGGGAAGGAAGGACAGAAAGAGGATAAAATGTCATGTTTGCAAGGAGATAATGAAGTCTGATTATCGTGAGGCACATAATCGAAAATTTCACAATGATTTGATCTTGCTCCGTAAGTCGATTCCATATACAAATGCCGACGAACGTGTAGTGGAGAATCCCTTTGCTGCCGCGGCAAGTGCAGGTAGACTGAAAAGAAAGGACCCTCATGAAGAGTCTGAAAAAGTCATGGATGAGGAGCCCAGAGCTAAAGTTGCCGCTGAGAGTGAAATGCGATCAGACAGAAGGGGAGTTGAAGACAAAGACGAGGATTTAGTGTCCGAAACTGAATCAATTATCCAAGATAGTGCTAGAAGTGCTAATGCTTGGAGTGACAGTGATGACGATGAGGAAAGTGTTGCTTCAGATGGAGATGCTTATTTTGAACATTCTCTATCCGAATGCGGCAGTGAGGCAGATTATTGTAGTGATGAAGATACCAATTTTGACACAGATACCCCAGATATATTAGGGGAAATGAATCTGCCTGCAGCAGAAGCAGAGTCAGGAATTGTTGAAACCAACCAACTCCCAGGCCCAAAGGATATTTCACAATCCCCCGACGAAGGTCCGGCTCAACCAATGAAAGACGTCTTTCCAACTCATTTGATAGCAGGACAACATCGAAGATTTTCGCCCTCCTTTTACAGTAGGCATCCATGGATAGAGTATTCAGAGATTTCTGACTCTATCTACTGCTTTCATTGCCGCCACTTTGCCGTAGATCCTCGTTCAGAACCAGCTTTTAAAGACGAGGGATATCGAAACTGGAAAAAGTGCTATGGAAATGAGAGCAGGTTAAAAAGACACGAGAGAAGTGAAGCACATACAAATTCTGTGGCCTTCAACACTGCCAGAATTGCAATGAAGAACACAGACCAGTCAAAACGCACTGTCTTTACCATGATGGACGATGCACACAAGAAACTGGTCGAAGAAAACCGTCATTATCTTAGGACAATCTGTGAGATATTACGTCTTACTGCAACCCAAAAAATTGCACAAAGGGAAACTGGATCCATGTACAGAGTATCTGACAACGATCAAGAGAATCTTTCGTATGGGCAGCATTGCGGGAATTTCTTAGCGATCTTATCTTTAGTCGCAAAGCACGACCCTATCGTTGCTTCGAAAATTCAAAGAGGTCCTGCCAATGCAAAGTACACTCACCACAGTGTTCAAAACGCTCTACTGAACATTATGGCAGATATGATTCAGCAGCAGATAAGGGCTGAGATCAGTGTTGCGACTTACTTTGCATTACTTGTGGATGAAAGCAAAGATGTATCGAAAAAAGAGCAAATTTCGGTTGTGCTAAGATACCTTCTGGATGGAATGATCCACGAGGAATTTGTTGGCACAAGGTCTGCTACTGGCTTAGACGCTGAAATACTCTCTGATTGCATCATTGAATTAGTTCATGGGATGGGAGTTAATTTTGATAATTGTATTGGACAGGGGTACGATGGCGCTTCCGTTATGAAAGGTCATGTGAGCTGAGTCAATGTAAAAATCAAAGATAAGGTATCACCGTTGGCCAACTATATACACTGCTTCAATCACCGCTTGAATCTGGTAGTCGTTGATGTCCTCAAAAATGTGCAACAAGCAGCAGATTTCTTTCTGCTGATTCAAAAGATGTACGTGTTCATAAGTGGCAGCGCAGTTCATATTAAGTGGATGGACATCCAAAAGAAGATGCAATTGAAACCAATGCAGTTGAAAAATTATCAGACACCAGATGGTCTTGCCAGTATGGTATGTGTCGAACCATTACTAAGAGACTTGAAGCGATTCTCAACCTCTTGGAAGATATAGAAGCCAATGACCTAGTTAGAGATAGAGCATACGAGGCGAGATGCCTTCTTGGTGCAATAGACCAGAATTTCTGTACTCTCTTGGTCTGTTTGACGGAGATCCTTCGACACTGCAAAGCTGCTTCTGACTTCCTCCAGAGTGCGAATAATTCGTTAGCAGATGCAGCTGACATTGTAAATACAATGATTGAAAGCTTGACTTCCTCCGATGCAACAATGAGTATGAGGTGTTGAGAAAGCGAGCGAGCACCATGGCTGATAAGCATGACCTGCATAGAGAGAAAAGACCAAAAAGACAGCCAAAGCTACCAAGCACCCTTGAAAGCAGTGTGGTGTTATCAACTGTCGGTAAACGGACAGCAACTGCAGAAAGCTTTGGTGTAGATGTCTTCTTTTCTCTCTTAGACAGATGTCTTTCTGAGCTGAATCGCAGATTTAGCGAGGAGAACAAAACAATAATGAAGGGCATATCTGCTTTGACTCCAGGCTCGGGATCCTTTCTAAATTGGTCTCTCATTAGTCCTTTTGCAAATATGTATAAATCAAATGTGATCGATTTGCAACTGGAAGTGCGCAACATGGAGAGGCTTCTAGCGAGAAAAAGTAACAAGGAGTATCCTAAAGGTCTTCTTGAGTTCACAATTGCAACCCACCGACTTCAAGACGCCTTTTACGAATTACACAGATTGTTGACTATTGCCTGTGTGATTCCCGTATCAACCGCCTCTTGCGAGAGATCGTTCAGCACCATGCGCGTTGTGAAGAACTACATGAGAAGTAGAATGACTGATCCGAGGCTAAAATCTCTTATGGTGATTGGGATTCACGCAAAGCGAGCAGAAATGTTAGATCTTCACGAAGTTTTGAATCGATTTAAAGACATCTACCCAAACAGCAGAATTCTGCTGGCTTAGCCTTGTTGACGTTCAAGCGAAGTGCTTTGTAAAACCTGTTTATTATCGGATAGAACATTTCAGTTTCAGTTTTAATCTGAGATATTTTCTATTTTCTGCCCTTGAGTATTCTTTATTGCAACTATTCGTAGATATAGCTTATACTTTTCACTGTTTATTTCCTACACTACATTATCCTATCACAAATCCTTCTCTGTTCTTCGTTGATGAATTTAACGAATTTCTAAACTAGCCTATAGATCTACAAGACAATGCCTTGTGTCAACAGAAAGTTTCCATTAATTATGTTATTATACGCACCTCAGAAGCAACCTACTGACCTAACGTTTCAAACTTCCAGGAAGCTTTTCCCCAAACCCCCATAATTTTTTGGTGCATTCTTTGGGTGTTTTCATGTCGGCAGATTTGAATAATTATCATCGGCACTTATTCAGGTCACGAGCGTCGGCACCTTGAACTTTTGCCCCTAGCGCCACTCCTGTGGCTGAAGTCAATACACGAGAAGGAGGTTGCCTATTGATGGCACCAGAGCCGCTATTCCCCTTGATCTCTTTCCCAGTTCTTCATCCCCTTGCTCAGCGGCTATCACTCTGGAACCCAGGGTAATGGTGCTGGTGTTGTGATACAGTGTGTTGGAACAAAGTTGTTGTGGTGTTGTGGTACAATGTGTCAGAACACTGTTGTTGTGTTGTTGTTGTACAGTGTGTTGGAACACTTCTTGTGGTGTTGTGGTACAGTGTGTTGGGACACTGCTGATGTAATGGAACGTTGCAGTGTTGGTGTCACTACATGTGTAAGTATGGGAGTACCATGCAACAGTATAAAGTGTTGGTGACTATTTGAAGCTAAGAAGCTCACCTGAGATGAGTTGCTTATTCAAGAAATTCATGACAGACATGTTTTTTGTATGCTTACCATCTTGTGTGATGACTTTGATGCCAGCAAATGATGTTGCACATGAGAAAGCAACATATAGCTGACCATGACTAAATCATCTTGTGGTAAATATATGCTAACATTCTCTAATGACTGGCCTTGTGCTTTGTTTATGGTTAAGCAGTATGCTAGACGTATTGGAATCTTTTGCCTTGAGAGCTGAAAAGGCAAGCCAAGGTCTTGTGGTTCAAAAGTGATATTTCGAATCATCACACTTTGTCCAGCAAATGAGCTGGCAATGATCTCAGCAACAATGAGGTGATCTTTTAGTTCCAATGCAACCAGCTCATCAAAAGTGTTGTTTTGTAGCCTTGTTGTTTCAGGAATGTTCATGCGATCTTGCTCATCAGTTGGTTCTCTTCCATCTCCAATTCGAAGTAAGAGATCAGCAAATTCTTGGTACTGTGCATCATTAGCTGCTCTCATATTTCTTAGTAGATGAAAGGTGTGAAAATTGTGCCATAATGGTGATCTTTTCAAGCAGATGTTGACTATCTGCTCTCTATCAGCCCTTTCTTTAACTGCGAGAATTTGTCAGAAGTCTCCACCAAGAAAGAAGAATTTGCTGCCAAATGGTATATCAGATTCTGTGAAGTCTCTCAGAAGGATGTCCACTGTTTTCAATGCATCTGCTGGGATCATTGATGCTTCATCCCATATGAAGAGATCTGTAGTTTTCAAATCCTGTGCTCTGATGTCGCATGTAGAGTACAGCAACAGAGGTATTGGAATCTGGAATGTTGAATGAGCTGTTTCACCATCTATTAGCAGAGTACTTGCAATACCGGCAAAAATGTAAAAGTATTCAAGGATGTGAAGAGAAATAGGAAAAACGTTCAACATCAAAGGAGGTTATGAAAACATGTTCGGTTACACACCTGAATAAGCAAGACATTTCACTTTGTATTGTGTGAGCATGTTATAAAGTAAGGTTTTTCCTGGTTCCTCCTGAACCATCAAGGAAGAAGCATCACTGGTTTGACTGGGTTGTGATTGCAGCAACTACTCCATCGACAACTTCAAGTTGATTATGGTCGAGTTGTTGGTGCATCTGTTCACCTTGATGGCGCTCTTCTTCCATGTTGATTAGAGTCTGCTCAATTTCTGGTGGACGGTAAACAGCTGGTAGCTGTGGCATCTCTGCAAAGTCTGCAAGATATTTGGCGTGTACATGCAAATACCTATCTATGTCATGATAGAGGTGTACATCTGAGAAAGCAATGTTTTGTTGATACAGCCGCTGTCTTTCAGCATACAGGAAATCTTCTGACATGCTTTCTTTGAAGTTTTCAAAGAGTTGTCTTGAATAAGATGGTGTATTGAATAGCAAGAGTGTTGCAAATAGCAGACACATCTGAGTTGGTATCTGAAGAAGACTTGCTTCTTCAAGACAGCTTATGAGCTCTCTGTCCTCTTATGAACTGGAGGTCGACTGGAGGTCGGACGCGTTTTTTGGTTGCTCCAGGAAATGTTGAATTTGCCAGGGAATACATTGCTTTAGTCATGAAAGTTATCTATAAAGTAAGTTCTGAGCATGAGCAGAACAGCTTGTAGGTATCTTATAAAATGGTTTAGTTTTAATTTCAAAGTTAAATTACTTTTCTCATGTCCACCACTACCCGTCGTCAACAATCCTAAATGATACGATTACCAACGATGATATTCATATCAAGGGCTTTAGCAGAGAAGTTTACAGGAGTGATCACCCCAGCAATGCTAAAATTGGTGGCGTATGTCTTTATTTTCGTGAAGGTCTTGCAATAAAACGCAGGCATCATCTTGAGATAATTCAAGAAATGGTTGTTTCAGAAATGTGCATAGCACGCCAGAAAATTTTCTTTCTTTTACTCTACCGTAGTCCAAGCCAAAATAGCATAGAATTCGAAAGTTTTATCAATAGACTACAACTTTTGATAGCTCACATTAAGAACGAGAACACATACTTGTTGACAATAACAGGCGACTTAAACTGTAGATCCGATCAATGGTGGTTGGAAGATATTGAAAGTCCTGAGGGGTCTTCTCTTGAAGAGTGCTAAATGAAAATAACCTGCATCAGCTAATTGATGAGCCAACAAATATAAGGGGAGAAAGCTTGACATGTATAGATTTGATAATTATGGATCAACCAAATCTGTTTGTTGAAACATGCGTCCATCTCTCCCTTGACGATAACTGCCAGCATCAGATAATTCACGGGAAACTTAATATTACATTGCCATGTCCACCCCCTTATAGAAGGACTATCTGGGACTATCAAAAGGCAGACATGCGTGCCATTAAAAATATACTTAATGAAATAAATTGGGAGTCCAGATTTGACGGACTAGATTCAGAAGAAATGGTGGTAACATTTACTAATAATTTACTTTCTGTTCATTCTGCGAATATTCCTAATCGGGAAATTAAAAGTAACCCACCTTGGATAACACAAATTCTCAAAACTGCCATTAAACGTATGCATAGGCTCTATTGTAGTTTTGTTCAACATGGTAGAAATTTAGAAGACTGGGAACAAGTAAGGGTTGCTCATAATGAAACTTCTCGTTTGATCACTTGTGCGAAAGAAAAGTACCTCTTAAGCATTGGCCAAAAGCTCTCCGATTCAGACCAAGGGAAAAATCCTATTGGTCTATTTTGAATAGACTAATTAATAAGAAACCTTCCCTTGCAGAAATATCCATAGATAAAAATAAAATATTGCAAGTAATCCACTCCTTGGACAGCAATAAAGCTCACGGTTGTGATGCACTTTCTGTTGCTATGATAAAACTGTGCAACAATTGTCTTGTTGAACCATTATCTTTGATTTTCAAGAAATGCCTAGAAAATGGGTTCTACCCATCAAGCTGGAAAAAAGCAAATATCATCCCAGTCCACAAAAAGGGTAGTAGACAAGATAAAAAGAATTAACGTCCCATTTCACTCTTGCCTATCTGTGGCAAAATTTTGGAGAAACTGATATTTGATGAAATCTATCAACATTTATCTGCAAACCAAATCCTAACACCCCACCGGTCAGGTTTTCGTCCCGGTGACTCTACTATCAACCAACTTTTACTGATCACACATAAAATTTATGTTGCTTTTGAAGAAATTCCCAGTAATGAGACTCGAGTTGTCTTTCTTGACTTATCAAAAAGCGTTTGACAGAGTCTGGCACGAGGGGCTACTTTACAAACTAGAAATGTGTGGAATATCTGGCAATTTTCTTGCTCTTCTGCGTAGCTTTTTGTCTAACCGTAGGCAGCAAGTCTTGATAAACGGCAAAAACTCTGAATGGAAGATGGTAACTTCAGGAGTTCCCCAAGGCTCAGCTTTAGGCCCACTTTTCTTTCTTGTTTATATAAATGATCTTATCGAAAATATCCACAGTGATGTTAAACTATTTGCAAATGACACATCATTATTCTCTGTTGTAAAAAGTGAAATAGAAACAGCTTAAGACCTAAATAGAGATCTTGAGAGAGTTAGACTATTGGCATGGCAATGGAAAATGCAATTCAATGCAGATAAAACCGAAGAAGTAATTTTTTCAACAAAAAGAAATAAACCAAATCATCCCTTGCTTCAGTTAGGACAGGAAGAAGTGTTAAGAAAGAGCGAACATAAACACCTCGGTATTATTCTTGATGAGAAATTAAACTTTCAGAGCCACATAAAGACAGCTATAGCAAAGCTTGGAGAGGTATTGGGATCATCAAATACCTATCAAGGACCGTTAACAGGGAAGTGCTTGATCAAGTTTATAAGCTTCATGTTAGACCTCATCTTGACTATAGTGACATTTTGTACCATAAGTATGATCCAGAAATGAGACAGAATTTCACTAAAAAGCTAGAACAAGTGCAATACTTTGCTGCGTTAGCCGTATCAGGAGCATGGAAAGGAACAAGTGGGCAAAGGATTCTCCAGGAACTTGGTTGGGAAACCCTTTATGAAAGAAGATGGTATCGATGACTATGCCATTTTTTCAACCTATGTGTAAATAAGTCTCCATCTTACTTGTTCAATGAAATCCCTTTAGAGAGAGAAGTACCATATCGTTTAAGGTCAACTCGTTTGTACGCAGAACCTACTAGTATAGACAGGGAAATAGTTGTAAAAAACTAAGGAAGTGCCTAACCTACATGTTTTTGGTATGATTCGATAGAGAATCGACAGAAGAACCCAAATCCGAGATGGGCCCTTTCGAAAAGTTTACGGCAATCACGTGATAAATGACGTCATCAGAGGGCCTAAAATCACCTAAAATCTCTTATAACTTTGGTCATAAAAGTTTTACGAGCTTGATATTACCACCATTCAAAAGCTTGCGAAGAGTGCCTTCTGTTGAGGTATATATAAATAAAATTTGCTGATGTCAGCATTTTTCGTCGATGACGTCATCAAATTTTTTATCTGCTTCTTTGTCCATGAAAAGCCTGTGTGGCTGTAACACATCAAATATCAATGTATTCTAAAGCTATTAGAGTAGAGTTAGGCAGTGAATGCAACATAATCGCCATGGTTACAAAGGGTACAAAGCCCCATGGGTAGACAATGAAGTTATTGCAGAAGGTTCAGCTGACAAAGTTGCTGACGGAAACCACTATTACCGGAGTATGCGCCTTCACAAAGAAAGCTTCAATGCTCTTATTCAGTTTAGAGTTGAAATACTGACGTCAAACTACGCAAAAAGTGACGCTAATCTATTTTAACATCTTCAAAATCTGCAACCAGATCTCGATGCAAAGCGTCTCGATTCCCTAATAGCTACATTCAAAACGTTTCTGTGCGCTTGTCAATATTGATATCATTATGCCATGAAATGCTACAAAAGTGCACATGACAGTTGCTTACCTCTATGATGTATCATCCCGTTTAGCACTCGTTTTAGCAGTAAGAGAAGGAAACATTCAGCTACACTTGCAAGCAGAAAGAGACATGCTCAGCCAATGCTTTGCGTTTGATCATATTAACTACGCAATATACTAATCTTATCACAATGTCTACTTAGGAAATTTGGAGCTAACTAGAGACCCTGCTTATGAAGATCTACAAAAACGAGGCTTTGGCGCAGTTTAAGTGGTGACAAGTTTTCATGCATACATGGGGGCCTTATTACTGAGTTCTTCAACGGTGAGACCAAGCGAAGTGCTGGTCCCCACCAATTGGGTTACAGTACCGTAAGAGTACCCTGCAAACACATGGGTTCCGATTTCGCATATTCATACAACGAGTCAACAAGAACTGAGAGCAAAAATGAGGCTTTCAACATCTGTGCCAAAGAGCTGACAGCTGGAGTATGTAAAATGCACGTTTCTCATGTGCAGCAGTTAAAAGAAATGCTGATGGCATACAATTCGAATCCATTTGCTAATCCTGCGCCGCGACACTTGACAACTGGCACTGAAATAGATGCAAAGCATAAGTTGGAGATGTACAGTGTATACAATTTGTTGATGATTGATTGGTAAAAGGTAACATTAATTTCTTTGAACCAATCAAAAATATGAACATTGACACTGGAATGATAAAAAGAAGAAGATACCGAAAGCAGTGACAGTATTAAAACAAGATCGTCAAACATTCCGAGAGCTCTTGAGCAAAGTCACAAGCTTGGAATAAGCGTTCCAATATCCACTGTCCCTCTAAGCATCGCGAATCCATATCTCCACACTTAAACAGGCAAGTAAGCATACTCTCTGTAATTTTGTATCGATGAAAAGAAAGCAGTGACAGCTGAAAGCCCAACACTGCCGATGGATAATAGATGGAATGGCAGCTATGCAGTCACTTATAGCAAAAGATACAGTTTCGCTCTCTTCTTGAATTTGTTACCCCTGGAGAAGATACTTCTCCGTTGTCTATCGAGATAATTAATGACGCGTATCCAATCGAAAGCGTAAAACGTATGATTCGACATGAAAGAGGGGAGGCAAGAAATCGTTTGCATCTGCTAGGACCTGATCAGAAAATCGTTCAAGGAAACAACTGGATAAATTTTTTCAACAATATTCCGACAACAAGAATGACCTTATCGAACCTGCAGCAGAATATTACTGTAGATTCGATGGGCGAAGGCTTTTATCAACTCCATTGATATTATGGAGAGCAACCAGAGAGTCATTGGAATTGTTATTTCCTTGCAACCACGAGGAGGCTGATACTTGAATGGTTTTGCACGGCTGCATCGAAGATACAAATGTTGTCATTGTGTCAAAGGCTGCGGATTTATTAATCCTCCTAGTCCATGCTTTTAGTGTTACGAAGCCAAAGCAAAAATGATAGACCTTCAAAAATATGTCGACATTGGTGAAACTTGAAGTATCTGAGAAATAGTATTAATCTATCAGCCTGCGACTTCCCCACATTCATGCACTGACAGGCTGCAACACCAAATCTTTCTTTGATGGCGTCGGTAAAGTCAAAGTTATCAAAAGAATAAAGAAGAATAACACGTCTCTGGAGTTACTTGACCAAATTGGCGAAACAGAGAACCTTTCAGACAGAGCCTTCTCTCAGATTACACAATTCATCAAAACCTTTTTGTATAATGCTAAAGACGATGAGTCTCTTGTAGAGGCAAGGATTTGCATGTACGAATCAATGAAGCAAAATACATCACAATCGATTCCCACGGATCCTGATTCGCTGAGTTATTAAGGATTTTAGGTGATTTTAGGTCCTTTGATGACGTCATTTATCACAGATATTGGAACGCTTCTTCCAAGCTTGCCGCTTTGCTCAAGAGCTCTCGGAATGTTTGACGATCTTGTTTTAATACTGTCACTGCTTTCGGTATCTTCTTCTTTTCATCATTCCAGTGTCAATGTTCATATTTTTGATTGGTTCAAAGAATATACACTGTGTACAACAAATTGTATACACTGTACATCTCCAACTTATGCTTTGCATCTATTTCAGTGCCAGTTGTCAAGTGTCGCGGCGCAGGATTAGCAAATGGATTCGAATTGTATGCCATCAGCATTTCTTTTAACTGCTGCACATGAGAAACGTGCATTTTACATACTCCAGCTGTCAGCTCTTTGGCACAGATGTTGAAAGCCTCATTTTTGCTCTCAGTTCTTGTTGACTCGTTGTATGAATATGCGAAATCAGAACCCATGTGTTTGCAGGGTACTCTTACGGTACTGTAACCCAATTGGTGGGGACCAGCACTTCGCTTGGTCTCACCGTTGAAGAACTCAGTAATAAGGCCCCCATGTATGCATGAAAACTTGTCACCACTTAAACTGCGCCAAAGCCTCGTTTTTGTAGATCTTCATAAGCAGGGTCTCTAGTTAGCTCCAAATTTCCTAAGTAGACATTGTGATAAGATTAGTATATTGCGTAGTTAATATGATCAAACGCAAAGCATTGGCTGAGCATGTCTCTTTCTGCTTGCAAGTGTAGCTGAATGTTTCCTTCTCTTACTGCTGAAACGAGTGCTAAACGGGATGATACATCATAGAGGTAAGCAACTGTCATGTGCAATTTTGTAGCATTTCATGGCATAATGATATCAATATTGACAAGCGCACAGAAACGTTTTGAATGCATTAGGGAATTGAGACGCATTGCATCTGGATCTGGTTGCAGATTTTGAAGATGTTAAAATAGATTAGCGTCAATTGCTGCGTATTTTGACGTCAGTATTTCAACTCTAAACTGAATAAGAGCATTGAAGCTTTCTTTGTGAAGGCGCATACTCCGGTAATTGTGGTTTCCGTCAGCAACTTTGTCAGCTGAACCTTCTGCAATAACTTCATTGTCTACCCATGGGGCTTTGTACCCTTTGTAACCATGGCGATTATGTTGCATTCACTGCCAAACTCTACTCTAATAGCTTTAGAATACATTGATATTTGATGTGTTACAGCCACACAGGCATTTTATGGACAAAG
Source organism: Chrysaora quinquecirrha (assembly GCA_014526335.1). Taxonomy (NCBI): domain Eukaryota; kingdom Metazoa; phylum Cnidaria; class Scyphozoa; order Semaeostomeae; family Pelagiidae; genus Chrysaora; species Chrysaora quinquecirrha. Next base: position 11,394,288 of record JACTAT010000037.1, read on the forward strand.
AAGCAGATAAAAAAATTTGATGACGTCATCGACGAAAAATGCTGACATCAGCAAATTCTATTTATATATACCTCAACAGAAAGCACTCTTTGCAAGCTTTTGAATGGTGGTAATATCAAGCTCGTAAAACTTTTATGACCAAAGTTATAAGAGATTTTAGGTGATTTTAGGCCCTTTGATGACGTCATTTATCACGTGATTGCCGTAAACTTTTCGAAAGGGCCCATCTCGGATTTGGGTTCTCCTGTCGATTCTCTATCGAATCATACCAAAAACATGTAGGTTAGGCACTTCCTTAGATTTTTACAACTATTTCCCTGTCTAGTAGAACAACTCACTTTTCTAACACGTACTTTCAGTACCCCCTTTGAATGGAACCTGCTAGACGATGATATAAGAAACTCCTTATCCATTGGGGAATTTAAACGCAAACTGCTCCTTAAAATATGCCTTCCATGTAGGTCTGCTTACAATGTACATAATATTAAAGGTATAAGAAACATAACAAGGTTAAGAGTGGAATTCAGCTCTCTGAATGAACACCGATTCAGGCATAACTTTGATTCTTTGAGTCCCCTTTGTACGTGTGGTTTGGAAAATGAGGATAATGAACATTTCCTCCTGCACTGCCCTCTTTTCACCAATGCTCGTAGAGATCTCTTTGGTCAGATTGGAGATATCCCGCTATTGAACCTTTCAGTTTTAAACAATAAAGCATTATGTAACCTTTTGTTATACGGTGATGAAAAATTAAACATTGTATTTAACAGAATCATTTTTGAGGCTACAATATCATACATTGAAAAAACTAAGCGGTTCCAATAATATCGAAAGAATTCCAATATTCACCCTGTGTAGCATCCTTTTTTCGGGTTTGGTATGTTTTTTTACTTTACTTTATGTGTTGTCTTTGCGTGTTAATATTTTGTTTTAATGAAATTAACAGCAAAATTGTAAGTGTCATTCATGTTGGCGACCAGATGACCTTGTGTCTTTCGCCATCATGAATGTCACATTAAACATTACTTTCTTATTCTAACTAGGTTTTGTTGTTATATATATATATAAAAAAAGCTCTCTGTCATCTTCCAAAAGACCTAGGGCTCTGGCTGCATCCCTAAATGTAGAGCAGACTTGACCATTAACAGTGCACAGTGCTTCAAATGAGGTAGCAGAAGGAACATGAAGGAGAAGTAGACTTAATGCAAATCTCTGCGGATGAGAAGGCTTGACTTGGTACATTCTACCAATGACCTTGTGATGACGTTTGCTTTCTCTCCATTGTTTTGTTCTCTTATCAAATGTATAGTGCTCAGGAATGACATGGTAAAGATACTGACTTGCACACTGGTCTCTGCTGTTTAAGTGAAACCATGCAGTTAGAGTAGAGTCAGGATTCATTTCAAGAGCTTCTTCCTCATTTCCTTCGTGGAAATTGACTAGCTGCTGCATTGGAATGTGAACTGCTAAGCGTACAATGGCGTGCTTAATGTCTTGCAGTTTGTATGAGAAAATCCTGAACAGAGCTTGGTGCGGGCCAACATATCTAGCATTCAGATATTTGTGGATCTGTTCATGATCAACAAAACCCTCTCTGAGCTCCAAATGTGCTGAATCGTAGCCTTTGTGGATGTATTTGAAAATGCATTTGAGACACCTTACACTGGTGCAGGACTCAACATTTGTATTGCAGTCGTATTTCAGCAGAACAGCTTTATTGTATGCCACAACGAATGCATCATCAATAGTGTTATTACCCACTATAGCAGTGAATTGGCATCGTCTTCTGTACAAATGATAACCTTCGACTTCAAAGAGTGTTTGTGCATTAATGGAATTTGGAAAGTTTTTTGTGCATCGGTTGCCTACCATGCACACACAGTGTGGATTCAAATCACCACAAGGCCCATGAATCATGTGTTTTTTGACCTTAGCATTGAGTTCTGGATATTCGTCTGGGTCAGGCATCTTTGCTGATATGAGTGCATCGATGTCATCAGCTGTTCTGGGCTTGTCTTCTTCAGCCGAGAAAGGAAGCATGTGTGCATGAGGCAAGCCTATTTTCCGAAATTCGATGGTGTAGACGTAAGCGATTATATGCCCAAATATATGCCTGCGAAGTATATCATCTTTGAGCGCATGGAACTTTATCATGAAAACCCTTATGACAATGTCTGCACGGTCACTTGCATTTTGATGGGGAAGAAGTTGCTCTGTTATCTAACACCATCATGGGTTTGTGGTCATGGTAAGGAAAATGTCTGGTTTGCCATGAGTACGAACCAACGTCATTGCATCTTGAAAATTCTGTTGTATGTTGCGTTGTTTGCCTTTGTATGATGATGGGAGAATGATTATTCTTCCAACACTGCTGTGTGCTGCCTCAGCTCGGTCTCTGACGTGGTCCATGAGTCCCTGATATGACTCTGCACGAAGTTGGGCTTGATGTGTTCTGATATAATGCAGATCTTCACCTTAAATTTAAGTGTATGCATCCACCAAGTATTGTTGGAACAGAAGTCCTCCACGGTGAATTGCAGAGAAGCCATCTCTTACAGCAACATGATAAGCATAGAATCGAGAGAGTGTGATGCATTGTCTTGCATTAGTTTGTTGCTCCTCTCTCTGGTTTGCATTCTGATTTTTTTTTATTATGACACTATATCATTGGATACATGGTCAAAACATTAAGATACAAATTAAGAAAAACAAATTCAAATTAAAAACTAAAGGTAATAACAAACTAACAAACAAAGTAAAGGCGGGTTTACACAATCATTTTTTGCTAAATGTTTTTTCGATATTTGACTGGGATGCTCAACAATGATCGTGTAACATCCCTAAAACTTTGATCTTGACTGCAGTTTTTAACTCCCTTGATTGGTGATAATAAGCCATCATTGAAGATTTTATTTTGATCTGGAGTCAGAATAAAATCTCTCGCATCATTTTTTGTCAAAGGCGATGAAAATTTTCTGACATCATTTCTAGTCCCTAGACTCTTCAATGTCATTTCTTTTGATCAGAGCCGGAATTACTCAGCAAAACTCAAGAATTTTTTCATTTCGACCTCAATTTCTTCGAAAATTTAATAATGTCAGTAAAAAAATCAAAATTACATCAAAGTATAGAGAGCTAAATAGAATAACTCGAAGAACTATTGCTTAACATAAATCTAAAAAAATGTTATCATATTCTAAAAAAAGTCAAAAACAATTCTCAAGTTCCAAAAAGTAAAAACTATGAAAACTCGACATTTTAAATCAAGCACTTCATCTGCCAAGGTACTTCTCCTGGACCAAAAAAGATGTTCTGCAAAAATCTCTCTTGTTTTTTCGGCCGTTGATGTTGCTCTATTACCTTTAGATCTTGGAGGCAAAGGCCCTTACAATGTGGTGCCACTGTTTCCCTCCATCTTCCTTCAACAATCTTGTCATCTACTACTTCGTCAGCAAATCCAGCAGGAGTATATGACTCTGGTGATTTTACTCTTAGCATGTTATGCAATACAAGAGCGGCTTTTACTATCCTAGTAGATTTGTCTGGATGTAAGTTTACCTTTGTCCAAAAGATTCTGAAAATAGCTGTCATTATCCAAAACGCATTTTCTGTTACATGGCGAAAACACGAAAACCTATAGTTAAAAACTATTTTTTGTCATCTAAGACTTTTTCTGGTTAGGGCTTCATACAGTGCCTTGTAAGCGAGAAAGCATTGTCAGCAACAAAAACAAACGGTACATCTTCCTCATTCTGATAAGGCCCCCAAGCTGGATTTTCAGACTTTGGCAGAGGCCTGTCTGCTGGCAAATTCAACTCCAAGGCTGACAGCTTATGTGCAAACGAAGAATTTCTATATACTCCCCCATCGCTTATCTGCCCTTGACAGCCAACATCAGCGTATAAAAATTTATAATCATAATCAATGAAAGCCATTAACACTATGCTATAAAACCTTTGCAATTATGGAATGTTCCTCCTGAGTCGTGAGGATGAAAAATTGCAATATGTTTGCCATCTGCAGCTGCAAAAGCGCTGGGAAACTGCCATTTCTGCTCAGTACACGTTTTTTTATAAGAAACCTGGCTCGGGGCCTAGTTCTAAAAGTTTCTTAATTTTTGGCCCAATTTTAGTTCTAAAAGTTTTTTGACAGTTTCTTAATTTAATGGAAAAAATTGCAGTAAGAACGATAAAAAAACGTTAATATAGCAAGCAAATTATTAATATTATTGTATTACAAAGAATTGGCCATGCACCTGGGTGCGAGAAATCGCACGGAAATGCTTGAGAATTGATTAATATGTAAACAAATGTGAAATCAGTATGTTGGAAAACTGATACAAAAATTTCTTAAGTTTCTTAACTCCTTCCTCCTAGTTTTAAAACTTGCCCTTCGATGAACGGACATAACTTGTATAGCAACTCCTAAAATTGGACATAATAAGAAACATTGGTATCTTCAAAATGAAAAATAGAAATAGAATTATGACCCTGAAGCTGAACATGAAAAGATGGAAAAAGCTAAGATGCAACGTATTGATTCAAAGAATACTTTAGCTACCTCCAATGTTGTGGTGTTCATTCTCATAAACCGTCGATAGTCTCCTCCGCCTGCCAATTTCAGTTAGTTTACTAAACCATTGTAAAAGCTGCTGTCTTCTCTCTTCTGAAGCCATTCTTTGCACCATATTCTTCCTTCATTTTTTGTTTTCAATTTTAAAGCACATCCGATTAAAAGGGTTTCAAGCAGCTGTCTTCTCAACATCATCATCCATTTGGCACAGCTAAATAAGTACATCTGAAATAATTCTGACTATATAGGGCAATCTCTGGTTATTTATAATATAAAAAGACTTCACGTCAGATACAATAAGGAATGAGGAACAGGAAGGAATACTTAGGTTACTGCACTTTTGAGTTCCTTCTTTCTTATTATTTCCGCTGTAGTGCGATCTCTAATTTTACTCAGTGTTTCCTCGTTTAGTTTTTCGGTTCCCCTTTCTGTTCCCTTTCCATGTTTCAGTTCCCTTTTTCTGATGCAGAGTACATTACGTAATTGAAAGACAGAGTCTTTGCCTACAGTTTTGTCACTTTCATTTCCTGGTTTGAAAAATTTTAGCATCTGGCATTTTCAGTTTCTTCTTCATGCCTAAAAAAACTATTATAAACTCTTTGATAAACAGGTTTCATTTCCATGTTCGGCAATGATCTCATTTAAGCTTCCTTTCAAGCAGCATAGCTATATCATTCTAATTCAGTTCGATTAAAAGTTTCTTCAGAGCAAAGCTGCCTTGCTATGAATCATCTGCTAACTCTAATTTTCAAAGTATCCAAAGTATCAAAAATGGATTACACGAGACTTCATTTTGAAGAATTTATGCACCAAAAAGCAGCAGATACTAGAAGGTAAGAGCCGTACACTAAAAAAAATAAGGGTGCTTGACAGGGTTTTTCAAACCGGCAAGGGTTTTTCGTACAGCTAAGGTTGTTTAAAAAACCTTTTTACATGTCACTCTTTAAAGGGGTTTTTCAAAGGGTTGTTTGAGATCTTAACCCTTTCCAACTTTGCGTCCCAGTTGGTCCCAGTAAGGTAAAAAGTAGTCGAAAATTAAAAGTTGATAGACTTGGCTGAAATTTGGTATGTAGGGTAAATCTAAGGTGCTGAATTCGAATTTCGGGTCGATTTTTAAAGATTCGATGAATGGGGCAAATGTGGGGACCTTTGGGGCTGAAATTGTCGAAAATGAAAATTAATAAATTTGGCTGAAATTTGGTGTCTAGGGTAAATCGAAGGTGCTTAATTCGAATTTCGGGTCGATTTTTCAAAATTAAATGACGGGGGCAAATGTGGGGGCCTTTGGGGCTGAAATTGTCGAAAAATGAAAGTTGATAGCTTTGGCTAAAATTTGGTGTCTAGGGTAAATCAAAGGTGCTGAATTCGAATATTGGGTCGATTTTTCAAAATTCGATTAAGTGGGGGGGGGCAAGTGTGGGGCCTAATTAAAACAGTGCATTTCAACAAAATGCCCAAATGGAATATTGAGTATGGACCAATAAATTACAACAACAAACCGCTCAGACTGCTACATATGTTTCAATCTACTCTTGTGACTGGCTACTTGGTACATCCTATTCCCTTGCAACATGGTAGTCATTCCAGCAGTTTCAGCCTGTCTTCATTGAGCATAGTGCCAGCGGATCATCTGCGTTGGAGCATTTTTGACATTTATACGAGGTTTTCTTGTGACATATGCAGCATTTCAGTCTGCGCTCATTGCTCCTGCATTCATTTGTTGATATTCGTTCTTCCTCATGACGTCCTTTTCGAGGAGAAGCCAGTGTCATCTCTAGTGATCTCTTGTTCTCTCTTAGCTTTGGTTTCGGGTAGTGAAGGATATTGTCGTGACCATTCGTTTTTCTAAACAACGCATACCATGCTCTGATAATTTCGAATCTGAACGAACTTTGGGAACAGTCATTCTTCTTTTTATCGGCAGTGAGATGAAGCTGATTTCGCCAAAAGGTATGTCTGTTAGCTAGAACATACATTTCTGACAAACTATCAAAAATCCTACTCTGCTTCCTGATACTACGATGCTTCGTGTTTCCTGATTTGAGTGATCAACCCATCCATAACACTCTTTATACAAATTTGCATCTTTTGGTACATGGATGATCACTTTTTCTCCACCATGATTTACTTCAGCCGTTTCCCAAAACTCTGGTCCAGATTCAATATCATTATCAAGAAAGACAACAGCGTTGTTGTCATTCCAGTACGTGAGATTTATAAAGGGTTTTAGTATAGCCTCACACGAATGTCTTCATTAACTTTACATAATTTTGGTGGGATTGGGGAAGGTGGGCTGTGTTTCCACGTTGTGTTGCTATAAGCCTTGTGTTCCATTGCTCTTTGGCATCTACCATCAATCTGATTGTGGGAAATCCGCTGTCCATCACAATTAGCCTACCACGATCCTTTAGGTCTACAGTTAGTTGGTTAATGACATCATAGTTTTTTCCATTCTTTGGTTTTTGTAAGTTTTCTTGCAAACTTTCACAAGGTGATTTGCAACATAATATCCTCCGTGCAAACCTTTGTCACTTATTTTGTCTATCGTCCAACCCATTCTGATTGGCTTGTCGGGATTACAAATCTTGTACGGGTTTCTCTTACTCTTACTCTGCTCTCTACCTTCATCTATGTACATTTTCCATCCTAAACTCCAGTGTGATAAAGATTTTATTCTTAGTAGCTCTACACCGTTATTGATATTCTGCATTGGATGATAAAAAGGGTTATCCTTTTCCGGTAAGGTCTTACGACTCGAAAATGCTTTTGGGAATGCAACGCTGGTTCTTTTGACGAATGACTACAATGTGCTGCATCATCGTCGCTGTCTATGCCTTCAGGACTTTACGCTTCACTTTCATCATTGTCATGAAAACCTCAAAATTGTCATCATAATCATCATCATCACTTTCTGACGTAAAATATAAATCATTAAGATCGCTTTCATCAGATGAACTACTGTCACTCTCCATTCTATCATAGCTTCTATTTATCTATTTAAAGTTTACATGTCAGCTGTAAGCAGCCTGGTGACGTGATAAAAATTTTTCGTGCCTTTAAATTTCTCCCCAGTACCCTTGTTACATAAAGATTTTTACAAAGAAAACTGTGAAACCCAGAGGAAATTCGAAAAGGGTTTTTCAACATTAAGATTTTGCATAATATCTCACAAAGTTTATTTTAAAATTATTTTCAGATTAACATAAATATGAAGTAAACTTGAAAAAATATCAGATGATTGTGAATTGGGTTGCAAATTTTAAATTTTGGCTTCAAAAACGGATATTTTATATGCGCAATTTGGAGTTCCCTCCCTTTTTGCTATGGTCAAAGTCACGTGACAAGCTTCAAGATAACGAATCTGTGGCCTTGTGAAGTTCCCTTCAAAATTTTCATCTTCAAGAAGAAATCGAAAGCAAACAGCAAGCCTTCAGGTATGTATCTATTATTATTTGAATTGAATACCATAAGTATCTTGTTAAAAACTAATTTCTTATAAATCTGCGTTTGTCTTGGCAATATTTTGGGATGAAAAAAAATTTCCTAGCTAGTTAATTCTTCACCACTTTCCTTAAAATTTATTTAACCGCCAAAATCAAAAGCAAAGTTTATCATTTTGACAGTAGGATAGATTTCAAGGAAAAGGTTGCATTGGAATCTTAAATAATTATTTAAATATATTAGACATGTAAGCTTTAATTCCCATTGTGTTGTGTTTCAAATTCAAACAACTTATCTATCTACTTCATCATTGTTTTTACAACATCGAATGCTGTGTGCTTCACCACTTCTAAGCTTTCGGCCTTCAGTATTTTTACTGTTAGTTACATGGACTACTTATTCAATGAATTCAAACAGCAAAGCGCCAATTTTACAAAACTAAAAATTTAATCTCTCTTCAGTCATTTTAAACTCAAAATTTTGACTATTTCCCAACCAGAAACATAAATATAGATACACTTTTTTAAATAAGTAACTGGTCAGTAAGCAACTAGTTAGGGCTGAACTTTGTTAAAATTTTTGCTGAAATAGCTTTCTTCATACTGTACATCCTTGCAAACTTGTCAATTACATTGAAAAGCCAGAAAAGAGCCAAAATTGGGGTACCTGTCATTCTGCAAGGGCTAAAATGCTAGATATGTTAAGCAACTCTTTAGGGCTGGACCAAAGTCCAGTTGTTTATTAAAAAAAGTGTAGCCTCTCCATCCTTACTTTCTTTGCCTACAAAAGGTATAGAAAAGGCATGCTACAGCCTTCAAGCTAGTTTTATCGTTTGCCCAGCCTACAAGTACAAGGGGCAAGTTTTTAGGCTTTGGCAGTCAAGTATCTGTTTTAAAAATTTTCAAATTCTTATCTGCAACAAGGATAAATTTTTCCAGGGGGCTCGGTCCTGGCAAGTCAAATTTTTATGACTTTTGATCAGGAAAGATTGTTCAAATTTCAAAAAAATAAATTCATTTCAAACTTTCTAATCCAAGAGTGAATGCTGTGTTTTTAACCCTTATCCTACGTAGGGTGTTTTTTACCCCTTCAAATTTTTTTATCCTTTGACTAATCTTTTTTGTTCTTGAATTTGCTTCCAAACTCTTTGACTTTAAATTTCTATTTATAAGCTACAACGTGGAGAAAAGAATGTACAAAAAAGCCTTCAGTTAGGGTTTGGGGTTGTAGAAAACCAACTCTGTTACAAACAGCATGAAAGATGCCCTTGTTACCCTTACCTTGGGTACCTAAGACTAAAAGGGTCACAGGCAGTCGAAAATAAGAAACAAGGAAAAGAGAGGGGAAAATATCAGAGACGTGGTAATACACTTGCTGAAAAACACACATCTGTTAGAAATTCTTTGATTTTAAAGAAAATCTTGCAGCTATGTTTTTTGAATAGTGAATGTTGCTGAATCAAGCTGTATGAAATTTTTCGCTCTCTCCACTTTGCTGCTTATTTTCAACTCCCAATGCTGTGACCCTTTAGAGGCACTGGTACCTTGGGAGGAGAGCCTTCGGCTGTACGACTTAGAGAATTACTCGAAGATTACATTAAGGTCTTAAGCTCAGTGTAAATGTCTTTGGTTTTCTGACCATGCAATCCAGGTTTGAATTATATCTGTTGTGATATGCTACAAGCAAGGGCACCACCAGAATGTTCGTTATGTTGGGAGTTCGTTTCACATAGATTCACCTGAAAAATTTATTTGTTTGTAGGGAATTAGTTATTCCAGGGACAAGACATTCTACAGTTTGTTACATAGGGAAATTCGTTATATCATGGCTAAGTATACTGGGATTCTCCTGTGTAGTTATTAAAGAATGACTTACTTATGTATTTTCAATGTTTAGTCTGTATCAGTCATGTAATTTCTAAGGTAAAATACAGAAGAGATTCATAAAATACAGTAGAGATAATTTGCGCGCAATGTCTTTAAAACTTGAAATATTGAACTAAAGGAGTGTTTTTTGTAGGTATGCATTGGACTGGGATTGGACTGCAATTCTGGAAGATGAGGATGTGTTTGTAGGGCTATCGCTGATTTTTACATGCAAGCATACATTAAAGATTTGCTAACAGAAACTTTTAAGTATTGGATGTGCCAATGTTTCAGTCATATTTCTAGAGACTCTGAACGTTAAGTATAATCAAGGCTGACGAGACTTTCTTTAACTTGATAAAATGACTTCAACAAAGAAAAAAAGTTATGACTCTCTGCTTGTCAACTTAAGCTTAACTAAAATTTGGACACCGTAGTCAACTGCATTTTGCATATAGAAGTTGCTACTTTGAATGAAATTTTGCCCCTTTTCAAATTTTGTATGAAGCTTGAGTGACATTTCACAGGGGCATTTCAGTCTTGAAGCTTGGCTACAATATTTCCTTTAAAACCCAAAGCTTTCTCATAAATTTCTGTTTTTCAGCAATCGTACAAATCTTACTACCAATTTTCCTAGGAGTAAATTGCCCCTTGGAATAAATACTGCTGTATGCTGCTTGTAACTTATTGTAACTGTTATATTTATTTATATTGTAAATCATTTAGTGTTTTAAAGCAAATATATTTACTATCGTTTAATGTTACACATTTCAAATGATATATGTTTTCGTTATTAGCTAATAGCTTCTCATGCTTGAAAACCTTCTTCTGCTCTATGGCTTCTGGTGAAACCCCTGGTATATCGAACACAAAAAAGTTGTATATAACACCCTCGAGGGTGCTCTGAAAAACCTTTTTCTAGGTTTTTTGGCAGAAAACCTTTAGTACATATATCAAACCCCTAAAGGTGCGATATGAAACCCTTGAAGGTGCTCTGAAAAACCTTTTTATAGGGTTTATGGTAAAAACCCTGAGTACATATAACAAACCCTTAAAGGTGCGATATAAAACCCCTGAAGGTGCTCTGAAAAATTTTTTTAAAAACCCATGATAAGTCACTTTTGAAGAACCATTTGATAGGGTTTTTCGGAGCACCTTTGATATATGTACTCTGTTAAAAAACCCTTTTGGGTTTTTTTGAACACCTTTATTTTTTAAGAGTATGACTCAGGTTCACGTATTTCATTTTCCTATGCTATTTATTTCTTAAAACTATTAAACATGCGCTAAACACTTTCTTATAACGCTCAATGTCTTTTATCTTTAGAGTACAAGCCCAGGAAACATGCCAAGACAAAGAGAGGAACCAGGAGCAGCCACAGATCATAACATCAAGCCAGTCTTCTGCAACACAAAAGCAAAGTCTATCTGCAACTACCACGACCAGCCAGCAAAGCAGTAGGAAAAAGCAAAGTAAATTTGAATGGCCAGATGAACTGGTAGAATCTTTAATAAATGCCTGGCAAGAGCAACCACTGCTGTTTGATGTCTCTCATCCAGAATATCATATGAAAGATAAAAGAAGAAATGCTATTTTGAGAATCATCAGCAAACTTGATGATGATGGGGTCACTTCTTTACCCTCCTTTGAAAAGGTGAACAAAAAAACTTAATTCATTAAGTGGATACTTTGTTGCATAGAAACAAAATTAACAAAAGTGGTGCCGGAACAAATGAAGTGTACAAGAGCAAATGGCAGTTCTACGACTCTTTGCAGTTTCTGGCCAAAACGTGGACAAACAGCCCTGAATGATGAAAATGACTATGCATATGCATATCCTGTGCAGAACATGCCATCAACAAAAACAACCAAGAAGATGGAGAACAAGAAAACTTACGAACTAATAGAGACGGCAATTAATGTATTGAAGAGGCCAAGGCTGGTAGCTGACCAAGAGAGCGCACAGCCTACAGAATTTTTGGTGAATGGTTGGGAAAATGTTGGAGGAAATTCTTGATGGATATGCTAAAGATATGTTGAAGATGGATATACAGAGACAGCTAATTCAAGTCAAACATGCTGGATACCAAACCAACCAAAATCAGCAACAACAGCCACAACAGGCAACCTTTCCTCAACCTTCTAACTAAAATGACAGTGGGTTATATAGAAACTCTTTTTCAAGAGCTATCTCTACACCTTCGCAAGTCCATATTGAGAAAACATCACACCGAAATTCAAATGAAAGCATCTTGAGTGAAGTTGATGAGGACTTGTATAAGAAATCCTGGTAATTCTTCTGCTGTTTGGAACTTGAGAATTGCTTTTGACTTTTTTTTAGAATGTGATAACATCTTTTCGTATTCGTGTTAAGCAATAGTTCTTCAAGTTATTCTATTTAGCTCTCTATACTTTGATGTAGTTTTGATTTTTTTTACTGACATTATAAAGGTCAGTAAAAATGAAAAAAGGTCAAAATGAAAAAATTCTCGAGTTTTGCTGAGTAATTCTGGCTCTGATCGAAAGAAATGACATTCAAGAGTCTAGGAAATAGAAATGACGTCAGAAAATTGTCAGCGCCTTTGACAAAAAATGATGCGAGAGATTTTATTCTGACCCCAGATCAAAATAAAATCTTCAATGATGGCTTATTATGACAAATTAAGCAAATTAAAAACTGCAGTCAAGATCAAAGTTTTAGGGATGTTACACGATCATTGTTGAGCATCCCACTCCAATATCGAAAAAACATTCAGCAAAAAATGATCGTGCAAACCCGCCTTAAGAGTTGTTTATTAATTAATTAACAGTATCAGCAAGATTACTCTTTATTTAGCTATGTTTGTTATAAATCTCGTGCTCCGCAAACATTTTTAAAATAGATTGGTCTTCATTTGTCATTAAATAGAAATACTTAAAATCCATTGTTGGAATAGTTTGAAAATTTGCACAAATATCTTGTACTTTCTGGAAGAATTCTGCACGCTCTGTGATAAACAAAGAACATGACATCACAAAGTAAATTTCATTTTCAATTTTATCTTTGCATGTGGCTCATGTTCTTTGTTCTCTTGCTATTCGGGGATTGCAATGTCTACCTTTTTCTATTGCTAGACAGTGATCACTAAGTCTTAATTTCGTGAGTATCCTTCTTGTTTCCTAGTATGAATTAGGCTAAGATAATTCTCATAGTAGATTTTGATTTTTATGCGTTTTTGTGTTAACGCATTGGAGCAATTTTCCATATAATTAGTCCAGTTTATGTAGTAGTATTGCTCTAGTGCTCTTTTAGTTTTCGTTTTCGAAAGACCAGTGGTTGCCTTGGTACATACGCTGTTAGTTTGAAGTTTATTATTCAGCTTATTTATGTATGACATTATTGTATTTCTATTGGATATCTGAATTGTAGTTCTATTGGATATTTTTTTTCATAATGAAGAGCTCGTGTGACTAAAGCATCAGGTTCAGAATCATTTAAAATATGTTGGATAAATTTATGTTGTTGCTGTTGACGTTGATGAAGTGTGTAATGCACAATTGCAACGTTAAACAGAAGTTCTTGGTGCCAACCAAACTCTGCATGAAAGAAGAGCAATGGATATGTCTTCGGATCTGCGTGTTCCAATATTGCACTGATGTTCAGAGTTTGTCGCAGAGTCCTGTTATAAATGATGAACTCTCGTCGTGAGGGATTTGGTGCCTCCTCCTCTCTTATATATACAGCAGCATTTTCATTGGGTGTTGGATTGTCATATCTTCTATCTTGTCCAGGCCTACTTGTGATAAGCATTCTGAAAAGATGCACAACTTTATTGGCTGCGGCTGCACGATTTCTCTCCTCTTCAAGAACCTCTCCCATTGTTTGATAGCTCTGTGTGTATCTATTGACGTTATTAAGTTCTTGAGAAAGTAACTTGTGCATGAAGTAGCTGATTGTCAGGATTGGATGTCCTCTCAGCCATGGCCTGACTACTGTCGATGATATACAGTTGTCCATAATGAGGCCGTTCACCCTGCTGTGGTAGTGCTGGGCCAGTTAGATGATATACCTGTCCATTAATGGTTATCACTCTTGGTCCTCTACCAGCATGTTGGCGAACTCAGCATACCATGATGCCATAGCAAGAGCATTGTTGTATCTGTTATGTTGCCTAAAATTGGTAGAGTTTGCAGAGTTACCAGAGAAAAGCTCAATGACTTGCTGGGATGGGGGAGTTATTGCTGGCAAGGCAACCTTTCCTTCATTACAACACTTTGTGAATTTGTTGGCCATTGTTTTTCTTGCAGGAAGTATTTTGCATGACATTTGTCGCATTCCTGGTTCATAAGGCCAATGTAGTGATGTTCTTGGTGCTCCTGGACATGAATTGACACTGTAATTTCTGCAAGTTGTTGAAGATAGTGTGCATCTTGTTGTTCATTGTTGTCTGGAGCCTCATCTATGTGATTTCGTTGTCTTTGGATTGCCCTGCGTTCCGTATGTGTTGATCTGTTTCTTCATCCAGTAAGACTTCTCCTTGTAGGAAAGTGTGGCATGTTTGCTAGATAATGTGGAAATAGAAAGGTTCTGGTTGATATCATTACAGAATAAAGAAAGAGAGGTAAAAAACAGATACATTAATGAATGTCATTGTTAACTGTTAAAAGTTGAATGAGAGCCATATCCAATTTTGTACTGGTGGGAAATTTTTGGAGAAAGGGGAATGCAAGGAGACTTCTGCTGAAAGCCTGGTTAATAAAACGCTTTATTAACCACAAAATAAATTCTTCTAATTTCGAAACGGGAAAGAAATAATTGTTTTTTTTTTGTAATAAAAATTGGTATATAATAGAGTTTTCAAATACAATGAATAGGATAGCTTAATGGAAGCAAAGGTCCATTACTGAGAAAATGTGTAAATGACTTATTTCATACCCACGAAATAAATTCTTGCAATATCAAAAGCCAAAAAAATAGGTAAGTGTTATCTAATGCAAATGCTGTATAAGAGAATTGCTGCATATCGTTTGCAAGAAAAGAAGGTAAATTATAGATGTTAATAAAGGAATATTTCAATGAATGATTACAGTAATACGTAAAGCAATGATTATTTTCCTGTACCCAAAAAAGTGAAGGAAGCTAACATTCATACCTAGAATAGTAAATTAAACCTGCGTGTGGAAATGTTTTTGAAACCCCTCCCCTGGATAAAAACTCATACCTGTGGATGTAAATGATGCTTTGTGGCCATAATCCATGTTTTTGTTGTGTTGGAAAAACTGAGAGAATTTGTTTATCTGTTTAGAGAAGCGAAGTACTATTATCATAAATTTCAGAATTTCAGAATGTAATTTATCCAATTATATGTAAGACACTTGCATAGAAAGGCAGGGACGAATACAATGTGGCGTTTGTTGTTTCATATGTGTATTATTCTTGAATGAATTATTCGTAATTCACATTATTCTGAATACAATGTCTTTTATGTGAACTATTCATAAATAAACAATAACATCATGGTCATCAAATAGGATACAATATGCGCACCAGAACCCCATTTCTTTCAATTGTGCCCAGACCAAAGGGGTGGGTGGGATTTCTTAATCAACTACAGTACTTGTTTAATTCCTTGTACAAGGGGAAAAATGGAAGAAACTTTAAGCTGTACATTGTTTTGCTAAACACCATTAAACCGCAATTAAATCGCAAATTAAAAAAGCATAATGTTGCTTATAAAAATATGTATACACTCATTTTCTTTATAGAAACGGATTATAAGAAAGTAAATATGATCGTTTTCTCAAAGTCAAGAAAGTCTTCTATATGGACTAAGAAGTAAAACAGAAACGTATAAACTATTTCTGTTTTGAAAGGCAGCATTCTATTTTACCTATACAGAATAATAATCCCCAAAAACTATAATAGTTAGTCTCCATTCCTGGAGAAGTATATATTTTGAGTGCTAAGATCATGATACTTCACAAGACTTATTGCCCAAAATTGTCTAAATTTCAATTGTTGAGTTAAGAAACTATGGAATAACCTTTTTGTTAATCAATTGTCCTCAAAGTTGAGAAACCCTCTTTATGAGATGATTGTATGGGGTAGGGTGAGGCAAACTGGGTCGGTGGTGCAAAATGGGTCACTAACTTAAATCAGATGTTTTGTATTGAAATACAGGGCTGGGCATGAGCTGGTTAGCCATATTGTTTTCGTGAGTGTTAAATGAAGTAAAAAAACACGTGTTTTTTTATCAACATGACAATTGAGATTTTTCAAGCAAACACATACGCATAGCAACCGCGAAAGCAATCATCACACGAATTCAACTTCTGTTAAATCTATCGTATTATCAAAGGTGAGCATAATATTTTTATTAATACCATAGATGAAATACTAAATTAATAGGGAAAGAACTTGGAATTGATACAGCTATTAGTTTTTCATGAATTTTATGCTGATTTTGTAGATGGGGCAAAATGGGTCACTCAAAAAGTGAAAAAAAAATTGGGCCTAACAGGCCTAGCAAACTACTCATATCAGAAATTAAATCTTAATTAAAATCCTGTTAGAACAAAGAAAACCTTGATTTGTTTGAAATTAAAATAACAAAGAGAACTATTTTTTTCAGGCAAAATCGTTAGGAATTACAAACCAAAGAAAATAGCTCGTCATACTCAAGAAGAACTGTATCAAGCTGCCAAAGCAGTTGAAGATGGAACACACTCTATAAGAGGTGCTGCTGAGGCATTTAATGTTCCATGTGAAACCCTCAGAAGATGGGTGACAAATCCACCTGATAATTTTGGAAGTGGCTCGAAGAGAAATGTACTCAGCAGAGAGGAAGAAGAACCAATTCTTGTTGGCCTTGAAACTGCATCCAAATTTGGATGGCCGTGTGGCTCAGAAGATGTGAAACTTATGATAAAAACCTTTTTGCACAGCATCAACAAGTCTACAACTTTTAAAGACAATGTTCCAGGGAAAGACTGGTTGATATCTTTCAAGTGACGCTGGTCTGATCGTCTTGCAACGAAGAAGGCAGAAATTTTGATGAAAGACCGAAAAAAGTCTGTCTCAGGAGACACTGAACAGCTTTTTCCAAATCATTGATGGTGCAATGACAGAGAATGACCTTGATTTAACAAAAGACCTCTTGAATTTATAACTGTGATGAAACCGGTCTGTCCACTGACCCGGCAGGAAAGAAGCAGTTTATTGCAAAGCAGTGTAAGTCTGCTTACCTTACATCACCTACAGGTGGAAAGACAAATTTTCTTGTTCTTTTTTGTGTATCTGCTGCTGGAGTATATCTGCCTCCTTTTGTGGTCTATAGGTCGACCCACCTTTACGAAACCTGGACAGTTGGAGGGCCACCAAACACAAGGTACGCCTTCACTCCAAGTGGCTGGATGCAGGATGTGACCTTTGAAAACTGGTTTCTTAACTGCTTTGTGGAACATGTGAAAGGCCAAGAAAAGCCAGTCATCCTTTATTTTGATGGACATGGATGTCATCTTACTTTCAAAACAATTGATATTGCTATGAAAGAATCAATCATCATTATTTGCTTACCTCTGCACACAAGCCATGCACTACAGCTTCTCTATGTCGCTGTATTCAAGCCACTCGAGGACTTGTGGAAAAAAATTCCACAGAGAAAGCCGAATAAAGTCTGTTTCAAAAGCAATTTTCCCATCTCTCTTGGCCCAGCTCTGGTCCAACTTGTCTATTGACAATGCCAAAGCTGGGTTTAGAGGGACTGGGCTTTGGCCTGTTGATAAGGCCAGAGTCTGTGCAAAACGCATTGAAGATTTGGATGAGGGGCTTGATGCAGGAGACCCAAATTCCCCCCGAAAGATGCTGAGGAAGGCTGTGATTTCTGCCATCACTCCAGAGTTGTCAAGTGTCAACAGACAAGCTAGATGTCAGAGAAAGGTTACAAATGTCAGAGAAAGGTTACAAATAGAAAAGGATGATAAGAGCAACAAAGTTAAATCAAAGCAAGCAAAAGGAGTAAAAGGAAGAAAAGTTTTGGGAAACACAGTTAAGGCTAAACAGATGTCAGTAAAAAGACAGTGTGACTACCGAACAAGCTCTGATGACAGTGACAGCCTGGACAACAGTTCAGATTCGTGTGAGGAAGACGAATATTTCTGCATGAAGGGGAGAAAAGACTGGAGGGAAGATGGTAAGAAGAACAAGAAGAAATGGATAGAATGTGACTCTTGTAAAGGTTGGACATGTGTTGCCTGTCAACCTCTATTTATTAATATGGACAAAGATTTTTTTGTGTCAATTGTTTGTAAATATTCATATTAAGTAGTGACTTACAATTTTTTCATCTCCTTTTGTTATTTAGAGATTTATAAAGCTAGTGGATTGTTCATCAGGTGTTTCAGCTAGTTTAAAGTAATTAAAATAAATATTTTTAACAAGAAAATTCACTGACCCATTTTGCCCCACTGGTGAGATTTTTCGAGTGAAAAAAATAGTCCGCATTCTTACAATTGTTTGAAAAAAATGATAAGCCCTAGCCTAAAAATAATTGAATGAGGTTAAAGAGAAGACTTGAGATGTATAAATAAGAGGTCGATAAATATACAAGAGGTTTCCATTCTATCAAAAATCTGTCTTCAAAGTTGAAAATAGGTGAATTTTGACCCATTTTGCCCCACCCCACTGCTGATTAGTGTATGAATAATAACTTTCTTGGTGAAATATCTGAATGGTGTTTCAAATCCATTAATTGCCTGTATTTTAATGCTTGTTAATGTGGCTGATTTCCAATTTCTCAGCTTGTCAGAAAAACACTTAATTGAAGGCAAAACACCAAAAATTAAAGAGAATTGCTTGAAATAAGAAGGAAGTTGCGATGAATTCATGTTATATAATGTTTTATATTAATGGGAACATTAATTGTGAATGTCATTGAGACTATTTGGTAGCTACGCTAAGATATACTTAGGAATAAACCATTAGTAAATGAATACATAATTTGGAAAAGAGGCTTACCATGCAATTGAAGAGAGATAGTACAGAGAGGGTTTTGGGCTTCCTTTCAAGACAGTTGGTATATCTAGGAAAGAAGATTGAAACGGTGAAATGTAATGTCAAATGGATATCGATAATTGATAGCAGCATAATTAGTTGCATTGATATAGGCCTGAACTAACAGTAGGGCTATGAATCGACAATACAGAGGAGTCCACTTTGCACAATTGCTAAAAAGAAAGAAAGATCATTATTAAAAAACTAAGCATGAAACAATGGGTAGAAGGGAAATTAGAAGAAGTAAGAGTTGTAGTGATGATACAAATCCTGTCTGAAAGTGTGCTTTAAACTTAAAGCACACATTCAGCAAGCCAAGTACGACTTTATCTCTCCGTGAAACCAGTTGTTCTGAAAGATAAAACAACGAAAGGAAATGGGTGGGGGAAAATGGATAAGGGAGAAATGAAATTCAGAAGGGTAAAAGTAAATGTGCATACCATTATTGAATTAAAAATATGGAACAGTAGTACTGGATAGAAGTTCTTCCACAACCATTGTACGAAAACCAACCATTGAACTGAAAATAGTCATGGTTGAAGAAGGCGAGGAATGCAAAACCTGCATTGAATTGGATAATAATTGTAGATATTGCTGTTACGCCAATCATGATTACAATGGGGAAAACGGAATACTTTATGCGATGATTGGAGTAAGTTATGATGATGATGATGATAATAGTATGATGATTATAATGATGATGATGATGATGATGATAAGGGTGGTGATGAAGTGAGCGACAGCACAAAGGAAATTGGCAGGTCACATGATGCGGAGTTGGAGAAAATGGTAAATAAAGAGACGTTTTTAGGGTTAACAAATGTAGATGATTTCAGTGCTACACAGAAAAGAATTTTCAAGGCTACAACTGGAAATGGAGAAATGTATTAAAGACTTTGAAGCGAGAATGAAAGAGGCAGTTGATCACATTGAGGGTGGCATGGAGGAATTTGAAGAAGAATTGGATGGGGCTATATACAAGTTTATGGTGAAGGGCAACAGAGCTGTAGGAAAACACAGAACGGAGAGAGGAATGAGGTGACTTAGAAAAACCAAGATATCATAAAGAACTAAGATAGTACAGGTTCTGAAGAAAAACCAAGATATAAAGAACTAAGATAGTACAGGTTCTGAATGTGCAAAATAGATGATTTTCTCACGCTCATAAATCACAACTGGTAAACATGTTCTTGCTAAAGGGCAATCCATTTCATAGATCAAATTATGCTCTTTTGACTGGTGTATGGCACTTGCAAGTTTTCAATTAAAAACCATTAAAAAATCTCCAGAGCGGCAGTCGAGTTTCAACTGTTTTGATGGTGTTGCGGACGGCAAAATCTTGAACTGCGCACTGGCGCTGTGATGCAGGTTTCTGTATTTAGCTCTCCCTTGAAGTCAAGCCCGGACTCCTGGTCGAGTGTGCAGCCAAGAGAAAGACAGGCAGAACGGGGGTTTTGTATATAATTTTTTTTCGTTGTGCATGAATTTGGCACATGCTGTCATCGTTTTGGTTGGGTTATTTATTGTGGAAGATTGACAAACATGGCGACCAATTCGAAGCAGAACCCAGTTTAAACATCCAATGCTACTTCAAATCAAGACGATGCCAATTCTTTCCATGTTTCAAGGCCTAGCTTTTTCCAAAGCTCGTCAGGACCGGGTCTCGATGCTCCTGTCAGCCAAACTACAAAGCAGAAGCTGCTAGAAAAGCTACAACGACGTAGTAGGATAACTGAGGAAGGACACAACGTGTTTGCAGTTGATCAGCACCCCGACGCATTCTGCCATCAGCAAAGACCACCAAATCGTGCTACGTAGAAGATCCGACATGCTTAAACAACAATCTTGCGATGATTTCTGAAGCCTTGCTCAGTGCAAGTAGGGGGAGATTAGCCATCAGAAGGGTTGCAAATTGTTTGGAGGTAACAAGGGCCTTCCCAGATATTGAAGATGTTGTGAAAGGAGGCCCCTTTTTTGCAGCAAGAGTTGTTATCAAGATCGACGGTAAAGCAATCTTTCAAGTGTTCAGTGAACTGAAATGGTCAACATGCCTGATAAAAAGTGTTGGTTCTGTGGTACAAGAAGAAGTTGAAGCAGTTGCAAATTGCTTCAGTGAAGAATTTCCAAACTCAATGAAAGAATTGACATCAATTTGAGAAACAGAGCAGAGAAAGTTTATCCTTTTGCCAGAGTCACAAGCACCAATTGTCCTACATTGTTCAAGGTTGGTAAAACTACAAAAAATCCACATCGCTGCCCTGACTATAAGGAATTTGTTTGGCACATGAAAAAGATGGAAAAGAAAAGCTGATCAACTTGCAAAGAAAAGTTAGGTAAACGACTTGCATCGTCATCAAACTTTAGGCTATCAAAGCTAATGCCAAGGAGTCCGCCTAAAACAAAGCAGAAGATCCAGATTAGAACTTCGGGAAAAGGTCGAGCAGCTGGCAGTTAAGGTGCACAATTTAAACATGGCATTAGGTGAGACTCAAAGCAAGGAATTGGAGCATGTTGTTAATTACATTTGTAAAAATGAAGTTAACACTTTAAAGACCACAATAAGCAAAGGTGAAGAGCATGGAACAGAGTATTCTGAAATCATAAGACAGATTTGGCAAAAGGATGTTGATGAAAAACAGCAATTCTATTCAGATCAGATTAAAACCAGTCAACAAACATCAAAATATGGGAACAGATGGAGTATGATAACATACAGGCTAGGTATGCAACATTGCTTGCTTTTTAGATGTGACCACTAATATAGCTTTTGAGCCAAGACAAGAACGAAATCAATAACAAAGAGTATACTGTTTACCCATATTTGTTTATAAGAAACCGCATACAAGAAACTGAACTCTCAGATCGCTGACAAATAAAGAAACTCAAGTACTGGGAAAAATTAGCTAAGAAACTATTTATTTTAGTTAAGGAAATCCTCAGCATAATTTTACTTTATTTCCACTATCATTTCTTGTATAATATTACTCGGAAGGTGCTTGAATAATGTCTAAACATTGGAAAGGCTTCAAAAACTTCGTTTTGAAATTTTCATGAAGTCACAGGAAGTCAACACAAAATTCTTACAGTAGTTTCTTAAAAACAACATATGTTTTAATGTTAATTTGTGCAAGGATTGACTATTTGTTCTATAGTTTTATAAAAAGCTTATATTTGCCAATACATTTCCTTATTTTAGCATTGGCAGCTTTCATCAGATCCCCAGCCGCATATGATGCTTTGAAAAGCTTCAGTATTCTTCAGCTGCCATCAAAACAAAGTTTAAAGCAGTTTACGTCAACAAGAAATCATTAACCTCGGATTAATGAGTAATACATAATGGAAATGTCCACCGACTATCAATCATTTGCACAGGAGACTGTTAGTAATGACTACCCAACCCCAATTGGTGTTGGAGTACTAATATTTGCTGAAGTTAAAGTAATGGCAAAGGTTCTCTTCAATGTTAAGAATGAAAAATGTTTAGGACTGGCAATGTCACTTGAAGAAATGAAAGGGCTGCATGACATTTTTCATGATTTAGAGTCTAAAGCGCCTATTCCTGCTGAATATTTGTTGCAATATTTGTGGAGAGACTTGACATCTAACTTTGATGTCATAGTTCCATACTTTACTTTAGGATCTACAATTGATCATACAGTAGTGACAGAAACCATTTTTGAAGTGATGAAAGCATTCCATGAACACGGATTTAAAGCAAGAGCAATTGTTTGTGATGGAGCCAGTGCTAACCTAGCTGCTATCAAATTAATTTGTAATCAGAGGAGAGGAGCATCTTGCACTACTGACAACAAAGAAAATCCATTCAGAGTAAATGCCACATTTTCCAATCCGATGGACAACTCACGTGTGTCCTTTGTCATATGCCCTTCATATCAGGTGTGTATGCTTTAAGCAAAATGTTAGACTCAATTTACACTATAGCGGTTTGCTATTTGAGCATCACTACTTTTGTATTGGATAGTAGTTCGAGTTACATCACGCTTTACCAGTCTGGACAATAATGCTCCAATTAGCCAAAGTTAAAAACACTGTGCTCTGGACAGCAATCTGGTTTAGTGCAACTGGGGAAGTTGTTTCTTTGTGGAGATGCGGAGGCGTTTGGGCAGTTTTTTCACTGAAGATGGTGTAGAGACAAGAAATAGTGAAAGCTGAACTTTTTAATTTAAATGGGAACAGTTTTATATATACTTTAATAATTAGTTATTTAATTTTATTAATTGTTTTTGCATGAGACTTATACATATGAAAATGTATTTCATTGCTCACTTTCTGTTCGATATTTTATTGGGAAAGAAAATATATATTCAAATATGAGACTTGTAAAGAACGGTAATAAAATAAGAGAGGGAGTTGGGATTTATGAATTTCGGTAAAAAAGAGGGCTGGAGAGGGGAAATTTAGGGATTGTGAGTGAAATGTAAAAAGGCAAAGCGCCGGTGCACCTTTTAATTTGTTTGTATGCATCATATTGTTTAAATTGAAATTAATAGGTGAAATAAGTTTAATGAAAAAGTTTATATTGGTAAAGAAGTTTGGGGAAGGAGACCTTTAGGTTGTTGAGTAATGAATAAAGTTTATAACGGCCAATAAGGTTGGAGAAGAAAATCTTTGGGTTAGTGAGTAAACAGTGAGAAGTAAGCTAATCTGCGAGCAACACTTTTTGTTTTATTCATCTTGTTCATTCATTAATCTGCATTTTTCCCCCATTGAAATAAATGGGTAAGTAAGGGGATAACAAAGATTCCTCTTTATTTGTTAAGCAATGATTTATGACCATTCGGAGTTAGAAGGTATGCATGGGTAAATGAGGTTGAGGAGAAGGGTGTAGTTTCTAAAGTTCATACCAGGGAAAACATAATGGTTATCTTATTCACGTGTGTATGAATTCAGTCCCTTGAAGTTTGTAAAACAGGCATTCCTGTTTTTTTGTTTACATATGTTTTATGACAATTGAAGGCAATACTAGGCCAAGTGGGAGAAAGAAAAGTTTGTAAAGTCCATATCAGGGAAGACGTGACTCTTATCTTATTAACGTGTGTATGAATTCAGGGAGCGATTGCAGAATGCAGGGCCACTGGAGAGAGGTCCCTGGGAATCTGTAGCCTACAGGAACACATGTATGTAACATATGTATATTGAGTGGTGGAGATATATGAATATGCTGCCCACAGGGCTACCCAGCTGGAAGGCACAGGTAGACAAGTGAGGTGCGGTAGAATTTGTTTCCTCGCGTGAAAGGCCTGCAAGTCTACATCATGTACGGCACAGGGCGTATATCTATGAATGGAGTCATATGTTTGTCTAGCCTACAGCCTACAAGCCTACAGCGCAATAAGACACCAGTAATGTGCCGACAGTAAGGTTTTCCCAACCTACAAGCCTACAAGCCTACATGAGAACAGCACATATAGGGAGATATTTTTTTTCCGAGCCTACAAGCCTACAAGCCTACATGAGAACAGGACATATAGGGAGATATGTTTTTCTGAGCCTCCAAGCCTACAAGCCTACATGAGAACAGCACATATAGGGAGATATGTCTTTCTGAGCCTACAGGCCTACAAGCCTACATGAGAACAGCACATATAGGGAGATATGTTTTTCTGAGCCTGCAAGCCTACAAGCCTACATGAGAACAGCACATATCAGGGAGATATGTTTTTCTGAGCCTACAAGCCTACAAGCCTACACGAGAAGAGGAAATTATAGGGAGATAATTTTCTAGCCTACAAGCCTACAAGCCTACATAGTAAGAAGACATTATTGGGAGATATGTTTTTCCCAGCCTACCAGCCTACATGGCAATAAGGCATAGGCACAGGTGTACCAGTTGTGTGCTGAGATATGCTTTTGCTAGCCTACAAGCCTATAAGCCTACATGAGCACAGGGCATATAGGGAGATACATTTGTGTAGCCAACGATTTGTGTTGGGGGCAAATCTCTAGTCTGTCCTTTTGATAAACAAGGTATATTTGTATATCCACAGGTTATATTTGTGTTCGAGGCAACTCTCTCATCTGTCCTTTTGATAAAAGGGTATATTTGCGTTAGGGGCAAGTCTCTGTCTTTTCATAAACGGGCTATATTTAAACATCTAGCTTCTGTATTTGTCGCTCCCCAGTAAGTCCTTGGGAAATACGGCGTATATTTGTAAAGGGGGCAATTCTCTAACTGCTTCATAAACGGGGTATATTTGTATACCCACCTTCTGTATTTGTCACTCTCCAATAACTCCTTGGGAAATATATTTGTTATCGCGTATATTTGTATAGGGGGAAATTCTCTAATCTTTTGATAAAAGGGTATATTTGTCTTGGGGGCAACTCTCTGTCTGTCCTTTTGATAAACGGGGTATATTTATGTTGGGAGCAACTCTCTAGTCTGTCCTTTTGATAAACGGGGTACATTTGTGTTGGGAGCAACTCTCTAGTCTGTCCTTTTGATAAACGGGGTATATTTATGTTTGGGGCAACTCTCTGTTCCGCCCTTTTGATAAACGGGGTATATTTGTATATCCGGCTTCTGTATTTGTCACTCTCCAATAACTCATTTTGGAAAAACGTCGTATATTCGTATAAGGCACAATTCTCTAATAAGTACATTTGATAAACAGGATATCGATACGGGTCATATTTGTGTTAGGGACAATTCTCTGATCTGTTCTTTTCATAAACGGGGTACTCCTTAATGTTGAAAAACGGCATTGTTCAGCTCCTTTTGAAACTGCTTCCTTAATGTTGAAAGACGGCATTGTTCAGCTACTATTGAAATTGATTCCTTAATGACGAAAGACCTTCGCATTTGCATATCAAAGTGTTTTATCGCATGTTTGTTTACGTTAGGCCTTGTTAGTCTTCACTTAGTGAGATAAATGTATGTGTTGCAATTCTCTGTTCTGACAACAACGAATCACTCACACAAGATCCTTGCATGTTATGGACATTGGTAAGTTGTTCATTATTACTTGTGTTCCTTCTAATATCTGTGAAGCCGCGAAATAGCATTAGCATTAGGCTAGTTTAGAGTGAACCTGGTGGAAAAGTGCTTCTGCAAGAAACGGGGAAATAATCAATCAATACTTAAGCATTGAACTTGAAAATATTACTGATGGTGTCCATTTAGTGTTTGACTATGGAATTACAGTCCTGCATATTGACGCCATAATTATAACTTTCTCAGTAATCAATAAGTTTTCCATTGCATCGAAACTGAAAGGTACGCCATTCTCTCAAACTACGATAAGATGAGAACAATACATCAACCTTCTCATTCGGGCATAACTGCTTATTGTTCTTTGCAGTTCTATTATTAACAAAGAAAAACGTATTGTTTTATGAAACAATCATAATGACCCTGTAGGCTGTAGGCGGCCTACAAGGCCAAGATGTTCGTGGCCCTGCATTCTGCAACCAGGCCGAATTTAGTCCATTGAAGTTTGTAAAACAGGCGTTCCTTCAGAAGGGAAAGGATTCAAGGTGGATATCAGGGAAATGTAACGGCAATATCCGAGCATGGGGGGAGGGGCATTATAGGTTGTGAACTTATTATTGTAAAATCATGGGAATGGTACGTCATTCTCAAATTGTTTTCCTCTTCTCCTGCTAATAGAAATTGTTATGGGGGGGCTTACTCATGTCCACTCGTTTTTCTATAAGATTGAGAATGTTGTAAGTTGGAACAGTTAGCCTGTTCCAAATTGTAGAGCTTGATTTAAGATTGAACATGTTTGAACCGTAGCAAGAGTAAAAGGAAGTGATGGCAGAAACTCTGAAAACCGTTCCCAATGACGATAACAGTACCCTAGCTTTTTTTGCATCAAAAATGCAATATAACCAATCTTTATCATTAAATTATGATCATAAAAATAACTGTATAATTATGAATATTCAGAATATCTTATTTTTTAATCACAGGAAATTTCATTCAAACAATGATTAAATTCGAAAAGACAGTTGCAAAGAGTTTCAGATTGGGAAGGTTGTGCGATTCAATTTCGCAATGAAAATCTTGAAGTTCTTACTGCAGAACAAATAAGGTAGGGTAGGCTTCTTTATTTGTCTGTCATTGATTCCCTTTATCGACACAAGTAACCATGCTCCTTCGAATGTGATCTTCCATTCCGTATTTACTGTGTTCATATTTCTGCAACCACATGAAAAGTTATACATTTTCGTTTGCAGAGAATCTGCGGACATCTATGTAATCAAAACGGATGAGCGGAGAACTTATCAGAAGAAGCCACGAAGACGACAAAGAAGAGCCAAATCATATGTGAATAAAGGCAAAGATGGTGCAGAGCATATTGGCCTTATCATAACAGCCAGTCCTATGCAGAGACTAATGCAAATTCTTCTGAACTTACAAAACGCTAATCCGTAGTATATGTAACCATTAATTTGTTTTTCTAAATGCAATTTGTAACCATACTGACTTTGCTTTGTGTCACTGTGGTTTTCGCCTTGGTTCACTTTCTTTTGCTCCCATTCTTTGCAGTTCTCACTTAGCTGTATCTTCAGAATAAGAATTTAAAGCTTTTGAAATCAGAAAATGGTATCAAACCAGATGCAATATAGTTATTACATTGGAAAATGGTTATTAAATGGGCTTTCAAATGCTCAAAACTTCTTTAAAAATTTTTTAAATAGATCTACTTTTCGTTTTGAATGAAATAAACTTTTCAATAAGCTTTTGAAATCAGGGAATGGCATCTTGTTTCAATTTAGGCAAAAGCATTAACACAATGCAACTCAAGCCAGTTGACTGAATTTTCCTGTAAACATCAACCTTAAATCATGTTAGATCTAGAAAAGTTGTTATTTCCCAGTAAATTATGCAGGTATACATGAAATTTAGTAGATATAATCAGTCAGTTTTGTTACTTGTAGTCATTCTTATGAAGTAAGAAGATTTTAACATACAGTAAGCCAGTATTATAAGTCTGGGGTGTAGACAACAGATTGTAATTCGGCAAGACAATGCGTTGTGACAAAAGAGGGGGTGTTTTCCCTGTTTACCCCAGAAACGGTAGCAGTTTGTACAGATTTGGCACATGATTGCTTAACTTCAGAACGGGTTGTAGAGAAGGGTGCAGGTTTCAGAAGAGTAACATAAACGGCCTAAAAGTAGATACTTGGACAAAAATATCGCCATGACTACTACAAAATTAGTATATAAGATTTCCCTTTTCATAAGGGAATTTCTCTTCTGATTAGGAAACTTCACTGTGCACTTGAAATAATTAAAATGTTTAACCTTGAGGGTAGATAATAAGCTGTTTTTTTTAAAAAATAGTGAGAATTTTAGTCTGTTTTATCCTTGTCGACGATGGAAAACAAGAGTGGAAATTTACAAGCAAGGAGCGAATGTTAAATGATGAACTAAGAAGTTGAATGAAATGATTTGGTCTTCTAGATTTATATTGTTGGAAAGACGGTTTTGTTGAAGAATTAGTATATGGACATGTCAGTTCAGCTTGTAATGGCGATATATACTGTATATTAGGATCTTGAGAATGTACGAAAACAACATAATCTTTAGGATTGAAGATGGATATTCTAAAACATAAACGCTTTGCTAAACCAGAGGAGGAAAATAAATTTAAATGTTTGTTCATTGAAATGGTTGCCGATTTAAAACAAGGCTATGACATACTTTAGGCTGTAGTTGTAAAGGATGCTGCTTTTGGAAACAAGATCATAAACAATTCCATGCCTTATTTAAAAAATTAGCATGAGATAGCGCTACATGATAATGTCATCAATGATTTTAAATAAGGTTATTATGCATACGAGGTTACTTATTTCCAACAAGGTGATGATGAGGCTACTGCTTTCAAATGAGACTATAAAAACCATACCCTATATCGCTAGCTGATGACATCACCATTAATATCACTGCCACCTAACACACTGTAAACATAATACTCTCATTTTGTTTGTCTAGAGCATGAAAACATTCCAAAAATGCTAATTCTGCCTACGAGAAGTCCTTAAAGGTTGAAATTCATGAAAGTCCAAAAAATCTGACAAGAAAATATTCAGACTTTTGAAAATCCGAAACTCTCCTACACTTTTGGCGATTTTGCCTTCTGATCAGGATAGATGGCATGGATGAGTCAGATTGATTTGGGCTAGCTGCCCACCTTGTTAAGGTTATGATATCAAGTCTGAATTAAGAACCAAGTTCTTGTGACATGCTCATTAAAAATTGAATGCTGAATTTATTGCAATAGTCAGTCAATATACCTTATTTCACTGCTTCACCTAAAAGTAATTGCAAAATAATTTATTTTTTGATAATTATATACACGATTGCTATAGAATTAACAAGTCAAATAATCTACAAAAACTTCGACAAATCCCCAGTTTTTCACACCCAAAGTTTGCTTACTCTGGGAATCTCCTTACATCAAAAGGGGATATCCTTATGAGCTGTTGTGACGTACTGGTGTGATTAAAGAAGCTCGAATTTCTTTGTAAAAATGCTAAAAATGTCAAAGTGTAAATGTTTCAACAAAATAAATTGTAAATATGTTGCATTTCTACTAACATACTTCATACTTGTTATAGCAATATGCAAAGTTTAGTGGTCACCTCGGCTCAGATGCTAAAACTTGAAAGGTTAACCCAACTACAGTGTATTCTTTCTTCTAAATAGAAGGGCTGATAACTGAAAGGGAATGCTTAACTGAAAGGGTTTTGTCAAAATTTTTCCAGGGCCCAACGTTTTCCTTGATTCCAAATATTTTCTTGGATGATTTTCCATAATCTTCTACAATTACATAGCTCATACTTGCCTGGGAAAGAAGCAAAGCGCTCCAATCCCTCAATTAATTAGGAAGATATTTGCATTACATGGAAGATGCCATGGCATTTTTGCAGCTGATCCCGCTACATTCTTCACAAGCAGTAGTACAGGACATCATTTTTCTTGTAAGAACATCTCATATTAGCTCCAGAACTTTTGACAACTGCGCATGCGCATAATGATGTTATATATTCTATTCATCAGAAAAGCAGGAACTATGATTCCCACAAGTACCTACCCTAGACATCCTGGTTTTGGCTACAGGGTACAGATGCGAATAAGGATGCGCAGGAACCACCGCTAAACCCTAATGCAACCTCTTGGGTTGGTAGTGCCTATTCTGGGGATAGAGTGGCATTGCAAACAGCCTTAGCAAATGTGAATGGAAAGAAAGAAGGGCGAGTGCGAGTATTGTTTGACACTTCTTCTTCTTTCTGCTTTTTCGTCTGTAAACATTGCAGTAAATTCAAAATTTTGCAACTATTGCTCTCCAAATCATTCTATCGGAAGCTAGTTTTTCGAATTCATCAATTTTTATTTGTTTTTCTTGTAAGTCTTTTGTGACTTCTGCAAACCAGGTGGAGATAGGATGCCCTTGAGGTCTTTTAACTATTCTTTTTGATTCTTCAATTGCTAGACGACATGGCGTATCTTCAGGGAGTCTGAGTGCATGACCCAACCACCTTATTCTTTGTCTTCTAATGATGTTGGACCAGGGTTCTTGCTGTGTTTGATCCATAAGCTCTTCATTTGATATCTTATTTGGCCACTTAATGTTGAGGGCTTTTCGCAGAAGTTTTCTTTGGGTGGCGTCTATTTTATTTGCCCGTGTTTTTGGCATTGTCCATAGACAGGTGTTATACATATAGACGCTTCTTATGAAGGCATTAAAAATCTGCATTTTCTCTTTAATGTTGATACGACTTTGCCAAACATCATTTAAGTTGTTCATAGCTGTTATTACAAGTGAAGTTCTATATTTTCTATCTTCTTCTGTGTCTAATTTTGTTCCAAGATATTTGCATTTTTTCCAACTTCCTTCTTTATTTTTGACACTGGAAGTCATCAATCCTTTATTACTGCTGAGGCTGTCAATAGGTTAGGTTTAAGGGCAGTTAGGAGTGAGAGTCTTGGAATCAAGGCATTTGGGAGTAAAGAGTCAGAGGTAGAGATGAGAGATATTGTAGAATTTACATTAGCTCCCGTTAAAGGTGGTGAGTCAGTAAAGATTGAATGCTTTATTGTTAAGGAGATTGCTGGAATCAATAACGAGCATGTTGAAGTCATTAAACATGAGTATAAATATTTGTGCAAAGTTTATTTTTCAGATGCATCCAAGAATGAGGAAGAATTACAAGTAGACATTCTAATTGGATCTAATTTCATTTGGGATTTCCAGCAAGGGGAAACAATACGAGGGGGGCCACAAGAGCCAATAGCAGTCAGAACAACGCTTGGTTGGGTTCTATCTGGACCTCTAAAGGCAGGTAAGACGTTGAGTTCTTCAAATACTTCTAATGTGAATTTTGTGTCAAGTCTTGTAAAATCCGATAAGCAGAGTATTGAAGAAGGTGTTCATGCCTTGTGGGATTTGGATAGCCTAGGAATTAGAGAAGAGAATGAGGTGCATGAAACTCTTATTGATAATATTGTTCATACTGGAGAGAGATACCAAGTGGGTCTGCCTTGGAAAGTTGGACATAGTGATTTGCCCTCTAATTATGATCTTAGTTTGATGAGATTGAAGAGTCAGCTAAGGAAGCTTAAGAAAGACCCTCCCATTCTTGATAAATACAATGAAATAATTAATGAGCAGGTGGGATCCGGTATTATCAAAAGAGTAATGGAACTAGACAGTGCAGGAAAGGAACATTACCTTGCACACCAAGCAGTTGTAAGGGAAGAGGCCGAAACCACAAAGGTGAGAATTGTTTTTGATGCTTCTTGTAAAGCCAGGAAGTCGGGAACCTCCCTTAATGATTGTTTGCATGTGGGTCCGTCCTTAACACCCTTGATATTTGAAATACTGCTTAGGTTTAGAGAGAATAGGATCGCGCTGGTGGGAGATATCGAGAAAGCTTTTTTGAACATAGAAATTGATCCCAAGGATAGAGATTATCTTAGATTTTTATGGGTTAAGGATATTCAGGCAGAGAATCCTGAAATTGTGGTTTACCGTTTTAACAGGGTAGTGTTTGGGGTGAATTCCTCGCCATTCCTGTTAAATGCTGTACTTAGGCATCATATCGAAACATTTAAGCCAATTGATCCTGAATTTGTATCCAAGTTAGAGAAAGGATTTTATGTTGATGATCTCGTCACTGGAGCGGTAAATTCGGAAGAAGCGTATGATCTGTTTAATAAATCAAAAGAGAGAATGCAAGCTGGAGGATTCAGATTACGTAAATGGAAGACGAATGATGAGAAGTTGAGAGATAAAATTTATCAGTTAGAAAGAGAGAGTGATAGAAAGGGTAATGATCCAACAACCCTTGATGGTAATTCATCTTATGCAAAGAGACCTTAGGAGATATTAAGGGAACAGGAGAGAAAACTAAGGTATTAGGAATCACCTGGGATACCCAGAATGATAAACTAGAGTTTAATTTCGAGAAATTGTTGAAGGGAAGTCGTAATCCAACCAAACGAGGCATTCTTAGTACCCTTGCTTCATTATTCGACCCGCAAGGAATAGTGAGTCCGGTTGCAGTCACAGCCAAGGTGCTATTTCAGGAATTATGTATTGACAAGTTAGGATGGGATGACCCACTCCCACAAGACAAAGCATCCATATGGGATAAATGGCTACAGGATCTAGGAGAGGTAGGAGAAATATCCATTCCTAGGTGTATGTACGATGAGAGTGAAGGAGAAGTACTGTCATGTCAACTGCATGGATTTGGAGATGCAAGTAAGAAGGCATACTCTGCAGTTGTCTATTTGGTTTATGAAACCACCACAGGCATTTATAGCAAACTGATATGCTCGAAGACACGTGTTGCGCCATTGAAAAGTCTCTCAATACCTAGATTAGAGCTAATGTCGGCTAGAATTCTAGCAGTATTAATGATCACTGTTTATAATGCCCTCTGTTCTCAAGTAAAGATAGACTTAGTTAGATACTGGCTAGATAGCAAGACTGCGTTATATTGGATCTTTAATAATGGACAGTGGAAGCAGTTCGTGCAGCATACAGTTAACGAGATTTTGACTTTGTCTAAGAAGGATTCTTGGGGACATGTGGGTGGTTTAGACAATCCAGCAGATCTAGGATCTAGGGGTGTAACCGCAAGTCAGCTTAGAGACAGTAAACTGTGGTGGGAAGGTCCACATTGGTTGAGAAAAGGAAAAGAAGAATGGCCAAAAAGTTTATGTTTGACAGAGTCAGATGATGTGAGTGAAGAGAAAAAGAAGGCTAATGTATTGAGTGTGGTAACGGAAAGAGTATCTACTGTAAGTAATCTCATAGATATTAATAGGTTCAGCACCTTAGGAAGACTTCTCAGAGTCACAGCATATGTAAAACGATTTATTGCCAATCTAAAGCTTAAAAGAGCGAAAGAAGAGATGATTAAGGACAGCCTGAGTGTGTGTGAGATAGAACAGGCAGAGCAAATGTGGATCAAGGATGCGCAAAATGCATTAAGGAAAGAACAGGATTTTACGAAAACTCGTATTAATCTTGGAGTTAAAGATGTGAACGGAATACTTGTGTGTCACGGAAGATTAGAGAATTCAGATCTGGATATAGAGTCGAAATTTCCAGTAATATTACCATGAGATCACAGATTTACGAATTTGATCATATTAGATTGTCACGATAGAGTGCATCATTGCAAACTCAGATCAACACTGGCGGAATTAAGATCTAAATTTTGGGTTACCAAGGGTAGACAGTATGTTAAAAGGATAATAAAAGATTGCTTCATTTGCAAGAAACTTGAAGGAAAATCTTATGGTTCTCCACCATCAGCCCCTTTGCCAGAATTCAGAGTAAAAGAAGCTCCACCCTTCAGCAATGTTGGGGTTGATTTTGCAGGTCCCTTGTTTTTCAAAGATAAGGAAGGTATGAAAGAATGTTATATTGCTTTGTTTTCTTGCTGTGTCACAAGAGCACTTCATCTAGATCTTGTGAATGATTTAAGTACGTCTACGTTTGTATGTTGTTTGCGTCGATTTTGCTCAAGAAGAGGTGTACCTTCTATAATTGTTTCGGAAATTACTGGATAAACTATCTAAGGATCAGAAAGTTGCGGAATATTTAGAGTCTAAGCGGATAACTTGGAAATTTAATCTGGAGAGGTCCCCATGGTGGGGAGGCCAGTTCGAGCAAATGGTAGGGCTGGTCAAAAGATGCTTGAGAAAGGTCCTAGGAAACGCTAGGCTTTCATTCGATGAGTTGCAGACTGTTCTTACGGAAATTGAGAACACATTGAATTCACGACCGCTTACTTATCAGTATGATGAGGTAGGAGTCGAAGTATTAACCCCATATCATTTAATGTTTGGGAGAAGATTGTCATCTTTAGCGGATCAGTTTGATTGCAGTGTCGAAGATAGTGATAAGGAATGTAGTCTTTCTAAAAGATTTGAGTATTTAACTCGTAAATTAAGCCACTTTTGGAACAGGTGGCATAGGGAATATCTTGTAGGTTTGAGAGAAAGACATAAAATGGAGTCGAAGGAAGAAAGACAGATTCGAATTGGAGACATCGTGGTGATTGAAGAAGACAATGTTAAAAGGGGAATAAGGAAGGTCGGAGTAATTGAGGAATTGATTATTGGGAAGGATGGTGTAGTTAGAGGCGCCAAGGTGCGTAAAGGAGGTAAAGGTAAGACGGATATATTATGCAGACCTCTGCAAAAACTTTACCCTTTGGAAAATGCTACTATGACCGTAGGTGAGGATGAGAGGAAAGGTAAGGAGTGTGATAATAAGAGTGGAGAAAGTGTGGTGCGTGAGAGCCCCAAGGGTAGACGCCGTACCACCCGGGCTGCGGCCAGGGATGCGCGGTGGAAGTCCAGGCTTATGCTTGACTCCGCTTGAGTCAAGGAGGGGGGAGTGTTGGGAAAACCCCGCGATCTCGCACTGCGCAGCTCAACCTTATTGTTGTTTATTTTATCGTTATTCTCAGTGCTTGTAATATGAAACATGCTTATTTAGATTTGTTCATTGATTCTTATGCCTACAGGTTCGGTATACTTTATTAATCATACTATTTTTTCTTTCTTATTGTTATTCGAATTATTGTACGTAAGAACCTCGATTAGAATTGATCGAGAACGAGGTTCCGGAAAATGAGTAACTTGTTTGTACCTTAAAGAAAGAATTTACGTAAATTGTACTTAGAAAATCTTCCTAGTTTAATCTTATTGGTTCATAGTATTATACGCCCTTATTACGTATTTCCTTGTTGTAAGCTTTACATTATTGTACTTTTTTAACCTTGTTCAGTTGCGTAGAAGTTGAGTTGAAATTCGGATGAATTATGATATTTGAGTAAGAGTCGAATTCTTATTTTTGAGTTGATTTCTGTGGGTTCCAAAACGTATCTCTCCGAGCCAGTGCTTTAGAATAGTAAAATATTCAACAATTATTAATTTTTTTCATTTGGTGATGACGTCACAATTATTCCCATATTTGCGCCTATTTTCTGGGGCGTTTTCACTACTTGGATTTAAGGGGACTTTTTTCTGTTAAAGACGCAATCTTTATTTTATTTTACTCTTCGATTTACACTATCAATAGTTCTTGTTGCAATTAGTTGAAGGATACAATACATTTCGGTGTAGCTTGATTTGACTATAAACTCTCAAAGCTGTAAGCCCAGAAATTTCTTGTTCCCTGCATTCTAAATGATCTTTGGTCTCCTTTGCACGTGACTGCTTCTTTTGAGGGCAGCCTTCAATATATGGAAAAAGAAAAAGGTTTGGATGCGAATATTATCCTGTCAGGACAAAAGATATTTAAGCAAAGATTGCAGTATTTTTTGTATAAGCCATAAGTATACTTGGGCTGCAACAGTAAAAGGAAGATTTGAATTTTCTCAAGACTTTTGTACTTTTCATGCATTATACCGCCAACAATGTAACATCAATTTCAGGACTGACAAAGATATCCAGATACTGAAAAGCTTTTCAGACTTTGTAAGGATCCATTCCAAAGAAATAAAGTGAAAGACTGATAGGCTCTCGAAGAAACAACACTTTTTTAAAGGTAGCGTTGTACCTGGAGGGAAATGACAATAAGCAGATAACAATAAGCAACCTTGTAGCAAAGACAAGGTAATTAATGATGTGCTGATTAATGCTACACCACAATTCAGTTCAAACAAAAAAACATGCAATACTTTGGCAAAGGCTCAACATAGCTGAAACACAAAAAGTCAAACAGAGGAGAGCCTTGGTCTGTGTGAGTCAGAGAGTTACTCAGCAATTTCATTGAGCTCTATAGCTCAGTGGAAAAGTCGTTCGCTCTCTGATCATGTAGCCCATGTTAAAATCACATCTATTGTGGCATGTGACTGGTGGTTCGTGGCTCAACAATGATGTATGTTTGTGAAGAAGCAAGACCACAAGGCTGTACCCTAATTCTCACATTTGACCAACCATTGATGTTGAAGGAGGGGGTGAAAGGCTTGGCGGATCGGTGTATTTTGCTGATTTCAAGAAGCGGATTTCGTGTTTATCAATTTTACAAGACGGATTTTCGTATTTTGTTCCCTTGGCGGATTGAGTAGTTTCCCTATATTTCAAGACACATTTCGCATTTTACTGTCGTTTCTAACGGATTATTGGATCCTTTCGGTGGAGATTAAAAAGACTGCGTCATATCATGGTGATATGAATGAAAACGGGTGTGGCCAAACCTAGCATAATTTCATGCTGTTATCATAAATTTTGTTAACGTGTGGTCACTTAGCATAATTTTCCTCATTTTAGCATAATTTAGAACTGGCTAAACACAGCCTCTTTTTTCTCTTCGCTCTGCACACCTTCGTTTGGGGGTAATCTTTCGAAATTCAGCATAATTTAGTGCATAATTATGGTAACACGGGTCAGACAGGTCACATTAAAGAGGCCACTGCTGGGCAGCAGATATTTTGCTAAAGTAGGCCAAAATGGCTGCCGAAAGCATGGGTGAGCAGCGCATTATCCACTGCGATGCGTTCTTCTATGCAGAAGGAGCAAGAGGGGATGATTATTTAAAAAAGGAAAAATTTAGATGTTCTGTCAACATGCATGCCATTGAAAGTGTGAAGAATCTACGCAAGCACTTGAGCAGCATTCAATTAATACAGACAACAACTCCAACTTGATTTACCTCTAATCTTAGATGGCACAGACAGGCTGCAATGTATGTTGTTCGTTTTCTTATTTTTTAAGCAAGTGATCATATTGAGATTCAGGCAGGCAGTTGGTGTTTTTAAGTGCACTGCTGGTGAAAGGATGCATAATTCATAATTGCATTATTCGTGTTATCTTCTTCTGCTTTTCTAATAAAATTTACTTGTTTGCAGTGATAATATATCCAATAAAAGTTGTGTTCACTAAAGCTCCAACAATTGTTATCAGGCCTAAAGGTAACTGTAGTAGCTCAGAAAGCCAACTACGTGCACAGGTAGCAGAAGGAAAATCTCTCACAGATGAAGGCATAAAAGAGCTTAATAATGGTAATTCTTAGCATTATAAAATAGACTTTTGAACTTTTGATTTATGTGTGTCATGTGATTTGAGTTCAAGTCACGGAATATTTTGACATACTGCTATAGATGTTCTAACCACCCTTTTTATGTATCAGCCTATTAACATTTTTGGGTAGTCGATTGCACATTAAATTTTGTTAATACATCTTTTGTTGATGAAAACATTATTCACAACAGAGTTGAAAGTGCTCAATGATAGCAAAGTCATTAAGTCAACAACAAAAACAACAATTAATTACAAAGGAAAACTGATGCAGTGGTCTTGGAATATAAAGTGTGGTATCTGCGGTTCAGAAAGTCAAATGGAGATGTTTAGAAAGACACACGGAAGAGTGAACGGAAGTTTAAATCAGGTAATAGTTATTTTCAGATTAAATTTCTAGTTATATTTGAGTATGTTAACATCAAAATATTAGAAAAAACATGTTGTCTACAGAAATTTTGGATACTTTGATAAAACTAGTGCTTTCCAAGTTAGTTTGGGCAAAAAGATGTCCATGTGGATATAGAAAACCTTGTGGGCAAACAACTGTCAATAGCCATTTCAACAAAAGTGTAATTTTTCTAATATGTTGGAATTTAAATTGATAGATATAGGTTAATTTCTCTGAAATAGTAGGGCAGCTATTGCTGCTTTATGAATTTTCTTAAAATATCGTTTTTCTAGATCATTTTAACAAATGTAGAGAGAAACTGACGGCAGCAAAAAAATAATCAAAGTCACAAACAAAGATAGGTTTCACAAAGAAAAGAAGACACAGAGGGGACAGTAGAGCAGTGCAAGCCCCAACCAAGCAGCAAAGAATCAATCTAGATTCTTATATAGATGACTCAGACAGAGAAGACCTGTAAATAACTTTTCTATATTATTCAGCGTGTTTTTACAGACATTTTATTTTAGACAGAGTTTAGGAGCACCACCACTTCTTTCTACATTAAAGAATCCTTACAAACAGCATATGTTGCAAACTGCACAATAAGTCTTCATCCATTATGCCTACAATAAATTGCATTTTTACAATTTTTGCAGCAAATTTCTTACTTTTTTAAACAGTACTTTTTTAAACAGTATACTATAGACATTCAAATTAAACATACAGCAATGATGTATTGATGTAAAATGGATCCCTTTTTTCTGCATAATCCTCTGTGCTACTGGGTGAGCTGAAACAATTTGTTTCGTTGTTGTATTAAGTGTCCGTAAAGATCTTGGGTATCTGTCAGGTAGCACCATATGTTTGTTTGCAAATATTTCTTGTAACTGTATACACCGAAAATATTGTCAGATTCAATTTTAAAAAACAACTTGGCCGCAAATTACTCAAAAACGGCCAACAAATTTTAAAGGAATCTTATGTAATCTTAAGTAATCTTAAGTAATCTTATGTAATCTTATGTAATCTTATGTAATCTTATGTAATCTTATGTAATCTTATGTAATCTTATGTAATCTTATGTAATCTTATGTAATCTTATGTAATCTTAAGTAATCTTAAGTAATCTTATGTAATCTTATGTAATCTTAAGTAATCTATGTAATCTAAAGTAATCTTATGCAATCGTCAATTTCCTGTTTTCAACGATCCCTGAATAATTGTTCATCTAAATTGCCACCTATTATTCAACGTCTTAAATTTCTTTGTTCTAATTATGATCATTTCATCAACATTCGCCGAAAAATTCATGAATTGAATGACAAACTGTTCCAATTTCTAAAATCAACGAAAGAATCTAAATTTGATAAACTCTGTACAAGACCTACCACCAATCCTACCCAACCTGCTGAAAATACCAATATTGTCCGCACCATTCCTGAAGATCTTCCTCTGGATGCTGACGAGATTTCTGTTTTAAATAAAGGCCTTAAGTTTATTCCACTCAAGAAAAATATCGATGAATTTCAAACCTTACATGACACTGAAAATTTTTTCCGCAAACTTCGCCTCAAAGCCCATTTCCATGATTCAAATTCTGAAGACAGCAATAACGTTACTCCACCCCTTTCCAATTCTCCAACAGCTGATCTAATTGAAAATCTATTCCCAAAGATCTGTATGTCAAAGAAGGCCTCTCACAACTCGAATCCAACACCGATTTCTACCGTCGCTCTGCCCGGAATCCTACAAACAAATTCAACAAAACAATCATCACCTCTATCCAAGTTGAAATCGACAACAACAATCTTCCCATCAATGCTACGAAACTGTATTCTTCACACCCCGCACTCCTATTTTTTATATGTTACCAAAGATACACAAACCCAACATCCCTGGTCGCCCCATCGTCTCCGCCGTCTCCTGCCCTTCATCTCAAATTGCAACATTCCTTGATGCCATTCTAACTCCTATCGTGAAAACCTTACCCACTTATGTTAAAGACACATCCGACGCCCTACGCATATTCGACAACTTCCATTTCCAAGGCTCCGAAAGATACCTCTTTACAATGGACGTCAAATCACTCTACACTGTTATTCCAAATACTGATGGTCTCGTCGCACTCAAACATTTTCTGGATCTCAGACCTTCACAAGACCCCCAACATCTACCCTTCTTCGCCTTGCTGAATTGGTTCTTACTACCAACGGCTTCCTCTTCGACTCGCAATATTTTGTTCAAGTTGGAGGAGTTGCTATGGGTAGTAAACTCGGTCCCAGCTATGCCTGCCTGTTTGTTGGATATCAAGAA
Organism: Chrysaora quinquecirrha; assembly: GCA_014526335.1. NCBI lineage: Eukaryota > Metazoa > Cnidaria > Scyphozoa > Semaeostomeae > Pelagiidae > Chrysaora > Chrysaora quinquecirrha. The sequence goes on from JACTAT010000037.1 coordinate 11,434,419, forward strand.
TATCTAATCTCCCAGTCGTATACCGGTCCTTTTCCCGATCTGCTACTACGATACATCGACGATGTCGTTGGTGCATCTTCCCTGCCGCTTCAACAACTTCAAAGATTTATTGATTTTGTGTCCAACTTCCACCCTGCCTTGCAATTCACCGTCAACATAACTCAATGCGGCCTGTCCTTCCTCGATATCAACCTGTCCATTTCTGATGACCATCTCAACACGTCCATTTATTACAAAGAAACCGATGCCCATCGCTACCTCGATTATAAATCATCACACCCACCAAAATGCAAGAACTCTATACCTCTATCCCAATTCCTTCGCCTCCGCCGTTTATGCTCTGATGATCATGATTTCAAATCCAAAGCTCAAGAAATGCACAATTTTTTCCTCAATTCCGGTTATCCTGACAATATAATAAAAAATGCTCTCACCAAAGTTTTTGATATTTCACGCCACGACGCTCTGTACCAACAACGAAATAATCAAAGCACTAACCGTATTCCACTTACCTTAACCTACCACCCACTATACCGTCAAGTCCGCAACATCATAATGCAGAATTACAACATCCTTACTCAATCTCCCGAAACCTCAAATATATTCAAAGAAAAACCTCTTCTGGCCTACCGTCGTGACACCAATCTTCGAGACCTCCTAGTCAAATCCAACCTTCCATCAGCCCAGCAACCTGGCTCCTCTCCCTGTAACCATGGCAATTGTAACACCTGCTCCCACATCGACAACAACAAATCCATCAAGTCCTCTTCTGGTTCCTCTAATTTCACTGTTCGACAACACTTTATCTGTTCCTCTTCCTGTCTTATCTATTGTATTCGCTGTTCAAAATGCAACATCCTCTACATTGGTGAAACATCCCGTCAGTTGAATAACCGCTTTGGTGAACATCTCAGAAATGTAAAAAATAAGATATACCTCCAACAGAATCACCTAGACGACGCCGACATCAACATCTCCAAACACTTCAACTCCCTAAACCACTCCATCAACGACATGAAAGTTCAAGCCCTTACACATGCACCATCAGATTCTAGAGCAAGGAAAACTTTAGAGAAGAAAATAATTCATAAACTAGGTACACTAAATCCTCAGGGACTTAATAAACAGTTCTCGTTTTTATAGATCCACGCACAGTATTTGTTTATTTATTTTTCCTGTAAATCTTTATTTTGCCTCGTTTTCAATTTTTTCTCAAATTACATATATTTGCTATTTTAAATTTAACCGTTACTTGAAAAAGGGTAATGCCCGAAACGTCGTAAAATTGTCTCTCTCTTCATGGTACTGAATCTTTTTTAAAAATTGTGCTGTTCTATTCATAATCCAGAATCCTGTACAAGTTTTTAGCTGATGTTATTGAAATTCACTATGATGCTTTTCATGAATATGATAAGGATGTCATCAAATTCTTTAACACGATTACATATCTTGGTGGACGAAGGGTGGCATGCTTCGTAAGAGGTCCTATGAGTTGCAATGAAGGCAGAGGAAGTCACATAGATAAAGAGAAGGAAAAATGCACGAATCTCGGTGGTTTGTCGTATAGAACATGTCTCAAATGGCAAGCTGGCTATATTAACGAGCCTGGAGTTTGGAAACCTCTTTCCCTTGGACAACTTGAGTTAATGAAAAACTTTAAATCTCTCCCTATCGTGGAAACAAATGTCTTGATGGTGTACCCATGTGCCCTGGCAAATGATGGCACCAGTCTGAAACCTGCGATTGAATTTGATGAGCGCTTGAAAGTAAATGTCAGTCTAACGTTTTACATTGATATTGATTACGTCAGAAACAACCCTAGTCCTGATGCTCAGTTTTTGAACGAAAATCTAGTCACTGAAGCTATTGTTACATCTGTTACCAGCTTAGACAATAAGTGTAGTTTACCAGTTGCTGTTGAGTACTCAACTAAAGCTGGAAAGACAGCAGAATCTTGTGTAGATATGTTTCTTGAGCAGCTTAAGATCCTGCAGACTTGTGAATCTTGTCAAAAAGAGGCACCATCTGCCAAATACATCCTCAAGAAATGTTATGAGCATTGTAACAGTTTTTGTCAGACCTGTTACGCATTGAAGGATGTGTGTTCTGAATGTCACGATAAAGGTCAAGTAAGTCATCATGCTTCACTTTGAGCATGCAACTCCTGCCTTGGGCGAAAAGAAATTTTTATCAGAAGAGCTATACTTGTCATAACAGCTGACTATGAGACAGGTAATAAAGGTGCTTTTGAACAGATTAGAAGCATTATTGAAAAGGAAGAAATAGACCCTAGCGCTACACTTTTGACAGTTTTGCCAGATTGCCCACACGTTGGAAAAAGTTTGAAGGGTTCCTTTGCTAACTGGTGGCTGAAGCTTGGCAGTGAAAGAGGGAACATTGCATTGTTGCGCACTTTACGTAATCGTTCCAGCCCAAGCACTATGTCGAAAATGAGAAGGCATATCCCCAAAAATGATCATGTAAATAATAAAGATCGTCAGGATCCATCTGGTGTCTTGACTTTGTGTAGCCATTACTTCACGTCATTTCTTTCAAAGATGGGATATGTATGCCATACAATAATTCTAGAGCTTGATAAGTTTACAACCGACAACAGGCTAGGTATGTACCCATCACCAGTTAGTGTCTCATTGGCAAGTTATGGCTGGCTAGTTTTCATATCATGGGACAACAAGCATGATTCCTCAGTGTTGTATTGTGCACGCCTGCACAGCCCAGTTGACAGCATTACTGTTATCGCCAAAGATCTGCCATTTAATCAGGTGCATTGCAAAGGAGGTGTCGCATTTTTAAGCTCTTGCGATGGGCCAGCTCTTTTGTTTGAGCTCGAAGCGAACAAATGGCAAATGCTTCCAGGCAAAGTAACTACCAAGGAACGCAAGAAGAATCTTGAAGAGCGGTTTCACTTCCGCCTAACTGGAAAATTGGCTGAGGTTCATGAGAAGGCAAAGAATCTTTTGAAGAGAAAAGAGGTCGAGTATGAAACTAAAGGCTACAAGAAGGCACAAATAAATTTCCCAAACGTTGAAACATTTAATCATATTCAAGCTACTGCAATCGTGGACAAAGAGCTGCTCTTTTTTGCAGACCTGAGCTCGAAAAAAGTGATATCGGTTAACTTAAAGTACGATAGATATGGTATTTGTGCCAACAATATCGAAGAGATCGTCAATTACCAAGACAACTGGACATCAATTTCAAGTATGTGTGTCAACAACCAAAATATCTATGTTGCCCACAACCAAGGAATTAGCATTGTCAATCTTGCTACTCACTCCCATAAAATGGTGTATTAGGCTAAGAACTGTGATTGTATCTTGACACCTTACAGGAATGGGGCACTATTTAGTGATCAGAGTCAGTCAAGCATTTTCAAGATTGATAATGATGATGAAATTAATCTTTTTGCTGGTAGCAGAAAAGAGGGTTGCCAAGATGAACCTGTTGAGCAGTGTCAATTCAAACAGCCCATTGGCATCTGTGTTGAGTTTGATACAGTGGTATATGCCTGTGATGCCCAGTCAAATTCAGTGAAGCTGATCACACCTCTTAATGAAACAGCAAATTTGCTTGATGCTATAGGCAAGCTTTATGATGCTTTTTCCGTCCACAAGGAAGGACAGTCATATTCTAACATGACACTGTCAGCAGCATCCAACAAAGTGCGACAATGCAAGCAAGTTCTGATTGACTTTGAAAGGGCCATTTGTTCTACAGAACATGTTCCAAATAACCTAAATGGGCCATAGGGTATGTTTTCTGATGCCACAGCCAAGTCAGTCGATATTTTAGATTGGGGTTTACAGAGGTTGGACTCTATATTGTCGTCTCTTGGGTTTCAGGACACGAATCTGCTCAGCTGCATGACATTAGATGTGGAACATGTACATTCAACAAGCCATATCAAACATCCACTTCTTTCAAAAAAAGAATACTGTCGGGATTTTGGCAATACAATTAAAGAAAGTATCAAGCGGTTGTCGTCATCGACATTTTACTACTACACAAGTGAGAAGGCTTTGTGGTACCCAAAGCCAGAACATGATATACAGTCATCCGCCATACCTTTTGTTTCTCCACGACCCCAGATAAAAATGAATGAAAAATCTATTGGTGAAATGCGAGATTATACTTGTACATATAGGGCTGCTGTGCGTCAGAGGACAACTCGACGAGAAACGACAATGGCAAAACACGGCACTATGCCAGAAATGATATATCAGAGAAACCTAGTCATCACAAAAAAAAACTAGCTTTGGATGCCATAAAGATGCTGTGGATGATGACCTGGAGACTAACAGTGCTGAAGACGAAGCTGAAGAAACTGATCTCGAGTACGACTCAAGTTCTGACAAAGACAATGGGGATCTAATGAATTCTGAGCTCGATGTGAGATCGACGTTTCTGGTTGGTGTTTCCACTCGATGTGGAAGAGCTGTAAGGATCAACAACAAATACATATCTTGAATGTGAGTGGTCTGCCAAATGTATTATGTGAATCCTTAGTTGAGAGAATTTGATGATCAGATAATGTAGCCCAGACGTCGCTGCCATAGAGTAAGATTGGCTGAGTGAGTTTAGAGAACAGGTTAAGGGATTGGGGTACTCCTAGATTTCCAAATTCAATTTAGGTGTACCCCCAATTCCTCAACCTGTTCACTAAACAAAGAACAGTCCTTTATAGTACAGCTAACTTGTATTCCATTCCTAGCTCAATGCTCTTTAAAGAGCCTTTGCAAAACCGATCGCCCCACTTCATTGCTGCACTTTAACTAGATCTATAAAAGGTCAATGAAACTCGAAAACGTCCCCGTGAGCCATGAATTTCCCACATTCTTTGTTCTCATTGATGTTGTTATGGAGCTTTTTCAGTAATTTGTTTGGTTGTTTGTTTTAGATTATGCTCAGATTAAACTTAGCAACCATGCCTGAAATAGTATCATTGAATTGCAGATTAAAAAAAGTAAGAACATTGAAGATTTATGGATTTCGTCATTAAAGATTAACAGATTTCGTATTTTACTGGAAAATAAGCGGATTTTCGTATTTACTTACCAAATGTAGGCGTAATTTCGTATTTCAATACCCCCTTTCACCCCCCACTTGAAGGCACTCGTGATTCATGCAAAGGAACCTGAAGGAAGTGTTTTAAACTTTAACAATTCTTGGGTTGGCTACATTTCATATGCAAGGGCATTTCCCTTGTCAGCAAGAGTCCCCCCTTCGTGACGGTCTCTCTCAAGTCCCAATTTTTCCCACTTGCCTCATGTCCATGCTATGTCCATGACACATATTTTGCTGACTCTTAGGTACAATGATACTGCCCTAATCAGTGTGATGCCCATTTGGGCTTTACTGATTATATTCATAGATGTAGATGTAGATCCACGTGCTGAGTGGGAAAACTTATTCAAGAGCAATACGAGAGCATTTCTTGATGGAGTCAGCACTTAATGCAATCATTACTTCAAAACATTTCGCATTGATCCCCTTATTACAGAAGAGCACTACCAGCCCACCAATCAAAACCCCTCTTCCTTCCAAATACCTAAAGAAGAACAGCAAGAAAACACAATTGAAACCAACTGTTCTCCCTTTGTTCAAAGTAAATTAGTTCATCTATACTATAGTTTGATTACAGAGGAAATTGCAGTAGAACCTGCTGAAACCGAATCTTGCATCTGACCATGAAATGTTTCCAAATTTTGCTGCCTCTGGTCATAACTTATATGCCAAGTCTGCTTACCGGTGGAAGTTACAATCAATATTTCAATATCTATGAGAAGTTCATTGCTGGTTTCCACATCATTAGGAGGACCGATTGTTATTGGGCTGGGCAATCTTCAGGTTTGTCATTGAACAAGTTCTTATGAAGAATGTAAAGTCAACTGGCATATTGATACGAGGACCAGGAATTGGCGAAGCACAGCATGTATTATGGCTGCTATCAATGCCAGAATGTACTAACACCAAGAGTGCAATGCAAGAGTGTACAGAAACAGCATACAAAGCAAGTGAACCGCACAAAGATGCCCTTCCAGCAAGAGTGAAAAGGGATGAAAAAGATTAAAGAGCGCTATGTCTTTCGAGTATTGCTACCAGTGTCATTGCACACTCAATTTTCAACGCCAATTGTGAAAATGAAGTTGGTTGAGAAAAAATCCTATTGATTTCACATTAAAAAAATAAACCAAGCTGTCATACAAAGCACAAAATTAACTGTTAAAATTGAAGGTGAATGGATTGGAGTAGATTCATGGCATTTATTTCAATGACTTGTTGCAGCTGTTGAAGAGCTGTCTGTAATCTTGGAATATAAGCTCTCCAGTTTCCCACCAGCGATCTTTGAATCATCTTTGCTCATGAGGGCTGCAAACAAGGCTTTCAACAGGAGAAGCAAGATCTGATTATGTCACAATAAAGTTGATGTAACAGTGGTATTTGATGGCTATGGAGAGGTTCCTAGCACCAAAGACAACACACAGATTCGCCAATATGGTGGTTGAGTAGGTCCAGAAATAGGATTGAATGGTGGAATTATTTTTCAATGAAGAAAAGATCAGTTTTTAGCTAACAGCATGCATAACTGGGTTTATCAATCTCTTAAACAAGAAGCTGCATCACGTTAGGTGCTCAAAAGTTAAAGCTAATGGTGATGCTGATCTTCTTATTGTATAGGCGGCAGTCAATTGTAGTTCCTCAAAGCCAACAGTTGTGACTGGTGAAGACACTGACTTACTTGTTCTTCTTTGTTTTCATGGAGACATTGATGGTTGTGCTTTGTACTTTCATTCAGAAGCCAAATGAAAGGGCAAAGAGCAACAACTCTTGGATATCAAGAAAACTAAGAACAAATTAGATTAGAAAATATCTCAACTACTCCCAAGTGTTCATGCATTATCTGGCTGCGATACAACATCCAACCTATTCAGAATCGGTAAGTCAAATGCCCTTAAGAGGTTGTCAAATCACAGCTTTCAAAGTCAGCAAGGACGTTCCTTGACCAAAATGCAATGAAGGATGGTGTAGTCAAAGGGGGTGAAAATGCACTCTTGATTCTCTACAATGGCCATTGAGTTCCATCAATTACCACCAACATTGGGGATGGTATAATTTAAGATTCAAGATCCAAGATCCGAGATATTAAGATCCGAGATATTAAGATCCGAGAAATTAAGATCCGAGATATTAAGATCCGAGAAATTAAGATCCCAGAAATTAAGATCCGAGATATTAAGATCCAAGAAATTAAGATCCCAGAAATTAAGATCCCAGATATTAAGATCCAAGAAATTAAGATCCAATATTTGGCGGTTTATACATACTTATACTTATAACTTAGGCCTATGGAATAGACAACATGTAGTCACTGTATTTCTAGCTTAAATTTGTTTGTTTTCTATTTTTAAACAATTCTCAAATTTGGCGGCCAAATTTGAGAATTGTTTAAAAATAGAAAACATGCCGTGGATCGATCCTGCGACCATATAATCTGCGTCACGCATACTAACCCATTGAGCTACTGTAGTGCTGGGGAAACCTGGTGATTTTCTTGATGTGATGAACAGAATATATAGGTGGATATTGTTGCTGCATTTTGCTGATGCAAAACAGACAGCCCCATTTTCACCCTGAACCCCTATTTTGGCCAGGCCCTATTTGGGAACAAGGAAGATGGGGTACATCGTGTGAAGCTCCTTGTATCCCCGCAATTTATTGCAGAAACATGTTTAAAGTTAAACAGAAGCTAAATAACGAAAATTTCGGTCATTAATATCTCGGATCTTAATTTCTTGGATCTAAATATCTCGGATCTTAATTTCTTGGATCTTAATTTCTCGGATCTTAATTTCTCGGATCTTAATTTCTCGGATCTTAATATCTCGGATCTTAATTTCTCGGATCTTGGATCTTGGATCTTGGATCTTGAATCTTAAATTATACCATCCCCCAACATTGGATGTTGCAAGTTTCACAGTCTTTGAGTGTATTTCCAAGTGCAAAAATTGATATGCAACAACAGTTGTCATAATGCTGAAAACTGGGGATGGGTAAGCAAGAGCAGAAAACTATTTCCTATAAAATATAGCTCCCTGCAGCATCAGCAAAGCTTTTACGTGCAATAAGATTTTCTTGCAAAACAAACTGCAACACAAGAAGGTACACATGCCAAAACTATAATCTGCGATATTCTACAGCATGTGGGGAAGGTCACAGAAGAAGCTGGTCATATCCAGCCAATTTCCATATCGTTAATATTGTTGAATCTGAGGATGATTACTAAAACATGGACCAATCGTTTGACTTGATATTCATTTTGTTTTATTTGATACGGAAACTTGTATTCCCTCTATTTATGGAAATGTTTTCTTATATGACTGGGCATCAACAAGGCAGGTGACCTTCAAAGTATATCCCACAATTTTTAAGATAAAAATGGAAAAAGGCTAGTAATTTTAGTTGATCTTCAGCCATAAATTTGATTGTATGTTCGCTTATTAGGAGAATTTGCATGATTACTCCTCCACAGATATGATATATCTGGCTGTCAAATTTGGACCTCCCTGTTGTCTGTGCTCCTTGCCAGAAATTGATGTAAATATTTTTTAAATCTTCAAAAGTGTGCTTAGGCCAACATATTAGTGGAAAAAGAAATTCTTTTGCAAATAGTTTGAGGTATTTTGGTATATTCACCGGACTGCAAGTCCCCTCTAACTCCTAGCATTTTAGAAAAATTCTGTCAGTTAGGCTTAAAAGCACCCTCAAATTGCTGGGTATATTTATTAAACAAATGGTAAACAATAGAAATTAATGAATGAGGCAGTGAATAGGGATTTTGGTACCTACCAGCCACTCCCTCCTCCCATGAGAGCTGCTTGGGTCGTCCCTTGGCAAAAATGAAAACAATTAATTTTTTTACAAAAATCAGCTTGTCACAAGGTAAGTTTCTCATGCAACTACATCTCTAAAGAAACCAGAAAATTTATCTGTCTAAGTTTCTCCAACAAGTCCTTGTATAGTATAAGGAGTGAAAAGACACTTGTAGCCACGTCAAGCAATTATAACAGGCAAAAATAATCATCCCACACAGTCTAATGATTTGAATAATTTTTCCAGTCTCTCTTACTTAAGGAGCACTGCAAACTGATTTTAACCCCCCTCCCTCTCCTCCTGTATCTGTTTTATTTCTCACAACAATCTTTAGAAGGACCACCAGAAGAAGGACCTGTTAGGCTTGGGAGTGGGCCGAATATACCATATCCTCAACAATATTCCCTCATACCTGGTATTTAACATATCTACACTATTTTTCATAACAACACACATGTCCAGATTTAGATGAGAAATAAGAAACAACAACTTCTCTCTTAGAAATTTCATCTGAGGTTAAGAAAACATTTCCATGCAATACTAACTTCTAGAAGATATGCCAAACTGTTAAGTACTGTTCGTCAAAGCAATCCCAATTGTAGAATTACCATTTCTTTCCTGCTTTGTCAAGAATCGATATCCAAATCTTTTGTGTTCATCCGTAATGCCAATCACTGGCCACACTTTTGCTTTAGGCATAATCACCCCGGATAACGTATGAGCAGTACAGCGGTGGTTGTGCAGTACAGGGGGGAATATAATCATTATGGCAGAGAAATACCATGAGTACAGCAGTGGATCTTCAGTACAGTGGAGGGATACCATAAGTACAGTGGTGGTGGTTCAGTACAGTGCAGGGATGACTTGAGTATAGTGGTGCATATTCAGTACAGCGGAGGGATACCATGATTTTTGTGGAGGGATACAATCAATACAGTGGAGGGATACCATCAGTACGGCGGTGGATGTTAAGTAAAGTGGTAGGATTAAATGAGTACAGCTGAGAGATATCATCATACAGCGTACAGCGGTGGGAGTGCAAGCTGTTTGAGAAATTGGAATGGTGTTGCACAAAGTATGGCAGTATCTGTGTGCAAGAAGCGACACATTTTGCTCTTCTCATTCCATAAGAGACAACTTTCTGTTTGAGAGCGGTTAGTTTAGAAAATCAGTACATAACGGGACAGCATTAATTCACACAATTAAGCTCAAGCCTGCCTTGGGCTGCGACTTTTGGAATAGACTGGTTGGCTACTAAGTGTCTATATTTCTCCAACATTTCTGCTTTACTGTGGAGAGTTAGTTTCACAAAAAAAGTTCCACAGTTTTTTGACTCAGTGCTGAATTCATGACTCAATCAACATTAATCGTTGTTTTAAATACTTGCAAATACAAATATCATAAGAAATCACAAAAAAACAAATTGGTTTGCAAACCACCCTGTGATTTTCTGTTTGCAAATATGCACTAGCTACTGGAAATATCACAAGCAAAATTCATCTTACAAAATCAGAATCAAGCAGAATCATTTCCTTGTAAAACACTGATGCATAGTTGCATTTTCAAAATATTTAACAAATCCTAATATGTAGTTACATACCTTGATATAAAATTGCTAAAACTATCTAGGAACTTGACAGGCTTACTTTGAATAACTGGTGGTTTCTAGCCATTGCTGAAAAACTTGAAGAAGTGTTTCTTTCAGCACGCAGGCCAGTGGTTTCTTACTGTGCAGCTAATTTTGTATCGATATAGAGTAGTAATAGAATTTTACAAAACCCTATCATTGACCTAAAGAGCAAAACACCACCTCAGCTGAATACGAACAAGCAAAATTAATAGAAAATTACAACAATAGAAACAAAATCAAAATTTTTTCTGCGGAGAAAGTTTCATGGATTAGACAATTTTATTACTTAACCAATTACCTGGCGGCAAAAGTCGTAGCCTATACCAGGCTTGTGAATTTATGCTCTTGAACAGAAAGTTGTCTCTTTTGGAATGGGAAGAGCGAAACGCGACTGTTTTTGCACACAGATACTGCCATACTTTGTGCAACAATGTTGCAATTTCTCAAACAGGTTGCACGCCCATCGCTGTACTCTTGGTATCCTAGCTGCACACTGAACAGCTACCACTGTAGTCATGATATCCCTCGACTGTACTGAATATCCACCACTGTACTCATGATATCCTTCAGCTGTACTCATGTTATCCCACCGCTGTACTTAACATCCACCACGGTACTGATGGTATCACAAGATGAACGAGTATTTAGCAGGCAAGACGTACCTTAGAACAACAATGACTGATGCAAGACTTGAGTCATTGACTATTTTATCCTGTGAGAAAGACTTGACTGATTCTGTTGACTGAGATAATGTCACCAACGTACAGTTAAATTCTAATATGCTTCTATGACTTACTTTTTCCAATTCCCTTCTCGGTTTCGATGCCAACTCTGCTAATTTTATCATGTTATGGTAAAGCTATCAATTTAGCTAAACTTTGAAAAACAAAGATATTATAATCTACATCCACAGTTATGTTACGAGTTACTTTGTGTAATAGATTTGCTTATTGCTTACTTCTAGTTTCTTCAGTATGTTGATTATAAAATAGTCAAGCTGTTGTCGTCAGTAGAATTCTTATAGCTATAGCTGAAATTACCCTACCTAACGAAATGATCCCTTTCCTGAAGTGATATGGACATGCAAATGCAAATGTCACATGCTTTGCCTATAAGTAAGCCACACCCATAAGAAGAGCCATGCCCATTTTTGTCGGCAAATTTTAGTTATACACCCCCAGCCTTCAAAGGCAAGCTACGGTCCTGGCCAAGCCACATCTGAAGAACAATTAATTCTTTTGTCTCTGAATCTTGTGTTTTACATGAATAATCACAGACCTGGTGAGGTGAGATCACCATACTGAGGTCGGCGGGAGCAAAGGAATCTTTTGTTTGTTCACCTTGCATCTAAATGGAGAGTTGGCTTGCCCAGTCAGGCAAGACAAATTATTGACAGAAAGGAATGCAAAAGTGTAAATAAGTAAGGTAAGCTCGACTAAGTGGACTGTGAAATTTATCTGTGTAAACACTCTGAAAAATTATCTTGTCTAGCTGGTTTATCCATGTAAAAAGCCCCCTAGTCTCTAGTAAAAGCACTCTCCCTTCCTGGCATCACACTGGTAGGAAAATCCGTAAATAACAAACATTCTCTGTGTGGAGGGAATGCAATCCTTTTCAATGAATGGTAGAGCTAAAAGTGCTAAAGATCAACGTGGGGTTTGCAGCAAAATACCAAGCAATGATCATTTTTAGGTAAGCAGGGCACTGTTGCAGACCATACAGTCTTTGAAGCAAAGTTTTCAACTGGAATAGCCTTTATTTGTTCAATTCAAAATCAAGCTGACTGTCAGAGAAAATCATAAGTGCCCAGGGAGCAAGAGTGGTAAGAAGGCTGATCTTCCTCTGCTTTGGATTGAAGGAATCTCAACATATGTAGAGGCTGCTAAGAGTTGATTTCCTTTATGTACTGGTGAGAAAATTTAGTAGCTGATTTTTAAACAAAAAATTGAGGAACAGTAAGGCATTTTTTTTCTCCTTTTGGAATGCTAACTGAGAGACTCATTCAATGCATTAATTTTTTTAAGAAAAATGTTGCAATCTGACTCTTTTTTAACATCGGCAAAAGTGTTGTCAACAAATGTTAAATAGACTGGAGGCTTTGATGTTGAGCCACAATTTTGCTTTTACAAAAACGGTTTGTTGGAACATCTCTGAACCTGAACTCCATTCGTTTTATGCCTCTAGTACTGAAAATTGTTAAGAAAAACCTCTTATTATGAGTTTGCAAAATATTTGTTTCATTATTTGTAATTTTTATTCTGCCCTTTTTTGGCATTTCAGACAAACTAAACTTGAAAAAAGAGAAAGAAATGCACCAATCAGACAAGGATTTGTGCCTGCGGAACGTGTTCCGGTCTACCACTGAAACTGAACATGTTTAACAGCCACGATGCATCCACACAGTCTTGCACAATAAAACTTCATCTTCATGCCAGGTGGATAAAAAGCACAAATAACCATCCTGCACCAATGTTATCCCTTGACTTCACATGAAACCCTGAGTGTTCATGCAATTTTAATTTTTACAGAGTTTTACATAATAAATATATATATATATGATAACCAAGGAAGCAAAGGTATGACCTCTTTTAGTTATTATAATTCTTGCACAGTGCTTGAAAAAGCAGAAAGCTCCTTTTCATGACCTCTGCACTGTGATCTGAGCCCAGAACAGGATTTTTGTTTACAGACATCAAAATAAAAACAAGAGTCAACTGATTAAATGGGCCTAAGTTGGATAGGGTATGAAGGCAGAACGGGGAAATCAAATCTTAAAATTAGAGTTACATCTAAGTAAATGGAATTTCTTGCTTTACTTTTTATTCCAACATTACCAATTACCGATTATACAATTGTTGAAGCATAAAACCAGGTAGAATTTCGTTTGCATAGCTGAGAGCACAATATTTTTGGAGAGTAATATTTATTCTTAGTAAGACCCCATTAGGATAAACGGGGTAAGCACACACTATTCTCTTTATAAGAATATAGTTTATAAGAATATTTAGGCTCAAAACTGCTGCAATTTAAAGAAGAATTTTTTCGAATTCTTCGTTAAAGAAATATCTTTTTTATGTCAACATAACAAATACACCAAAGATAATAGTTAAAGGGGGAAAAGATCTTCCTGCGGTCATTATTTGTGATCCAGCGTACATTGGTGACCCATTGCTTTCATATCTAATAGAGAGGGAATTTGTATCCCATTTGTATGCCATTGAGCTTTGAGAAGCTAAGAATATTGCTTGAAATGGGGAGAGGCTCGATGATTGTTGCTGAAGTGGAAATATTTAGCCCCCGTCTCTGATTTACCATGATTTAGTTGATTAGATCATATTTTACCCCAACTGTTCTGAACATCCCCCACTGTACTCAGAGATATCCCCCACCATACTGAATATCCACCAGGGCAATCATGATGCCTCCCCACTGCAATCTTGGTATCCCCCTACAGGCATCATGGTATCCCCACACCATACTAAATATCCCCAACGGCAATCATGGTATCCCCCCACCATACTGAACATCAGCCACCGTACTCCGAGATGCCTCCCCACCGCAATCATGTTATCCCCCCACTGTCATCATGGTATCCCCCACCGTACTGAATATCCGTCGCGACAATCATGATGCCTCCCCACGGCTATCATGGTATCCCCCCACAGGCATCATGGTATCCCCCACCGTACTGAGTATCCGCCATGGCAATCATGGTATCCCCCAACCGTACTGAACATCTGCCACCATACTCCGAGATGCCTCCCCACGTCAATCATGGTATCCCCCCGCCACACTGAACATCCCCTGCAGTACTGCAAGATGCCTCCCCACAGCAATCATGGTATCCCCCCACCGTACTGAACATCTACCACCGTACTGCACATCCCCCACCGTACTGCACAGATTACATGGGGTGATCATCCCTTGCAATTGCATATCATCTGTTTGTTCATACCCTCTCTAGCAATGATCCACATAAAAGCTCCAATGTCTGCTGTGTCAAAATTTCTGTATAACAATCATTGTATTGTTTTACAAGCTCTGTCAGCATACAATCCTTATTAAGTTTAACCACCTCTTCATTAAACAGGTACTTTTGCAGGAATTGTTGATGCATCTTGACTCAATTCTTTTAATTTCATTTGGAGATGCTCAAGATGAGGGTTTAAATTCAAAACTCTAACTGTCTGGCTGCAATATGGTCCAGCAATGAATTTTGGTTTAAGTCCCAGGGCACGTACACCAGCAACAAATACATATTTAAACCTTCAAGAACATACATTCTTTAAACCTTCAAAAACAGGCTCTTTTGAAGCTTCCCATCTATGAAGCTTATATGAGTTATATGATATGAGTTATATGATCAAATACTGCAGTGCCATTGTGAAAGATGACATTGAACCTATTTCCTTGCATTTGTACCAAGTGCAACTCCCTTTCAATTACACTGAGATTAGCCAAAAAATCAGTGGATTGACTTGCAGCTTTGTTAACTGTCTTCTGAAAGGCAAGACATGTTGTTTTTATGAGACGAACTGCACCAGACTCACTAGAAGATGGCAATACAAATTTGCATTTGTAATGTTGAAGGCAAGCATTTTCAAATTCTAAAAGACTTTTGTTGCATTCCTCCGCAATGTTATAAGTGGGTGAATTTTGCAGAAAAAGTTTCCCATTTCAATTGAACTGTTTTTCTCCTTGTCATTGAACAATGTCCATTTATCAACAATGTTAGAAATCACTTCCCTCCTTAAATCTTCCAACAATGTATTGAAAACTCCATTTGTAGCCACCTGATCACTCATTATATTTTTATAACAATTGATTGTGTCACAGTTTCAATATCAGAATCTGCTCTTGTACCGGCAGTAGCATTCGCAATATCTGCAACTCTTTCTTTCAACTTAAATTGCCAAGCTTTGTTAACTAAACTTACCCTGAGATTCCTTGTGGGTTTACATATTCTGGGCATACTGGACGATTTCCTTTTGAAATTATTCAAAACATTTAGAATTCATCAGCGAATTTTTGCTCTCAAAAACATCTTCCCCTCGCTGTCCTCGCTGTTTGCTGTTGTGCGTGCGTGATCACTGACATGACTTGTAGTGATATGACATGTAGTGACAGCAACTTCCGCCTTTTGACTTTGAATTAAATTTTAAATCAAATTCTGTTTTAATGTAACATTATTCTTTTCAAGTTTCAACATAAATTTTAACAAATTAAATCCAAGCAACGTTGAATTGAAATACAATTTTTATAACTCTGGGTACTTTAGTCACATAGAATTCCAGACTGAGTAACATCAATAATAACCAGACTGAGGAACAGACTAACGAACAGGACTGACGACCATGAATAAAAACAGGACTAAGGAATATGACACAGGAACAGAACTGAAGAACATAAGTAACAGCAAGATGAAGGAACAGGACTGAAGACCATGAAAAGAAACAAGAGGGAGTAACACAGCACAGAACCAGGACTAAAGAACATGATCAATAACAAGGCTGGGGAACAGGACCGACAAACAGGACTGAGGAACATTAATTAGAACAAGACTAGGGAAAAGTACGAAGAAACAGGACTGAAGAACACGAGCAGTGACAAGGCTTAGGAACAGGACCCAGAAACAGGACTGAGGAACATTAATTAGAACAAGACTAGGGAACAGGACGAAGGAACAGGACTGAATACCATGAAAAGAAACAAGACGGAGTAACATGGCAAAGAAACAGGACTGAAGAACATGAGCAATAACAAGGCTAAGAAACAGGAATGATGACCGTCATAAAGAACAAGCTGAGGTAGGACAAAGGAGCATCACTGAACAGCAACAAGAAACACAAAACTAATGAACATGACCTTAGGAACATGAGCAGTAAACGGTTAAGTTTAAACTGCTTTATTCTTATGTTGCAACCAATATTAAGACGAATTTTAAGTGGAGGATCGGATTTAAATTTATTTTCAAATTTAAGTTTAAGTTGAGTTAAAATTCAAGATTGAGATTCATTTAAAGTTTAAGACTAAGACAAGGCTAACATTAAGATTAAGATTAAGATTATGATTAACTATGCGTTAAGTTCAAGACTAGGATAAACATTAGCATTAAGTTTTAAATTTCAGTCTAACACAAAGACCAAAACTAAGAATAAGATTGACATTAAGAGTAAGTATGATTAGGATTAACATTAAGATTAACATTCAGAGCAAGTATCGCAAATTAAAGGCTTAATCCCTCACCCATGAGTCCTTGGGAGGAGGAAGTCCTTGAAAGCGGAGGTCCTTGCGAGGCGGTGGTCTCACTCGGGCAAGGGCTAGTAGTCATATGAGACATTGCCAATGTTATTGTTAGGTTTTGATGTTTAACTGCCACATGTGTCCTACCGTTTTTTCCAAAGATTTCTTCACATTGGTCGAATGTTAGTGTTGTCAAAAACTAGTCAGGGCTGTTAGAGGAACAATTGTGTATATCATGATACCAGCATGAAACTTGGTGAACCTACGCTGAAATAGATAGGGTCGGGACCCAAACTCAAAAATGCCCCAAAATGCTATTTTTAGCATGGGGTACTTGGTTCCAGCCCTTTTGAAGGCTCTTGCTGTAAATACCGTTCAAATTACGATATTAGCATCAAACTCGGTATTCCTACACAGTTTGATGCGCTGAAAAAGAAAGGGTCCAGACCCCAACTCAAAAATGCCCCAAAATGCTATTTTTAGCATAGGGTACTTGGTTCGAACCCCTTTTGAAGGCTCTTACTGTAAATACCGTTCAAATTACAATATCAGCATGAAACTCTGTAGACCATCATAGTTTGACGCGCTGAAAAAGATATTTGATGCAGACCCCAAATAAAAATGTCCTTTGCGCTATTTTTAGAATGGGGTACTTTGACCCAGGCCCCCAACAGTGACATTGTTGTAGCTTTGTTGCAATAAGTGATGCTGTAATGAAACTTGGTCTACATAGGCAGTTTGATGCGCCCAAAAGGATAGGATGCAGACTCCAAACAAAAATGCCCTCTTTGTGCTATTTTTAGACTGGGGTTGTTGGTAACAGTCCTGTAGAAAAGCTAAAATAGTAATTCTAATATGAATTCGTAATGCTTCTCTGCCATTTGCTGCAAATGAAAAAAAAAGATCATTTTTCATTTGATTCACATACTTTCTTAATTCTCTCTTCAACACTCAATGAATTTTTACAATTTTTTACTCTAATTTCAAGCTCAAAGACTTTCCCTAAGCAAACCTGTCGGGTCTGTGAATATTTTTCATTCCTTGAGAAAAAAGTGTATAGGCTACACCATATATTCATGATATAGGCCTATATGTTTTTAGATAAATGAACAAAAAACTGCAACGGCAAGAAAATCTAAATATAAACAACTAGTGATGTTACAACTGACAATAAAGATTTCAAATGAAATCAATAGGTAGATCAGCAAACAAATTTACAACGTTTGGACAAAAACCTAAAATTACAGTAAATTTAGGCATACACACCGTAAAACAACAAGCAGATTTATCAAGGAGAAACTTACCTGCAAATTTGATGTCTTCTCTTGGATAATGAATTTTACAAGTACTGATATTCCACGATTCAATTTGCTTTGCGAAGGTTTTATCCACCACTCTGTATTTCCTGATAACATTAATCACTTTTTCCCGCCACCTCGAGTAAAATTTAGACTTTCTTTGAGTGATTCGAAATATGGCAGTCCTTTATACTTCTCTCGTCTGCTGTTTCCACACTGTAGGAATGCACATTTTGCGCCAGGCATTGGATAGACATCAATTAGTGCAAATTACATAAATCATTGACCATGAATAAATGAATAAATACCTACGCAAGATAAATACAAAAGCAGTTGCAACTTGGCATGCGAATCTCTGAGCTTCTTGAAAGTGTGCACCTACTTAGGTCACATGATCTCTAAAATGGCGAACAAAGAGTTAGAACAATAGGTTTCCAGGCCAGTCGTCCCTTCAAATAATTATAATTTCACTTTGAAAGTATTTTTCAAAATGACAATTTCAAAACTTTAAACTTCTTTTTCAGCAAAGCTATGCACACCTACCAAGGCAGCTTAAGTTTAGTGATAATGATCGGAAAGATGCTAAAGTGCTCATAGGAATGAAGGCAAACAAAAAGCTTGTGCAACAACACTTCAAGAAAGTTACAGGAAAGAATATAATATTGAAAGATTTGCATAATATTGAGAAAAAGAAAACATCCAGTTTTGTTAAAATTGTACAAGAGTTAAGAGAAACAAATGATATGCTGCTTGCTTACAGAAATAATGTATAAACTATTAGCTCAATATGCACCCCTCTACAATATTAGCAATTTCTGCTTGAGCAAATTGTCTTAGATAAGGAATCAAAATCAATGGACACTTTTCACTTTTATTTTTTATCACGTGCTAGATTCGTTATCGTTTTACGGCCTTGAAAAATTTCTGGTGGAAAAAATTTCCCTTCCTCCGCCCTATCTTTCTCGATCCTTTTATCACAATTAATATATTCCAATCTCTTCCTCTCTAATTTCCGTTTTCCTGGAAGTTTTTGCATTAAGCTACCTGCTTTCTCGTCATGCTAAGGCAATTTACTAGTCTCTCTGGGTTAAAAAGAAAAAAAGATGCCTTGAATTGCAGCAGCAACACCAAATGAACATTGATGAACATTTATTCATGTTGTTGAAATTCCAAATATTTTCACCTTTAGGTTGGAACACAGAGATCTATGTTAATGGAAATGACGTTCTGCAAGGAATGTTTTTACAAAATAAAAGGATGCACTTCATATTTCAATCATAGCCTGAGGTGCTAATGGTAGATGCTACATATAAACTGAATGACTTGCGTCTGCCACTTTCTATTTTGCTAGTCATTGATGGTAACGGTGAAAGTGAAGTGTGTGGTTTGTGTTTCAATAGTGATGAAAGTCGGGAAAAATTGCGAAAGATGATTATGTTTTTCAAAAAGCAAACCCCTCTTGGAAACAGGTCCAATGCATTATGGGTGACAAAAATTTCACTGAGAGGTCCATTCTCACTGAAGAAATCCCACAAGCATCATTACAGATGTGCTTATATAATACACTCCTTACATTCAGAAGTGAAATAACGACTGAGAAGCTGGGAATTACACAAGACCAGAGAAACACATGTTTGGAATTGATTCAAAAGTTAGCATACTCAAAGTGGCGTCATCAATACGAATTGTTATATCTCCAATTGCAGCATGTTGTTCCTAGGAATGTGAAACAGTTCTTTGATGAGCAATGGCATCCCATCAAGGAAGAATGGGTTGAGTGTTTCAAGAATTGGAAACAAGATTATTTGAATAGTACAAACAACCATTTGGAGAGCATGTTTGTCATGGAAACTCTACATGGAAACTCTCTAGGGTGTGATGTGTGTTTAGAATGGTTTCATCTAGTCAAGAAGCTACAATAAAAAATGCTCCTGAGTATTTCGTATTTTTGCGGGCATTGTAGAAGCTCCATTAAAAGATTCTTCATATTATAAATAAAAGATTTTTAGCGCTTGGTTGTTTTAATTTTTCTAGTGACACTTCTTCGGCAGCATTAATTTTAAGAGAATTAGGCCCATCCCCAGGGCTATTCGCCATTTTGAATTACGCTAAAATGGGGCTAAAATAATATCGAATAAACACACGTGCACAATTTAGTAGGAGGGAGTGAAATCGCAGGCAGACCTCCATGATGCATTACTAATGGATTTCAAGGTACATCTTATGCCAACGAAAGTGAAGAATGGAAAATCAAACAAGGAGGAGAAAAAAGGTCGAGGATCAGGTTGATACTGACAACCCAGTCTGCATTACCTACTTTAGTATCTATGATGCTGAAAAAAATCTAAGAAATTTCACAGAGAACTCTTGGTCTAGAGTTAGAGAAGGAAAGTAAGTGCATCCTTCATACATGTTTTAACAGTTTTCTTCTGCAAAAGTGTAGCTTTTTAAATATTTGTTTCTTTGTTTCTTTCATGATAGAATGGGGGTGACAGCTTCCAACCAGAAAGCATCTGGTTTCGCCTTAAAGACTGCCATTGCTTTCACCCTGAAATTTGATCAATGTCCTAGAACCATATTCCTCTGTTGACATCACTGTGTGTGATTTTATTGATATTGTTTAATCCTTTCAAGGAATGGAAACTTTGCCATTCTTAGACAGCCTGGAATATTTAATGCAACTGCATCCGACCAATGCATTGAACAAACGATAAACACAGGGCAAAAATGTGGAGGAGGAATAACTTGATACAGTACCAGTGCAGGAACTGTGAAATGTTGGGTTTTAACAAGCCACGGCTGTGCTGCAGCTGTAAATAAATTAGAATGCATGCTTGGAATAGATGAAGAACTAGCCAAGACGAAAGATATCGGAAAAGCGAGATCAAAATTTCATGAAGAGGCTGTACGATGTGCCTGCAAAGTGATTGAAAGTTGGGAACAGCCCTTTCAGGTGAGCGACAGCCTATGTAATTTAGCATCGGGATTAGTAGCACCTTCACAAGTGCAGTCTGACTTAATGGGCGGTCACACAAAGGGACACTCTAGCTTGAAGACTTTTTTGGATGAGAGGATAAAATCAACAAAAACACCTTTTTATGATCCAATAAAACGATGCAATCTCAAAACATTTGTGGACTTGAAGGCAAAAAGGGTTGGTAAATAGACAACTTCTTAGCACTGTTTTGTTTTGGTCAACTTTACTTTGCTGAAACTATTTAAAAATTTCATTTCCTAGGTTTGCAAAGAAAAGAAAAGGCAATAACACTTAATGCAGAACATGGAGTATTTGCGAAAACCCTTGTGATTGCTGAGAAAAGACTAACAATTACTATAAAGGACCTATTGTCCTACTCACTTGGACCAGTGCCATGGTCACTTGCTCTGCCTGATGGTAATTTAGTAAAGACTGTTAAATCGAAATTGTTAAATGCTATTGAAGCTTAAGTGCCAGCACTGGAATCCACAGACAGGAACGGTTTTCGTTTTGGATGGTATCGTTTTGCTTCAGCAACTTGATTCCATCAAATTGGACACTTTTGGGGAAATTTCTGAGCATATTTTTAACAATGTTACAAAGGGGGATGCAGATACAGCATATCTGGTCACAGATCAATACCTAGATCACTCAGTAAAATCCATCGAAAGACAGCGGAGAACTACCATTGGCACTATCAGAAGAGAATTGAAAGAAGAAATCAGAAGTGTCCAAAGCAATTCCAACAATTTCTAAATGAACCTAAAAACAAGATCGATCTTGTATAGTTCCTAATTCGTGACTGGAGTGACCCTGAGCGCTTCAAAGAAAAGCTTCGTTCTAAAATGATTTACATCACAGTTGAGGAAACGTGTTACCTAATTCAGACAGCAGAAGGCGAAGTCGAATCTGTTGTGGCAACTGAGTTATTCAGCAGTCAAGAGGAAGCTGATACAGGGAAGCAAAATATATGCATTGTTACAGTAGACAGCCACTTTGCTATTTATGCAATTTATTATACATATCAGTTTAGCCCAAATCTGTACGTCAAGATAGGCACTTAAGGAAATGCCAGCATTCTAGATGGTAGAAAATCGCATGAAAACCTCGGTTGGTCCGTTGCATTGCCAGCCCTTCATGTGTTCACTGGCTGCGACTATATGAATGCTAGTAGGTAACAGAGCCATGGATCGTGCACACAGGGGTTCAAGCACAGTGATGTCATCAGTGACATCATCAGGTCGTGCTATAGTACAACGGTTTCTAATCTATCATTCTCCAACCTCGTTTTCAAGAGTCTCGGGAAGGGTGTTCAACTATCAAGGACGTCATAAGGACATCATCAGGTCATGCTGACGGTTTTAATCTAGTGCGATAGTTTCTCCAACCTCGTTTTCAAGAGTCTTAGGAAGGGTGTTCGACTATCGATGATATCATCAGATTTTGCTGACGTCATCTGATTTGTTAGAACTTTCTAGAACTTCTAGCGCGATGGTTTCTCCAACCCCGCTTTCAAGAGTCCTAGGAAGGGTGTTCGACTATCGATGATACCATCAGATTGTGCTGATGCCATCTGATTCGTTAGAACTTTCTAGAACTTCTCAAAGACTTTTTGAGAAAGTTCCTAAAATGATGTAATAATACCGCAATCTGATTTGTTAATAATTCGAATGTAGTGTTCGAATCGTTTATAAAAATCGAAGTGAAATCAGTTAGAAATTAATCATGAAGAGAAGTAGTCAAGAAGCAGGTTTTTAATCAACTTCATCGAAGAAGATAAATCGATTTTCTTGTGATGTTTCTCAGAAACACTTCAGCACAAGAATCAAAATGAGATGCCACATGATGTTTATACATTCAAGTCCATCAATTATATTAACTTCCCAAATTATACGTTGTTGAAAGTATTTACAACTACCTACATATATAAAAACAAACAAGCCTTTATCAATATACAGAACAGAGACGATAAATGCTTCATCTGGGCAATCCTATCCACCCTACATCCACAAACAACAAACCCTAAGAGAGTTGCAAAGTATTACCTATACACGGATGAACTTAATTGTGAAGGATTGACATATCCAGTAAAAGCAACGGATAAAAGGTGATTGATACATTTGAAATAAACAAGAGCATTTCAATCATATTTCATATTTCATATTTTCATATTTCAAATATTTAAGGAGGGACACCCTTTCAATCAAGATTGACTGGTTTTCAAGGGGCCCTCTATTTAATTACAAAGAATACAATTAAAAATTCAAAATTACAATACTGTGATTAGCATTCTAAATAAAAAAAAGACAGAAGAAGAATAAACGAAAAATCTTATATAAACGAAAATTAGAATAGAATAGGGAACTACTCTAGATACCCGTCTTAAACGATCTCAGGGTAGATGCAAGTTTTGTTTCTTTGCTCATGCCGTTCCATAATTTTGCTCCTCTGCACGAAAAAGATTTCTGACTGGTTGTTGTGGATTTATAGGGCAATCTGAGGTCAGTGTCCGTGTTACGGAGCTTGTATGAACCAACAGTTGAATTTTTTACAAATAATGTATTCATATAGGATTGAGCTAAGCCTTTGATTGATTTAAAAACCATCACTTTGCTTTCTTCAGCAATCAGCTGATCGATTGTTTTCCATCCAAGTTCATTGATGATAAGGCGTGCAGATGCACGATAGCTACAGTTTGTTATTAATCTTGCAGCCCTATTCTGAAGTTTGTGAAGTTGGTTCAGCCCTGTTGCCCCGCAACACCCCCAGACGGAACAGCAATAGCGAAAATGGGGCTCAACTATGGATCTGTATAGTATCTTTAATGTATCGAGCAGAAGTATCTTTTTAGCACATTTAAGCATTCTAATAGCTTTTGAGACCTTATTTGAAACAATTTTTATTTGTTCTTTCCAGATCATGTCTTCGTCTATTTGAATGCCTAAGTATTTAGTGTTTTCCACAACTTCTAGTTTCTCGCCGTTGATATAAAGATCTAATTGGCTATTGACGGTTTTGACCATATTACGTTTTGCTTGCGTGCTTAAAAGCATGCTTTCAGTTTTATCGAGATTCAATGAAAGCTTGTTGCCTTTTAGCCATTGGTCAATAAGCTGGAGATCCCTAACAATTTCTGCATTCAATATTTCGATACTTTTAGATTTTAAGATTTTAAAGCTGGTATCATCAGCATACATGGTATGAACAAGATCGTTAATATAAATTATGAAAAGTAGTGGTCCAAGGCATGAGCCTTGTGGAACCCAAATATCAATATCTCTAATGTCCGAATCAGCCCCTTCTACCTTGCAGTATTGTTTTCTATGGGACAGGTATGAATTAAACCACGCTAGGCTGTTGTGCTGAATACCGTAAAGTCTCAATTTTGACACAAAATTTTATGCTCGACAGTATCAAAAGCTTTTCTTAAATCTATAAATACTAAACCTAGTAAGTCACCATCATCCAGTGCGCTGTACCATTCATCCGTATTCTTTAACAGACATGTTAAGGTACTGAATGCAAAGCTCGAAACCCTGACTGTTCAGGAGAGAGTAGTAAGCTTTCATTCAGATAATTATATAGTTGATTGTAAACTATTTTCTCAAACAATCGAGAAATAACTGGTAAGACTGATATTGGTCGATAATTATTTTCATTATTCTTATCGCCACTTTTAAGAATAGGAGTGACTTTTGTTACTTTCCAAGCATCTGGAAACGTGCTGGTTTGTAGAGAGTTATTGAAAATATACGCCAAAGACATTACTATCCATGGGCATGCTAATTTAAGAAAATAACTGGCAATTTGATCTATTCCATGTCCCTTAGATGTTTTTATTTCAGCCATTGCAGTTCTAACATCCTTAAGAACAATTGGCCTATAATCAAAACGTTTATCCTCAGTATTGACTTCATATTCGCCATTGATCAATGGATTAGGGGTGCTTTCGATTTTTTCTGCCAGGTTTTTGCCTACTGTGCAGAAATGATTATTCATAGCATTTGAAATTTGTTTTTTGTCAGTAATCTCTTTGTCAGCAGCCTTCAAAGATTCTATGTTTGTAGATTTTGATCTTTTATTGATTGCGTAATTAAGTTTTCCATGTATCTTTAATATTTCCCTCATTTTGGCTGATTTTATTGGTGAAATACTCTTTTTTCAATTTATTGTTGAGTAAATTAACTTTGTTTCAAATTTGCTTATATGAATCCATGAGAATATGAGAATTATTTTGCACCGCAGCTTTTTTGAGCTTATCTCTTGTTTGCATCAGTTTCTTCATGTTTTTGTTTACCCAGGGCAATACTTTTCCTAAACACGCATGTTTTGGATTGGTGCATGCTTATTAATTATTTCTGAAAATACATTTACAAAGTTATTCACCTGCTCATTTACGTCATTAGAGCATGTCACTAGACCATTCCAGTTGATCGATGAGATATCATTTTGAAAATCAGTTTCATTGAACCTTTTCATGTTACGAGTTGTGATCACTTTATGACTTTTTTCAATACCATCCTCAAATTTTCTAACGCAATAGACTATAGAATGGTCACTTAAAGAAACTTTATGAACCCCGGACTTTTGCAAGAAGTTGTTGCGATGTGATCAATAATCGTCGACGAACTAAGTGTGCCCCTTGTAGGTTCTTCAATTAGTTGGGTCATATTAAACAGCTGATAAACGTTGGTAAATGAACTGAACTGACATTAACTGATAAATAAATGAACTGACATTGCTAGAAACTAGTTCCCCTTGCGGTTTTTTTGTAAAATCGCAATTTGTATCTCCTAGGAGAATATAATCTTTGCCTTCTTTATCGAGGTGACCAAGGACTGTTTCTAGTTTGTCAAATGACACTACCAGATCACTGGGTGGTCAGTACCATGCAACAATAAAAAATGATTGACATTTTGGCTGTGTGATTTCTATGCAAATTAATTCAAGATCAGTCTTTGGAATATCAATTCTTACTTTGAATTTTATGGAATCTTTAATATAAATGATCACACAACCACCATGTCTATTTCTATCAAGACACTGATGCTGAAACCCTGGGATATCTGTAAGCTGTGTAGGGTAGAAAGGGTCCAGTTTTGTTTCATTTAAAACAAGGGCATGTATGTTTAAATCTGATGAAAGAATTTTGATTTCATCGAAGTGTCTAGTAAGACTGTTAGCATTCAAACATGCCAACAAGAGGCCCTTTTTTCCAACTACCCCAAGAGGGTGAAGGGACCCTTTTACACTCCTGCTACGATTAGGTAAAACACAGGCATCTCCCTTCTTAGATTTTAGATCACTTGTATGCTTAGAATCGCGGGCTTCGGAGTTTCCCTGAAAAAATTAAATTTAAGTCAGTCCCGAAGGGCAGATATAATATTAAAAGCTAGCTTACCATCACCAAAGTGATTCAGGTGTAGGCTACTACGATTTAAATGAGTACGAGTATTAATATTGCTGTTGTCGATAAACGGGAGTTTATTTTTCATACAGAGTTCTTCGAGAATTTTATTAACCTTTGCTGTTCTCTTGTTTATGAATTCATCTTCTCTGCTTACAATACCAGATACAAAAACTGTGTTATCAACATCTATATGGATGAAGATGGTGAAATTGAACCAGTAAGAATAACTAAAGTTAAACGTGAAAAACAAGTGCATTTACTATTGATATTCAATGAGGATGGTGAGAGTTACTATTGCTGGATAAAGGACTTTAGTCATTTTTTAGCAGGTCGAGATGGTCTTAAACATCGTGGAAAGCGTTTTTACTGTCCTCTATGCTGTTCGGGGTGTACAACTCAAGAAAGATTGGAAAAGCATAAAAAGTTATGTAAGTAAAAGACACGTTTTTAATTTCCCCGAAACATTCTAGTACTACTTGTTTAAATATCAACATTAGAATATCTATAAATTGTTTTAAAGTTGTAAAAATTTAGATTGCTGTAAGTTCTATAGAAATTGTTAAAATTCAATTACTCAAAATTTACAAGAGTTTCAATACCAAAGACTCCTCCCTAGCGCTAGATTCGCAGCGCAGACTTCTGTGGCGACACATCATGTGAAGAGGATTCCCGGAGATTCCGCTACGCAAGATAATAAATTACTAAAGATTTTAATTACTAAAGACTCCTCCCCAGCATCAGGTTCGCAGCACAGACCTCAGGGGCCGCACTGCACGTGAAGAGGATTCCAAGAGATTCCCCTCACGCCAGGGGAAAATCCCTTTCCCACGAAGAAATTTAATCTTTTCACACAAAGAAATTTAATTAGTTCAAGCTGAGCATAAAAGCGGTAAGTACTATTCTTTAATTAATTAATTGTTTCACAAGCAAATGTATAATTGTTTCATAAATTAATTTGAATTTCCCACTTCAATTTAAATTTCCCGCTATCGACTCAATTCTCCTTTCCTGCCTCATTTTCAATTCTGTTAAAATTAATTTCTAATTTTTATTTCATTTTCTAGATTTAGAAAGTCAAAGAAACTAGTAAGTATGAATTAAATGTTGTCTTCAAATTCAATTCTCTGAATTTCTCACTTCAATTTAAATTTCCTGCTCTCGGCTCAATTCTCCTATCCCACTTCAGTTTTAATTCTCCTATCCCACTCCCGTTTCAATTCTCCTATCCCACTCCCGTTTCAATTCTCCTATCTCACTCCAGTTTCAATTCTCCTATCCCACCCCCGTTTCAATTCTTTTCCAATTAATAATTGATATTTCTTCATTTTTTTCTAGATTTAGAAAGTCAAACAAACTAGTAAGTACGAATTAAATGTTTCCCTCATATTCATTCAAGTCTCCTGTTGTAAGGTATACAATGTTAACGACATAAGTAAATAAGGTTAAATAGTGTTTATCATACTGTTGATCAAGACTTCATCTGCTCTGTGTTTTATCATAAACCTCACCCAGTCCGCGTTTTAACATAGACCTTGCTCAGTCTGAGTTTTACATGAATATAATGAAGACCACACGAACACTCGAACCACTTGGACCATTTGGACCACTAAAGAATTTTTCAAAAATTCAATTTTCTTAAAAATAACAAGATTAAACAATGTTCATCATTTTTATCGTCTAATTAACACCACCCCTCTCAGACTCGAAAGGCTATCGACGAACGCTCTGGTCAATGTCATGAGAGATAGTGTAGAACCCTTGTGCAGAGTAGGCCGTTCGTTGCAACAGCCATTTGGTGAGCTTCAGAACAGGTGGCTGGAGACTTTTCCATGTATGAGAAATTCTTGGACCTGTGAAACCCTTGGTAGACAGATAATGCTGCTCACCAAGGCCCCATTAAAATTTTGTTTTATTATTCGATCTTTTTGATGAAGAAGGAAAGGAAATAATTTAAACTGGTCAAACACTTTCAAGCAAAAGTGGCACATCTTTCAAACAACTAATTTCTTATTTCAATTGAAGAAATGGAAATAATTGAAGCTCTCAACAATTACGAGCCAGTAAGAAGAAAGCTGTCAAAATATGTATTGACAAATTTGATATGTATAAACTAAAAGCTGATAAAATTCCAGCTTCAACATTTGTCCCAGGACTGGGACCAGGATATGGACCTAATAAGACAATGGGAGCAGGAAATTAACGTTGCAAGAAAATTGATGTGGGAAAACTGTTAATTGTTGTTAATATGTTAATATTATTGTTTATATGTTTATATTATTGTTTATATGTTTATATTATTGTTTATATGTTAATATTATTGTTTATATATTTTAATTTATATTTATTTTGAGGAAAACAGTTATTTCTCTACATTCGTGAAAGTTCAACTAACATTCAATTAACACAGTTTCCTCTAAAAATTTATAATGTTCTTTCAACTCATCTAATGGGTTGTGTGATGTTGCTTTCGGCACTCCAAATTGTTCTATATTAAACGATGACATACCAATACGTTCACAAATGTTCAATATCTCCACCACACCATTCCAACATCATTCGAGTTCAAGGATTAACATCAAGTCATAGCATGGAGATGCAGCAACTGTTGAATGATAACATAAGCAATGTATCTTTTGTCTACAATATGCGCGTTTCCACTTACCTTTCTACAGTTTATATTCAGCACTTGAATTCATGTTGAAAACAAGTTTCTCCGGCGTCCAACAAAATAGCGAGTCTTTGTAGACATCTATATTCAGGACATATTTGAATATACTCAATTTTCATCAACGTCCAACGTTTCCTTAACTTGTTTTTATAAATGTTTTTATAAAAATAATGAAAGGGTAGCCGCCACAATTTCATTGTTTAGAATCTTATGCAAAGGGAAGTCCAGGAAAAGTCCAGGAATGTCTCTAATGATTCGGCAATCTGACTTCAGAGAAAAACCAGGCAACAAGGTTGTCTCTCGCTGAAGAGTTAATTATGAAAATCAATGATAAAGCCCTTGGAGATTGGGGTGAAAACTACTAATTGACTCTGATTGTTTCACCTTCTATTAATAAATTGTTTTATGGTAATTAATTGTTGCTGAAATGTTAAATTCAATTAATGAAACGGAAAATGAAGTTGGTGATTTACATGATGCCTATATCTATTTAAAAACTATAAGAGAATATACCAACCGGTAAATATAGGAAGATCAAGAAAATCTGATAAAATTTTACAAGAGTACCTAAGTAATCTTTACTTTTCCGGCAAAGCTTAAAAATAGTATAAAAGAGATGTAGTTTCTAGGAGATTCAGTTGGTCATAGCAAAAATGCTTCTTATTTTACTCTTACTTGCATTTATATTATCCGCATCAAGTAATACATCTTACAGATTTATCAGAGGATATTGTAAGCATAAGCGTTGGACCGGATGTATTGGTAAAAAGTTTAGAAGACTACCACCAGCTCGCTCAGGGAAATAAATGTATGAGAAAACATAAGAAAGTATAAAAATATTGTGAGATGTGAATGTCTTTTAAAAAAGCTAAGAGATTGGATAGTTAGAACAGTTATGAATATCTTTCATCTCAAAACTCTTATAAATACAATGCATACACCTAGTAATTAAAGATGGGTGAGCGTAAGAGGCAACGTACAAAGTGATGACGCATAAAAAGAATTAGAGGTAAAGGTCTTTTTAAAAACCTTCAAAACTGGATCGTCAAAACAGCAATTGGTATTAATCAGGCTTGCAACCAAAATGGATACCACAAATTAGGAAAAAGGGGTGGAAAAAGATAAACCTTTACAATTTTGTCTGGAGAGCTGCTTGGGTACCAAAGAAAACGCTGAATAAATTCACATATGCTAAAAAATTCTATTCCAAATAATGGCGTCAATGGCAGGAACTATTATTGCTTCAATGATTATTGATGATATGTTAAAAAATAATGGTGGTAAGGAATTCAGGTGGTTATAAAAGGAAGTCAGCATTAGAAAATTGTAGAAAGATGGGGTCCACATTAGCACGAGCAGCAGCTAGACAAGAAATTAAGCAAGGAGGAAGAGCAGTGACAAGAAATATTAGTAAACAAGCTGTAAAGAAATTCACATTAAAAGGAGCAAAAACAGCTGCAAAATGGACTCTCACTTCACTACTTAGTGTAACGGATACATGGCTTTCAAACATCGACAAACGCAAACTTGATATTAGTATCTTCCTTGACCTAAAAAAGGCGTTCGATTCTCCTATCAAAGTTAACTAAATATGGGGCAGTGGAGACACCACTTCGCGGGTTGACATCCTATTTAACTGACAGGAAACAATACTGTCAAATAAATGGCCACAAATCCTGCCTGAAAAATGTTCTCTGCGGCATTCCACAAGGGTCGTGCTTTGGGCCTCTCTTATTCATCCTGTATGTGAATGACTTTGAGCAATCCTTGATAAATGTACAGCAAACATGTACGCGGATGATACCAGTGGAACTTGTTCTGCTAAAGATCTTGATGAGCTCTGCAATGATTTAAAAACAGAGGTTGACAATATAGCAGAATGGTTAAGACAAAACAAGTTAAGTCTCAATACTGACAAAACAGAGTACATGGTAATTGGTCACAAATGGCAAACCAACAGTATCTTGGAACCAATTGAGATAAAATAAACGAAGAGCCAATCAAACGAGCCCAGAAAGTAAAATATCTCGGAACCATGGTAGACGCAAACGTTACATGGAATGAGCAATATAAGAAGCTCAAAGGTAAAATGAAAATTGCACTCTTGTCTCTGCAGAAATTAAGAAACATACTTCCACAGTCGAAACTAGACCAAGTGTATAGCGCGTTGCTTGAGAGTCATTTGCGATACAGTGATGAGTTGTGGGGCAGTCTGTCAAATACCAAACTTGATCATCTCCAGTGTCTTCAAAACAGAGCACGGATGCTGATAGAGAGCTCTAGATTGAAAGATGGGTGGACTTGCAACTGGCACTCAGTTTCCAACTTAATCAAATTTGATAGGGCATTAATCATCTAAAAATCCTCAATGGTCTGTGCCCGGAGAGCTTAAAAGGGAAACTCATCACCAGATCTCAGATTTCAAAATATCAAACAAGAAATCAGCAAGATTTAGACATCCCAAGACTCAATCTTGAGTTCTCTAAGACAAGTTTTTTCTATACAGGTGCAAAGGCATAGAACGAAATTCCATTGCAAATAAGGTTAAGCTCCAATGTCTTCACTTTTAAAAAGAGATTGAAGGAATTCCTCAATAATTAATATCCTTCCCCAAGCACAATCCTCAGGAAGATCAGCAATCTGGTAATCTCATATATTTTAAAAGTTTATTTATTAGTTATATATATTTATTCTTACAATTTAATTTGTAAAAGCTGATGAGATTTCTAAAAATGATAAAATGAAAAAAAATGAAAGCAAATGAAGAGTATTGTGAAAAGTGTGGAACTACAGAGGTGTGGACAAAACAAATTGATGCTGCTGATCACAAGCAAGATTGTATGGTACATAAGGCTTTCAGATTGTCAACTCCGACATGCTGGCTGAAGGGGGAGAATTGTTTAAGAAATCAATGTTTGATGAGCTGAAGAAGACGAATGGTCGACTGAATCAAACAATCCAATCCAGAGTTGAAAATCTGTATGATGAATTACCTCATCCAAGTCTCTTGACATTGATGTATCTGCTGCAAATATTAAGCAGAATAATAGACAATTTAATCATGGCATTTGCCTAGACTGTTATTCATGAGAATTTCAAAATTAGATGATGTTACTTCGATGTTATAGCTAGATGTTGAGAATTTGTTATAAATAGATGTTACCTGTTGTATCAGATGTTTAAAATTTGTTATAAATATGAGTTACGATTTGAGATTTAAAGCACCTTGTTCTCTGATTTTATCTGGAGTAAGCGGAAGCGACAAAACAACTTGGGTGGAAAATCTGTTGTGAAAGGCTAATTAACGCCAGATGAGTGTGATGAGTGTTGGATGGGAGCAAGTGAAAAGATGGTGCCAATGTCTGTCGCGTTTTTCAACTACTATATGTTTTTCCAAATAAACATATTGCAGCACATATGATACAGCTTAAATCCTTATGAACGGGAAAGTAGACAATGGAATTGAATGTTGAACTGAAGTCAACGGTTCGCGCCTAATTTTTTTACCTAAAAATGAAAATAAATTCTTAGTCTTGTTTTTTGTTCATTTTGTTTCGATGTATTGATGTACATGTAGCATCAGATTTGCTGCTTCAAGTTGCAACTCTCTGAGTTTAATGGTTAGAGTATAAATTTGGGAAGTTTTGCCCAGAAATCTCTTAGAATAAAATGTGATATGACTTTAGTCTAATCTATTCTTTTAAGGGAGCAGTCATTGTTTGTTGGCAATTTACAGTGGGATCGAGTTAAATATCTACAAATAAAATTACTTATTTTCACTAACAGATCCCTATACACCCCTCGATGTTTTTATTTTAATAATTCATAACAAAGGAGTATGTGCAAGAGAGATGAAACTCAAATAAGAGGGTGCAAACCATTGCGGATTTTTGACACTGCAAATTCAGTACAGTAACACTGCAGATACAAATCAGTTTGTTATCATGCTAGGTGAAAGTGATTGAATGACAACACAGCATGCGATGGAAATCCAATGAAAATAGAACAGCTTAGGAATTTTCTGATTCAGTGTTTGTTCGCAAAATTTTTACAAGAATGTGTTACATATACATCCATGTGATACGATTTTATTTTTAAGACAATTATCAATATTTTGTTGTATTTCCCTTAGTCTGGTGAATTTCTTAAAGTCATTGTTCCTATCGTTTTGTTTATAAGGTTGATGTCAAATTTTCTTAGCATCTCCTTCACGCAAGACTTGAATGCATCGAAACCCTCTCTTTCTATTTCTGTTCAAGAGCCTGCCTATCAAGCTCTCTTTAGACATTGTTAAAGACATTATTGATAGGAGTTAAATCTGGAGAGCAGGGTGTTATTTTAATGAATGTTGCCTGTATATCACTAAGAGCTTCCATCACAGCTTTTCTTGTCTGCGAAAATGTAAGTTCTTTCTTATTTCAAGATGCTTCTTGTCTGCGAAAACAGTCTGTCTTTAGTAGCATTGTTATTGTTACTTAACTCATGTAAAGCTGGTCCAAGGGTATTGCGAATGAAATCTGAAAAATACTGTCTTGTCATCTTCTCATACTCTTCTCATATAAGAACAAGCCCCCTTCCATATAAAATGGCAACAAGAAGGTAAAGTTGTCTCCACTTGCCAAGTCTTTGGAGCCCTTGGCTGTGATAATTAGTCCTTCATTTGGCTTTCTGGGAACTCTTGCTTTTGGCCTTAAGATTTGGGTTGTTTATTGTACAAAAGACACCCCATCTTAATTTAACAGAATTCTTTGTTCTAGAAGTGTTGGTTGTAGTTCTTCAGCTTTTGGATAGAATATTTACTCCAGAGAGATTTGCCTTTTTGTGATAGAATGCCTTTTTGTCTGAGCTGTAAATGTTTATAGCCATCGAGTACCAGTACAACTGTTCTATAACTGCCATTTGACATTTTGGACAAATGCATTATGTCTTTAACAGAAACGTTGGAATTCTCTGCTCTCATTTTCAAAAATTCTCAATCTGTATGACTGGTATATCTAGCACTTAATATTCTTTTTCTGCTTCTCTTGCCATTATTTTTAGATATCGCTACTTCTTGCCTGTCTTAGCGACACATAATACCCAGGAGACAGGTACTCCAAGCACTGATGCTATTTCTCTATATGAACTTGATCCATGCTTTCTTAGACACTTGATCATAGCTCAAGTCTCTACTGTGGCTCATTTGTGCCATTCACGACTTACGAGTTATGACATTTGACTTACTAGTTACGAGTTACAACTTCCGAGTTGAGAGTTTCTCTCAGGAGGTCTTATCAATCTCCTTTCCAAGTGATACCATTCCTCTATAGACAAACATTGATTTCTATGACATCTTGCTTCCTGAGTATTATTTCGTTTTTTCCAAGAGTTACGAGTTACGTATTCCGAGTTACGAGTTCCAAGGTATGTATTCCGAGTTCCGAGTTACTTGTTCTGAGTTACGTGTTCCGAGTTACAAGTTCTGAGTAATGAGTTCCGGGTTTACAGCAACAACAAGATAACAACTTGTTCTTTGGAACATTGAAGATGGCAGGGAACATGGATTTGCTGCAGCATATTCCAACGGATTATTTATAGCCAGAAGGAAGACTGAGCTCTAAAGAACAACGTAAGTAAACTAAAATAACATCTCTATTTAACTTGCTACTAATTGAAGAAGAATTGTGAAGTTATATTAGACAATGAAGAGTGGGATTTTTCAAAAGCCTTCCAAGAAAGCAAGACAAGACTGCAAGATTGTCGAGTCCTATAATTGCATGAAGACACTCATTTGACTAATACTATAGATAATCAAGAGAAGTTTTGATTTGTCATTAGCTTTTTTATACCACAGGTAATGAAATCATGGTTCAATATTTTTCAATTGACATGACTCATAAAGAGATTTTGGAATTTATAAGATCAAGGCATGCGATTCACATCAGGTAGGCTTTACAAGCAAAGCAGCTGGAAATGAAATTATTCTTAGGCTGTGATGAAAAACTTGAAGTAATAATAAAGGGGTCCCTAGTTACCCGGTTAAGCTAGGTGTTTTTTTGTAACATCTGAGATGTAATATAATCCTTTTTGCTTTTAATAGCCGAAGACAACTGAAAAGAATTCTGTACAGCTACAACTTGTATAGAAGAAAAAATCAACAAGATCTCGGAGAGGTCTTAATTCATATTCAAGTATAGATAGTTTTTGTATTTTCGTTCCATGATACATAATTTGTGAAGGCATAGAGGCATTGTGGAAACTTAATAATAAGAACGCATCTTGATATGTATTTATTAGAACCTAATGCGTTTTTTCAGAATGAGCTCAATGGAAGTGGAAGCAGAGTAGGGTATAGGCAGATTGCCCAGAAGCTACAAAATCAAGGAATCACCATGTCCAGGTTAAATCTCAAAATCTCTATGTTTTATCTCTTAGATTATATTTCAATGAACGAGCATTTAATGACACAGAAATGTTTGTCATTTTAAATCACAATAACGTCATATGTAGTAGTAAATATTTCTTTCTTCTAGAAATCTGGTCGGTGGGATATTAAGAGTACTAGATCCTGACGGAGATGCTTCGAGGCAAAATCAGAGACTGAAATGGCATAAATAGCTCTCAAAGGTGTTATTTCTCCCTAACATTTCCAGGTGCAGGTCCCCAAGAGTGCTTTAAAAATCTTTCTTGGATTGTTTCAGATAAATTTATCATGATTTCAACCCCTTGTTGACACAGGGTCCAGATTACTGTTGGCATATTGATGGCAATGATAAGCTGAAGTCATATGGTTTTTATATACATGGCTGTATGGATGGGTAAGGTTTCAAGATTGATACCTTTTACAGCAAAATAACGATCAGTCATGAACCATCAGTCTATGTAGTTTTTTTGTGATAAAGCTGTCTCCAAAGATACCATTGTGGTTCAGGTATCCCTGGGCCCTGATTCAACGTTATCTATCCATGTAATGCATAGTTATGATCCTTGTTCAGCTTTTCAAGGAAGATGATCTGGCTATACCTCAACCGTACAAACAAAGATGAAGCTGTCATCGTAAAATATTACTTGGACAGTGTAACTGCTTATTGAGGTAAGTTAAATGTAGCACAACAGGACAATCCCCTTTTAAGATAAAAACACCAAGCACTAAAGAATTATCCACCTTTTTAATGTAATAAGCACTTAATTGGAAAAAGTAGATATAAAATGCAGTATGACTTTCATCCAATAAATTACTGTAATGTGACAAGCAAAGGTAATCTATAATTTATTTTAAAAGAATTTAAGATGTGATCCAAGGACTGAGAATAGAATAACGCAGGACCTGCATACCCTTTTGCCTGATGGGGGAGATAATAATGTCATCTCTGGGAAATCAACATCAAATCAGGTAACATTTTGCATCAATTAGTCATCTGAAAATATCTGTTGGGGCAAAGATTTGTTTACTTGTCATGGTGTCATTTCTTGCTTTCTTCATAAGCTGCTTCAGAATTGGAAAGTATTTATTTATTTCTCTTCTCCATAGAGGATAGAGGCATGGTGGAGTTTCCTGAAAAGAAGTTGGCTTTGCGGGTGGATAGACTTTTTTGAGGTAAAGTGTCTACTACTCTGAGATTATTTCCTTCATAAAACTGAGAAAGAATATAAACAATATCAACTGACTTTTCTGTTATTACATCCCAGGACAGTGTTGAAAAAGGAGACTTTGAAAACAGTAAAGAGTTGCATGTGTTAGTATTTAGATTTTACCAATTATTATAGATTCGAATTTGATACCAAGAAGAGAACATTATTGGGGCATCACCAGCACAAATTGCTGTCATCCATGTTCGGATTCCATATACTTGGCATCCAATGGCATCAAAACTGGCGGCTGAGGTAAAACTTCATGAACTGGCTGAAAATAATGGTCCATACGTATGCATTAATACTTGGATTTGCCTTTTTACTAGACCTTGCACCCTTGCTTTTGTTTTGATTGTCTAAATTAACCCCATAATTTGACATAGTAAATTGTAAGAACTTTTTATAACAAAATTTATTAATTTTTCCTAGGGAGTGTCTACGCTTTTGTTTTGGGAAAATATTGCAGAAAGAGCTTGCTACTGTTGCTACGAATTGGAATAAACACGGTTTAAGATTAGTTTTACAAGGCAATGCACCAAGTAGGAAACGAGATCTGATTCATTCTGCACCAGAATTATATTGTATTTAATTGAATGATTCTAAACGTTTGCAAGACCCCACTGACCTTGGTTGGGGACATTGAAATATTCATTGTCTCTATAACATGCAAAGGGGTGGCTTGTATCCATCTGTTACCGACTAAATAGGCAATGTTTTTTCAGATGCGGAAAGTCATCTTGTACCCATTGCAGCAGAGATGATTGAGGCATTAAACAGTTATTGAAAGTCTGTAACTTGCTACTCCACAGAATACGCTGAATATTTTCTACAGGTCATGAGACTGAGAGACCTTACACTGCCGTCAGATCCAAATTCTGCAAAGCCACTGTATTTAAGTTTAATTTACTATTTGGCCAATTGAGTTAAATGATTTTTGCAACTGTGTGATTGGTTTTATTCATTTTGATATTATTATACAATATGATGAATAGCACTTTTAGTCATACAAATCCCTATTAAGTAACTGACGAAGCTAAAAAATTTGAATTAAGAACTTCCCATGTCAACAATTGCTAATTAACAAAACAAAACAGACATTGTTCATTGTTCACATTATATTAAACCTGAACAGAGCATAACATAACATAAACATAACAAAATAGCATCGATGGTGTCTTTCAATAAATTTTGGTAAATCAATACATTTTCTGCTAACAGAAGTCAATGGGCCAATCATCTTTATGTAGAATGTTGAGAAATTCTGACCAGTACTCTTGATATCCATCATAGGTAGATTGTAGATCCAAATTGATGCCACAGGTACTTGAAATTGGGTGCCTTTGCAAACCATGCAGCTTGCTGAAAGAGATTTTTGTCTCCTCAAAACAGATCATATGAGAACCTGATATGAACTTCGGAAAATTGCACAGCTCTGGTTGCTTTAAGCCACCAATGAATTTCTTTAAATATGCAAAAACTGCTCGTTCACAGTCTTTTTTTGGATTTGCATGCAGAATAGACAATACTTTCTTTGTTGCTCGTGTATGGCTACCTGTAAAGCTAATGTAATTTTGGAAAACAAAGAACTCTTGGCAGTCAAATATAAGGGTTGACAAGACAGGTCTCAAGGACTCGCACACATATTTAAGAGCTTGGATAATTTCTTTCTGGGCCAATTCTTTAATAGGGTTATGGCAGGTATCCTTGCTCACAAGCTTGCTACCATCATATCTGGACATCATATCCTGGAAACTGTCAATAGACTCATTGTTGGGTTCCTCTGACCCACTAATCAACGTTGAAATTAGAGCACTGTCCTCCTGGTCTACACAGTGCTTCAAAGAGGCCAGCAGACAGTTGTCTGTGACGGTATCATCCCCACAAGGATTGCACAGACAAATGCCCTACTCAACTGCGCTGGCCAGTACTTTAGATCAATGAAACCTTTCACCAATATTCTTGTGCATGACTGCCACTGTCGCTCTTGTAGGTCATGACATAAACATGGCACACGCTCCTCCTCACCAAGGCAAACAGAAGTGTAAACAATTCGCCAAAATGAGCTTACCACATCATGATAGACACCACCCGCATCTTTCCCAAGCTCTTCTGCTCCTGAAGCACCCACTATCGTGAATACAATAAATTTCTCAATAATACCAGGATCTGAGAAGACATTTCATTAAACGCATTTGAATAACGAACTCTTACTTTCCATGCATTTTCAGTGCTCTCATCAGTGGGTAAAGAACTGCTGGAGACATATGTGGCAGATGCATTTGCCAGTTCATTTTGTGTAGGGCAGAGAGGACTTGGCAAGGACTCTTGGTCTATGTTGGGTGGCTGGGTTGTCTTTTCAAATGCAGGCACCCAACTGCTAGCAGCAACTACTTCATCTGATGAATTTATTGCTTCTTTTGTCAAATCTAGCTGTACGTCAGTGCTTTGTGACTGTAAGGGCTCCCTCACTTCTTTCCTTTCATCATAGCTGCACCATACGACATCAAAGGTCTCTGGAGATGTGATA
Source organism: Chrysaora quinquecirrha (assembly GCA_014526335.1). Classification (NCBI taxonomy): domain Eukaryota; kingdom Metazoa; phylum Cnidaria; class Scyphozoa; order Semaeostomeae; family Pelagiidae; genus Chrysaora; species Chrysaora quinquecirrha. The sequence goes on from JACTAT010000037.1 coordinate 11,473,675, forward strand.
CTTAAATCTTCAAGAGTCTTGTCCTTACACTGTGGGATAGTTCCAAGACGGGGACTGCTCACCTTAAAATCAGCAGTAGACCCATTCTGAGAGCCTATGAAATTCAAGAGCACTGTCACACTGTAGTTTCTGCTGAATCATCTCTGCACAGATGTACCATTTGGCATCTGGAACTTTAATGGCATAGTCAACTCTTCCAAGCTGCTTTCTTGTTCTGGGAAATAATTTCCCGGTAATTCTCCATTGACTTGCGTTTAGCCCCTGACTCATTCCTGTCTTCCCATTCATTGATTTGAGCAATCTGATCTACATACAGGATTTTCGCTGATTCTTCTTGGTCAACAGGGTTAATTCTGACTTCATTACCATGTGATTTTTGCTAGGTAAATGTTGTATTAAATTCTGATGTAGAACAAAATGACCCTGCAGCAGCATCTTTGTTACTGACCTCAAAACTGTTGACATGCTCGTGTTTTTTCCAAACAGGTTCGTGAAGTCATCCTCATCAAATGAATTGTCAACATTTTCTTCCAAAGCTGGAGCAAAGGACACTCTTCTCGGGTTTTGTTTCCTCGTAACTGACTGGTCTTTGAATTTTTAATACAAGTAAAATCGCAAATTGTAGATGTTTATTGTGTCAACATATCTCCTCAAGTTAAATGGCTTTGCACCATCTGCAGTATCTATTGTTGACAGATTATCAGCTGACTCATATTCCTCAATGTTGTGCTCCATCATATGTAGCTCTCCTACTTTATTCACCCCATTTAGAAAGAAATGACTAGTCAATGCAGAGTGCAGGACTTCAAATTTGGTGGTCCAGGGAAGCTTTATTCTAACAGTCTCCTCGCTCTGCTTTAACCTGGATATAGTTCTCTGTTATTGGGTTAAAATGCTTCCAGCCTAATTGGACAATTTTTGTTTTCTTTTTGGGTTCTTCACTATCATTTGGTTGTTTCTTTTTGATTTCTTCTTAGTGCTGACCTGCAGATAGGAATATTGAATACAGTTTCAATATATCTAAGTTAGAATATCATTTTCATCTTCTAACAAGCTAGAACAAATTACAAACCACCAAAAAGTTCATAAGCATTACATATAGATCAGATAGCATGGCACCTGCGTGCCCCCCCCCCCCTTCCTGGTCAAGACAACAAAAATACAAAAGTAAACAAACTTTTACTGCTTTTTCATACATTCCCTTAAGCCTTCTTTCATTGATCTGCTTATGAGAAGCATCTAGTTCTTCTAAAAAGGACATTAGCAGCCACATCAATTACAGTTTATACATGTTAACATTACATTTTAGCATTGATTTAAACATATTAAAATACAATATATAAAAAAATCCACTTGACCTTTTTACCTATTTTACTGGGACTTAGCCCTCCTCCAGCTCTTTACCACAATTGTGGCAATATTTTGATTCATTAGTAACACAACATGCCCAACATTCATCACAAAACTGGAAAAGAATGGATTCAAGTTAGAGTCTAGGGGCAGTCCAGTGGAGAGTTATAGACAACCTCTTATTAGTCCATCCTGCACAGGTACCAGAAAATAAATGGAGCAAACAAATATAAATAAATAGAATGAGAAGAATTTTCATACAAACCTTAGCATTCGAAGGGCTTTCCATCTATACTCATTCATCATTAATAACCCACTTCTTCTCTTCTTCTCTTGAGTTTCCTTTTTGTGGGCATGGCACAAAACAGAAAATGTTGTTGCTGTTAACTTGGAACTCATAACTCGGAACACATAACTCAGAACACATAACTCGGAACACGTAACTCTGAACATGTAACTCAGAGCTTGTAACTCGTGAAAAAGAGGAAATAATATTCAGGGGCAAAATGTCACAGAAATCAATGTTTGTCTATAGAGGAATGGTATCACTTTACATTGGAAAGATGATTGCTGAGACCCCCTGAAGAAAATCGTAAGTCGTAACTCGTAAGTCGTCACTCGTAAGTCGTGAATGGCACGAATGAGCCACTGTAAGTTTCAGGTGAAATTTTTTTTGTAAGAGACCATTGCAAAAGACAATATGTAGCTACTACGACAGCATAACACAACCGACTCTAATCATAGGTGAAAACAGTGTAAATTCCATTTCTCAGTTTGATAACAGTAAAGATGTCTTTCTGGGATGTCTTATGAAATGTCATATTTCTATAACTAAGCAGCCTCACCTTCATTCACTGCTCAACTAAAGTGACAAGCCTATAATACAACCTCATTTTCATTCAATACTTGTTTTCACTTTTGAAGGCTAATATCTTTGTCAGTACCCAGTCACTACAAGCATAGACAAATTTTTATCAATTGCAAAGAGCTAAGCAGGCTCCCAAATGCCGTTATGTAAGTTCTTTCTTATTTCAAGATGCTTCTGTATTTATTTTGTGCCTGTCGGCACTTGAGTATGCACTGTTGGCTTCGGTGGCAAATTATGAAGTCAAAACAACCAACCTAACATAAAAATTGATTTTATACAACATAAAAATTGATATTATTTATGAAACAAGCGTGTAAAGTTTACTCTTGACGCCTAATTTTATTCTCATATCCTGAAAAACAAAAATTATAGACTTCAAACAATGCCTGCCAGAATGCTTTTAATTTCCTACTCAATGCAACATCTCCCCTCTCCCATCTGCAAACAGTGAAAACTTTTCAGATGCATATGAACATTGAAATCACACAGCAGCACCTTTCAACATAACATAACAATATTGTTTTCCGGGGGGATTGAGTCTGTGATTTGTGCTTGGAATTGTAAACACTCTTTCATGGGAAAAAGGCTGGAAATATTATGGGTGTTCAAACAAATTCTCGCAGACATTGTTTGAAAAATGAAAGTCGTATTTTTCATCAGATGTGGTCGAAACATTGCATTTATGGGGTATTTTCGAGTGGAGAATTCCGATATTGTAATAATATTGATCTATATGATTAGTAGGTACATCTAATGACGTCACAATTTATAGATAGGAGAGGTAAATCTGCTTTAGCAGACAAAGATTCAATGGCATATTTGTAGTTTTATATGTTGAAACAATTGCTGTATTGTCTATAAGTGTAAATAAAATAAGACCTCTACACATGTTATAAAGCTCGCCAAGAACAGGGTTAACATAGAGGTCTGGGAACTAGTGTTTGAATTTTTATTTTGAAAATAAAAATGTTATTTTTAATGTCTGAAAAGTTGTTCTCTGAGCTTATGAAGAGGAATATTATGTTTGTCCTGAACATGTTGATAATGCGTGATACCATATTCTTATCTTTTTTTGGAATAAAACATATTGCCGCACATATGATACAGCTTAAATTCTTATGAACCGGAAAGTAGACAATGGAATTGAATGTTGAACTGAAGTGTTGAACTTACTATTTTTTGTTCAAGAGCTTGCCTGTCACGCTCTCTTTTGACATTGTTGAAGACATTTTCGATAGGATTCAAGGTAGTGGTGTACCTTTCAGCAGGTGTAGCTATGTTTTTGTGGTAGTGTTCCCTCCACACTGAGTCTCCTTTCTAATTCTGCCTTTCTAATATGTCCTTGTTGTGAAGCTGGCTTTAGATGCTTTAGATGCCTTTGATGAGCTGGCAGCTCGGGGGGAAAGTGATTTAAATTTTGTAGTGTCCAAACCAGCATTCTTCGGCATTGTCATCACCCATCTAGTGATGGTAGGTTTAGAAACTGGTTTGTAGGGAGGAGCAAAACTTAGCAAAAATGAGCAACGCTTAGCCAAACTTAGCCATTGTGCCTGGAGCTCTTGCATTGATGATAAGCTTGGAAGCTGATTCTGAAATGCTTGTGTGCTGCATTTCTTCCCTGAGATAAGCCATGCCGCTAGCCTTAGTGTGTTGTTTCTTAGGAGGGGATCAGTCTTCCCCAGATGGTTTGAGAGTAATTGTAACATTTGCGGCAACAGAATAGGGTTGTGAAACGTCATTTCTAGTAGCTGTGTGTACCATGGTTGGGCAGCTCATACCACTGTGATTATATTCATATCGATGGAGTGTTTCTTTGCTTTCTGGAGGGTCTGGCCTATCAGGTTGAATTGTGGAAAAGCATACGGGAACATGTGACTCCAATTTTTTTGGAGTGCTTTCTTTGCTACACTACCAGGTTCTTTCTTGCTGCACGGAAGTTGGTGAGATACCCATGATGCAAATAGATCTTTTTGTGGTTTTCCCTACACAAGGCAGACTTTTTTAAAGATTATTGGATTCAGTTTACATTCGCTAGAATCCCAAGTGTTCCTGGATTCCCAATCCAGGATTACATTCAATTTCGAAGGGACATATTCTACTGTAAGGGCGATCCCCCTTTACAACAGATATAGCCATATCCTTTTTGCTATAGCTATCAGGTCCTCGCTTTTTGTTCCCCCTTTGTTTGCTATGTAGTGCGGAATTGTGGTATTCTCTCTTGGAGATGTATGGATTTTACTTCCTTCCCCTTTGTGAATGTTTTGATTGCTAGTTCTTTCGACAATTTACAAGGCATTCATGTGAAGCTTCTTTTCTCTCTCTGTCCATGCCTCCCCTGTCAACATATCCAGACAGGCTGCCCCCCAACGTCCTTGAGACCCCCCTGCTGCATCCAAGGATATTATCAGCTCGGGTTGATGTACTTTGACTGGTTTGCCAATTGCATTGTGGAGGATCAGGTTCTCCTTCAACCAGCATAGCTTGACTAGAGCTTTGGGTATCAGAGAGAGTTGGGACTTGAATGTTTTTGATCTCTTGCTCCTTCTTTAGATATCTGATTTAGATACCTTCTTTAGGTTCTGGATATATCTGACCTGAAGATGGGCTGGTGAGAAAGCTTTTGCAGTTGATATCAGCTTTCCTATGAGACTGGCAAGCTTCCTTACTGATATTGTTGTGTTCTGTGTTACCTGCTGACAAAGCTGAATAATTTTCTCTACTTTGGATTCTGGGATAGAGAATGTCATGTCCTCTGAGTTGACTATCGGGGTTAGATGTGACTTCCCCCAGTTTATCACAAATCCCAGATTTTTAACACAAAGAGGACTGTGTGCAGCTTCTACCTCGTAAAGTTTGTTTGCAAACAAAAGCATGTAATCCATGTATATCACTATTCTGAAGTTTATTTTCCTTGAAATGGTTATGGGGGTTTTTATAATTTTTGTGAACTCCCTTGGAGCTGGTCCCAGTCCGAATACTAGAGATGTGTACTTGTACAGGTTTCCGTCCCACATGAACCTTATTAATTTCCTGCTTTCAGCTGCTATGTTCACTGAGTAGTAGGCATGCTTTTGATCTATTTTTATCAATAGATCTCCCTGTCAGAGAAGGTTCTTTACCTTTTTTAGGGTCTCCATTTTGAATTTCTTGTGTGGCCCGACAGCATTGAGGGGTTTTTGATTCACTGTTGGTCTGTATTGCTCTTATTCTTTCTTTTCCCTTATGAAAATGTGGCTTATTATTCCCCTTTTAAATGTTTTACTTTTTGAATAACACTTATTTTCAACATGTTTGCTATCTCCTTGGAAACAATTAAATTTGTTCCTCGCTCATTCCAAAATGTCTTGGGATAGCACTTTGCTGAAAGGTCTGCAATAGTGGAATTTTGTAGCCTCTGACCCAGTGTAGAATCGGCTGGTCTTTTGTTAGTTTCCCCCACTGCGGGAGGAAATTAGTGTACTTCCGGTCAAAAGTGACCCATCTTTGATTTGAAATCTCCAGGGTCGATTTAGAATATTTCAGCAATAAAATTTGAGGTTAGGTTGAAATTCAGTTTTTCACATAGAATTGCCTGCCTAAAACGGGATCACATCATCGGAAAACAAGGAAATCAATCTGGAAATGATACAGAGAAAATGGGCGATGGTGGAGATTACGCCAGACACAGCACAGCTCAGGAACAGGCCACTGGCTCAAGCTCGGAAAGGCAGGCAAGTCCAATGCGGCTCAAAAGGGGGCTACATAGCACTGTCCTGCAATTAAGGGGCTAAAATGCACCCATACCAGCAAGAAAGCAACAAAACGGAAAGCTAAAATGCCAATAAAAAGTGGATAGAGAAAAAGAGAGGAGAGAACTTTCCTCCTCTTCTTAAAGTACCTCTACATCCAGCACAGACAGCTACAGCAGCATATCGTCCTCATCTTCTGAGGAGAACAAGGAGGAAACATGGTGCATGATAAAATCCGAAGACATGATTTCATGGAAGCTGCCACAAAGGTCTCTAATGCAGATTTCAAAGAAAACATTTAAGACGTATCTCGGGGAGGCAAAAGCCCCCTTCGCTGCTGTCAATGAGAAATCCTTGGCCAGAATCTCTAACAAAATGGGATTTGTCCACAAAGGCAAATATACCAAGCTAAAATCAGAATTTAGAAAAAATAGAAAAAAAGTCCATGGTATTTATCTCACAAGCAGTTTCTGCTGTCACCTTTCACAGAAGATCTGTTCCGACAGTATTTGGCAAGAAAACAGAAAGAGCCCTGAGATGGCTGAAGGAGAAGTACACTAAGCCTCCAAAAGAGGCCACTCCTGATCTGTTTGGAACTGAGTTCCCGAAAGCAGTACAAAACGATGCAAGATCTGTTGATCAATCAATTATCCGTTATCTGCAAATGCAATCCAAGCAGAAATTCATGCCCTTTCAAGGGGGCTCTACGGTCAGATCCAGGCATTCCAGCTACACCGTGGAGCACACCAAAGCTGCACAAATCTCAACAAGAGGATCAAAAGGTAAATCTTCTACCCACAATGATGAGAAAAAGATTCATCTCCAACACAGAGCTAAAACCTTTACAAAGGACACATGTCCACAATTTTGGGCCTAATAAGCCCAACAACAACATCCCTACCCATGGAGGGGAGATGTTTCTGCCTCCAAAAAGGAGTTTTCATGCGATGATAGACATGCTAGTACCTCAATGACAAGAAAAATACAATTTTGGTGATTTTCATTTTCGATGATGTCATATTTGAAAATAGAAATGTTGATGAAAATAAACAAATTATACATGAATCGATAGCACCTTGTCTGCTGAGTCTAAAAATGCATATATTATTCATATCAAACGCAATTGAGGCAAGTAAACACAAATTTAAAACGAAATTTGTGCACTTTATGACATCATCAAATTAGTGTACTTCCAGCCAATACAAAAGCGACCCATCTTTGATTTGAAATCTCCATGGTAGATTTGGTATATTTCAGCAATAAAATTTTAGACAGGGCATATAGTCTAGCAATCTAACAAAATGCCTAATTTAACTTTTTATTGTGGAATCTGATAGATTAGGTAGGAAGCTTCAAAAAACCACCGAATACCTTTCCAGGAAAACTTCTGGCGTCACGTGACTGATGGCATCAAATGCGGCAAAAATTGTGCACAAATCCTGCGATAACTCGTGAACGGTATAAAATATAAACTTAAAAATGGCATATTTGGTATCGGCTAAATAAGACCTTTTGAATGATATACAGTTTTATCAGTCTGCTACATATTTGAAATTTTCCTCCTCCGCAGCGTCCGCAAATTTTATTCTTTAAAGTCGTTATTCGGATTGGGCTATGCAAATAGAACTGACTTGACTCTTCCCAAAATTTTCTCTCTTTACTTTTAAGATAGCATATCACGCTGAAATGCGATGCCTGAAATGAACGATTAAGTACTCAACTACAAGAAACCAAACGCTGCAACACTATTATGTACAAAAATGATCTAAGGTAAATAGTCACTGTTGGAAGAGTCCGTTTTTTCTTCTTCTGATGTCGTAAAGTCTTTTTCCCAATCAGAACTATCTGAAGCTCCTTCTGTTTCATTCATAGCACTGCTTTCTCTTTGTTCCATGTCGTCGCTTGTGTCGTTACTTCTTTTCGTCCCTCGGGGAGTGACTTTTTTCCTTTTCTGCGAAGGTTCTGTTTGCTCAGCTTCTGATTCTTTATCAGCTTCAGAACCATCTCCAGTGTTACCTGTTTTCTTCCTGGATTTACCCCTTTGTCGAATAAGAGATCTTGGCAACTGATTTCCAGTGAACCAAACGGGATTTACAAATTTCTTGTCGTGGTCAATTTTCCATCCGAAATCTTCAATGTTCAACGGAACTATGTGATGGTTCAAGCAGTTCAGCCAAATATAAGATTGTAAATGGACCCGTTTTATCTCTTGACAAACTGAATCTGGGTCAGGTAATAATGGTGCTGAAGATTTCACTTTCATTTTCAAATATTGCTGTACCCTCGTCTGGACATAGCTGTCTTTATCCTTTCCATGGTACATAAATATTTGAAAAAATTTCTTTGCGTTTTCCACCGTCTGATTAGAAATGGAAGTGCTCTTACCCAGTTGATCAATGAGAGCTAAGCCGCTTTTGTCTTTCAATTTTCTTAAAAATTTTTCTTAAAAACTTTTATCTTTCCTTTATTGAATTTAGCCGGTTAGAGCATGTATCTGAGGTAACACTGTGCAAATTTCAGGGCCAAAGTTATCAAATATCAATCGTACATCAACATACTTCTCGTGCTCAATCTTCATGTGCCATTCTTGTGAGGCATGGCAGTGTACCATACCATGAAGCAATAGGATAAGCACGTCTGTATCCTTTGCAACAATCACAGCAGGGGATTTATCTTGAGCTGCATGAAGCACACTTCTCATGTCTGCTTCCCCGTGGTTGCAATCTTGCATTCGTTCCACTCCATTACTTCGAATCAGCCAAGTTTCCTCTTTGTAATTGATGATAAGCGGGATCTTCAACAATCGTCTGCCGTCTGTACTTCTGAAAAATGAGCTTGCAAGTCGAATAAGATCTTCCTTATTTTCGTTGTTGTCGAAAAACTCTAGCCATTCCTTTTCTTGAAGCATTTTTTGGTCTACACTTTCCAGACGTACTCTGCGAGATGTTTCTCCCCGCGCAATTCTCGTTGATGATTTGATGCTATACGTAAGTATCATTGACGATTTCTACTTGTACTGCATCTGCTATTGCAGGAGGTATTGCTGAATGGAGAACAGCGACCAGCCACTCTCTATATGTTTGCTTTGGTTTCACTGTTCTAAAGAGGGCCATACCATCAATAATCCAACGTGCCTTCAGTGGGATAGCGCTGGAAACCGCTTTTGATTCATTGATCAAATAGTTTCGGAAACTGGCTTTGTCTGATTGTCGCAACATGTTGTTTGGTGTTGCAAGACTCAATAGAAGTGTTGTAATTGGAAATGTGAACGCTTCTTCAAGCGATGTTGCTTTTGCCACTAGAATTCCAAAGGCCTGTCGATCTTATTTGAGGATGGATACTGCTTTAGGTGTACTCTTTACCTTTTCAAGCCCGGTTTTCAGCTTTACTCTTTTGATTGGATCAAATATACTTTTTTCTTTAGTTACAAGTCGTTTTTGGACAAACCCTTTGTATCTGGTATTGCCAATTTCTGGTGCATTCATTAGCCCTTCAATTACTTCTGTATCGATTTCTAAACCCGTACAGATTACTTTTGCAGGACCATTTGAAAATGGATCCGTTTTATAGGAATGCAACTTTTCTTTCAAAGCAGTGACATCGCTATGGTGTTTTGCTTTACCACTATCCGTAAGATCTTTGTGAGTCGCCTGGTTTTAATGTTGAGTTTATCACGCATTGTAAGGCGAAGCTTTGCGTGAATGTGAACCGTTTTCACCCATTTGTTAGTTGTATCGATATTGGTACTAAATCCGGATCTGAATGGACCTGCTGTCCCTTTGGTTTCGCGATTAAAATATTCAGTGACAAAATCCCCGTGAACAGTTGCAAACTTTTCTCCCGACTAATTTGCTCCGAATCCCCTCTCGAGCAGTTCTTGATAGGCTGGATTGTTGCTTGATTTCAAATCCGTCAATAGCACATGCTGAAGTGTCAAATAGCGAGAGTAGTTTTGGTGGTCGAAAGCAAACACTTGCTTCAGCATTTCTCGTTCTGCTTCAAGATGTCTTTCGAAATGTCCTTCACGAACGGCAGAGACCAGAGCTAGTAAAGACGATATATCTCTCAAGTACGCAGCAGTCATTGTTTGTTGAGGACTTTCACAGCTACTTATCTCACGAACTTACTCTTCAAATTCATCTAATTCTATAACGGCTTCAAGTGCTTCTGTGGATGGATTTTCTCTCAGTGACTTCAGGCTCTCACGCAGACCATCAGATAAAGACGCGTAGTTGTCCCGTAGTTGTTCTGTACCATACTGGACAAGAGCAGCGAATGACTCTTTCAGAATTCGCATACACCGATAATAATGCTTTCCTCCAAATGCTTGATCTACAGAACCAGCAGAAATTGTCCCTGCGTCAACAAACCAATCTTTGTAGCCAATACACGAATGCCTCTTAAATATTAATTGCTGGCAAACACGTAATTGGTGAAAGCCACCCATAAGGACAATGATATTCTTATAGAGACCGCTATTCTTCCATATTATCTGCACAAGCCTGGCATAAACCTCTTCGTCTGTGTGGGCAAAAATATGTTTTAATCCAAGATCATCCATTACATGTTTGAGGGTGTCAAGATAGTTCTTGCATACTGAAATATTGGGTGGTTGATTTATTACAGGCATGTATTCAATGAGCGATTTTTTTCTGCTTGCGATCAGAAACCTTTCTATTGAAAGCAGTCCAAGACCCCAACATTGGTAAATCAGGTTCACCATCAGTAGCAGGCAGACCACTTGCTAATGACCACACTACATCTCTGCGAAAGCTTTCTTCGAGGAGCTCTGTGCCTTAATCATCCTGATAAGCGGGAAATGCAAGAGGATCCGCTCTCGCACCAAGATGATATTCTTCAATATTGTTAGTAACAATTTCCTCACAGGGAACTAGTTCTTGAATTGTTGATTTCGTTTCATGAAGAATGCTGTCACCTGTAATAAATCAAAATTAGGGTATTTAATTATTCATAAATCTGGAATCTGCTCAAGTCTATACATCAGAAACAGAATCTAGAAAATCTACAAAAATTTACATGGAATAAATGGCTGAAATAGTGTGCTGTTCGTATCATGAGTGGTTCCAACACCGGTAAGAGTTTCCTGGCGGCCATCATTGTTATCAATGGTAGAATGTAGAGGGTATCCTTTCACAAAACGTTTGTGTACTTCAATCTGAGCGGAGGACCATGCATCATTGTATTTTCTGATTTCATTGTACGAAATTGAATGGCCAAGATTGTGAAGATGTGCGGCTGCCTTTTTACTACCAGTAAGTCTGTGTATTGTCAGTCCTAGCATGGCTTGTTTTACATTCTTCTGGCGAGTGATTAGCGACTGCCAATCTGATGCTATTGACCAAATGTTATTGGCAATGTTACTTGACTGCGTAATGGCATAACCTTCATCATTGGTCTTAAAATTCGGATACATCGTGGCATATATAATATTGTACAATTCAGGCATCGGGCCCTTGTTGAAGTGTGCAATCATTTCATCAGGATTTATTGGTAAACTTTCTGGCTCTCGCTCTTTGAATTTGCTCTTGATGAAATTCGCAAACGAACGAATGTGATCCATATCCCTCAGTCCATGGCCAAGCAGTGTTGCAACACTATACCCGCAGGGATTCATGAGCGCCGAATGAACAATAACGTATTTCCCTGTTGTAAAAAAATCAATTTCGGATCCAAATTGCTTCACCAATTCTCTCTTCAATGACACAGTGTGCATGAAAGCAGGCTCTAAGTTATTTTCTTCGCATATAACCTTTATGTCTTATAATAACTGGTGGAGAAGATATGCCTCCTTCTTCCCAATTACTTTCCATCCAACAATTCTGAAGAACTCATCGATTATGAATTGCTTTTTTTGTCTTTCGAAGATTCTTGTTCTTCTTCAACACTCGAAAGCTGGTTTATTGCATACTTAAGGTAACAGTTTTTATGAATATAAATATCAATGGCAAAAAGATCAAAAGACTGTCCACCTTGCAATACCTGCAGTCTTTTTGTGGCCTCGTGAAATCGGTAAGTAGGTTTAGAAATAAACAGCTCAGTCCTTGCATGAATCCTTTGACGAGAGCTTTCCTGTTCACATCTGCCAAGTCCAGCTTGATTATATGATCCACCGTCCGTTTCCCTTCTTTCATTACAAATAAAACAAATTTGTTTTCTTTTTTTGGCTTCTCTTTGTGATCTTCTAGTCTGAACATCACTTGTTAGATCCTCTGATTCTTGTTCGAGAACACTTGTCTTAATTTCTCTGTATCTTTTCCTGTAGTTTTCCACTTTCGTTCCAAATGTAATACTACAATTTTGATGAGCTTTACCAAATGCTTCAATAACATCACCAATTCGCGAGTGAACATAACGAAAAGAGAAATACTTGTCATTTCGATCGATATCAATACAGTTCCATTCTTCTGCAATCCTCTTCAAGTTCTCCCTTCCTTGCTGTGAAAAACTTTTTTGGGAATCTTTTTGCGAAAAAGAACCATCACATAATAAACAATTTTCACTTGTTTGTTCAAGACTGAGAAATGAAGACGATAGGGCCATATTCCTTCACATTTTTTGAATGTAGTGAAACAATCGAACTCGACCAGCACATAAGCGATCAAAAAGAGTAATGCACAAAATTGTAGAGAAATGTAAATGATATTCCCATAACTAACAAGCAAATTCAGTCATTCTTTCAAACTTCACTTTCTCACCTAACATAACTTCGCTTTGTCGTCACAACACCGGAATGATCTTCAGATGCCCCGACAGACATTCATATCAACTCTCAATGGGGCTTTTCCTGTTATTCTATAATATCCATTATGTTTTATGAGTAGAGATATGAAAAGCAGTTGTTTTTAGAATCACACGTTTTCGAGAATTTCTATTTGAATAGCGCAATTCAAGTAACAACTTTCAAATAGTAATGTCGTGGTCGCTGCGGAGGAGGAAAATTTCAAATATGTAGCAGACTAATAAAACTGTATATCATTCAAAAGGTCTTATTTAGCCGATGCCAAATATGCCATTTTTAAGTTTATATTTTATACCGTTCACGAGTTATCGCAGGATTTGTGCACAATTTTTGCCGCATTTGACGCCATCAGTCACAGGACGCCGGAAGTTTTCCCGGAAAGGTATTCGGTGGTTTTTTGAAGCTTCCTACCTAGTCTATCAGATTCCAGAATAAAAAGTTAAATTAGGCATTTTGTTAGATTGCTAGACTATATGCCCTGTCTATTTGAGGTTAGGTTGAAATTTAGTTTTTCATATAGAATTCCCTGCCTATTTCTTGAATTTTCATCAAGAGCGATCGCAGATTCAGCCATTTGATGAAAACAAAACGAACAATGATGGCAAAGTGGAGGACTGGGACCTAGGTAGGGCACAGGTTCCTTCTAACGCAAATTAAGTCTTAAGATTTCGTAATAAATGAAATTGACATTTTTTATGAAACAAGCGTGTCAAGTTTACTCTTGGTGCCTTATTTCCTTCTTATATGTTGAAAAACAAGAATTTCAGACTTCAGACAATGCCTGCTAAAATACATGGAATGCCACATTGAATTTCCTATTCAACGCAACATCTCTCCTCCACCCTCTTCAAAGAATGTTGGTTTACTGAATAATAAAACTTTTCAGGTGCATATGAGCATTTAAAACACGCAACAGCACCCTTCAAAATAACAACATTGTTTTCAGGGAAGGGGGGATTGAGTCTATGATTTGTGCTTGGAATCGCAAACACTTTGATGCCAAAAAGGCTGGAAATATGATGGGTGTTCCAACAAATTCTGGCAGGCATTGTATTATCAATTGTGGTTGGCATCATTTCAATTGAACTTTCAGAATCTGATATTGATTACTTTATTCTTTTTGAAGGTAAAGCTCTTGTCAAATGAGAAGAAGCAATGATATGCGACTATAGGGCTTGTACACCATATCTTTGTATTTATCTAATTGAACAAGTTCATATGGTTCTCATGAAAAGTAATGATTTTACTGAAATCTTAAAATTTTTAGGTCTGTCAGTGTACCCTAGTGTGTAATCATCAAACCTATCAAATACTGGTCATGGTCCCCGTGTTTGTCCATACTTGCTCGCAGTTGTACTACTTTTATTGTGGTTGATCACACTTTCACACTCATTCTTTTTCGTTTCACTGGACTCAAACTACCGTTTTGAAATCTCATAGTTCCATTATTTACCATGATGTGTTTCAGAGCCACAACTTTTTGGCTTTGTCTCTGCCAATGCCGTCGGCTGCACACGTTTTCAACATTCTCAAAAAAGTAGGATGACATGTGGTGGGCTTTCTCAGGTTCACTTGCTTGCCATCATAATGGTGCCCTGCTTTCAACTTGAAGATCTTTCAATATCTTGTTGCACAAAAGTGCTAACAGTAAATTTCCCTTCACCTTTTAGAGTGGCAGAATATCTAATCATTTGAGACAGTAGGTCTATCTGCCTCACAAACTCATTTTGCCTTACATTCGAGAAATTAAAGGTGTAACTGTTTAGTGTTTCATGATGAGTAATTACCTGTAAATAGGGCCATTCTTTATAGTCCCTTATTGCTCTCAAAAAATTTGTTTCATCATCATTTGTTCTTGTGTCTCATTGAAAAGGATGGTTAATATAAAAATTACAAAAATACTCACTTGAGCACTCAGTATTTTCTACATCATCTTAGAGGATTTCACCATCTTCAATCCTGGTTCAGGTCATCTTCTCACTCATAGGTTACAAAATACAAAACAAAGTCTTTTCTATTATATTCTAACATTTCTTGCCATTGTCAATGGTTTTCAACTGTATCAATATAAATTGCTGTATTTTAACTGCATAGTTCCACTTTCAGTTACAGTTTTATATATTTTAACATTCCTCTACATACAATTGATCAATAACACTACTACAATACTATGTGCAATACAATTTTTATTGCAAAGAAAACATAAAACAAAGTTACAAGATAATAAAATGTTTAACAAAATGTATAATGCTTACTGTTAAAATGTTTGATGAAATGGGCCTTTTTTTAGGAGTAGCTCTTGGTAGATAGGTTAAACTAGGTGAGGGCGTCCGTTTTTTCAAGATGGGATAAGAGTTATCTCAAAATTTTTTTCAAGTTTGGTTCAAAACTTTTCCCCCCAAAATGAAGCCTCACGATTTGTCCTCTTGCTATCGTGTGAACAATCAAAATGGGGAACTCACAAAACAACATTTCACAAATCAATTATTGGTTGGAAAAACAATTTAGAAGGTTGTCTTACTGTTTTCCTCTGGCTTTTTTTACTTTCTTGGCAACCTGTCAGTCAAACTCCAATTATCAGTGACATTAGAAAAATGTGAGAGAGCTTCTTTACAAAGAAGTGTACAGAACTCTTTTTCTTGTGAGAAATTTCGATTTCAGATAACATTAATTATAAATCTATAATTAATAAGATTGTTGATAAGTTAATACGGATTATACATTGTGATTGATGCTCTGTTTTATCAGAGATTGGATTGATTTCAGAGCACATCGAATGAAAAGAGATAATTTTCTTAGAGCAGCAAATCAAGAGCGAAGTTAATAGTGGTTGCTTCATATCTAAAGAATTTAATATATTTTTACATGACATATCGCAGGGTATCAAATTCAGTGTACTTAATGTGCTGTATGAATACTGTACACTGGAACAAAATTAATGCAAGATAAAATTAGAGAAACACGGCTTTCTCAAATGAATAATATACAGCCTTCATCTCAAACAGGGATTGAGTGGTTTAAGAGATTCAGATTGCAGAGGAGGAGCAGATTGGAAACTACAGTTGGAAGAAATTACAGTCTTGGAATGTTTACAGCCCGTCAAAATCCAAAGAAAATTGTGGTGTAAGGTCCAAAGCAAAAACTGGTAGGAGTTGATTGTCCTGCAGCTTTTTGATGAAAAAGACTGGGTAGCAAAATTCTGTATGTAAAAGAGGACATTTGACTTAATGTCTGACTTCATGTCTGTGTAAGGAGGATACAGTAGTGAGAAAAGCCATTGCTGTCGAGATAAGATGCTATGTCTCTTTGGAGATTAGCCATCAACTCAGCCTATAGAACAGTAGGACATCTTTTTTGAATTTCAAAGTCAAGCATAGGTGCAATTGTCCCAGAATTCTTTAATGTGATGTCTACAGAATTTCTGGTTAGATACATCAGCATATCCACTGGGTACAACTTCAGCAAAGTTGTACATTTATTCAAAACAAAATTGGGCATTGATGGTTTGGAGCTGTTGATGGCTCACACATCCCTAAAAAGGCGCCATCAGATTTTCATGCAGATAACTATAATAGAAAAAGATGTTACTCAGTGCTCTTGCAAGTAATTGTAGATACAGTAAACACCCGCCTATAAGAGCCTACCATTTTGAAAGTCAGCCTCAATAGGTTCTTATATATTGGGTGTTTAGTAGGAAATGACGCTGTTTAGGTTCTTAAATTGGTTCTTAACCAGTTGAAAAAGTCTCGTGCATAAAAGAAAATCTCTTGTGGAAACAAAAGTTTTAATATTTCAAAAGGGAATCATTCACATACTGTTCAAAGCAACAAAACTAAAAAACATGTTTAGGAATGTTACTGTATACTTACGCAATTAAAATTCATATTCCTCCAGGCCTTGTGGTCTTATTTTTCCATCCTCTGAGCTATCTGCTGTCATCAAGTAGCCTGTATTTTCGAAAAGTTTATTGAAAAATTCTTCTTTGGCTGAAATTTCTCTCCATGCTTCGCCAGTCCACGTGGTCATAAGTGCTTGTCATTCCCTTGCAGAAATATGATCATGCCATTTTGTGAGATTATCATTATTTTCAAGCCATCTTTCCATGGATTCTCCAATCTTCTTTTTTATCATTTATCCTGTTAAAAATATACCAGTGCAATGATTTCCTTCCTGCAAACTTCATCAAAGTCCTTTACCTGCTGAAATCCAACATTATCTGCAAATATAATTTTCTTACATATCTTGTTCTCTATTCCTGGAATCAATGTTCTGTAAAGCCATTGCTTATTCAAGTCTGCATCCATCCAAGCACAATGCTGGGAATAAAAATATATGTCACTATCATACTGCTTCTTGTCCTCATTTGTCACATTCCCTTTGCCTCTAAAAACTAGAGCAGGCTTTATGTTTTGCTCTCCCGATTCATGTATACAGAGCTGTAAGGTTGCCTGCCTCTTGTCAAGGTCTGTAAACCAATACCTGCTTTGTGCCCAATGCATCATACTTTTTTTTCCTTTTCCACAGCAACTGGGAGAGGCGCTTGGTCGATATTATATCTGTTTTCTGGCCACCATCGACCATAATTGGGGTGCAAGGTAGATTTGTTGAAAGGATGGTGATTCTCTCTTTTTCGTAGATGATTCACGCCCACAGAAAGATGGTAAAGCTTGCAAAAGACAAAAAGCTCCTCCAAAAACAGTCCAAAGGGTGATTTCCAAACTGACCCTGTTGACTGCTGTGAGCACGATCACCCTGGAGAACGTCTGTGCAGTACTGTGGAGGATATTCACTACTGTGGAGGGTGTTCAGTACTGTCGGGGGATACCATCAGTACATTGGAGGGTGTTCAGTACTGTGGTGGGATACCATCAGTACTGTGGAGGGATACCATCAGTACAGTGGAGGGTGTTCAGTACGTGTGGAGGAATACCATCAGTACTGTGGGGGGATACCATCAGTAGTGTGGAGGATATTCAGTACTGTGGAGGGATACCATCAGTACTTTGGGGAATACCATCAGTACTGTGGGGGATACCATCAGTACTGTAGAGGATATTCAGTACTGTCGGGGAATACCATCAGTACATTGAAGGGTGTTCAGTACTGTGGGGGATACCATCAGTACTGTGGAGGGATACAATCAGTACGGTGGGGGGATACCATCTGTTATTACTGATATTCAGTTATGCAAATCAGGTTGCCCCATTGTGATGGCCCATCGTTCGATTGTGCACGAAACGCTCCAGTCCTGGGCTATCTAGAAATGTGATTCTTTTTTTGATCGAAGCCCTTTCTACCCAGGTTGTGCATGCCGTATTTTTCTAAATCTTTTGAGAACAGTAAGTTGGTGAAAATTTTGATCTTATCTCGGCCTCGAAAAGTTTCGTTTTCAATGGCGGCCATCTATCATGTTCCTTTCACTACACGTACAATGAATCTTTTGCGTGCAACTCTCAGGGGTTTATTCAATGACTTGCTGGCTTTAAAAGCCTGGATTCCATACAAAATCTTAACTGTTGTGCGACTATCGCACAGTTGTGAGACGTGAGAATTTCTTTTAAATGCGATTATCGCATACGACCATAAATACAAATACTGACATTTTGGTCGTAGCAGAGCCTTCGCGATTACATAACTACGATTTAGTTATGATGTAGTCTTTCTTACAAGATATTTCGAGAAATCAAAATGAAACACGTTTTCCAGACAATGGATACCTTTCCCAACGGTATATTTATTGGCAGCGTGCGATTGTGTCTTATCTCTCAACTTCACGCTCAAATACAATACTACAGTACTGTTGTGAACAAAAAAGGCTTTTCCGACTCCAGCGATGTAAAAGCTTTTTATGTCTACAAAAGTCCCAAGACGAAAGTAGAGTTTTAAGAGTTGAGAATGAAATTTCAAAGAACATGAGAGTTTCTGGGGATTTCTCAAGGATTTTCTGCCACTTAATAGATGATTCCAGGTGAATTGGGCATTTCTGGGTGGTTTTGGGTGCTTTTCATCAAGTTATGGTTCGTTTTAAGTCCTTTTGGCTGGTTTTGAGCAATTTTGGGCTGTTTTGCGTTTTCGGTAAGTACGTTTTCACGTTTCCAGGGGTCAAAGGACGTCAAAGGACACTAGGAGACTGTAGGCCTAATTCATTTTGGAATTTACTTATATTCTTTCCGTTTTCAAGAAGAGTTCTTGCTTTGATTATTTCCCTAAATCGCCACGCTAAACTTTGTGTTTTACTGTTTCAATGCATTTAAAACATTACTAAGAGGCCCTAAATTTTTCGGGTTTCAAGTTGAATGTTCCTTTGAAAATTCAGAGCACAAAAAACAAAACGAAAATCATTCGGATATAGCGAGATATTTATTGTTCATGAAGGACATTTAAAATTAAAGACTGCGATGAGATAGGGATAGGATTTTCGAATTTACGCAGCAGTAATACTACTAACTTTGCGTCTTAAGTTGACACAAAAATGTTTGGAATATTCTCAGTAGATCTGGAAATTTGGTGGCGAAAAATTTCGTTAAGCATTTACCATCGAACTTTTTGACTTTTATTAAGGCTGTTAATAATAGAATTTTCGAGTGCAGACAGGGCATAGAAATGTTGCATTAGAATTCAAGTGGATGGAACACAGTCAGAGATACCCTTAACCTCCATGACTCACTGGCTCACTATCCCCCCCAAGGTTTTGTTTTATAAAACTTGGCTTATATTTGACCTTCAGCTTTCATATTATAATGATGATGATGATGATTATTTTGATGGCATGATGATGATGATGATGATGATGATGATGATCTGATGATGATTATGATAATGATGATGATGATGATTATGATGATGGTAATAATGATGATGATGATGATTATGATTCTAATGGTGATTATAATTACTGTTGATGATGGCGATAATGATAATTTTGACGGTGATGATAACTATGATGATGATGATGATGATGATAATGTTCTTTTTTGTCCACAGTTTAATACCCTATTATCAATTCTCTTATGTGTTTACTATTACAAGTAGACTAGCTTTTTAACTTGACGCCCGCGATGCGGGCAAGCTTTTTACCTTGACACCCGCGATGCAGGTGAATATTAGTACCAGTTTAGCCTTGGAAAGACAAGATTCCACTCAGCAGCCTTTTAACTTGCTGCCTTTTAACTTGCAGCTTTCTGAACTTTCGCTAGAGTCCGGGGAGGTTAGCTCCCCATAGCATCCCACAACCTCCCCGGACTCTAGCGAAAGTTCAGAAAGCTGCAAGTTAAAAGGCAGCAAGTTAAAAGGCTGCTGAGTGGAATCTTGTCTTTCCAAGGCTAAACTGGTACTAATATTCATCTCTATCACTAAACTCCTTGAATGCAAATTAGGTTGCCCCTTTGTTGTGGCCCATTGTTCGATTGTGCGCTAAAGGCTCCAGTCCTGGTGCACCTGGAAATGCGATTCTTTTTTTGATCGAAGCCCTTTCTGCCCGGGTAGTGCATGCGCTATTTTTCTAAATCTTTTGAAAAGCGAACGATAGTAAAAATTTCGATTTTCTCTCGGCCTCAAAAAGTTTCCTTTTTAATGGCGGCCATCTATTATGTTCCTTTCACTACACGAACATTGAATCTTTTGCGTGCAACTCTCAGGGGTTTATTCAATGACTTGCGGCTTTAAAAAGCCTGGATTCCATACAAAATCGTAACTGTCGTGCGACTATCGCACAATCGTGAGACGTGAGAATTTCTTTTCGTACGATTATCGCACGACCATAAATACAAATACTGACATTTTGGTCGTAACAGAGCCTCCATGATTAAATTACTACGATTCAGTTGTGATGTAGTCTTTCTTATAAGATATTTTGAGATATCAAAATGAAACCCGTTTTCCAGACAATGAATACCTTTCCCAACGGTATATTTATTGGCAGCGTGTGACTGTGTCTTATTTCTCAACTTCACGCTCAAACACAATACTTCATTACTGTTGTGAACGAAAAAGGCTTTTCCGAGTCCAGCGATGTAAAAGCTATTTATGTCAACAAAAGTCCCAAGACGAAAGTAGAATTTTAAGAGTTAAGAATGAAATTTCAAAGAACATGAGGGTTTCTGGTGATTTCTCAAGGATATTCGCGTTTTTGGTAGGTACGTTTTTACGTTTTCAGGGGTCAAAGGACGTCAAAGGACACTAGGAGACTGTAATTCATTTTGGAATTATTCTCATATTCTTTCTGCTTCAAGTAGAGTTCTTGCTATGATTATTTCCATAAATTACCGTGCTAAACTTTGAGTTTTACTGTTTCAATGCATATGAAACACTACTAAGACGCCATAAACTTTCGGGTTTCAAGTTGAATGTTCATTTGAAAATTCAGAGCACAAACACACAAAATGATTATTGTTCCGATATAGTGCGATATTTATTGTTCATGAAGGACATTTAAAATTAAACTCTCAATGAGATAGGAATAGAATTTTCGAATTTACGCAGCAGTAATATTATATTAATTTTGTGTCTTAAGTTGACACAAAAGCGTTTGGAGTATATTTTCAGTAGATCTGGAAATTTGGTGGCAAATAATTTCATTAAGCATTTACCATCGAACTGTTTGACTTTTATTAAGACTGTTAATAATAGGATTTTCGAGTGCGGACAGGGCATAAAAACGTTGCATTAGAATTCAAGTGGATGGAACACAGTCAGAGATACCCTTAACCTCCGTGACTCACTGACTCACTATCCCACCCAAGGTTTTGTTTTATAAAACTTGGCTTACATTTGACCTTCAGCTTTCATATTATAATGATAATAATGATGATAATACTGATGACATGAAAATAATGATGACCATGATGACGATGACCTGATGATGATTATGATTATGATAATGATTATGATGATAATAATGATGATGATGATGAGGATGATTCAAATGGTGATTAAAATGTAATAGTTGATGATGGCGATAATGATAATTTTTGACGGTGCTCATAACTATGATGATGATGGTGATGATGATGATGATGATGTTCTTTTTTTGTCCACAGTTTAATACCCTTTTATCAATTCTCTTATGTGTTTACCATTACAAGTAGACTAGCTTTTTACCTTGACACCCGCGATGTGGGTGAATTTTTACCTTGAAACCCGCGATGCGGGTGAATATTAGTACCAGTTTAGCCTTGGAAAGACAAGATACCACTCAGCTGCCTTTTAACTTGCTGCCTTTTAACTTACAGCCTTCTGAACTTTCCCTAGAGTCCGGGGAGGTTAGCTCCCCATGGTATCCCACAACCTCCCCGGACTCTAGCGAAAGTTCAGAAGGCTGTAAGTTAAAAGGCAGCAAGTTAAAAGGCAGCTGAGTGGTATCTTGTCTTTCCAAGGCTAAACTGGTACTAATATTCACCCGCATCGCGGGTTTCAAGGTAAAAATCTCTATTACTAATATTCTTATTATGCAAATTAGTTGCCCCATTGTTATGGCCCTTTGTTCGATTACACAAGAAAGGCTTTTTCCCTGGGCCACCTAAAGATGCACTTTTTTCTTTAATCGATCCTGTTTCTGGCCGGACACTGTTTAAAGATTTTGCTAAGCCTTTTGAAACCTATAAGTTGGTTAAAATTTCGATTTTCTCTCGGCTCGAAAAAGTTTTGATTTTGATGGCGGCCATCTATTGTGTTCCCTTCACTGCACGCACAGTGATTCTTTTCTCCTGCGGAAGTTTTTTTCCTAATTGCTCAGTTAATGTTGACATGAGCTGAAATTGGAGCTAAAATTACTCAGTATTTCAAATGGAGGAAACATTCAAAATTTACTCGATTTTTACTCAAAAGTCTTGCTGTAAAATTCTCCTAAAATTTCTGCAGCAAGTTGGACATTATTTCTGCTGTTGATTCCACAAATATTCTCAAGATTTATCACGCATCCCGACTCTTTTGTAAAAACATTTCCTAGAGGGCAAACGAAACTGATTCATTTTGGAATCTTACTGATATTTTTTCGGGTTTCAAGAAGAGTTCTTGCTTTGAAAGCTCCAGAAATCGCCAGGGTAAGAATTGTGTTTTGCTTCTTCGTCTAAAATTTTTCTACTGATAACGCACAGTTGAAAAATTTTAAAGCACTGTGCACGCAACGCAAGGGAAAAAACTCGTATGGCCTATGAAATATATAGGCCTACCCTATAGGCCTACCCTCTAGGCCTACCCTATAGGCCTACCCTACTCTATAGGTAGGCCTATAGGCCTACCCTATGAAACTCAAAGGCCTAAAATTTTTTGCGTTCATTTAAAAAGTCAGAGTTTGAACACAAAAAAGTCGACATTTAGTGAGATAGACTATTTGTTGCTGATGTAGGAAATTTGAAATTGAAGTTTTGGAGTTTTCTGTGGGATGATGTGGGAAGATTTTTGAACTTTTACCAGGCAGTAATTTTGCCTGTAATAGGATTTCAAGTGCAGACAGGTCATATAAACATTTTGTTACATTATAGTTCAAGTAGATGGAACACAGTCAAAGATATCCATCACCTCCATGTATATCACTTGCTCACAATGATATGGTCATGATGATGATAATGGTGATAACCATAGTGATGACCATAGTGATGATTGTGATGATGATGACAATAATGTTCTTTTTTTGTCCACAGTTTAATACGGTTTTATCAATTCTCCAATGTGTTTACCATTACAAATAGACTAGCTTTTAAACTTGATGCCGCGATACGGGCAAGCTTTTTACCTTGACACCCGCGATGCGGGTGAGCTTTTACCTTGACACCCGCGATGCGGGTGAATATTAGTACCAGTTTAGCCTTGGAAAGACAAGATACCACTCAGCTGCCTTTTGACTTGATACCATTTAACTTGCAACCTTCTGAACTTTCGCTAGAGTCCAGGGAGGTTGAGGGATGCCATGGGGAGCTAACCTCCCCTGACTCTAGCGAAAGTTCAGAAGGCTGCAAGTTAAATGGTATCAAGTCAAAAGGCAGCTGAGTGGTATCTTGTCTTTCCAAGGCTAAACTGGTACTAATATTCACCCGCATCGCGGGTGTCAAGGTAAAAGCTCACCCGCATCGCGGATGTCAAGGTAAAAAGCTTGCCCGCATCGCGGGCATCAAGTTTAAATCAGTACTGTGGAGGATATTCAGTACTGTGGGGGGATACCATCAGTACTTTGGAGGATATTCAGTACTGTGGAGTGATACCATCAGTACTGTGGGGAAATTTTTCATTTCTGTGGAGGGTGTTTAGCACTGTGGAGGGATACAATCACTGTGTGACGCTTGATCAGCACTGAAGAAAGTAAATCTTCATTTAATACCTCTTTTTTTGTTCAAGTGTTTATAGTTCCTAACGAGTTATTTCACACATGATTCTTCGATCCAAATATCCGTTTTCGTGACTAATCATGATTTTTTTTCGAGTAATTGAACAATTATAAATATTGACAAAGAGCTTTTATGCTATACACGGATTGAAATATCTAGCTCCTCGACAAAACTCTAGTTTCCAGAATATTTCCGCTGTAAAGAGTTAACACGAAGTCGAGCGAAGATGGAAAATCAGAAAGATTTGCCAAGCCCTAAGCCTGGTTGGCAAGTAAGAAAACCAAGGGGAGGAAGGTCTGGTAACGCTTCCAGAGGTGCAGGTTCGGAAAAATTTATGAAAAGAAGGTCTATGTTAGGGCGTATGCAAGAAGATAGTGATAGTAGCTGCTCCTTTACGTGTCTATCTTCAAAAGAGCACCACATTTCTCCACCACTTAACTTACCAGGACCTTTGGAAGGAGTAAGACCAAGTGGAATTGGCAGATATCGCATAGATGAGGTTGGAGGTGGACCAAGCGTGTTAGAAACACAAAGCATGAGCTCGATGGATAGTTTTGATTACGAAGAGTAAGGACAGTAAGCTCCTGAACATTTTCATTTCCAAAACTCCTTACGTGAAATCCCAGGAAGTTCGATGTCACTGGCGATGGATTCAAATCAAACGATTTATAATCAAGAGTCGCTGAATCTGATCAACCATCTCGTAATTCATATCCTACCACCCAAGAAACTCGAAGTTCTACCCCAAAAAACTTTATTTGCCCGTATCCTGGCTGCGAAACAACTTTTAATAGGAAAGATCACCTGAAAAAGCACCAGAAAATACACCAAGGGGATAAGGTTATATGTAATCATGAAGGATGCAGTAAGCTGTGCCGGGATAATTCGAATTTAAAAAGATAAAAATTACTTAAACATGGATTGGATGGAAGATTTCAATTCGAGCATTGCCAAGAATCTTTTGCTAAAAGATCTTTACTGCTAAGACATCAGAGACAGGTTCATTAGAGTTTGATTTCGTCAAAAGGTAGCTTCAAGTGTGAGGTTTGCAGCGAGTCATTTTCCCATCTCCATTTGTTAGAGGGCCATATGGTCATACATAGTGGTCAGAAGTTATACCAATGTCCGTCCTGTAAAAAGGACTTTGCCTACAAACATAATTTGGCGGCTCATTCTAAGAAATCTTGCTCAACTGTTGACTCTAATAAGGAGAGGGCTTTTCAGTGCAACGAACCTGAATGTGCTAAAACGTATACCGACATTAGAAGTTTGCAACAACATGTCAAGAAAGATCACTGCAACAAGAGATTTCTATGTTACAAATGCAAAGCAACTTTTAGCTACCAGTCAGGCTTATCATGCCATGGCAAAACATGCAAATCTACAGTACAATGAATAAAGAAAAATCTAACACGTTAAGATATTTTATGATTGGTTACTCTCTTCATGTTGTTAGAGGTATAGTTACTGTATAATCACTATAAGTAAAATCGTGTAATTTTTTAATTATCACTATAAGCAAAATCATGTAATTTTTTAAGGATATATAACCCACGTTTTGTTACATCTAGTTCTGTTATATTAAAGTTAATTACTGCAAAAATGGTCAGTATGATTCAGTGTCATCTTATTTGGAGCATAAGAATGATATTATTAAATATTACTGTGTCATAATATGTACTCGTTTAGTTATGTAGGGTTGTGGAATTAAGTTACCTATTTCTAGGCCGTTTCTAGGGTTAGTACTGTAAGATATCTATTGTATCATTTATAGGGCTTGTTGTGAACATGTGTGTGTTCAGGATGCTGAGAAAACAACAATAAAGTGAAAATGTTTCCAAAAGAACTGAATAGTTTTCTTACGTTATTATAAGAGCTATAGCAGTCAAAGCGCAACTGTCATTTCCATTAGCTCATGCATGCACATTTTTTTAAGAGTTGTTACCTTAAATTTTTTCCCTGTGCCTCATTATTTGTGAAAATTTTCTATTTTGATCCAGAAATTATTCTTCAATAATTCTATGTGACAGCTTGTGTAAATCCGATTTCATAAAAATTAGAAAATATTGGCTAGAATATAACTTTTTTCAAATTAAAACAATTTGCACTGCTTTAGAACGATATTTCTCTATAAAAACAGCTCTTTTTACGGAAAAGCTACTTTTCCATGAAAAATCACCAAAAACGCATTGCCTAGCAACATGTCACGTGACTAATTAAATTTCAAAGCTATAATTAGAATGCCCATTACCAGGAGATACTTTGTACCAAGTCTGGTTATCCTATCATGTATGGTTTCTGAAATAACTAGGGGGGGGCAAAAAATGCCCCCCCCCAGTACAAAGTCGATCCAAAATACCCCAGTACAGATAGGGTTAAAGCTTAGGGCACATCTACTTGAGAGCTTAAAACCTTACCATAACAGCAGGGTTGTATGGACAAATGCTAAATTCCTTTCTTTCCCGGTTAACATCTTGCCAGACAAAAAAGCAGCAGGAAATTCATAATGTAACCCTCGATGACAAGATCTGTTATGTACAAAAGTTTTTCAAAGGTATAAATTGCGCCCACCAAACTCACATTCTTTCTTTCACTTTTGTCTCATTATTCGAAAGTTGCACAGACCACACAAAAGGTTGTTTAAATCTTTTGTCAAAATGGCTGGTTTCAGACGATTCGTACGCATTGCTTTTCAATTTGGAAACCAAGAAAATGATGACAACGATTCCCAAGATCAGTACTCAGAGCACAATGAAATGTCTCCATCCGTTTTCTTGTGAGATTTCAGAACAAGTACACCACTTCAGTAAGGGTATCTTCCACAGCCAATTTTCCTATATTTTATGGCCTCAGTAGTCAAGACAATCAATTTGCATTTCTATCTTCCCAGAGAAGTACATCCCCATCATCGTTTTTGGAGGGGCAGTATGGGCAGACACAGAATAGGCCGGACACTCGGACTACGTCCAGGCAAATCAGAAATGTTGGGCAAGAAGAGCCAGAACAGCCAGAAGAAATGCCTAAGAGAGCCACCGAAGTGGAAAAAGGGACAAGAAAATGAACAAATGCAGAAATAGATGCTCTGGTTCTCTCATTGAGGGATTGCTTCATGAAGCCATAAGAATCCTGAAGCTTTGAGACGCATTCTAAATGCCTTAAACCAGAAGGGAAATGGAAAAAACCCTCGAACAGGCAAAGACAAAATTAACAAACCTTAAAGACTGATATAAGGACGCAAAGGACAAAAATAAAAAGAGTGGGTTGGCAAGAAATTTGCCTCAATATTATGATATATTTGACAAAGTGCTGGGCACAAGAAGCGTTGTTCAACTCGAAGAAGTAAGGGAGAGTGGGCAAGGGCATGGTATCGCTGAAGCTGAGCTTGGAGAGACTGAAAATGATGACATTGCTCCAGTGAAAGGAGCAGTTGATGGGCAGACCATGAATGATGATGCGCCTTAGCCCAGGCGTTCAAAAAAGAAGAAAGCCTCCAAGTTTACAGCAACAGCACACTTGGTCAATCTTATATACTAATTTTGTAGTAGTCAAGGCAACAATTTTGTCAGAGCATCTCCTCCCTGGCTGTTTATGTTACGCTTCTAAAACCTGCACCCTTCTCTGCAACCTATTCTGAAGTTGAGCCATCGCTTGCCATATCTTTCGTAACTGCTACCGTTTCTTGGGTAAACGGGGGAAAAGCCCCCTCCTTTGTCACAAGGCATTGTCTTGCCCCATTAGAATCTTTTGTCTACATCCCAGACGTAGATAGCTTGCTTACTATATGTTAAATTCTTCTTACTTCATAACGATGACTACAAGTAACGAAGCTGACTGAATATATCTACTAAATTTCATGTATACCTGGATTATTTACTGCGAAATAACAACTTTTCTCGATCTAAAAAGGTTTTAAGGTTGATGTTTACAGGAAAATGCAGTCAACCGGCTTGAATCGCATTGTGTTAATGCTTTTACCCCTTTCAATTGAAACAAAATGCCATTACCTGATTTCAAAAGCTTATTCAGAATTGCGTTTCATTTAAAGCAAAACAAAAACCCTTTTGAAAACTTTTGTGAAGGGTGCATTTGAAAGACAACAAAATCAAATGCCATCCTGAAGTCTAAGCTGGCTGGATAACAGTATCTGACTATGCAGTATAAAACAGGACTATCAAACTACTAAAAGAGAAACAGGGCTACTAAACTACCAAAAGACAAACAGTATCTTGCAGTAAACCCGGGTTCCTGACACGGGACTAAATCTCCATGATCAGACAGAGAATGCGTTCAATCTATTTTATTGCTACGCTTTTTATCGAGGATCATTTCAGAGGGAAGGAAACAAGGACGCCTAGAAAGCTAAAACTTTCCACGAAACGAAAAAATGGACTAACCAACGGGCTTAGAAGCACGCCGAGGAACAGAATTAAGAAGAGGGCTGAATACTGTGAATAATTTCAGGACTGGGGAACAGGGCTAAGAAATGGGACTTAAGACCGAGTAATTTCAGGACTGAGGAACAGGCAGAAGGAGTGGGACTGAAGACCAGGAGTAATTTCAGGACTGAGGAACAGGACATAAGAATGGGACCTAAGACCATGAGTAATTTCCGGACTGAGGAACAGGACTAAGGAATGGGACTGAAGACCATGAGTAATTTCGGGACTGAGGAACAGGACTAAGGAATGGGACCTAAGACCATGAGTAATTTCAGGACTGAGGAACAGGACTAAGGAATAGGACTGAAGACCATGAGTAATTTTGGGACTGAGGAACAGAACTAAGGAATGGGACTGAAGACCACGAGTAATTTCAGGACTCAGGAACAGGACTAAGGAATGGGACTGAAGACCATGAGTAATTTGAGGACTGAGGAACAGACTAAGGAATGGGACTGAAGACCATGAGTAATTTCAGGACTGAGGAACAGGACTAAGGAGTGGAACGGAAGACCACGAGTAATTTCAGGATTAAGGAAGAGGACTAAGGAATGGGACTGAAGACCACGAGTAATTTCAGGATTAAGGAAGAGGACTAAGGAATGGAACTGAAGACCACGAGTAATTTCAGGATTAAGGAACAGGACTAACGAATGGGACTGAAGACCACGAGTAACGTCAGAATTGAGAAAGAGGACTAAGGAATGGGACTGAAGACCACGAGTAATTTCAGGACTGATGAACCGGACTAAGGAATGGGACTGAAGACCATGAGTAACATCAGGATTAAGGAAGAGGACTAAGGAATGGGACTGAAGACCATGAGTAATATCAGGACTGAGGAAGAGGACTAAGGAGTGGAACGGAAGACCACGAGTAAGGTCAGGATTGAGGAAGAGGACTAAGGAATGGGACTGAAGACCATGAGAAATTCAGGACTGAGGAACAGGACTAAAGAATTGGGCTAAAGACCATGAGTAATTTCAGGACTGAGGAACAGGCCTTAAGAATGGGACTGAAGACCATGAGTAATTTTAGGACTAAGGAACTGGATAAAGGAACGGGACTGAAGACCATGAATAATTCCGGGACTAAGGAATCTGAACAATAATAAGTCTGAGGAACAGGACCAAGGAATGGGATAGAAAATCTGAACAATATCAAGACTGAGGAACCGGACCAAGGAATGGGACGGAAGACCATCAATTATTTCAGGACTATTTAAGGAACAGACCATAGATAAACAGAACTGCTGTACACTAACTAATTTGAAACTTAGGAACATCATTGTGGACTAAGGACCTTGGACTAAAACAGAGGAACAAAACTGTGATTGGCACTAGGAAAAGGGACCCTGGACTAGGACCAAGGAAAATACTCAAATTTAGAAACTATGAGCTAAGTGGAGAAGCAGAGTTCATTGAGGCGGAGGTTCTTAAGGCAGTGGTTCTTGAGACAGAGGTTCTTGAGGCGGAGGTTCTATGAGGCGGTGGTCAGAGACGGGCATGGGCTAGTGTATTGACTAAAATGCAAAAGCAGCACCAGGACAAAATGAAGCAGTTCCTTGATGGAATGAGAGAGATGGAGGAGAGCAGCAGATGAGATACTACTGAAACATTATTTGGTGTTGCAAAGCATTTTGCGATGAAATAAAATGGCAGAGAGAAGATTCAGAAAGTGACACTGAACAGAACCTTTCTTGAAACTTCAAGAATCTAACTGTTTAATTTGCTAAATCGATTTTTAAAAATATGTTAAAGTAATTTAAGTAGCTAATCATCCTTCTGAATAACTAAATTAAATATAACTGTAACAAAGGTGTTCCATATATGTAAAAGAAAGAAACATATAAATGCTGTCCATTGTTTGTACAATACGCTATTGTTCTACTCGAAAGACTCGTTTATATTTTGTTCAAAATATATTCGAGTAGCATTTGCTGTAGGTCATCTGAAGATGAGCGTGTTTCTTGAACTTGGATCTTGTCTTCATTGTGTGGGTCCTCCACATCTTCACATGGCTCCTGACAGTCCTGGTAGATATTATGGAGCACTGAGCATGCAATAACGACATCAGCAGCAAAGGAGGGTTCAAGATTCACCTTCTCTTACAATAATCTCCATCTCCCCTTCAGAGTTCCAAAAGCCCTCTCGATGGAAACTCTTGCTTGGGACATGGCAAGGTTAAACATTTTTCGACCGTGATCAATGTCTTTTACTTGAGGGAATGGCGATTAACCACTCTGAAAGAGGATAAGCAACATCACCAAGTAAATACGGTTTTATTTTGATTGATTCGTTCAGTTGAAAAACAGGTGTTGTCAATATGTGCTCCCTACTTGCTTCTTCAAACACCCAACTGTTTCTTAGAATACGTGAATCGTGAACAGAGACTGGGTTACCTGCAGACATGCTCAGAAATTTTAGGGAACCATCACATACACCTTGGCAGCCAATACTTTACCGTTGCTTTCTATTAAAAAAGTCTACCCTATTTCTTTCAGATGCCATAATTTCCACATGGGTACCATCTATAGCCCCAAAATCATTTGGGAGAGGAGAAAGATTTCTGAATGTGCTGACTGATCTGGCACAAGCCTCAGGTGTTTTGGGCAAGCAAATAGATTTGTCTCTTCTGAGATGAACAAGGGCACCAACAAAGTCCTTGGTAATCCGGCAAACAATCGAGCTGGAAATTCCAAAAACCTGTCCAATTGACTTATAAGAACCAGCATTCCCCAGCCACCAAAGTCCAACAGCCACCCTTTTTTCAACCGGAATTTTTGCTCGCATATTTGTCTGTTGTTTGACCAAATGACCATTTACAGCTCGACAGATAAAAGCAAATGTTTCATGACTCATACGGTAATGAACATGTTTGGATCTATGTGTTTGCTTGTATTCAGATCAGCCCTATAAAACACATCGAATTCATTATCCTTTCAATGAAATACCCAAGCTTGTCTACCACGATAAATGCTTGCAAAATATCTCATTGGTGCCATCTACATCTGCATGTTTCTAGCTGCCAAAACAGCAGAAGCAAAAGAAATCATGCTACGAAATCTGATCGGTCTGTAGATACACAGCCATGAGAAAAACAATAATTCTTCTTCTGACATTTTTTGGCTTCTGAAATTTTTGGCAGCACAGATTTGTTGAACAAAGGACTGGTCAAGGCTAAACACATCCAAGGGATGCTTAACTTGACCCAGCGGCTTCTTTCATCCGTTCTCGAGAACATTCTTAATTAAAGTTATCAAAATTGATGATGTACACAGCAACAGTAAGTGATAATTCACTTAATCCCTAAAAGAATTTAAGAAAGGCCTTTTTCAGCTCTCTTGTAGATGCGCCCTTAGTTTCTTATCGAGATCGATCCCCAGTAACTTTTCTTCGTCACTTTCTTCTATCTGGGCTTCTCTTATATGTATATTTACTTTTTCTGTATTGCTCCCAAACAGAATAAAGTGGCATTTGTCTTCGTTATAGTTTTCTGGGAACCATGTGGCTAAATGGTTTGGATCTTGCTCAAGTTTTGTTATTATATTTGTAATATTATAGCCGCAGGTGTATATCATGGTATCATCAGCATAGTTTCATATTTCGAGTTGGATACTCCTAAATTTGTTTCTTGTTGCTGAAGGAACCATTGATTTTGACTCTGTGCTTTCTGTTCAAAAGATAGCTATAAATTAACACAAGAGCGCTCTTACTAAACTGGTAGTCATGCAATTTCGCTAGTAATAGCTCATGATGTAGACAATCAAAGGCTTTGGAGAGGTCCATTAGGACTGCTGCAGCAAAGCCTCAACTGTCTATAGATGCCTTACAGCTTTCCAAGAGTTTCAAAAGCGCATGTTGCGTATTATAGCCCATTCGAAAGCCACATAATAGTGGGGAAAGAAAACAATAAGCAAAGGTCATTATTTGCTCATACATAAGTCATTCAAGATCCTTGGAAACTGACGGCAACACAATAATGGGTCTGTAATTTTTCTTGCAAAACGCGTCATCTTTTTTATAAAGTGAAGAAGTCGACTCTCCAACTTTGATTTGAGTTTTGATGTCAACTTTTGCCCATAATTCAATAGAGGAATACGTTATCTTTTTTGTTGCATTAACCAATTTGATAAGCATGCTTGGGTCAGACCTTTAAGTAGTAAAACAAAAACAGGTGTATCAAGTGTTTTAGCTTTTCAAAGCAACTTATGTTCTACTCAACGAAGACCGAAATTATAACAGGCAGATCACGGATCAGAATTTATAAACAGTGCATTTCGTAAAATTGTAGAGAAAAATAATATTAAATTAATTTTTCTAAGATGACCCTAAATGTGCCGTAGTTGAATGATATAACAGAAAGATTGTAAAGCATTTGGATAGCAGAAGAAGATTGGGTGATTATAATTATATTCAAGTATTACAACAGTAGGTAGAGAGTATAAACAACACAAAAAATAGAAAAATAGGAATGACAACTAATGAATTTAATGTGAATAATTGCCTGCTGGAAAATCTCAAAAAGTACTTGGCGAAACAAAAAAGTAAACTTCCAAATTCAACAAAAACAAATCGGCATTTTAGTGTTGGAAAATATGTGGGAAAAGCTTCAAGTGATAAAACAAATTTAATACATGTTTTCAAAAACAATGGACACATAAGATTTTTCAAATCATATCTATTCAAATATCATATTCTTCTTTGCATATATATTGAAAGATTTGGGATCGCAAATCATTGAGGGAAAATTCTATACAGAGCAATTACGAAATATGCATATGACAACTCTGATTAACATTGGTAAGATATTAAAAAGACAGAAAATCAACAGCATTCAATGGTATTTAATAAAATGTTTAATTTATCATCAGCCGGTTTTGATAACCAAAAGTCAACTGGAAGAAATGATGCAAAGGGAATTCAAACTAACAGAATAAAGCTAATTAATTTTATTTCACCAGAAAATTCTTTTGATGCACTAAAATCTGAAATAGAAGAGAATGAACAGAATTTAAAACGTCACAGTTAAGATATATTTGAGAAAAGTGAAAAAGAAGAAGAGAGCAGAGCGCAAATCACAGCTATGGCTTAAAGGATTTATACAAAAAAATCCCAGAGGATCACTGCCATATCATAAGCTAAGGAGTCGAAGAATGACAGCAATACATGTTTTAGAGTTATGCTGAAAGAAAGTATAAATTTAGACCGGTAATTAATATGCGTTATGACTTACACTTGTTCTGAATATAGAAAAAGTCGATTTCGCTAAATTTTGGTGGTGTAGAAGATTGCCCAGTCCACTCAATAGAAAAATCCAATATTTCAAAATAATTTTAATGTTAATGAAGAAGAAGAAGAAGAAGAAGGAGGAGGTGGTGAACTAGAGAAAAAAGGTTTAGGTACAAAATGTTGTATAATACACAAAATAAGACTTGATTGTGGACTGCCGATCAAGATTTATATCCAAGAATCTATTTATCACCTTCTGAAGTGCTTACTTGGAAAAACCATGGAGATTGGCATTTCAATAAGATCAATACGTTTTTGAATTCGAATTTTATTTTGGAATTTGATTTTAAAGGATAGGAACATGGCATTGACGATTAGCCACAGCAATCGATATAGACAGGGTATTTTGGCCTGCAATCTAAGGAAGTGCCTATCCTTTGTTTTTAAACATGATTCCCAGTAAATCGACTAGGTAAGGATCAGTAAGGATTAGCTAAGGATTAGTAAGGATTAGTAATGATCAGAAAGGATCAGTAAGGATTAAGCAATGACTAGAGGGGATCAGTAAGGATTAGTAAGGATTAGGTTAGGATCAGTAAGAATTAGGTAAGGATCAGTAAGGATTAGGTAAGGATCAGTAATGATCAGTAAGGATTAGCTAAGGATCAGTAATGATTAGCTAAGGATTAGCCAAGGATTAGAAATGGTTAGCTAAGGATTAGCTAAGGATTAGAAATTTTTAGCTAAGGATTAGAAATGGTTAGCTAAGGATCAGTAATGATTAGTTAGGATTAGGTAATGATTAGGGAGGATTAGCTTAGGATCAGTAAGGATTAAGCAATGATTAGAGAGGATCAGTAAGGATAAGTAAGGATTACGTTAGGATCAGAAAGGATTAGTAAGGATAAGGTTAGGATCAGTAAGGATTAGGTAAGGATGAGGTTAGGATCTGTAAGGATAAGGTAAGGATCAGTAAGGATTAGCTAAGGATTAGTAAGGATTAGTTAATTATTAGTAATGATCAGAAAGGATCAGTAAGGATTAAGCAATGATAAGAGAGGATCAGTAAGGATTAGTAAGGATTAGGTTAGGATCAGTAAGGATTAGGTAAGGATAAGTAAGGATTAGGTTATGATCGGTAAGGATTAGGTAAGGATCAGTAAGGATTAGCTAAGGATAAGTAAGGATTAGGTAATGATTAGTTAAGGATAAGTAATGATTAGAGAGGATTATCTGAGGATCAGTAAGGATTATCTTAGGATTATGTAAGGATTAGCTAAGGATCATTAAGGATTAAGCAATGATTAGGTTAGGATAAGGCAATGATTAGGTAAGGATTAGTAATGATTAGTAAGGATTAGATAATGATTAGTTAAGGATTAGGTAATGATTGGGTAAGGATTAAGCAAGGATTAGGTAGGGATTAGTAATGATTAGTGAGGATTAGCTGAGGATCAGTAAGGATTATCTTAGGATTATGTAAGGATTAGCTAAGGTTCAGTAAGGATTAATCAATGATTAGGTTAGGATCAGACAATGATTAGGTAAGGATTAGTAATGATTAGTAAGGATAAGATAATGATTAGTTAAGGATTAGGTAATGATTGGGTAAGGATTAGGTAATGATTGGGTTAGGATCAGTAAGGATTAGCTAAGTATCAGTAATGATTGGGTAAGGATTAGGCAATGATTAGGTAAGGATCAGTAAGAATTAGTGAGGATGAGGTTAGGACATAGTCAATAGAATTCAGATGGTCTGGAAACTGCGCGGTTTTCAAACGATGCCACTTTTGATGTTGAGTCTGATAATTTGCAGAATAATTGAAGCATGACAGTGCACAGCACACACAGCACAGGGCACGTACTCCATCAACATCATGGCGACCTAAAATAGAAATCAAGTTGTTGTGGAAGGAGATGATCTTGTCACGATTTTAGAGTTACTTGAGAGTGATTCATTGGAAAAGAACTAGAAGATGATTTCTTGGAAGTAACCAAAGATGTAGGTAGACTTTTTTAATCTACGGGGGAAAGATAGGCCTAAAAAGAATTTCATCAGTAAATTGTTGAGATCAACTTCAGTTCTTGACTCAAAAAACCTTAAGATCTCAACAGTCTTTAGAGGTAGATATAAAGCCTCAAGAAATTCTTTTACACTGAAACAAATTATCAGTTTCTTATAAAATAACAATAGGATAGGCCTAGAGGTAACTAATAGTATACAGCTAACTAATTAAAGTTGCCAGGTTTGACAGCTACTGTTTTCATTTTGAAAGCAGATGTTGCATAAAATTTCTTGGCAGAATCAAATATTTATCATGTATGAGCCCCAGGAAAATAAATTAAATTTTTTTTCAGATTCAGGATGGTGATTTCAAGTGCACAAAAGTTTGCAAATCACGAAGAGGTCTGACCAGGCACAAAAATGCCAAGCATTACCAGGAAGGGGAAGAAAATAATAGGATCGAAAGCAGAAACGATGAAGAAGATACCAATTTACTTATCGCTCTTGTCAATGAAGGTATCAAAGTCATCTCGGAAGATAAATGTTTTCCTTCTGATTTTTGTAAACAGTTTAAGAGTTATGTATGCTCTAGCATAACTGGTGAAAACAAAAAACAAGAAATTGTTGCCCAGATTTTGAAAATGTTTAATGCTTTGCGGAAAACAGGCAATTTTGAGAAATTCTATGCAAAATTTTATGCAACTGTTGTTCCGAAACCATGCATGCTGTTCTCTCCACTAAATTCACATGGGGCAACACTTTCATGCACAAAACTTGCAGACAAGATTGTTGCAAATGCAAGATCAAATGCCCAGGAGCTCCCATCCACAACCAGCAAGAATTCCCTTTCTGATCAGGAAAA
Source organism: Chrysaora quinquecirrha (assembly GCA_014526335.1). Classification (NCBI taxonomy): domain Eukaryota; kingdom Metazoa; phylum Cnidaria; class Scyphozoa; order Semaeostomeae; family Pelagiidae; genus Chrysaora; species Chrysaora quinquecirrha. The sequence goes on from JACTAT010000037.1 coordinate 11,510,239, forward strand.
TCTTCTTTGCAATATCTTGGTGGGTACATCTTCTATAATTTGAATCGAAAAATTTACAGTTCCAAGCACCACAACTCAAACGTTGGTCAACAGCACCTGGCAATATTGAAGGCTGGTGATAAATAATGACTCATTGTGCCCTCAGAAGCTAGTTGTTAACCTTAATAGAGGAGGACTTTGGAAAATAAATGAGACATCCCAAACATTTCTTACAATTGCTGAACTAAAGTTTCTACAAAACACAAATCTCAAGGACATAAAGAGTATTGATTACAAAAAAATGGTCAGTGAGTTAAGTGTGGATCAAGACGTATTGGCTTTATATCAAATCCTTCTTAGTTCTGCTGTATTGCCAGTGGATGCTTATATTGCCTATGGTGCTCTTGAGAAGATACTGATGCTTTACATAAAAGTTCGCTCATTCCCGTATGCAAAAGATATTGTTAACAAATTCAGGCTCAGTCAGAGAAAAGGCAAATCTAAGGCATTAAGAAAAGAAATTCAAAGAGCAACTGAAAAGCAGGCATCTAAGGAGTAATCCTATAGACTTCTCTCGACCAGAGAGTGGCAAACTATTGTCATTAACTTATAAGATGACTAATAAAACTCTATAAAAAAAGTCATTATCATTTATCATTTCCTCCTCGATTTTATTGGCTCAGTGTCAACGTCATATCATTTGTTTTCTTTGCTGCTTCTTTTTCTTCCCTTTGTGTTTCCTCTGACTGGTAGAATTGATTGCTGGATCCTCAATTTATTTGTTTGATAGCATTGCTATAGTTTCTTAGTTACCTTCTGCTGGGAAGCTTGATTATTCCACTGTTAATAAAAGTCCCTCTTAATTCATCATATGCAGATGAAGATTTGCATGCAATTGATAGACAGACACCACCTGATTATCATTGGATGATACCGTCGTCCATTTGCAGATCTTGGAGGGTTTTTCTGTTGTTGCTGCCAGAACAAATTCATGAAAGGGCTCATTTTTTCACCATTTTCACTTATCAGAGACAAAAGATCGTGACTGAGGTCTGAAGTGATTTCAAGGCTATTTTGATGAATTTCCTTCTCCGTTCCAGATATTCTACCTTCTAACTGTTCGCACTTCAATCTTTGAGCTTGTATGGTAAGCTTTAGTTGTTTTGAAGAAGTTAGGCTTATTGGTGCTCTTGCCTTTGCAGGTACTGAATGTCTTGCCTTAGTTTTCTTGTCTTGCTGATCCTGTTTGATTTCACGCTCATTGCATTTTTGACATTGGTTGTCTTTGATAAGGACCATACAGTTTCTTGAACGGCATATTTCTATTGTTGAAAACGGGTTTTGGTTCTCAGTGACTGTGTCAGGGTCACCTTTCAGTGGCACCACATGTTTGATGGATTTTCCAGAGAAACATGCACTTTTGTGACCTTCGCATATGTTTAAACTTTCCAAATTATTCTTAATGTCAAAAATTGTAACATTTGGGACATTTCTTTTAAAATCTCTGTACAGATAGTGGTCATAAGCAAGACTCAGATCAATGACAACATCAAATTCTGGCAACGTGTATGGTTCTCTATACTTTGTCACATGTAATTTATCAGGATCAGTTGTTATGGACCATTCCTTCAGAACAAGCCTTTTAACCCTGTTTTTGACATCTTGTAAGTCCTTGTAATAAAAAAGGGTTGCTAGTGACTGAAGCATCTTTAACAATATTTCTTGCAGGCCTTTCTGTTTTCCCTACTTGACTTTCACTCATACATGATTTTTGTTGCAGTGCTTCAGATGGCAATGCCCCAAGTTTCAGGAATTTCTTTTTTAACTTTGGTCCATGATCTAAAAATAAAAACAATTTGATCAGTCACTGGTCATTATGCATCTCAAAAGTATGTAGGGGGCCCACAATAATGATGGGATACAAAAAAACTGAGGGGAGAAACCAAAAATTTGAAAAATGGGAGCGTAAAAAGGTAAACATAGACAATTCTGTTGCATTTTACACTTACAATGTTTTCTAAATTTTTACAAGGAAGGGGACTAGTCCCCCCTATCCCCCATGGCACAACCAGTGGGGCCCACCTCCAAAATGGGTCCAAAATGGTTTGTTAAAAAGGCGGACTTTGAGGCCAGAAAAGCAGGGGACCACAAATAAACCACAAACGGAGCCCTTACTTTTGTTGAAACATTATGAAGATCATCTTAAGTTTTAAAACTTACGTGTAGTAATATGGTCTGGTTTGAAATGTCTTTTGCAGATGTGCAGTGCATCGTTATCCAGCTGGCATTTAAAATTATCATCTTCAATTCTGTACTTTGTTATTATATTTAAAGCTTCTCTTCTCCATTGCTTTGACTTCTCATCAAGGCCCGTGGGCAACTTAAATAAACTCAAACTTTCCAACTTGTCTTTCCCTCTCCGACGGCTAACTCCACAAAAATTAAAGTAACAATTTGCTCCTGGCATATTTCAAGACTTACGGCATATCTCAAGGTAACAGAAAAAAAATTAAAATAGATTGATATACAGTAACACAGCGAAGTAGCTAGTCAAGTCAGCGAGCTTATTCCAAAAACCCTTGATTTGCAAAGAACACTCTCACAGAGCTGTGCACTGTCACGCTTCGTTAATCACACGTTTGTTAGACAAAAGGATAAGACAAAGAGAACAATGAAGTATCCAGACCATCTGAATTCTATTGACTATGGTTAGGATCAGTAAGGATCAGGCAATGATTAGGTAAGGATCAGTAAGGGTGAGATAATGATTAGTTAAGGATCAGTAAGGATTAGCTAAGAATCAGAAAGGATCAGCTCAGGATCAGTAAGGATTATCTTAGGATTATGTAAGGATTAGGTAATGGTTAGGTTAGGATCAGTAAGGGTTAGTTAAGGTTTAGGTATGGTCTGATTGGAAACGTCCTTCCTGTGCAAGTGTGGAATTCCTTTCCCACATCATATTGAATGGAGGAACCAGTCTATAAATTCAAGCAAGTTTATGCTCTAGGACTCAGGTGTTTAAGAGGTAGTCGACAATTATAAGTAAACAGCTAATCATGAATCAGTATAAATGTGATCATTGTGAATTCTCTTCCAATTTTAAAAGTAATGTTAAGCGCCATGAACAAGAGATGCACGAGGAGAGTAGTGAAGAGTCTGACTCAGATGATGAGGTAGAAGTTGAAAGTGACCATGATAATGATGAAACTGTCAACACTGAGGAGGATCTTCCTTTAGGGAAGGTATGGCCTTCAATGCGTAAGGAAGTGGATGAAGATGAAAACATACTCAAGTTTTCAGACGTAAATTTTTATATAATAGAATTTTTGAAAATTATGCTGTTGTGACTGTAGTCATAGCAACGATGCAAAAAGCACAGAAGGAAGATGGTATGGACATGCAAGAGGCCTTAGATTATGCAATTGAGATAAGAAAATATCTCATCATACGTCAAGCAAAGAATGATGAAGAAGAGGAAGCTAGTAATTCTGAGGATGCTGCTGTAAATGAAGTTGTATATAATAGATTTCCATATACCAGTACATAACTATGTTTATAAAATGTTTACACATTATTGTTTATTAATGTACTGTTAGAAAATAGTGTCGTTTTCATGTGTTGTCATTCTTTGAAAACAAGGTTGTAAATCTTGTTGTAAATTTTAAAAATCTCCTTGTTATTTGCACTATCTTTAAGGAAATTTTTCCAGCTTTTTGGAATAAGAGCAGACTCTGCTACTCTAAGCCGCATTCTCTTTCCGCGTTTTTGTCGAGCTCCTTCTTTGATACAGTTTCTTTATACACAGCGAATATTAAGTCAATTCTCTTTATATTATCTACTTTTGCTTTACACATGCTGCATAGCCCGCATATCTACATAATTTGCAAAGCTGCAAACCAATTTTATACAAATGCATTGGCTGAACTTGGGCAAACCAACCCCAAGTCTAAAAATAGAATTTAGGGGTAAGATGTGAATAGGGTCTATATAACATCGTTTTGACGCATCAAACTGCGCTTGACTGTGAATTACGACTTCCTATGACTTGTCGTTCTTCCCCTAAACCCAATGGTACAATTAGGGGTCTGGACCAGATTACCCCCGTCTAAAAATAGAACTTAGGTGCAATATATGACTTGGGTCTATATCACATCTTTTTCAGCGTATTAAACTGCGTTTATGTGGTGAATTGTGACTTTCTATGACCTGGCGTTCTCAGCTTAGGGCCAATTGTACGATTGGGGGGTCTGGACCAGAGTACCCCAGTCTAAAAATAGAACTTAGGGGCAAGATATGACTTGATTCTATATCACATCTTTTTCAGCGTATTAAACTGGGTTTATGTGGTGAATTGTGACTTTCTATGACCTGGCGTTCTCAGCTTAGGGCCAATTGTACGATTGGGAGTCTGGACCAGAGTACCCCAGTCTAAAAATAGAACTTAGGGGCAAGATATGACTTGGGTCTATATCACATCTTTTTCAGCGTATTAAACTGCGTTTATGTGGTGAATTGTGACTTTCTATGACCTGGCGTTCTCAGTTTATGGCCAATTGTACGATTGGGGGTCTTGACCAGATTACCCCAGTCTAAAAATAGAACTTAGGGGCAAGATATGACTTGGTTCTATATCACATCTTTTTCAGCGTATTAAACTGCGTTTATGTTGTGAATTGTGACTTTCTATGACCTGGCGTTCTCAGTTTATGGCCAATTGTACGATTGGGGGTCTGGACCAGATTACCCCAGTCTAAAAATTGAACTTAGGTGCAATATATGACTTGGGTCTATATCACATCTTTTTCAGCATATCAAATTTAGTATTTTCTGAAATTTTGGTGCTTGTATCACAATTTGCACAATTCTTCTGCTTATCTCCCTCACTATATGATAAAGGAATGCGCTTCTTTTATTATACTAATTGTTAATATGTTGGTATATTCTTTTATAGTTTTTAAATAGATATAAACGTCTTGTAAATCACCAACTTCATTTTCATTAATTGAATTTAGTATTATTTCTATATAATTGAATGTAGTAATTTAAGACAACTTATCAATATAACATAAAACATTCAGTGTCAATTAACAGTTTTTCAACCCCAATCTCCTAGGGCTTTATCATTAATTTCTTCTTTTATTTCTTCTATGAATGATGTTGCTACAGTCCTATCATGATATTTCATTAAACCATCAGCAAGTTCTTCAATAAAAATCATTAACACAGCCATTCTTTCCCAATTTCCTTCTTTATCCAAAATTGGAAAAAGTCCACAAACTAGGTCTTTAGCTTCTAGCTTGGAAAAGACTTGATGTTGTTCTACTTGAGACTTTATTGAGTTATTAGAGCTAGCTCTTGCATATGTTAAAAGATCTCGCACCCAATAATTGTATGAACTGTTCATTGGGATTGATTGTCTCTCGAAAGATACAACTCCTAAATTGCAACATTCATAGTTCCTCTCCAAAGAATATGTAACTAGATTCTCCTGGTTAATTCCTGCTCCTTCTTCACAGCGTTGAATATGAAGTAGGCCAAAGTGATCATCTTTTCTTTGAGATATACAACTAAGCACAACAGGTTGAAGCAAAGTAAAAACAACAAACTCAACGGTTTAACCTTTTTGAGAGTTTCTGGACTGCCTTCGAAAAGCTTTCGAAAAGTTTTCGAAAAGTTCTAGAAAGTTCTTTCCTAGAAAGTTCTAACCAATTAAATTTTATAATTATCAGGGGCTTTCCCATTTTCTGGGGACTTTCCCCAAAAGTCTTCGAAAAGTTCTAGAAAGTTCTAACCAATCAGATGGCAGGATTACTACGTCATTTTAGGACCTTTCCTTGGACTCTTGAAAACAAGGTTGGAGAAACCATTCCACTATAGCGCTAGCTGATGAAGTCACTGGATTCGTGAGAGGCTATTAGATTAATGGCTACTAATCTTAAACGAGGCTACTAATATTAAACGAGGCTATCAGTTTCAGACAAGATCTTAAAAAACCACCGCACTATAGCGCGAGCTGATGACGTCACTGTGCTTGGAGATCCATTTATGATGTCACTGGAGTCGGGGTACTCTTGAGGTTGGAGAAACCATCGTGCTAGATCCATAAAACCGTTGCACTATAGCGTGACCTGATGACGTCATTGATGACGTCACTGATAGTCGGATCCCAGTTATAGTCGAGCCACCCCTTTGCAACCTACTGGGGTCTTTACTGGGTCTGCTGCCATTTCTTATATTCATTAACGACTTACCTAGTGTGTCAAAGAAACTGAAGTTTTATCTTTTTGCAGATGATACAAATATTTACTTTGATTGTGATTCAATATATAAGCTTGTAAAGAAAGTGAACAAAGAATTGAAATTTGTAAAAAAGTGGCTGGATGCCAATAAACTTTCACTAAATATTAGTAAAACTAATTACATTATTTTTCATTCTTTCAATATGACAATCCCTCATGACATAGCAATTAAAATAGGTGAAAAACATATCATCAGAGCAAATTACGTAAAATTCTTAGGCCTCCCTTTGGATGAAAACCTTAATTGGAAATATCATCTGTCGGAGCTTTCTAAGAAACTAGCCTGAACATGTGGCATATTTTTCAAAATTGGAAGTCTGCTTCCAACTCACACATTGATTAATGTTTACAATTCCTTGTTTATGTCATTCTTACAATATGGTATCACCGTGTGGGGTCAAACTTTTGATGCATATCTCGACCCTATATTTAAACTTCAAAAGAAAGCTGTGAGAGCTATCTCCCATGAGCATTTTATGTCTCACACTCTTCCAATTTTTAAAAACCTCAAACTGTTAAGACTTCAGGATATCTTTCGAGTTAAAATACTAAGTTTTGTATATGAATCACTCAACAAAATTAACCCCTCTTGCTTTTATGATTTACAAGGCAATCTCATCATGTTCATGTTTTGCTTACTAAGAAAAATAGTCTCCAATATGGCTTGAAGTCCATTCGCTACCTGGGGGCAAAAATGTGGAATGACCTTCTAGGGGAAATAAGATACTCTGTGTCTAAATATTCATTTAAAAGAAATCTTAAAAAATTTATTCTAGCTTCCTTTTAATTCGACCAAGAAATAGTTTTCTTTTTATTCAAAAGTGAAATAATAATGCTCTGCCAACACACAATTACATTTCCAACAATGGGGGTGCTATCCTCTCATTAGTCTCCGGACTTCTAGGAGAGTTCCTCCATAGAAATTTCATTTATGTGCAAATAGACCAAAATTTAACCTTGTATTGATTCTCATTGTATTTTATTCCGTTGTATTGTATTTCTATCTAATTGAATTTATTAAGTTTTGTGTCTTTTGTATTTAAATAGAATTTTAAATAAAATGAAATGAAAAAAAAATGAAAATGACATATGGTAGCATGTCATCATTTACCTTTCTAGGGGGAGGTACATAAAGTTTATCATCTTTCAAGGCCATACCCATTAAAGAGTTATTTAAAATATTTGCATCATTGTCTCTACCATAATTTCCAATATCCACAAGAGTGAAGCAGTACTGAGCATCACACATGGCCATTAAAACTAAGCTATGAAACTTTTTATAATTAAAGTAACTAGATCCACTGTTGGCAGGGCATTCAATAGCAATGTGCTTACCATCCAAAGCACCTATACAGTTTGGGAAATTCCAGGACTCTTCCATTCCATTTGCAATTTGCTCCCATTCATTTGCAGTGTTGGGAGATTTCAGGTATATTTCATTTAATGCAACCCATATTCCAGTGCAAGTTTCCCTGATTACGTTACAGGCAGTGCTTCGGCCTACACAGAAATTAAAAGCCTGTGATTGTTGAGAGTCACCAGTTGCCAAATATCTTAGAGTGATTTCAAGTCTCTCGGCTGGCGAAATGGCTCTCTGCTTCTACACTGCCGTTTCTTGATGAAGGGAGCTGCTAGGCTCAACAGATGCTCCAACCGTTGTGAACTCATGCGTAGAAATTTAAAGAAATATTCTCTATCAAACAATTGCAGTTCTTGAACCAGAGTGTGGTAATGGCCGTATTGCTGTCTTTTCTTCAGTATTTCTCTAAGCTAAAATCTTCTGGGGTTTGAATGCTTCATAGCTTTCTTCAAAAGCAACAATTTTTTTCGCAACAGCATTAACAATATCTTGTGCTGAGTAAGAACAACCAACTGATAATTTAAGGCTGCAGCCATAGCTTCGTAGGATTTTTGTACCAAACTTGAAAAATGGCGCCAAGAATGTAGTTTGTAATAACAAAAACACTTTCCATCATAACGACGCAGCTTGGATTTAGGATCATGTGACCCACAAATCATCTTGTTTCTCTATTTTTGCGATATATGAGAACACTTTCATCGCCAATCATCGGCGAGGATTGTCGACATGGTTTGCGGCATATGAGAACCAGGCCTAATCAAAATGATGGCAACTAATCTAAAAATAAAAAAGACATCATCATCTGTTGATATGAGCGATCAAGAAACTACTTCCACACCTAGTATGATAGAAAACAGTGAAAGAGATAGCGAACATGAAGTTAATATGGAGCCTTTCAACAATACACTGCAAAGGCAAATGCTGGCAAAAAGACTAAAACTTCCTTTGTATAAAAACGAGGACCTATAATTGATAGTGCTGATGAAGAAGATAACTAATAAGTCTCTGTGTCAAAAAAACTTTTTTGCACCTATTAAACTTTTTCTTCCTCTAATGATATACAAATAGATATGAAGAAACTGAATTCTTTTTCTATGTGCAGTAATGGCAAGCAATAAAAAAGGAACTTAAGCAATCAAAAGCAACGCCTACAACTTCATCAAGCAACATTAGTCCAACTAAGAAGAAAAAGAAGAAAATAAAAAACATCCTATCAGCATTTATTTGACTAAGTCCTTGAATCTGATCTAATTTCGGAATGTAAAAAAATTTCTAAATCTGCCGTAAAAAGATTCTGCTGTTGCAGCAGATGCTGTCAATGCAGTTGTAATTGATAATTGAACAGCAGCAACAACAACAAGATCACAACACAATAAGTATTGTATAGACTAATGAAAAACATATTAAAAACAGATAAAAAATATTTTAATTCCAAACCATAGTTTATCTTTTGTTTTCTGCGTCGCGGTGTTCCTGCTTGGTTTATTATATTTATCTCTTCGCCGCAAGAAAGACTTCTACACGCAGCAGCCAGTTAAGTGGTCTTTCCTTTCTCAATTTATTAATGAAAAACCTTATTTATTCATTTATATATAGAACTAGAGTTGTATAACACAGAATCGATGAAATACAGAGAAAAAAGAGCAAAAAGCACATGGAAAATTTGAAAGGTTGTAAAAAGCAAATGATAGAGAAAAGAAAAGAAATTTTCAACATCAATAGAGGATTCAAAAGACAATACAGCGTATGAAAAAGATTTTAATTATCAATGGTGTTACTTTGAGGAACATTAACTATTCCCTACTTCATAACGAAAGGAATAACAAATTCTGCAGCTTCTATGGAACACTGTTGGTGTTACTGAAACATTTAACAAGCTACATTAATCAGATCTCAGTGCTGGTGGATGGATTACAATTGGATAGACTTTTTCATAACATATTTAATCTTGATAATAATTCATTACTCTCTAAAGGAATAAATAAACATCATAAAAAGCTGTAAGAACTTTACTCTGTACTAAATTAATAAATAACTGTCATATAGTAGGAGGACCATGAATTATATTCGACCATTGAGGAGAAGGTCTAATAGAAGGACATGACTGTGCTGCTTTGCATTATTATTGTTTACAACAAGCAATGCCCACAGGACAACCTATAGTATGGAAAGTACATGAAAATCTAATAAAAAGAAGAAACTAGGTATTCTAATCTGAATTAATATAACTCTCATCAAAACTAACATCTTTTTCTAAACAAAAAATATGCTAATGTCATTTGTTTACATTTTTACAGCATTGTATGCAAAAGTATTGTCACAGATCAATTTAATAGAATTGCATATGAATTCAATGGTTTCTTTCATGCTTGTGAAACATGTCTAAGTAACAATGATATTACACAATCTGCCTTGCAATATGAAAATGAAAAACTTGTCAGCTACAGAAATATGTGCTTTTGATAAAGCTAGAGATAACTTTCTTGCAAATCGAAACTATACCATGATCCACGCAAAAGAATGCGAATGAAAAATTTGTAAACAGTAATGCTGAACATGAAATACATACATTCACAAAAGAAAACAGGCTATTCAACAGCGGTAAATTTCAAATAGTTTTAGAAGTGTTACTTGATGATATACAGCATGGTTGGGTATTTGGTGCATTAGAAGTTTATATTCATTCTCCAGATGAACTATAGAAAAAATTGCAAGAATTCACTCCTATTTTCAAGAATGCATTGTCTCATCGAATACATGCAAAATTTGGTACAAGAATGTGGATTTTCTACAGCAGATAGACTTTTATTAATCAACTCTTACTTTGGTAAAAAATATGGACTAAATACTTCACTTGCAAAACGGTATCTTGAACATGAATTAAAGATAACAAAAATCTACTCCTTCATTCAGTATAGTCCAAAGTAATATTTAAAGTAATATTTTAAGAATTCGTCTAAAACATTTCCAAAGATAAAGTTCCAGGAGATACAGATCGGTCTTCTATTATGCATGCAGAAACATCAAAACTAATCTGTAGTTCTGCATTTGGATTAACCATTATAAATAAAATGAATCAATGGAATGCCAAATAAACAACTAAACATTGGTCAAATACTAGACAGTCAATTAATGGATCATGGCGTTATTGAAGTAATCTCACCGAAATAAGTAATAAAAGTGGATCAAGCACATTACATTGGATGCAACTTTCCTTTGACGCCAAACTTCGAATGTTACAATTATTATTATGATTTCTTCTCCATCGTACTAATACCCGGTTCTTTCAAACTATGTGAAATGGACACTTTTAGCTTGTATACATATTTCAAAAATGGGAAATCATTCGAAGACAATGTAAAACCGGAATTTAACTGCAATGGTACAGATGAAAAACAAAAACAAGAATACTTAATAACTCCTACTCCTGAATTTGGTAAAAGAATTCAGGGAAAATTGAGCAGTATGAACAAGAAAAGGCCGCTCTAACGCATTTCTACTAAACGTGTCAATTTAAAAGACAGTACCAGTACCATCCCTTAATAGATTTAACAATGTGATAAAAAAGCTTGTATATTCTTCATTATTTTATTTGTAAACATATATATTTATCTAACATACAAAGATTTCAACAATTAACTTTTTAATTGGTTTTTTCTCTGTAAAAGATCATAGTATAAGCAAACTTGTCAGAAATTTGACACAAAGAGCAAAATTTTTTTAGTTTCAAAAACATGTTTCGATCATCCTGTGATCATCATCAGTTTAAATTTTACAAAATTGCTCAAAGAATTTATAGATCTAAGCACAAGGTCGTAAAAAACAATCGCAAATTTTAGCAAAAAGTAGCGAAATCAGTTTGGGTTAAAAACAAAAGGAGAATGAATTACACGTTCCTACAATAAGTTGAAACAATACAAAGACAAAGAAAAAAAAAGATCATTAAGAAAGCGCAAGATGATAAACTTGTCTGTTAAGGGATGGCTTTTCCAACCGTATGTGTATGGCTTCCTTAATCTTAAGTTAGTAAGATGTGGGAGAAGAATCTAGAATGGAAAAGCTTTCAGGTGAACAGAAATTCTTACAAGAAGAAGAACTTTCAAGATGCTTAAAGATGTGAGAGCTCTTATCCACCAATAAGTGTTCCTGTACACGTGTCTTGAGGTGTCGGCATGTTTCACCGATATAACTGGCATCACAGCCTGCGCAAGAGAACTTGTAAACAACAGGTGACCTGAAGTTATTGGGGATAGGATCTTCCACACCGAGCAGGTTCCTTACCTTAAAAGATGAAAACACAAGTTTAATATCTAATACCTTACAATATTTCCTAATAAATAGTTTAATCTTATTTTGCCCTACCCTTGAGAAATAAACAATAAATGGTAACGTAACTTGTAAAAACAGATGCTATCACTAACTGAGTTCCCTCCCGGGGCAAAGACTGGGGACAAGTGGCAGTAGACAAATTGATTTTTTCTCTGTAAACTTAATTTCTTCTTCTTTTTCTTCTTGCTAATCTTTCCATCATAACCTCTACCATTTAATTTTTTCTGCATCACCAGCAAAGCCCATTCCCGCTGCTAAGCCTGCTTTGCCGCTGACTTGGCACCTTTCATAGCATACTTTTTCAGGGCTGTTTTTGTCAAATTCTTTGCGGCCAATTGTCCACCTTTTTTATAGCTTGACATGCTGTTCTTCATATTGCTGTACTTGTTAATACTCCACCCACCTTGATATAATTTATTTATTGGTTTCATAAAGTTCTCTGCTTGTAAATTTGCTTGAGGCCATAGCGGAGTGACACTTTCATGTTTAATTCTATTTTGTTTCATATACACTGATAGTTTTGTATACACTAGAACAAGTTCTCAATTAGAAAAAGGTCCGCAAAAATCAATATGGACTGTATACCACAGTCCTTGTGCCAATTCAGACATCTTTAAAATCTCTGGAGTATTTGCTTGTTTGCTTGACACGGAAGGCATTTATCAATTGTCTGCTTTGTTATGTCGATTTTAAGCCATATTTACGCATTGCTCATTTCGATTTTGAATAATTTCAATAACTTTTTGCAGAGTTGCATCTTGTTTTGTTGCTTTTTTGATTTGTTTGATTGTCATTGCTTTTGGAATTGCATGATTTGCAAGAAAATTAACATATATCAATTCCTTTTGTAAAAATAACAACAAAGTTATCATCTTAAATACGAAGGTTCCATCATTCTATTCTTGCTGATGTCTTAGATTTTCTGTTTTCAAGAATCAGTTCAATAGGTTTGCAACCAGTGTACAACTGAAATTTGTTCCATATAGGTAAAGGTAAAGGCACTCAATTGCCCAAACAATTGCGAAAGCTTCACGTTCGGTTTGTGAATAACGTTTTTCCACAGCTGACAATGATCGGCTGACATAGGCTACTATTCGGCGGTCATCTTTCCCAGGAGTCTTTTGAGAAAGAATTGCTGAGAGCCCCAAGAGGAAGCATCTGTTACCAGCTCAGTTTGTTTCTTGTTGTCAAAGTAGGCCATGACATAATCACTGGTCAAAGCATCTTTAATATTTTGAAAAGCAGTTTCGTGTTCAATCGTTCAACTAAATTGAGAATTTTTCTTTGTGAGATCTCTCAATGGCTACATGCATCCTTTATATTGAAAATTTTTAGTAGCAATTGCTTACGGTATAATGGTTTTTCTGTTTCTTCTTCGTCTCTTTCTTTTATTGTATTCTGTAATGTTGTTTTTGTTTGTTTGTGTTGTTTTGGTCATTTTTTGAGAACACAAACCTCATTTTGCAAATGAGTGTATGCAAAATGATTTTTGACAGGTGACCCTACGTCAAAATCAGCTTTTCATGTCTCGGGCAGTTTTGGTTACTTTTGGTTACCATGCAAACATACATGCTACACGGGTCCTGTTGCTAACGAAATTGATGGTGTAGGCTTATCCCCTTATAGATTAGCTTTTGAGAATGGCCTTTAACTTTTTATAAACTAGTGTCTAAACACTTTGCTGACTATTTTTGTCTTCTTTATTTTGTTAAACTCTTTGCCAAACTCTGTAGTCAACCTTTTTTTTAAATGTCGTGCTCCTTCCATCATTTTATTCACAGCTTTTCTCTTTAATTTTTGTATTTGTTTAAGTGCTTTACCCACCGCAGCTTTTATTAATCCATCTGCTTTTGCCTGAGCTTATTTCAAAAGTTGTTTACCTGCTACTTTTTGAATAAAGCCAGCACCAAGTTTTTTATGTTTGATAAAGTTCCTGCTCCTCTTTAAAGGATTTTGCATAGATAATATTCCACCATGAATTCTATAAAATCCTCCTGTTCCTGTTGCATATTTATTGTCTCTTATAATTCCAGATATATTTCTTTGCACTTTAATTATTACTCCTATCTTTAACAAATACAAACTTATAATAACTTATACATGATTAAAATCTTTTTACTCTCTTCTTTTAAAAATAATTTGTAGGTATAATAAAAATCTCTATTCATTTTCTTATGCCATTATTCTGTCCCTTTGCACAATCAACACAATTAGAAAAAAAAATTAACCAATACCACAGACACTTAGTCTCTGCAGGCCTGCTCAAAAATTTTTTTTTCAAACTTTTTATTGGTTAACCTACGCTTAGTCTCTGCAGGGATGCTTGAAATATTTTTCGAAAAAAAATTATTTGCTTAAAACCTAACATTTGGTGGGTACCCACCATATACTACTCATCATTCTTTATCAGTTGCTTCAAAATATTGCATTTTAGACATAATAGCTCTTTAACTTTAAGGCTGCTATGCAGGCAGCCTAGTTTTACCATAGTACCAGATTAGCCTTGGCAAGACAAGAGCCTTCCTTCCAAGAATTCATCGCCTTAGTAGGAACCATGTGACCTGTCTACCATCGTTGAGCTTTTGCTAGAGTCCGGGGAGGTTTAGGGTATGCCATAGAGTACTAACTTCCCTGGACTCTAGCGAAATTCAGCGATGGTAGACAGGTCACATGGTTCCCGTGAAGGCGATGAATTCTTGGAAGGAAGGCTCTTGATAATCAAAATCAAAACTTTTTTAAGCCAAGAGAAAATTTAAGTTTTTAGCAACTAATAGGTTTGAAAACGCTTAGCAAAATCTTATAACAGTGTCCGGCCAGAAACTGGATCAATCCAAAGAGGTTGTGGAATGCCATGGAGGACTAACCTCCCCAGACTCAAGCGAAAAGTCAGAACTATTTTTTGAGACATCACATCACTTTATCGTACACTCTAGAGGTCACGTGCTTGTTGTGTTAGAGACAAAATGTTGGAAGAAAGAATCTTGTCTTGCCAAGACCAATCTGATACTATTGGCTGCCTGTGTATCAGGGTGCAAAGTAAAAGCAGCTGAGTGACATCTTGTCTTTCTAAGGCTAAACTGGTACTTATTTGTGCTGGAATTGCAGGTTTCAAAGGTAAAATATCGTAAAGATCCTGCCCGCATTGCAGGTGTCAACTTAAAAATTCAAAAACTAGTCTGCCATTAATTGGGAAGACCTTTTAGAAAAAAAAATGGTATATTCCCATGTCTTAAAAGCAATGAGCCAATATAAGTTAATTGAAAAAAAGTATAAGTTAAAGGGAAATGTTTGTTAATGTTCAAAAATGAAAATATCTGCTGGCAGTGTTGAAGTTTTTAATGCCGTGTGCATTAGTAGATAAGCTCAAACACCAAGTCAAGGAACACCCTTTGTTTGAGTTTTTTCTTTTTCTGAACAGCTTCTGGGGAATTTTGCCAAGAAAATTATACTTTTCCTGAGAAAGGAAAGACATATTCCCATAGGCATGATCGGAGAATATGTAAAACCAAAGCTTCTTGCCTACATGAAGTACCATGGCATGCTCATGGAAGGGGGAGCTGCTGCAATGTGATATTTGGGGATCTCCTTGAAGTTTGAGATCTGGTCCCCCATTGGCCATGTGGCCTGGACCAGGTTAGTGCACTGCAACATACAATTGCAACATGTATGCATTTGTTTGTGTGATCTTACTGTGGCACAAATGTGTGCTGCTACTCACTGTTGCACAAATGTGTGCTGCTTGTGATGAGATGTGAGATCACTGGGCACTGGTTTGGCCCTGAGATGAGCATAGCTGCGGTTGCTTACCTGATACGCTCTTAAACCGGAAATCGCTGTTGATTGGCTGATGCGATTTTCCCTAGCGACGTGGTAGCAACCGTTCAGTCGCGGTTCTTCACGGTGTGGAGCACAGTGAAACTCTCGTTGTTCAGGTTTCAAACGCACGTATTATCGATTTTTCATCATATTTAGCCTTGTTTACAGTTATCAACCTAGTTGTATATATTATAGTTGTAGTTTTATAAGTTTTGCCTCATTAAGTCTTTGTTTATCGCCCGAATTTTACATTTGCTATCGTACATCATTGATTAGGCCCACTACACGGGTTTACATAGGATACGGTTCTGTGAATAATTCTCGATATGGCACAAGAAATTATAACCTTTGGTGGAATAACGAAGTTTTTTAAAGATGCTCTAAACTGTATTGCAAAAGGTGAACTGAAATTCAAAGCTGATTTTGTACTGGACTTGCGTGTCATTGATCATACGATTTATGCAAAAGTCAGGGCATCTATGAAAGATAAATCCTACAGTCTTACTTTAACAGTTGATGGTGAAGGTGGTATCAGAGAAGGAAAATGCGAGTGCCCTCGTGGAAATTGGCTTTGCAGTCACATGGCAGCATCTGCAATCTATGCAAACAAGAAAGGTCTGTCCAAAACAGACCTTCCAAATTCGTGGATTGCAAGGCCGAAGAAAGCTGCAAAGCAAGATGCCAAGTCATATGCAGATTACTTCCCACAGCCAAAGTCAAATTTCAGTGCCATTAACCGACCTGTTAATGACACAGACAGGGAATTTGTTTTTTCAGCTTTGGCAGCTACTGCTCTTCAAGTTCCAATGCAGTGGATTGTGGGACCAGAGCCACCATCTCAAACACATGACCCAAGAGCACCTTGTTTAATTGAGGACATCATTGAAGACTTTGTTGAAGACAGAAACACGTTTCTTGCCAAATGCAAAGTTACCAATGATCAAATTCATTGGCTTGCTGAAAAGACCATTGAACAGCGAAAATCACAACTCTGGGGTCAATATCGCCGACTTCGCCTAACGGGAAGCAACTTTGGTGATGTTATAAAGGCCTGTGAAAGGAACAGCCAGCAAAATCGTCCATTCCCACCATCATTATTTAAGAAGTTGAGAGGAGAATACAGTATTGGGTCTAAGGATTCAATATTATGGGGGCAAATGCATGAGGAAGTTGCAATTGCTGAGTATGTTAAAATCACTGGCAATGCAATCAAACCAGCTGGGCTCTACCTTTTCCCTTGTGGTTTCCTAGGTTGCAGCCCAGATTGACTTGTTGAAAAAGCTGATAAAGGCAAGGGGGTCTTAGAAGTCAAATGCCCCTGGAAATATAGAAATATTACAGTTGAACAGATCCTTGTGGCAGAGCTAAAAGAAAAAGATCAAAAAGATAATTTTTATCTCACAAGAGAAAAAAAGTTGAACAAGGCACATAATTATTGGCAGCAGGTTCAGGCTGAAATGGCAGAAACTCAAGTTGAATGGGCCCACTTTGTTATCTGGACTACTAAAGGAATTGAAGTTGAGAGAGAGAGTGACTGGGAAAGTCATTATCTTCCAATTCTCAAAAATTTCTATTTAAATGAACTTATGCCAACATGCTATACAAAAGAACATGCAGTTTGAATATATGAGTTTCATGTTTTTTCAGTTACTATAAACATGAAATTGAAGTTAAGAGATAATGTGGGTTCGAATTTCAGTCTCAAATTTCAGTCTCTGAGTTCTCTGCGGTTGATGTGGATTTCACATAGTTTTCTAGGACACCAGAAATAATGGGTGATTGGAAATTCACTAGAACGGCACAAACCTGTACAATCTTACTTATAAAAGGCCTCAATTTTGCATTTGGATTATCTAAAATTTTATAGTTGCGAAGTCTTTCAATTGCTCTCTCCACGTGTATTCTACAACCTGCAATTTT
Organism: Chrysaora quinquecirrha; assembly: GCA_014526335.1. Classification (NCBI taxonomy): domain Eukaryota; kingdom Metazoa; phylum Cnidaria; class Scyphozoa; order Semaeostomeae; family Pelagiidae; genus Chrysaora; species Chrysaora quinquecirrha. The sequence continues at coordinate 11,527,942 of JACTAT010000037.1, forward strand.
TCTTGAAAAAATAGCCTCATTTTTGGAGAGCTGTGTTTGCCCGACAGAAAAGCTGGCAAGTTCAGAAATACGTTTTTTGGCATCAGATCATGAATCAGGAAACCCTTATCAGCAAGAATCAAGTCACCAGCCTTAAGATGGGTTATGATATTGGATTTATCAGTAACAACTTTGTCACTTGTGCTCCCAAGAAATGCATCACTAACAAATGTTATTGCCCCATTTGGGGAAACACCAATGAGAAATTTTGCTGTTAAGTTGTGCTTGTAGTTGCTGTATGATGTAAAAGCTGCTTGGAGGTCACTTCTTGGAGTGGCAATCTTAAACTCTGTGCAGTCAATTATAACTCTGCAGTTTGCAATGTCACCAAAAGATTCTGGCAAACTGCACTTATTCTTTTCTTGTGAAGGCAGGGCTGACATCATCCCATGAAAGAATATCTTATGCAAGGCATCCAGATATGTCATTGTGATATTCTGTATAGTTGACTGACTAACAGAATACCTTCTTGCAATATCAAAGTAAGGAAGATAAAGTTTCAGTCTCATAAGCAAAATAAGAAGTTGATCTTCCATACTTAAAGATACTACAGGTTTCCCTGACCAGTAATTAAAGGGGGAAAATCTTTGAAAAGTTTGGATCATAACTTCAAAAGCTGGTTTTTCAATTCCAGTGTAGCTCTTTACATCAGCATTACTGAGGTTCTTAAATAAAAAGCAACTTTTTTCCAATGATTCATTGACAAATTTAAGTCTCTGTATTTCAAAATTCAGAGCCTGCAGGTTCTCCCCATTAGCAAAGGACTGACTATGACTGTCAGATACAACTACTGGACAAGAAGTCTCAGTTAAGTCTCCAGAAACTTGGATTTCAGCGGCATTGGGTAGCTCTTGCTCAACACTTGTGGCTTGAACATTTCGATTTGCAGAGAAAGCCCGACCAGAGCGCTTTTGCATGCTTTCATCAACTTCATTGCCCCGAAGGTTTACACTTGGAACTGCATTCTTGAGCAGCCTTTTCTTTTTGAATATATTTGGGGTGTCTGTCTTTGGTACTGTAAAGTCCGAGTCTAAAAAATGCTTTGAACACACATATGAAGTATAGATGTTGGTTTAAAACCTTCCCTACACACTCGGCATATCCATGCTTTCAAGAGATTTGAATCCTTTGGGTATTGGAAAAACGACGTATCTGCATTACTTGAGGAAGAAGAATAACATCCGTAAACTGAGCAGTATTTCGGCATTTTTTCTTCAGATTCTTTTATCTCAATCACGATCAGAGGCTGTCCTATGGCCTAGGAAATGCCACGAAAGTAGAAATGTAAAATTCGGGCGATAAACAAATTCTTAATGAGGCAAAACTTATAAAACTACAACTATAATATATACAACTAGGTTGATAACTGTAAACAAGGCTAAATATGATGAAAAAATCGATAATACGTACGTTTGAAACCTGAACAACGAGAGTTTCACTGTGCTCCACACCGTGAAGAACCGCGACTGAACGGTTGCTACCACGTCGCTAGGGAAAATAGCATCAGCCAATCAACAGCGATTTCTGGTTTAAGAGCGTATTAAGCGAGTACTTCATGATAGACAATGAACTTTGAGACCATTGAATGATTGAGCTCTTGATATTGCGACATACAGTTGTCCATGGTTGAAGACTGGTTGGGGGAGGTAGACGATGTGACTCAACAACTCGCCATTAATAGCAAATCTTTCATATACATGTTCTTAGCATTTATACAGAAAGATAATCCCTCTTGACAAAATGTTGATTCGTTTCATACTGAAATTTTCATAGACATGTTCTGACCATCTTGATAATAAATACTATGTCATCTTTACATAATTCTGGTTACTTTTGTATCAAAACAGTCTTATACATTTTTTTTGCATTTCTATAAATACAAATCCTTTTGATATAATTTTGAATCGTTTCATACCAAAATTTGTATCAACATGCTATGATAATGTTGATATAAAATGCGTACAAGGCCCCTTTTTACAGAATTCTGGTTGCTTTCATATCAAAACAGTTGTACCTATTTGCAGCAATTCTATAAATACGAAGTCTCTTTTCAGGTTTTCACCTAATTTTGAATTGTTTCATACCAAAATCTGTGCAGACATTTTCTTAGCATGTCGATGATAGATACAAAATTCTTTTTACATAATTCTGGTTGCTAGTTTAGGGCTATACGTGTTCAGCATTTGTGTAAATACAAAATCCCTTTCAACATATTTTGGGTATGTTTTGAAACTATTTTTAAATCCCTTTCACAAGATTCAGATTCCCTTTCACAAGATTCAGATAAGCTGATTAGTTTCATACTATTCATATGCATACGGATGTCCTGAATACATGCATTTTACAGAGCATTTATATCAAAAAATAGCTTCCTACTAAAAACCAAGGCCTTTTTGCACAAAAGCTCAGAAGGAAACTTACCTCTTCGTTGTTGTTAATACCTTTCTTAAGTAATTGCAACTAAAATAAGAAAACAGTCTGGAAAATGCCAATGAAACTAAAACTTTCACAAAAACTGCAAGTCCAAAACAACACTTTTCTAAAGCCAGTGCTACACTCACTCATGGAGTGAAAAAAAAAATTGGTAAAAGCATGTTTCCCGTGATATAAGGAAAAGTCATGGGTCCACATCAAATGAAACAATAGAAAATTTGAATTTTAACAATGGATCTTATTTTACAGGGCATCATAAATTGAGATGTTTGTGTTAACAAAATAAATCTTGTTGGTAAACAACTTCCACCAAACAATAGAAATCAGTAGGCGTGCACGCAAGAAACAACACTGTGACCACCATTCGAGCAAAACTTTTTCGAAGCAAGAGAAAGTCAACATTTTAACCCACTTATAGGTTTCAAAACGCTTAGAAAAATCTTTAAACTGTGACCGGCAAGAAACTGGATTTATTAAAAAATAAGCAAGCTTCTAGGTGGCCCAGGGGAAAAGCTTTTTCGGTTGAATCGTTTATAAGGCTCAGTACGGGGAGCAGAACAATTGTCAACCTGATTTGCATTTAAGCATATTAGTGATACAGGAAAGCAAATAACAAATCTGACTTCTGTTCTCTTTTTCTAGTCTGCTTTTTCTTTTATTCCCTTCTTTGGAATCTATCAAGACTCCTCCAGTCGGGACATCTCGTGATGTTGAAGATCCGTGTGAGCAAATGTTTTTCTTGTCAATGGATAATTCAGAAAACAATTTTTGACAACAGCAAGGGTGTCATGTGTCGATGAAGTAAGAAGATTCTAGGTCAAAAACTTTTGACATTTGTAACTTTCATTGCCTGATTTGTCTTGCGCAAAACAATGTGATTAATCTCATCTCAATTTCTATGGAGTATTGTATGTTTTAAGACAATGTGAGGATAATTACAAGGAAATTATTCAATCCAATCTAAAATGATTATTTCATGTAATCTGATTTGTCGTTTGTAAAATTCTATTTATGTTTATCCTTGATTATAAATATTGTAACCAATAGGTAAGTGTAGGAATTGTGAAGATTTGTTACATTCGTATCTACGGATTTGTGGGAGGTCCAAGATTTTGGCTTTTTCGATTGTTTGTAGGATCATAGTATGGGGTACATCAGACTTTAATGGGACTGCATCCATGTTATTATTACAAAACGTCAATTCACGCTCATTTCTAGGTGTGCTTCTCACATAAAGACACCAGGTAGAATCAGTCTAGAGAACTAAGAATGCAAGGCTTTAAACATATATGCCCTACTATAAACTTTCTATATGTTATTAAAAATTAGATTAAGATGAGTTTAGCAACTGCACCAACCAATTCTTATTGCAATACTTTTGCTTTTAATTTGCAACTATAATACAAAAGGGTTCAACAGGAAAAAACACCTCACTGGAGCTGCTTGCTGGAACTCCAAAGAATTCTTGCTTTGAGTTGAATAAAATATATAATAAAAGGAACAAGGCAAAATGGCACAGAAAAAAACAACAACAAAATCAATCTTGTTTGCGAATAATTCATCCTGCCATGCAGGACTTCATCAAGGCTACTGAGAATAACATCTAGCAGATATTACAAATCAATCGAAGATATACAGTTTTCTGTGCCATTTTGCCTTATTCCTTTTATTATATAATACAAAAGGTTGAAAAGTGATCCACGCTTATCTAACATTAATCTTTTTAAGAAGGCGTTCAAAATATGCAGTGCATTCTTCAGTTTATATTTAATTATTCAATTATTTCCAAAGCCATCAGTGTCAAATCAAATTTGATTTGTAGTAGCTAAGAAATGTTACACCAAGAAATGATGTAGCTTTGCGTCATATGTTTATCTATTACACCTTTGAGTGTATAAGACATTTTTGATGAAAGGCCACCATTATAAAATTTTACAAAATTTGGAGCTACAGAGTTCATACTGTCCAATTAATAACAGGCATTCCAACATAGGAAAATTTTTGTAAGTGCTTGTATTGATAAATTGATGAGTGTTTCCAGTTGCCGACTTTTTAAGAGCTATTAGTCTGGATGAAAAGTTTTACCCCCAGTGACATCTCACAGTCAAAGCCAGTTTTAGTATTGGCAACTTTGAATGCTCATAAAAAGGCAATAGTGGAAGAGCCACCGTTAAACTCTACAAGTAGACTCAACTTCGGGTTTTTTAGTTAAGCATCTTGAAATTATGAAAATTTTAATCATGCTGGCTTTTTGTTAAAAAGCTGTAGGTACATCATTTCTGCATAGGTGACTTTTGAGTATGCAAAATTTCAAAATCAGGAATAACATAGATCATAACTTAATGTTCCGTAGGTTCTGTTTTCGCAAGTTTCATTAGTTATCAAGAGTTATATTTGTAAATATTAGACTCTTTCTCTGGTTTTGTCATTGAACTTTTGTAAATTACTGTAAATCCTCAAATTGGCCCCCCCTCAAAGGGTAAAAAAATGCTCCCCTCGAATTAGCCCCCACACTAAAGCGAGAAATTATTGACATTTTTGCCTTATGAATTTATGACAGAAAAATGCATTCTCTATTCCAATAATATATCATGCTTTTGCGAATAATGTTTCAAGCCACCTGGTTATAGCCCCTATCTCAAATTAGCTCCCCTTCCAAAATAAGTAAAATTGCTCATTTGAGGATTTCCGGTAACTATAATTTTTGGATGGAATGAACTGTTACTAAAAATTTCCATTCTTTCATTCTTGCTCTCAGTACTCTGAAGTTCCTGATAGCCCATCGGGGAGAATTAGCAATTCATCATACTAATGGTAATTTCTTACTGGCTGAGCCCTATGGGATGGAGTGTGGTAGTTGCGGAGATTTATTCTGATTCTTTCAGCCTTTTGTTCTCTTTCTTTCAGGTCCATGGAAGAAAATTATGCTGTGTATAGTACATGAGAAGAGTATTGTAAAGAGGGATATATAACTGGCTGACTTCTACATATTTTAAAATTAGTTCAAAATCAGCTTGGGAAGCAACAAACAATTCACCCTCACAGTATCCAGTCCTCTCTAATTGATGCACATATATGTTACCCAAAGAAGCGCCCTGTGATCCTTCTTTTTCACTTATCCTAACTAGCCTTCATATTGTCTTGGATGTACCTTTCAAACACTTCTTTCTCTACTAGCTGCCATATTTTAAAATAGATGGAAATTACGACAACAGCACTTTTTTCTGAAAGCAAGTAGAAATGCACCTTTGTGTTGTTTCTGGAGCAGCAAGCACTTCCAGCAGGTAATATTTCTGTGATCCGTAATAAACCACAAGGTTGTATGCCTCATGTCAGGGTGGGCATTTTTTTGGTCTTGTATACTCTATCAGAACCTATATCTTTCTTAAGGCAATCAACTAGCATACCATCTGCAGGGACTTCAATTAGTGTTTACCATTTTTATTGTGAATTAACCCGAAATGGACGGTGCACCTTTTTCAATATAATCAATTCATAGAAGAGTAGAGGTTTACCATAGGCAGACAACATTGCTAGAGCATGCGTTTCCTTTCACTATCCCATACGATTGTGTGAGCAAGTTCAAGTGAAACCTGAGTTGCTTGACCGGTTTTGAGCTCATTTTCTTTAAGAACTCCCTTTGCATTCTTCACTGATGACACATCGAGTCTATTATACAATTTGCTTCCTATTCCTTTGACAGATGCTTGGGAACACTGCTCCATCCATCCATCGATGCCTGATATATGTTGGATTGGTTCTAAATATACTCAAGTCATTAGGATCGTACAGTTCAATATTTCAGTACAGATAACAACTTGGAGTGTTATCTAATAACGATATGAGATTGAGATAGAATCTCCTCCTGTATATCACAATCTAATATCCGGATTTTGTACAGAAGCGCAAATGATGTACAATTTTAGTATGAAAATAAGTTATCTTGATCTTGATAATGGCTTTATAGTTACCTGTTTCATCAAATTCCGCAAGTGTAAAAGTGAGCAAATTATAACTGGATGCAAATTTTTCAGCTGGCTTATGAATAGCTTGCAAAGAATATTACATAAACTGAAATAACTACCTGGTAGTTAACATCTTCTTACAAACCCCTCCTCTTAAAAAAACTATACTGTTTATCTGGATCTAGAATCTAAAATAAAAGCTGTAACAAATGGGCCTTATCAGATCTCATTCTTTTTTATACAATAACAATTACAATCCATGGAAGTTTTTAACTTAACAGCCTAGTTTTATGTAATATGCTTTAATTTTACTTAACAGCCTAGTTTCTGTCAGTAATATTTGTTTTTTTTACCCTGATCTCTTCTGAGACAGAAAGTATTCCTAGCCTTAAGACTATGGCATATATAACTATCATCATTCTGTATCCTTTTTCATAGTGCCATTGTTAAAATTCCTTACATGCTTGTTAAACATTCTCCTAAGAGCTTTGTTCCAAATTAGAAACATGCTGGGGGCATTCAGGAAAAATAGTATGTTATTTGCTTAGTTCTTTAATTTAATACAGTCTTTTTGCAAACCATGAAAGTTTGTTGATTGATTACAATTCTCAGCAAGTCTAATAAAATTAAGATCTCAATTATAACGTTACGAGGTAGTGGTAGGTCCTGCTTCAGTCACTTCAAGGGTCGAGGTGTTGGTATCTTACCCTGTGGCTTTTTTGCAAGAATCACATTTAGCAAGTGTTTCTTCAATTTCTTCAATATAAATACCTGTGGGTGTAAAAATTTGAAGATGTTTAGCTTTAATGAAAAGTTTACATAATAAACGATTCAATTGGTCTTAATAATGAACCTCAAAACTAACATGATTATCTTTCGCTTCCTTTCCATCTTTGGTAATTGGGTTTTTCAAACAAGCGTATTTGTTGCAGAGAGCTTTAGACATCTCCTCTAATTCAGTAGCTGTAGGCTCTCTTGGTACTTTTAAATTGCAACACATAGTTCTAATGTTTGAGATTGTATTTCTGATTAACCTGTTAACCAGTTCTGAAGACATTGATAGCCTAGAAACTGATCAACTATCTCACTGTCTGAATAGAGAACAAAAGCAGGTGATGTCAACTTTAAAATATTTGCTCCTTTGCTGTTATCAGGGTGTTTACTAGATGGGCTACTCTGTCTTGAAGATGCCACTGAACCACTGAAAGAGGATAATTCAAATTTTGCAGGCAGAATGCTTTCTGGTCTCAAAATTGGGCATACAGTAGATTTTAGCACAGGTGTTGATGGCTTGTTTCCAGCTGACTCAGACTCAAAAGGTAGCAACGAGTCATTGAAGCTGCTGTCCTCTTTCCAATAACATAGAAATGTATCGATATGAATTATAGTAAAAAACCAGAAAAGGGAAGCTTAAGTCCTTGAAGAATGAAACATACACCAGAATTGGCATAAAGACTTATAGGGGCATAAAATAATTTATTACATTAAATTCCGTTAAACCTAATTTATTCATATCAAAAAGCATATTCATAAAAATTGCATATCCAAAAGCATATAAGCCATTCCCAGAAAGTTTTGTTCTTTAGTAAAGAGAATAGATTAGTGGCATGAAATATTAGTGATTTTTTAAATTAATTGAAACTTGGGAATTTGTTTGGAACCATGTAGGTTAGACAATGCCTAACCTTGGCTGATAAGAAAATTTCAAGTCTTTGAAAGGGTTCGAGAAAAAAAATGCAGTTGATATCAAAAGAGACTCACTATTTACTCTATTATTTTCCAAACTCTTCTTCTCACCAAAAAATTCTCCACTCCAGGAAAAAGATCATTGAGATCTTCTCTTGAAAAATCCAAAAGCAGTTGTGCGTCTACACCTGCAGCTGAATGCAAGAAAATTTCAAAAAACATCAAAGTTATAACATCCATTCACTAGTGGCCACCTCTGTTGCCCACCAATAAAAGTGTCCAATTTACTCAAATAAAAAACCTATTGTTGAATCAAAATTATTGAATCAAAATGAATCGAGATTAACAGAAAATAAGATAATTTTATTTTGATCAAGATTTAAGTTTAATCTGAAAGAAAGCTCTTTACAACAATGCATACCACAAACTATCCAGGTAGAAACTAGATACAATCAAAAACAGCCAAGAAATTTAAGGCCTCTCCTATTGTGAATTTCTCTGTGATCTCAACGATTTACATTCTATGTCCTATCATTTTAAGCTCAGTTATATGTCTTTAATGGCCAATTGATTTGTAAATTCTTCCTAGGGAGTAGCAGTCAGTGATACCCCACTGCCATTTCGAAGTTCATATGCAAGAAACCTGTGATGCTTATTGTATACCTGTGATGCAATTTAAATTAGCTATACTTTGGATTTGTAGAGTGTGTTGCCTTTCCAAAATCTGTAACCACGGGAATTGGGACCCAGTCAGTGTTTCTTAACAATATGTTGTCTTCCTTGAGATCATTGTGGAGGATGCATTTTAGTGCAGAACTGATATGGCCTGAGCCAACAAACATGAAATTTTCATCTAATCATTTCCAGACAGCTGACTTTCCAGATTGCTAAGTTCAGAAAACATTGTCGCTGTAACATATATTCCATTGACACAAGTGGCAACCAACTCTAAAACCAGTGAGTTTTGGTACACAACAAATACATATGGGAAAAGGTTGCTCCCATTGAGTGAGCTTAGAATTCTAGCTTCACTAATGGCATCAAAAGATGCTATTCTCGGAATTTTTACTGCAACATTTATCTTAAGTTGTGAAAATAGGCCAACTTTCACGATTCCAAAGCTACCTTTACCAAGAATTGGCCCAGTGTAGGGGAATATAATTGCTTCTTCCAGTAATGTAAAGCTGTGACCCAACTTAGAAGCAAGATAGGCATTTTCATCTACAGCCTTCTGTGATAAGTATTGTCCAACACATCTGGTCTGAACTGATGAAGTATTAAGATCAAATCTTATCTTAGGCTTCTTTCTGTACGACTGAGACTTGTACATACTCAATGCATCGTTACATTCTTGCAATTTCAACTTCAGTAACTTATTTACTTCTACAGGGTGGCCCGAAAATGGACCCCAAACTTAAAAATTTATAAATAAATTTTTCTTAAGTAGGAATTTCATGAAATGTATACTACATGATATTCAACTCAAGTGAGATATTTCTTTGAAATATTGTGATTATATGGGCTAGCATCTATGAATAAATCGACTTTAAAACTTTTCTGTCCAAAAACATATTGTAACAAAATATGCAACTTCATATCCTTACGTAACAAAACAAGAAAATCAATAATTCATTCTTTCAGTCAAATGATATGTTCAAATGTCCTCCATCCTGCTCAATACACTTCTCTAATGCGACTGGCCATGCATTTAAGTAATGAGCTTGACAATTTCGCGCTGGGATAATGAGAACCATCAGGGCGCGATTACAGTCCGCAATGATGGAATATTACGAACGTCTTTTCCTTGCACAAACAAGAGCTTGAATCCCCAATTGAATAATCAAGTCAGGGCTATTTGCTGCTCACTTCTCTTTTGAAATAAAATCTGGGACGTTCACTTCAGCAAAATCCTGAGTAGAGCAAAATCCTGGATTGCCAATTTCCCGCCAAAACGGCAGATTTTGGGACATCATAAATTTAATGTCTAATTATGCAGAGATGGAAGCTGTTATTATCAAGATATTACCACACGATATTGCCTTTGAGTTGAATATTACCTGGTATAAATTTTATAAAATTCCTCTTTCAGAAAAATTATTCAGAAAATATTTTCCTAAGAGGGTCCCTATTTTGGGCCACCCTGTAGTTTCCTTTTTACTTCTTTCTCTTTTTCTGTCTTCCTTAATTGCTTTGTATTTTTTTGCCCTTTTTTTTCGCAGCCTTTCTCCTTTGGTTATATTTACACTTTCCTAAAATACCAGGGGACTAAGTTCTAGAATGTGTAAGAATGTGTTCTAGAATGTGTAGTTCTAGAATGTGGTCCAATAATGTGTAATGTGTTCAGTCAGATATAACATCTTTAAACTTCATGAAGCCACAGAAATCTTAAGCCCTAGATACTTGTCCTATTCTTCCTTTGACATTTGTTAACACATTCTTGTCAAACCTTTATAATGAATATACCATTGAACAATAATGTGAATCACCAAAACAGTGAACCAACATATGGGTGCAGGCTTCAAGTTCTTCTATAATTTCTTATAAGACATAGTAAGACTCAATTACAAGAAAGTATACGGTAATAGTTAATAGTTAATTGTTTTTAAATTGAAAGGTGCCTTGGACAAGCCCCCTAAGTATGTGTTAAACATTCACCAACAAAAGATTCACTCTAGATACTGTTTCATCTTTCACTAGGAATGTAATTTTGTTTTTAAAGTCACTTCCAGCAGAAACTCTTGAATCTGAATATGAGATAATAACTGCAAGGAAATTCCATGTATCATGAATATCCCTCCAGGATGCCAAAAGCCAATACCTTGGCAGCAGCACCTGACACAGTGCTACCCTTATCGGCCCTTTTTATGCTGGCCCTAAATGGCGTTAATTTTAGCCTAGAGGTGTTATAAGGGCCGGCGTTAAAAGGGCCAAAAATTTGGAATTTTTCTCAAAAAGTGGCGTTAATTTCCACACACCTATTTTTGCTACCACACACTATATTTTAGGAATTTTCATAAACAGCATGAAAACAAAGCCATCTTAGCAAAAATGGAAACTTTCATCAATAAGCAAGTTCAAAAGATGGCAGAGAAATGTGATTTTGAACAGCAGCGATTGATAGGAGGGGAATGTTGGGAAGAATTTGAAGATGAAATAGACGAAGATTCAATAGGAGTGAAGTTCGATGATGAAGAAAACGTAGATAGCAGTGAGACAATTGTAATTGACTAACATGAATTATATTCAAGGTTATACAAAATAATAAAAGATGCAACAGTGCGTAAAAATATATTGTTGTTTTTTCCTTGTTCTTCGAGTGGCGTAAAACATGGCCCTAAATGGCGTTAAAGAAAATTTCAAGAGCGGCGGAATTAGGGCCGGCGTAAAAACGGCCGGCGTTAAATTAGGGCCGGCATAAAAAGGGCCGATAAGGTACTCTAACTCAGAAATAGAAAATGTTATCAAAATAGTGTGTTTTCTCTGCAAGTTTCACTATGAATTGGCACTGAGATACTTAAGGCAAGGGAATTCCATATAAAATAGATATCCCTCCAGCATGCCACAAGCCAATTCCTTGGCAGCAACACCTGATGCAGTATTGTTTCTCAAATCAAATCCAGTGAAAATTTTGCCAAACAAGTGGACATGGATGAGTGAAAACAATCTGAGCTACTCCTTAGTTAGTGATTGAGCAAGGCCTTACTGTTATCTGGAAGGCGCCAACTTCAAGATAGGCCTACAAGCTTATTAACAAACATCTTGATCCCTAATCTTTTCTAAATGCATACTGAGTGCTATTTTTAATTAATGCTTCTGTTCGTAATGGGCTATTCCATTATTTATCTATACATGGTAATTAAAGTAATAATTTGCTGAAGGTCATACCCCCTGGATATTGAACCTCTGAAGATGGAAGACCCCCTGGAAATTTTGAAATTTTTAGCAGCATCACTACATGCAAGAAATGTAATGGAAGTGGTAACAATTTTTAGAAACCCTGGGAATTTTTAGTGCTACCAAATGACCCCCCGGAAATTTTCTACCTTCATGCACGAACAGTATAGGCAGGGAATATTTCAATAACAATCTAATTTTCAACCTAACTTTGAATTTTATTACACATTCTGGGTAAATCGATAGCGCTGATTCCAAATCCGAGATGGGCCCTGTGAAATTTTGACCGGAAGTTGGACTTTTTGATGACGTCATCAAAGTACCTTTTTTGCCCCTTGTCTGCAGTATCTCTCTACTAGTGCATCCAAGAAGGTCGGTAACTACAAATATGGGTTCTCCTGACCTAGAGCTTTTGAATGATATATAATGAGTTCGATTTTACATTTCTTCTTTCTATGAAGACTGCTGAATTGATAGAAGGCCCTGGAAACTTATAATGCATCCCCCATATATAGGTAATGGAAGTAAAAAAAAGTTTCCTGATGCCCTGGAAGATATAGATATCCGTGGCAACACCCCCCCTGGAGAAATAACAAATTTTTTTATGCTCAGATCTCTAGGAAAATGGCTCTATGTTAATCTATAAACATAACCACAACATAAGAGAGCATACTTTGATTATTATACTATTACTGAAAATAATGTGTTTTATGCAATCCGAGAAAAGCGGGGCTTATTGGGCTATACAAAATTTATGAAAGAAATTACAAACCAACTCTACGTATGTAAAAAATATGCAAGAAAATACCATCAGAAATATAGTGAAAAATATAGCTAAAAATATAGTGAATAAAATATTTAGCAATAAAATAAAAAGGAAGAATGTATATCTTTTTTGCTTTTTGAAACTTTTATATTTTTTGCTTTTTTGAATATTTTTCAAGCTGGATGTAAGTAATAAATAACCAACCAACTCCAGTTAACAATGGGCCATCAATCGAAAGGGTTGGAAAGAAAATTATCCTATTTGCTTTAAATATGAACGAAACAGCACAGCACAGGAATGAATAGTGTGCAACAAAAGTATGGATTATACTTTTTCATTCTGAACCATCTTTATAAATTTACAAAGTAGGTCCGTGGAGTCAGTTATACATTCTAAAACCCAAACATTTAGGAAAATGTGGATGAAATCATGTAAGTCATTGATTCTGCGTAGAACCCAAACTCACAATCCATCAATTGATTTTTAAACATTGATACAGGAAAACTGGTGAACCATTCTAATGCTGATGTTTAACCTTATGTATGTCATGCATCAATAAATGTATTAAGCTAAGCGATAATATTTACACTTTTGACAATTAACAAAACCATTCATTCATGTAACCCTTGATTTAATTTTCATCGAACCATTTGCAATTTTCATTATCACATTAACTTTATAGATGCGTTCAGGCTCTGATGAGTAGAGAACCTTTATCCAGTCATTCTCAATGTCACTTTCTTGTACTATGGCGACATGCCATGCAGGTTTCCAGTCTGTGTTAATTACATCTTCTTTGCTACCGAAAAATGATCACGAAAATTGAATCATACAAATCTTGTGTTACCTCTTTAGTTGCTTCATTAATGCTCTGAAAGACATTGAGGGCTTTTGATGGCTTCCCAGATTGTTTTAGTTCTTCTCTAAAAAGGAAACATGAAAGTAGCTAGATTCTTTGCACTTAAATATTTTCAAATTAAAAAGAAGTGCGTTTAAAAAGTGAAGAAAGATTTATAACAACAATCTCTTTTGAAGCAGCAGCATTAGTCAGTGGCGTTGCTAAAGTAAATAAGATGTTTACCACAAAGGCTTCAGAACCTCGGTGATGTTAACCAAGCTGATATTACTCGGGACGCAGAGCTGACTCTTAGTATATGTTGCTGTAACACTGGCCATTTTGCGAGGCTCTTCTATGCTTATCTCTGGCATCTGTGGGGTTGGAAACATCCTCAATGTAATAGGAGCGGGTGAAACTTCGTTCCTCACAACTTGAAGAAACATGAATTACATACACTAGCCTATGAACTGCATCAGATGACATCTTTCAGCATGGTAGATAAGATGCTTTCTTTCTGCTCTAAGCAGAGAAACTTTTAGTGCCAACTGATCTTTGTTTCCCCTTGTGGAAATATTGTGGAATTCGAGGACTCTTCTTTGAGATGTACAAAACTTCAAAATTGCGATGAATAGCGGAATCATTTTCGGGCATACTTAAAAGCTTTTTTCGTCTGACACTCCTCAGAGTATAAACGTCAGGAACAGACCGAAACAATAGACTAAGGCGAAATTTATAACCAGATGCGGCTCGAAATGCATCAATCAGAAAGAACGAAAAGCTGAATTGGCATTGTGTTTTAAACACCAATCAGCTGGTCGGATACAGCGGGAGGACCAATGAATTATTTGAAGAGTCCAAGTGAGAAAACGAACTCTTTCTGTCTACACAGAACCGGCCTTTTGGTTTTGATGTAGACAGATTCCAAAACCCCTAAGTGAAACAAAGATCTTGCTTTGCCAATGATTCTGAAAAAATCCTCGCTGTAATTTTCCGCACAAATCGGGTTATCGAGTAGATATTGTCCTATGGCAGAATCATGTTTAAGACTAGGTTGTTGTTTAGACCCACGGGATGGTTGCTCTCTTTGCCGAAAATTATGCAGACGAATGTTAGTAGCGACATGCTGCTTTATCCTATCACCTAATCTCTGGAAGTACGACCTATGTACCTGGCATCACACCGGCACGAGAATTCATAAATGACCAAACTTTTTTGTGTGGTAGGTACGCAATCCTTTTGAATGGATGGTAGAACTTTCCGAGTGCCAAAAACTAACCGAGGGTTGGCAGCAGCGAAGCACTTAGTAATGGCCTTTTTAATTTGACTTTCCAATCGCAATGAGACGTTTCCTATCCAAGGCATTTTTAGGTAAACAGGGCACTTTTGCGGACCATACTTTTTATCAGCCGAAGAACTTGCGATCTTCTTGCGAAAACAATCTGAAATGACGTCCTCAGGGTAACCGTTTTCAATGAGAATAGACCGTATTTTATCCAATTCCAAATCAAGCCGAGATTTAGAGCAAATCATAAGTGCCCGATGAACTAGCGTGTTGATGAGGTTAATTTTCCTCTGTTTTGGACTAAAGGAATCCCACCGTGTATAGAGGCAGCTAAAGGTTGGTTTCCTATATATACTGGTGAGAAATCCAGTAGCAGTGTTTTCAACAAAGACGTCGAGAACGGCAAAGAGTTGTTTTGCTCCTTTTCAAAGTAAATTTTAGAGACGGATGCAAGGCGTTGAGTTTTGGAGGAAAAGCGTTACAATCGGACTCTTTTTGAAAATGGCGAAAGTGTCATCAACATATCGAAAATAAACCGGAGGTTTTGATGTGGAGCGAAAAGTTGACCTTCGAGAAACCAACAAAGATGTTTGCTAGCGCTGGTCCCAATGGGCTCCCCATGGCGACTCCGTCCTTTGTCGGTACATCTCATTGTTGAAGCTGAACTCTACCGACCTGGTAGCAGACTCCATCAATTCGACAAATACCTCCTCAGGGAACGGCGGACTGACAAGTTCACCCGGTATAGAGCTCTAGCGCAAATCCCGATAGTATCATCCAAAGATACGTTAGTGAAAAGACTGCTGATGTCGAAGGAACACATAAACGATTTTGTCGGGTCTAACTGAAGGTTTTGAATAACGTTAGCAAAAGAAAAGAATCAAATACAATTTTAGAATAAAGTTCCAAAACAGGTGCTAAAATTTCCGAAAGCCATTTAGCAAGCTCATGTTGAGCTGAACCAACCATAGATAGAATAGGCCTAAGAGGGACCTTGGGTTTGTGAGTTTTAGGTAGACCATACATCCGTGGGCGCTGCGAACCCATTGGTCGGATCCTATCGTAAATTTCTTGAGTCAATAGTTTTTTCTTGACCAATTCAAGCAACCGTTTTTGAAGTTTCTGCTCTATTTTAGCCGTTTTATCGTGCTGTTTGACGTTGCCTAATTTTTCAAATTTATTTTCATCATTGAGCACGTTGCCCATTTTCGAAATATAATCTTTTTGGTTCAAAATAACGACCCCAGATCCTTTATCAGGTTTTGTGATAAGAATCTGTTTGTTGTTTTGGAGGGATTTGATCGCTTGAAAATGTTCCCTATGCATATAAAAATCCGTGAGGTCGATAGGTGTGCCACAATGAGCATGAGCTACATCGTTTAAACGGGCTTTGTTCTGTGTAGACAGAAAGAGTTCGTTTTCTCACTTGGACTCTTCAAATAATTCATTGGTCCTCCCGCTGTATCCAACCAGCTGATTGGTGTTTAAAACACAATGCCAATTCAGCTTTTCGTTCTTTCTGATTGGTGCATTTCGAGCCGCATCTGGTTATAAATTCCGCCTTAGTCTATTGTTTCGGTCTGTTTCTGACGTTCATACTCTGAGGAGTGTCAGACGAAAAAAGCTTTTAAGTATGCCCGAAAATGATTCCGCTATTCATCGCAATTTTGAGGACTCTTCTCAAAAATGAAATACTCTTCATGCCGGTCGCGCTTGTTGGTAAAGAATTCATATTTCCGTTGTAGCGATTTGTGCTTTCTGAAAGCTGAAATTCAATTGTAAGGATAAGAAGAATTGTTAACTAGTACCACCTTGTAAATGGCAAATCTAAACATGCAAAATGATCAATGATGTATTACCCTGGGTACCAGACTTTCAATATCAAGAAAATGAAAGTCTGGTCTCAAGAGAACCTAGCCTCATTTCCATGTTGTGTAACTGACCAATCAGTAGTGTGCGTTCACATTTTGTGCACGTTCAAAGGTCATGTCAAGACAATAGAATTAAGAAAAATTAACTGTGGGATAAAAATGCAGACCAGGACCAGAACCAAATTCTGAGAACAAGATGGCGACGGCTGACGAAAGCAAATTGAAAGTTGCCGTAAAGAGACACTGTAAGATCTCGTTTCCAAATGTGGATGATGTATCGAGCATGCAGTTTGAAGCCCTACGCTCTTTATTTGATTGGAAAAGTGACACATTTGCCACTCTGCCTACTGGCTGGACATTGCAAATCATTGATTTTTCAGCTTTGCGGTGCCTCATTGCGAAGAAGTCGATGTTTTTAGGCCACTCCAAGTCCAATTCCGTAATAATTGTTATTTCACCCCTGTTGGCGATAATGGATTTGCAGGACAACAACAAAGGAATTTTTTGACTTGTATATGTCACATCAAGACAATTGAATTGAGAAAAATTAAATATCAGTATGACAACATTAATAGCCGGATAGGGTAGTCATTTTTCATACAATAATGTTCAATGAGGCTAGGCTAGCGCTAATCAGTCATACCAGTTTTAATTAATATGCCACCTGAGAAAGACAAAGCATGACATCTCAGCATTGGTACCCTCGTTTAGATACCTGCATTTTGGCTTGATTTTCTACTCCACTATAATAACTAGTAACTTGCCATTTTCCTTGGATTTACTCTAAAACCTTTAATTCATTAGCAAGTCTCCAAATACGAGTCATCATTGCTGGTTTCAAAGGGGTAATTAGATTCCATGCCCATAGTTGCCTATTTGCAACCTGCATGCATGATGATAATGTATTATTTTAGGTGTCTTCAGAAGTAATGAAAATATGAATAAGGTGTATCAAACCAATGAAGTATTTGTAAAAATTGAAATGTGGAATAGTTCTATTTATAGGTTCTCTATTCTATGCTGTACATTCAACTCTTCTTAATGTAGAAGAGAAAAAGGTTTTTGCAAATGCTTTTACAAAAAGTAACATAAAATTTAGAAAAGTGCCCATTAAACCCTAATACCAGTTGTCGCAAGTGACAATCAATTCTTTTTAAAGGGTCCCATTTTTCAAATGCTTCTTGCATCCCTGTTATTTGAATCATGTGGCATTTCATCAAAGTTCAAATGCGTAGCATATCATGCCTAAAACTGGAAAAATTGCAAACAAAAATTATGCTCTGCATACTCTGCATGGAGAGGGTCTTTCGGATGCATATAAGGCATTTCCCTCATCTTCAACAACACACATGTTGACACTTTCATGTTTTGTGAGAGGCACTATCAAAAAGCAAAATATTTGTGTTTGCAACAGTTCATTATTAAACAATTTGAAAACTATCACAAAAAATATTAAAAGGCTAAATGCTACTAAGCACAAGTCTGCAGAGTATGGCAATCTTGTGAAGACTGTGGGGCACAATTAACAAAAGTTGGGGATCACTTTTGAGCCAAAGTGCACAGGGTACGTCAGCAACTGGGCACAAATCAGGGGGTTGGAGAAAAACGTAATACACAAGTCTGAGATGAACCATTATCACAAAAAGGTACACATATCACAATCACATTTTTGTTGTCTAGAGAGGATCCTTCTGAAGTTGTCCAAGAGCACCTTAAGGGCACATTGGCCATACTCTGCAGGCTGAAAAAAATATAATTTTCTAAGGTTTAGGTATGGCCTTAGGTATTAGGTATTCAGCATTGTGATGCCCATAATTGGCTTTACTTATTAGTGATAACATGGATATAGAGGGCAACAGTAACATTTGCCCACACTTGTTAACAAGTTGTTTGTGCATCACCACATCTCAATTGCAGCAAATCGTACATTTGGGTTGTAGTCAATTTGTTCAACTCAAGGTAATGATTTTCTTCATAAATCAGAGTAACCTCAAATTCAATTGGCTAAGATTTGGTATAGGAATAGGCTAGGCCTCAAAGGCCTGTCATTGGTTTGGTGCAGCCCGTGCAGCTGACTACTGTCTCCGCACAACTCTGGTAGATGATACCACTGAAAGTAGTAAAAGCTCTGCCATCCTTTAAACAATTGAATGTTCGGCATTCTTTCTAAAGTTAGGTTTGTGTTATTCTAACACATACTGGCTCGATAAAACTTTTCCTGACTCAGATTTCGAAAATTGTCTTCCTCCATTTTCTTCTTCTGATAGTCTGAGTCTGACAACAGCAACAGTTCAGAAATCCAGTCTGCAAAATTTCCATTGCCAGAGTGTTTAACGGATGACTGATTTAACATGGAAATGAGGCTAGGTTCTCTTGAGACCAGACTTTCATTTTCTTGATATTGAAAGTCTGGTACCCAGGGTAATGATGTATACGTTTTTCAAAATTTTAACCGAATAGTAACAGACAAAAATACGCTCAAACGTTTGAGATCAATCAAATTTGCTCAAAATGTATTTTAAGAGGCGTGCAGCAAAGGGTGCCCAAATTTTTATGAGATCACAATTGAAGCATTTAAAATCTCGTACACCCTCGTGGTAAATTATATTGAAATCCCTTGAAAATCCTTTGTTTCAACAGCTATATTATACAGTTTTTCGAAGAGCGCAATGTCCCTCGATTACACCCAGAGATTTTGGAAACTAAGACGCAAAATTTTAAACTTGTTAAACTTAAGCTAAAACAGATACCTCAAAAAGTACCAGATATGTGGGATTAACCCCCCTCCTCTGATATCGATGTGTCATGGAAATCTCTTGCTTGTGGTCTTAAATAAGTAGAAATCAAAGCCCACTTACATCTAATCCATTTTTGACAGCAATTTTCTCAGCTAGCTCCAGCTTATTGCCCAAAGGGGATAAATTCTGTTCCTCGCATCTTTTTTGTAATTCTTTTTTGGTATGTTTATAAAGATCAAGAGATCTCAGCTGGTCTCTCAGTATGTTGTTCTTTAATTCTGCGACAGCTTGTTCTCGTAGAGTTTTACTTCAGTTACTACAGTTTTACTCGTAGAGTTTAAGTAATCTTTTACTTCATTGACTCGTACCCAGGTCAAAAATGCAATACAAAAAAAATACTTCTTCACAAGGATCAGCCAAAATGTCGAATATCATTGAAAGAATCTTAGATGGAAGGAATAACCCTGGCTGCTTATCTCCAATTCCTTCTGGCACCTTGGTTCTTACCTCCAACAGCATGTAATGTAACTCTGACGTGTGCGACCAACTCAGGGAGCGGTTGTTTCGGGAATAGACGCTCACATCTGCTATCACTGGCTATACTGCATGTTGTGTACTTATCTTTCCATGTCTTTTCTGCATTCTGAAGATCAGCATAGTCATTTGCGTAGGTATTGGAAAAGTTGTCTTCTATTCCCCAAACGTCAGAGAGCTGCTTCTTCAAGGAATTTTTTTTGGCTGAGTATGAAAGCTCGCACTTACTTTTTGCAGCTTCATTCAAAGAGAGGAAAGTTTCCAACCTTTTTCGTCATCGAAAACATATTCTTCCTCCTTTACACCTCGCAGTGCTGTCATTTGTTGTCCTGTTTTGATAAAAAATTTACATAGTTACTAAACCATAGATAGCCATAGATAATGTTGGCAATGTCTAGTAGTTTATATTCATTTAGAATTGTTACTATAGTTCGAATCCTAATTTTGGTTATTTTCTTATATTGATAAGAATCTAATTTTTGAACAAGTAAAAATTTCTCAATAAATCTAAATTTTCTCTTCAACTGTCCCAGGTTTTTCATCCAGTGATTTGGTTTTTGACCAGGAAATTGCAGATGAAGAAACATAAAACAACAAATTGCTGCACTGCCCAAGGACCATGTCCCGATAACGTTTATTTAGAAATTAAGTAATTATGATAAAGGTCAAAATTACCAAAGTAATTATGATAAAAGTCATAAAGGCATACCTCCAAATTTTGCTTCTGCCAAACTGTCCACAACCTCATTTGCCATTGCCTCCATGTTTTCCATATGTTCCTTGAGACTTCCTTGGAAACAGCTTGGATTGAGTTGCTCTTGAATGGTCCGTTGCTTAAGAATATGCTGTTCTCCTGGCTGTGCAATCTTTCTACAAAATTTTTTTTGCTATGATACTCAGTGAAGGCTACTTGAACAGCTTTTTTCAAACCTAAGAATTTTCGAATACGAATTAATAACATTTGGACAATTGCACTGCAGGGCTGTTCAGCTAACCCGTTATCCACTATGTTGATTAAAGTCGACTTCAAAGTTCCAGTTTCGGCATTTCTTAAAACATGATCCAATTCTGGTAAAAGCAGCAGCTTGAAAAGCTCGTTCAGGCATCAAAACGCAGTGCTTAGTTCAAAGAAGCTCAAATTTAACATAACGACCCCTTTTCCAATTACCAAAACTCTTATATTCTTTCCATCAACAACTTTTTTGTCCGGTGCAAAAAGAGGTGTTCCATCGCCGTTACGGTGTGTACACGATTTTGATTCCAGGAATGATCTGGTAAAATGCCTCCTCTTTTCTTCCAGGTCTTTGCACACGTTTGATATTGACGTAGACGATGGCTTTAGCATCTTTCGAATCAATAATTGCATCAACAGGGCTGCAATCTTGTGAATAATGCAACATTTGCCAAAGACCAATGGAGATTCATAGCTAGCCTCGCTACACCGATTCTTGGAGGAGCATGAAGAGAAACACGAGCGTTTATGTTCTTTCCTTCGTGATGGCGCTGAGCTTGGGCTGTACCAGATTTGTAGTTCTACGTATAGTTGAAACAACTGGAAAGTGATATTAAATAGCCTTTTCTTTTTATGTAAACTTGGCAAATTGGGAGATGTCTATTTAGTTTTTCATACACGCTTTTCAACATTTCCTTTATCTTACTGCTTAATTGTTTCGTTTCTCTGTAGACCAAGGACACCTTTTGCGTTGCTACTATGGGCCCCTCTTTTATCATATATTCACCTGCCTTTATTACGCTTTCTAGATGTTGCTTATCTTTGGTTGCAGCTATTCTTTTCAGTTCTAACTTCAATCTACTAATATTTTCTTTCAAGCCTATCGATAATCCTTCATTTATGTTATGTTCCTTAGATTGCCTTACAGTGTCTCTTTTATCCTTTGAGCTTAGATTTTCCCTGAGTTTCTGAAACCATTTTCTTGGCATAGCAAGAGGCAAGCTGCAAAGCTCCTCTGCTTTGTGCACAGCATCAAAATTGAACTTATCCAACTCCTTGTCAATGGAGAATGTTTTATCAGCTTTTCTTATTTTAGGTTTTTCTGTGCCAAAATATTCATTTAGTGTCAGCATTTGCAAAGGTGATGAATGCTCCTTGCTGATATAGATGGATTCTTCTCTTGTCACAAGAGGCACCAAATGATTCGTTCTGAACATGGTTCCTCTTCTCCACCCCTCTGTGCTGGTCCACATTATTTTCAAATAATTTTCAATGCCTGTTTTGGAAGCTATCCTTGGTTGAAATGCTGTTATAAACCGGCAACAGACGATTATTGTGGTCTGGGTAAAAGTTTTCAGATCATTGCCCAGAACGGATGCTACACCCATGATTTACAAAGTACCAGCAGCTCTATAATTGATGGACGTAGAAGCTACCTCAATCTCAAAAGCCTTTTCGAATCCTTCTATGTCACCTCATTGGACTCTTTTTGAAATTCTGTAGTATCAAACAGATTTTCAGCGGAAAGTAAACTTTGCTTAGAGCTTTGACTGGGGATGTCAACTGATCTGAATGTAGGATGGTTTATATAGAAATCCATGTTGGTTGCTAACTCGATGCATGTGCACAATCTTAGCTCCGTGCTTAACTTATCGGAGCCATTCAGCAAGATGCTAATAGAGCTAAACAGACATTTTCCATCTCCTCTACTTGCTGTTATCGGCCTGATCTCATTAGCTCTCATATCGATAGCAGTAGCTCTTAAATTTTGTAGTGGCTGTTCTATAACGAGATTATGATAGGAACAAGTATCATATTGCTGTTCAATATCCATGCAGGCAGTTTGGTAGATGTCAAAATCACTTCTTAATGAACATAAATAATGTAGATGTCTTTTTGCCATATTTCCCTTCAGTGAAACAACAAAATGTATAGCTAAACTTATGAATGTATAACTGTATAACTTCAAATAATTTTGGAAATTAAATAATAGCAATGTCCTTTTCGATACTAGAAACACATATTTTTATAAGAAACCCTTTATAAGAAACCCAGACTCTCGAACAGCCAAAAATTTAAGAAACTCCAGTACTGGAAATTTTATGCGTAGGAAAGTTTATACATCAGACAGCGAAAAATGTTCTTTTGATTCCAGTGTTTTGTCTGTGACAAGCAGATAAACAGGAAACCCATAGGCCTATGCATTCAAATACAATCTATAAATGGGTCTGGAACATCATTCAGATAGAATAACTATGTTGCCAATATGGATATTCAAGAAACTCTTAAGAAACTTTCAGTACTCAAAATTTGAAAATTTCAAGAAACTTTCAGTATTGGATCAATTTTTGGTTTCTTATAAAACAAAATACGTGTAGTCATATTGACGTATTGACCCCAACCTTGAAATATAAAGGAACCCCTAACGTTGAACATCTATAATGTGTTGAAAACTCTCCTCGGTTTACTAGGCCTACAGGTTTTGAAAATGTCAAACGTTGGCATCAACAAAGGATTCACAAGGCATTTGCCTGAAAATATCCCAGATCAAAAACCCTAGTTGTCGAATTTCTTAAAGCTATGGCAAAATATTTTGAGCGATTGATTTTATTGAAGTCGAAACTTTTATTGAAATCGCGATCCTAATTTTAACTTGCCAAACTATAGAGACACAACAACCAATAGAGTCAACAGTAATTCGATAATTACACTCATTTCTCTCTTTTGCCGGCATTTTGCAAAGGGGCAAAGGCTAGACAGTTTAAAAATAGCCTATTCAGTTGCTTTGAATTTGAATGCTAGTTAGTACTTCAGTAGTAAGTCATGACAATGATATTTCCTCCTGTACAATATAGAAGTTTATTGTTCATTTACAGGACCCAATATTTTTGACTGCCCAATTCCTTGGGGTTCACAAGGCCCAGGTCCTTGGCGTTCACCACTTATCCATAGATTTTCTTATAGTAAAATTTTCTTTCAGCATTTTTTGGCCCTATCTGTACTGGGGTATTTCTGACCAACTTTGTACTGGGAGGGAGCATTTTCTGCCCTCGTACTTATCTCAGAAAAATACAAGTGAGAACCAAACTCAATACAAGATATCTCCTGGGTTTTTTTTTAAATCAGTGCTCATTATTATTTCTATGAAATGGGCTCTATAATAACCATACTTTTATATTATCATGATGCACACTGCCTATATTTACTGAAAACGCAAATCTTTACTTGAAAATCTTTACCCGCTTTTTGCTGATTCCAATTGAGCAGTAAATGCAATTGAAGTGTCATCCAAATGTATGACGTCACAGTCAAAATAATTAACAAATAAGCACAAGTACAAATAGTATATAGGAAATGACAGCTTTTGATCAGACGAGTACATTGGTGTCAATGATGATGTAATCAATGATTTATTATTAGCAGAAATGCAAATACGTATGTGACTGCTTTCCAACTATGGGCATTGCATTTTTCTTACAAAGGAGTGCTTTATAGGGATGGCAGTACTCGGATAGGTTAGGCAAAAACTTCAGGAATTTCTACCCTACTGGCCTTTATGACCTATATTTTCTTGACCTTTGATTGCTGAATTTTAAGGAATCATAAAGTAAAAATTTAAGGAATTGCTAAGAAATATGATCACTCCAATTTGGACGTCCGTTAAGGAATTTTCAGTACTGAGATTGAGCCGATCTTCCTTATGAAAAATGCGTGTATCCCAAACAAGTTTCTTAGCTTATTGTCAGTGAACTCACATTTTTATAGGAAACTAAGTAACCCACTATAAACTCCAGAAGCCCCTTCCTTAAAAAATTTTTGCATTGAATAAGCTAAAAAAAATATAGAAAACATTTCAGTTTGTAAATCGAGCATTCCGTTTTATTGTCCTTACTAAGTACTAAAATTCAACAAAAAATGCTTAATACCTACTATTTTGCCCAGAAAACCCACATCCCAACTTTAATATAACATAAAATAATACTGTACTTAAAAAACTCACCTCCTCTACTTTCAGTGGATCAGTATTGAATATGCTGTAACTTCAAAAATGCAATTTTGTAATCAAATGAAAATCCAACTTGGAACTCTTGATGAAGAATATAGCAACAACAACAACAAGAAAAATGACTTCTTCAGATTAGTGCTGCGTGTCCATTCAGCCCATCAAGCGTCATGTGCTGTTATCAAGATTTGTGAAATTTTGCAAGGCACATTCAGCTTTAAAAGGCAGTCTGCCTCTCAGTCGATTGGTTAAACAAAAAAAAATTCGTTAAAAAAAAGCTCTGATATCTTTATCGTTTTCATGGACGGGAAATCGATAAAGATCTCATTCATCTTTTGAATTCCATGAAATCTTCTTTTTGTATGCTGCATTCACAAATTAGCAGCCAATCAAATGGGAGACCAATCAGTGACCAATCAGACAGACTGCCCTCAAACCTCCGAACTTCATGATCATTAGCGGTGCTTTATAAAGATAATTAGTCTTTTTCTCGTTTCCTTTCTTGTATTCATATCACAGGAAAAACGTCACAATTATTTCAATTTCGATTCCCAGCCTTCTGTAACATTAGCACTAAACAAAATTAAAAAAGCCTCCCATGCAACCTTTTCTGCCACTACCGCCAAAGCACGTTTAACTTCTCAATACGCTACTTAAAACGGCGCATACATGATTCTGGAATTGGCATAAAGCAGAAGTGACCAAATTTTTCGTAACAACAATTGAACCTCTTTTTAAAATGGAAGATACGGTAAGTCTGCCATATATTATATTTTTTCATTTAGAAACACTTTTCAGCGTTAAACTAAATCACAATTATTTGTTTTTATTAGAAGCTTGTTGAAAAAAATAGTACTGTTGTATTCTGCATACAAAAATCACTGACCAATCAGATGGGGGACATACTGACTTATAACAATATTGGTCCCAAAATGATAAGAAACTTGCGAATCTGAACAATGATTAGAAATATGGCCCCGAGGAACTAACGCTTGCTTCACTAAGGGGCACTTCACTCTTCAAACATAGATTCCTGGTGAAACAAAAGGATTCCAAGGGGTTGCCGTGAATTCAATATCATTTACACGGCAAGGTTGTATGAGATCCCCAAGAAGTGAATTGTCCCTCTCGCTACATGTGAGGTATCTTGCAATTCACTGGAATCTCTTACACCCTTTCAAGGGATCTCTATCCTTTTCATAGGGATCCCTTGGAAATCCTTTTCTTTTAAGGAGAATCTCACACGCCTTCTGGATGGGTGAAATGCCCCTCGAAAGAATGTATCCTTTGTTAAATCGGATTTGAAAAGCAATTAACGCAGTTGGTATTGAATTCTAAAGGCATTGTTGATGTGATAGTATAACAACAGTACATATCAACATTCAATGCCAGAAATAGATGTCCCATTGTTGCAGGAAATTGATAATGATGACGAGGGAAATCAGGTCACGAAAATTTATCACGCTGTGAAGTAATTTGTTTTCAAGAAAAGGACTGGCAACAAACTGTCCTTCGGAACCAAGACACTTACTGTATAGACATTGTCCATGAAATTAAAATTATTTGATTATGATAACACCCAGGATGGTCATTTTTGGAGCTGTGTCAAAAAGCTTACAGATTCAATTGGTGAGCGACACAGAACTCGCACATAATGGCAGATGGATGAGAAACAGAAAATAAGATGAATGTCCATTGTGCTAATGTTTGGCCCTAAATGCCCAGGGCAAATTATTAGTTCTTTTATGGATATTTAGCTCGTTTTCTTCTGTGTCTCATTTTCTGTTTGTTTCGTCTCTCAAAATGTATTATTTTGTGGCTTTGGTAGCCTGCCCGTCGGACAGGCTGGTGAACTCACTTTTTTATAGACCTTCAACAGTATGGTTACTTAAATCTTAACATTCAGTTCAAAAAGAACAGTACCCTAAAACCAAAACTAAAATTAACTAAAACTCAACTGATGTGAATATCGTTTCCAGAAACTGAGGACATGTCACGTGCCAGAAAGGCTTAGAAGATTCTCCTTTATAGATTACAGTTTCCCTTAAAATAATAAACATATATCATATAAACAGCCTCAAATGGAATCGATGCTGGCTGGGCATCTGCCTGTATAACATCTTTGTTTTTTCTAATGAACAATGCAGTCACTCTGTTGTGCAGAAAGATAATGACCATTGGGTGACCATGACAAACTTTAATTTGAATTGTAAGGCTATTTTTAAAATGCCAAGCTTGCCAGTGTCGAGTGTCGATTTCCCTTTAACTTTTCAAATTTTTCAAATTTCATTCATGCATCACCCCATTAGGGTCTAATATATTACATAGCTTCCTTTTACATAGACATTAAAGGAATACATATTACAGCGGTATTTAGGGAAACTACAGAACAAATAAATAAGAATACAATAACTAGAATTTAAAAGAAAAATAGAAAAGATTAACCTACAAAACAATTATTTTATCACTTTTTCATACAAAATTATTTGATTTCAAACCATAAATCGTTCATTTCAATAATAAGTCGGCTGTTTATTTCCATAGAAACAGATGTTTGTCATTACTTCGAATAGCAAAAACGGACTGCTATAAAAAATTAGACGTAAAATGCTTTACTGATAATCGTAAGTTTTGGAAATCTGTCAAACCTGTATTTACAGATAAAATCAAAGCCTCTCCATCTATCTCCCTCCTTGAGAACGGACACTTGATAACTGACGATGCGCAAATTGCAAATATATTTAATGAAAATTTTACCAACATAACAAAAGATCTAGATATTACAGAAAATGAAACACATTTAACATGTACGGATGGAGTGGAGGACCCTATAGATGAGGCTATTGAAGAATACAAAAATCATCCAAGCATAATAAAGATCAGGGAAAACTTGACACACACCGAAGCTTTTAAGTTTAAACAAGTAGCGTTTGAGGACATCATAAATCAGATTTTATTGCTGAATCTTTCAAAAGCATCACCAATCAGTAGTTTACCGTCAAAGATCATAAAGCAAAATCAAGATATCATCACTCCAATATTGCACCAACAAATCAATGCCAACATCTTACAATGCACTTTTCCTGATGAACTAAAAAGGGGTGACGTTACGGCTATTTTCAAGAAGGACGATGCTTTTTCTAAGAAAAACTACAGGCTCATCACAATTTTGCCCAGCTTATCAAAAGTTTTTGAAAGAATTATAGAAACACAGCTGAAGCATTTCGCAAATAATTTTCTATCACCCCTGCTCTGAGGTTTTCGAAAAGGATATAATACCCAACATGCTCTTATAAGATTTGTTGAAATTTTAAAAGGGGCATTAGATGATGGCAAAAATGCTGGAGCTGTTTTTATGGATCTCTCTAAGGCTTTTGATTGCCTAAACCATAAACTTTTGATAGCAAAACTTGCCAGTTACGGACTAAACAGAGAAGCCCTTCGTCTCATCCACAGTTACTTGCAAAATAGAGCTGCAAAACCTAACCTACCTAACATTAAGATACGGTAATAACCTAGAGGATTTTCCTAATACAAGGGATAATGAGATTGTCCTGGCCCCACCCACGGAAACATATTCTAAAAAAACTTACTACGGAAGATTTACGTAAGAACTCTAAAAGTAATATAACTTAACATAACAGCTTAATCCAATTTTCATTAGCAACTGTTATAAACTTTATTTTGAGATGTAATGATAACTTACTTAAATAAACAACATTAAGCAAGCAGGAAACATTCAAGGCTATTCTGAGTATTTTTGGCCTACAACAAATGGTTGAAATTCCCAAGATAGTAACAGAATCATCCAAAACTCACATAGATGTCATCCTTACAACTACTCTGCAAATACGTTAGGAATTGAATTTATGCCTACTAGCATTGGAGATCACGACATGGTTGAGGTTGCAAGGAAATTAATTAACTCAGGTTTCAAGCCGTGGAAAATAATTTGTTACGATTATAGGAACTATCATCCAGAGGCTATGAATAAAGAGCTAGGGGCCATTGATTGGTCATCTTTTTTTTTCATTTGCAGAAATCTCTGATGAAAAATATTCTAGTTAAAGTTTTTGAGCACCATGCCCGTAAGGAATGCAAAAATGTGAGGGGTAAACATGCTCCATGGCTAAACATTGCCATCAAAAACCTATGAACGACCGCAATAAACCTCAAATGGAGAAGGACGCAGGCAGAAAATGACATTCCTAATTATAAACAAAAAAAGAGGTCAATTACCCATTCCCTTTTTTAGACCTAGCCAAAACGGTCTAGTCTAAAACACCACACGAGTGAACACGAGTAAACACAAGTAAACACAAGTGAACACATAGGAACACGAATGAACATGAGTGAACACAAGTCATCAGAATTAGAATACAAATGAACACGAGTGACCACAAGTCATCACAGTGAGAACAAGAGTGAACACGAGTCAACCCAGTCCTCAGAGTAAGAACACGAGTCATTAAAATTTGAACACAAGTAAACTAGAGTAAACACAGGAAATTTTAGTTAAAATGAGTGAAATTCGTGCAATTCACTGGTAAAATTGCATTGTTCCGCATTTCAGCAATGTTTTGCAACCGGATTTTTATTAGTAGTGCCGTTTTGTATTTAAGTAGTATATAGTTTTTGCATTTCAGCAGTGATGTTTATGATATCATTTTTAAGAACAAATGTAAAATTTTTGCGTTTTATGTGTTTTTGTATTGTTAGGCAAGTTCTATATATTTTTGAAAAGTTTGAGGTCAATATTAGCCATCTTAATTAGATATTTATATTATAAAAAAGGCCATTTTGCCAATTTCATTTTTTTTTTTTTTTTAAATTTAAATTTTTTTTTGCTTTCCCCAGTATGAAATACTGGCAGAGTAATATTTTCTACGTTTATTCCATTTATGGCAGAAAAATTAGAATAAAATAAAATTATTGCACTTTTTGACTTTATGACGTCATTGTGACGTCACATTGCCTACAGCTTACCCCCAAAAAGTAAGGAGTAAGAAGGGGCAGCAAAGCAAGACAGCTGTCCGCCATTACACGCTGATACTTAATCATGAACTCGATAGACACAACACAGTTCAACATTTGAGCATAGATTCACGAATAGACAAAAGAACAATCAAAATTGACGAAGGAGACAAAAGAACAAGCGATTTCTTGCATTACAATAGATTACAATAGACATATTACCTGAGTCGTAGTTATCGCTATTGAATTGAATTGCTGGACTGTCAAACCAACGACTCATTCAAATTCGTTTCCGAAAGTGGACTGACATTGATTGCCTCATTTCCATAATTCTGTTCAATTGAAGATACTGCGACCCTCTGACAGAAATCTCTCTCATTTCACTTTTTGCTGTGCAATGCAAACTCGACTCAATTCTGCTGGAAAACAAATTTATTTGGTTGGCAATTGAAACAAATACAAATATAAAAAACATAAACAAAGTACAGTTTATCTTTTCTCATACGGAAAACTAAATCACAATTCTTTCTATTATAATTATCTTATTACTGAAGTCAGAGATGCATGTTGTGTAGAAGGGCCGACAGACACATAAATGAACTTTTATATCAAGAATAACAGTAACATAATCAAAACACTATTTACAAGTTGAATACATATAGTTTTTGTAATGATTTCAATTCTTACGACCTCAGTTCTTTTTGTTCCTATCTCTTTTTGCAAAGCACGTAGTTACATAACTTAGCTTGGCATGATGCCTTATATGGTAAAAAACGATAAACGGATATAACATAATGTAAATGAATACAATAACAAAACGAGGCTAGCTCTAATGCAATCTTTCTAACATACTCTCCCTGGTTGATCATTTCTATGATCAAGCAATTAATACTAGAAAGAACAATAACAATCAATTTTTACTCACTTTATGCCAATAAGTGTAACAATACAACAAGAAAAAGTAATAAACTCATATTTTAACATCTCTACGTAATAGTTCACCAATTACCGCAGCACTACGTCTAGGTCTAGTGTCTGCACATATCACCGTATCGCTCACAGGCGGTTCCTTCTGCTCACACGACGAGCCCGGCGACGACGCAGTAGTATTGCTTTTCGCTAACTGTTGTGTTGACATCCTAGAGTTAATCTCTAAAGGAATTAACAATCGTAAAGGTCTCTTTAATATACAATTAGACTTACCATCATCTGACCCCATCTGAACCTTGCATGCTCTTACCTTACCATCATTACCTTCGATTAGCTCCACTATTTTCCCAATTTTCCAAAAACTTCGCTTAGTCTGTTCATTCTTCAATATAACCAAATCTCCTAAACATATGAAAGGTTCATTAGTATCTTGTTTTGGTTTATGGACTTCCAACAGACCCAACAGATATTCTCTTTTCCATCTCTTAGTAAATTGAGATAGCAGATGGTGTTGATATTGGGCTCTTTTTGATGGCGATTCATAGGTACTGACAACTTCTGCATGCCTATTATTTGATGTTTGCTGCAGGTTCCTTCCATTGACTAGCTGTGAAGGAGTTAATGGATGTGATATTCCTTCAGTATCGTCGTATATGTATGTTAAAGGCCTATCATTTATAATACTTTCGATTTCAGTTAGCACAGTAAACAGCTCGCTATAATTCAACACAGCCTGACCTACTACCTTAATAAGGGCACGTTTCACGCTTCTTACAAGCCTTTCCCATGCTCCCCCCTGCCAAAGGCTTCTGTCTATTATAAATCTCTATTTGACTCCTAGATTCGCAAAACACGCTGATACAATTTAGATTGCCTTATCAATTTCTTAACTTTCCTTGGCATTGCCTTGAAGTTCTTTGCATTATCATTATATATAGTACCTGACATACCTCTACGAGCACAGAACCTCCTAAATGCACGGATTAGTGATTCGATATTCAAAGATTCCACAAGCTCTAGATGAACTGCTCTGGTAGAGAGGCATGTGAATAAACATATATAACATTTGTATTGATTCTTATCATTGTTGTCCTTCACCATCAGTGGACCCGCATAATCTACTTCCGTATTCGTAAAGGGAGGACTGTCATCCACTCTTACTTTCGGTAAGTCTGGCATAGCATTAAAACTGAAGGGCAGACCTTCAATTTTCTTACACACAAAACACCTGCGCACACTCTTTTTGACCTTCTCTCGTCCTCTCGATATCCAATATCTGTGCCTTACATAACTCAAAGTTTCACGAATTCCGTTGTGATAGACTTTTTCATGAGCTTCTTTGATAAACAATTCATTATAGTAAGTTTGAGATGGCACAAGTATAGGTTGCTTACTATCACTGTATATGTCTGCTTTGTTCGCCCGTGACCTGCAACGCAATATACCATCTGAGTCAAGAAACAAACCTAACTGATTAACCAAGGGTGGGACCTTCTTATTCTGCCTTGCTTTTTCTCCTGATACGTACTCTATCTTCTTTTTAAAGGTTTCAGATTGTATATCTTTGAGAGCTAATTTTTCCGCCCTTTCTATTTCATCGTATGATAAATATATTCCTTTTCTCGTATCCTCACTCTTAACCTTAGCTTTCAAATTCGATGTGAATCTGAGAACCCATGCAAAGGTTTTTAACAATCTCTCTTTACTGCTGTATGTCTCTATTTTAATAATCTCACTTGTACCCTTTAATTCTTGTTTTTCTGAACTGATTATAACATGACTTAAGTTCAATGGATTTTCCTTAACTCTCTTTTCTTCTACCCCTGCAGCGTCATCACACTCGTTATAATTCTTAGATTTAGGCTATTCTGATGGTGGAAGTTTCAGAAATTCCGGCGCCTCCCACCACATTCCATTACTTGGCAAGCATTTCTCGTGTTTTCCTCATGACGGTAGATCTGCGGAATTCTGCGTTCCCGGACAGAAGCGCCATTCCTCTCGAGAGGAGAATTTGAGGATCTGTGATACTCTATTACGCACATACTGTTTCCAAATCTTATCATTTCTTATCCAACAGACCGGGGCCATAGAATCCACCCAATAAAAGGTTTCAATTTGGCTGATTTTCAATTCCTCCTGTAATATAGATTTCACGTTATGCACTAAATTTGCCATTATGCAAGCTGCTAATAACTCTAATCTGGGAATACTCTGTTTCTTTAAAGGAGCCACTTTTGAACAAATTTTGAACAAATAACCTGACACTCAACTTTGTTATTTTCATACTCCACACGCAGATATACTAGTGTTGCATAGTCCTGTTCACTAGCATCGGAAAAGGCATATATTTGAACATTTCTTAGCTACTTGTTTGCCTTTCTTTAGAAGAGATCTATCAACCTTAACTATAGGAAAACTCTCAATATCCTTCAATATCGCCTCGTACTTCTCTCTATTTGAACCTTGTAGCTCCTGACCCCAAGGAAGTTTTAGCTTGCAAAACTGCTGAAATAGAATTTTGGCCTTCACTGTCAACGTACTTACACAGCCTGATGCATCAAATATTTTTGCCGCTATTTTCAAGAGAGATCTTTTTTTTGGTGGTAACGATTTACTGAGTTCTAGGATATTGCTAAAATCTAGATAAAGTTGATCTGTATAACTATTCCAGCTGATTCCTAGGACCTTATTGTCCGAGCATGTCTGACCCACAGAGAACTTTGTAAAGGACTGTTCATCTTCCTCTACCTGAGCACTTTCCTGTATCGTTTGCACATTGTCAGACTTTCCTTCTAACTTATTGATCTCTGCATCTCTGCTAGAAGACTTTTATCATTGCTATTCCATTTTCTCAAATTGAACCCGCCCTCTTGCCTTAGATTTCCTGTAGATTTCAAGCGCCTCCTCCCTACTGTCAGCCCTGCAGAACATATCATCTGCATGTAAGTTATTCAACAACGTAGCTATTTGGGGCTCTTTTTCCTGATTCATGGAGACGTGATGACGTATTGTCGCACCTAAAATCGAAGCACTTGATTTAATTCCGAAGGGAAGGCGACATATTCGATAATGAACAACATTTGGTTTCACTGCAAACGGATCATCATAGCATAAAAAACACAAATAATTACGGTCGTTCTCTGCTATACCTATCTGCAAAAAGGCCTTTTCGACATCACTGGTCATCCCAATTATATGCGAACGAAACCGAACAATATTGTTAAACAAAAGCGGCATGTAATTGTCTCCTAAATGAAGATGATCATTTAATGATAGCACCTCATTAGATGATTTAGCACAACCATCAAGCACAATGTGAACCTTAGTGGTTTTGCGCTCATTACATATGACACAGAAATGAGAAAGATACAGAAATGACACTTCGCATCTTTCTCCTGAGTGTTCGGCACTCTTTCAATAATACCATTTGCGAACTGTTCTTGGAAAATACAATCATATTCCTTGAGAACGTCTGGTTTCTCTTTCAGCCTGTTTTTCAACGATTTTAAGCGGCCTAGACAAAGGTCACAATCATAATGTAAAGAATCTTCAAAACTATCAATCTTCCAAGGAAGACTCACCTCATATCTATCTGTCCTTTTCTGAATATCAAAGATCTTGAGATGTTTTGATTGCACTGTTTCCAACTCTGTTTCTGAGTCCCCATTCATGTCATGAAGTCCAAGGGATTCATGTTTCCAGAAACGTTTTAGATGTTCCACCACATTATTGTCTTCAATATTCTCCATTTCTGTTGATTTAAACCCATCTATAACGAGATTCGACTGAGAAAATTTGTCATTAGCAAAATCATTATCAGAATTGTCGGTTTTACGGCACAACTAAATGCAATTTATTTGGGTTTATTATGTGACAAGGGCTTTTATGTTATTATTGCCCTCTTGCATCGCATTAGAGGTAGAGAAGCTTTTGAGGTGTCTCATGATTGGTGAAAGCTTTTCATACAAAGCAATTCCTTATACAGCAGTTTTGCTATGGTGAATCGGGTTAACTGGTGTGTTTAAATTTGGCGGCTATAAATTTTTGCCACGCGGTCTGTGCTTATCATTAAATAACCGAATATGAACTGTGAAGGGAGAACGTTTCAAAGTGCTTGACAAGCGATTTTTGCCGTGTTCTCTTCGCAAGTTTGGCTGCTATGAAAGTTGAATTGGGTGAGAAAGTTCTGATTTCTGTTTTGTTTTAATTATTTTTTGTCTTCCAATATTTGAATTTTGGAATTTGAGTATCTTCATAGTTTGCCTAGGCCACACGTGGGCCAAAGACATTTTAGCGTGTCTACTCAAGAAAGGGTTGCTTTTACCGTGCTGGGTTTCTTGGCAATCAATTTTTTTAATATCCCTATTTGATGGTTATTATCACTATTATATTTCTTATTTCTTCATTTATTTTCTTGTCGGATTGTTTGTCGAGTTGACCAGGCCTCTAGACTAGATTCACGAATATTCCTGTCTACGTAGAGAAGTAATCTAAATTATTTATAGGCCTACTGACTCATGACAAAACACGAACATTCGCCGAGCTTTCTAGTAGTATTTTCGTGCTGTTGGATTGCCCATCCTGATATAAGATAAAATTGCAAGCATGTTGGCAGGAATGAGATCCGTATTTTCTGCTATAGGCCTTTTGATGTAGGCAGGCGTTTTGGACTTGGTTGGTGACACTAGACATAAGGCTAAAACAGATATGAAGTCCAGTACTTCTTCAATTTGTTCCCTGCATCAATTTTGTTATTTGTTCATGGGCATATCAAAACCTGTGTCCTAATAACCTAAACAAAAAGAAAAACAAGAATGGAATCTTTGGGAGTTTTTGAACCATTGTTTATGGTATTGCCTTTCATCAATGTTTGGATGCAACAGTCAGATTTTTGCATTTTCGTATCCAAATATCTATAAAAATTTTAATTGTGTTAAACATTTTTTTAGGCTTCAATCATTCCTGTCAGCCATACCTGTAGTAAATATTTTTGAAATTGGTGAGGTGTACCTTAGTTCAATCTTAAAAGCAATACTGCAGGGTTGCATGTTGCTGTCAAAATAAGTTTTAAAAGCAAATGAATTCGGCTACACTCTTGTATGCAGCTATACAGCTTTGAGTTGCCCTCTGCTTATTGTTTTGGTTAAGAGAGAAAATGTATTTTATCTTTAACCATCAACTTTATTGGAGGGAGATGATGCTTCAAGTGTCGTGTTAAATAAGAATGCCCTTTTTTCGCAATTGATTGCCTAGTTTTGGTATTCTAAACAGATTTTATATCATCTAGAAAGGTCTAGTTGTTATTCAGCTGGGTGCAGTGTTCTTTGAATAAGCTGATTTTCTGTATTATTAAATGGGCCAACAAGAATCCCAGTTTTATGTTTAGACATGGCCCTCGACTTAGCCCCAGACACAATTTGGGAGTACAATTTATCAATTTGGGTCAGGCCTTGGCTATGGAAGCCTTATTGTTCTTGCTACAGTTGATCTTACCAGCCTTAAGAAATTTCATGAAGAACTTCTTAAGAGGCTGCTCTGCCAACATCAGAGTGTTTTGAACTATTGGTCCTTTTGTCAAGTGATGAAAATAAAAAGGAAATTCTTCCCCACGATGACAGAGGCTAATAAGGAGACTGGGCTCTTGGCATAGTCTCAGTGGTTTGGGATGTGTTCTCGGCGGATGGAACATAGACGTTGAGCCAAGGGGCAGCCCTCCCCTTGCTTATTATTTATCAAGCAGTCATGTGAAGATGTGTCTTTGTTTATTGGGTACACTTCCAAGGTACAAATTTATGTTTCGTCATTCATCCTGAGAACATGCCAAAAGGCCTTCCTTACTAGCTATCCATTTAAAAAATGATGCATAAAAATTTCTTTTGGTTAACAATCAGCACCTAATGGGTCGGTGTTTTTCAATACCCTGGTTTTGTTTGGGAGAAGGACATTTGTCTTATTTGGGAATCTTGGACAAAATCCATTTGTTTTGGCTATTTGATTGCCATTTTAATCATTTTGAGAATGTAGGCAAAGACAAGCTCCTTGATCAGACAATTTTGGGCGTGGGATTTTCTTATAGGATGTCTAGCTACTTACAACAATGATTTGTAATTGGGTTGCTTTCTTGTAATGCTGGGGACGGGTCTCTATGGTCAGAAGTTCGTAACAACTAAAGGTCACCTTTATTGGTCACGTGAGATACATGTTCTCCACTTGTTGGAGGTTAATGACTTTGATGTCATTCTCATTGTTAATTTGAAGAGTGGTTTACAAAGACTACAGTTATGATTGGAAAGGAAAGATACCTACTCATAATGCTGATTCGGAGCTCAGTATGGTCAAGGCTTAATGACTGAAGGGTCCTTCGCTATTGTTATCCTTTGAGAAATATTAGCTTCTTTTTGAGATTCTACATTTTTAGGTCCCCATTGTGGCTTATCTGGTATATACACGTGCTAGCATATACTGTTAGCAACCTTAAGAGGTTATAACTGTTAGGTCACCATCATGGCTATTTTTGGACATACATTCCCTAGGATTGGCAGTTAATAACTGTAAGGTCCCTTTTTGTTCATCTTGGAGATATATTGTCCTTTCAAAGGTTAAAAACTGTAAGGTCCATCTTATTGCTAATTCTGGGATGGAGGTGCTCCCTTTCGGAGATCATAACTGTTAGGCCATCATCATGGCTGATCTTGGACACATGCTCTCGAGGATTCTTAGGCAGTTTATCATGTCGAAAAAGTTAATAACTGCAAGGTCCCTTACTTTTCAACGTGGAGAGATGTCCTCCATTCAAAGGTTAATATCTGTAAGGTCCACCTTATTGTTAATTATGGCTTTCAATTTAGAAGAAAGACCGCGTAGTCGTTTATAGCTAAGAAGATAGTTGTCCGGTAAAATCGCATGATCCTGTTTCCAGGGAAGCTTGACTTTGTCTCGCCCATCCTTAAACTGAATATCTTCTTGGAACTGCTGATAAACTGAGTTTTCAACTTCTGAAATAATTCCAATGCCTTCCAAGTTCCAAAAATTTGCAACCTGATCGGTGAGAGAGTGTTCTTCTACACGCAAAACGTGAGTTTGGGCAAAGTTAGTAGTCGTTGAGTTGAATTCCGGGCAGTTTGGAATTTCTCCAGATAGAATCCAGCCAAGCTGAGAGGCAAGAGCAACGGGTCCTCCAGCTGGACTTCGTAAACACGCACCAGTCAAAAAACACCAATAAAAATCCAAACCAATGAGAATTTCTACTTGCGAAGAATTTTCATCTGTATGAAAATCTGCTAATTGAAGATTAGCAATATGAGGATAGGCTTGAACTGCAAACTGAATTTGTTGGTTCTTCAAGGGTGCACAGACTACAGGCACAACATGGGCCTTGACATAGGTACTTGTGTCAGTGTAAGGACTCCTCACACAAAACTGCACAATGTCACATGACTGGAGACTGCCCTCTTTGTCCCAAATGTTTTTATAATCAGAGTTTCACGGTTAATTGTTTGGAGGCCAAGTTCTTCCTTGATTTTCTGAGAAATATAAGACCTTTGACTCCCAGAGTAGAACACCATGCGGGCAACTGCAGAGTATTGAGGATTATCAGGAGAGGAAATGTAGGCATTGGCCGTCTGCAAAAGGACTGCGTTCTTTGATGCAGCGCGCGTGTCATTTGTTGGCGAGTTTCCAAGCTGAGCCGTCTGCAGAGATTCAGTTCCTTGATCTGTAAAAAGAGTAAGGGTTGAGGGGCCCGGTGGCTGATGTTGTCGTGCTGCATTGCGGTTTCCTTGAGGATTAGGGGTACTTAACACCTCTGACTGTTGGGGATTAACTCGCAGTTGAGTTGATGATTGATGTGGCTGAGGAGGATTAGTGGACATGGCGTGATGTCTTTGTTTGCAAGAAAAACATCGAATTTGACTTTGGCAGGCCCACGAAAGATGGCCTTTTTTCAGACACACAAAACAACGTCCTTGAGACTTCAAAATTTCCTTGCGCACTCTCGTATTCGACACAACCTGGCATTTCGCAGAATAATGTGCGCCTTTACAGTATGAACACGTGAGTTTACTTTGCTCAGTAAGCAAGGCTGATGTGGTAAAGGGTGTATTCTGGGGGGTTTGATTTGATTCAGTCTGAAGCCCCCTGGTTGTTTCATTTGCAATTGACCACATTGTTCGTGAGCTTCAAGTTAATTTTTTATTATCAAAAGGATAGAATCAAGTTCCCAGTTTTCACCTTTAGATCCCTTTGTTATTTCCAACCGAAACTCGTCCGGTACCTTGGTTAAAATAATTGGAATCAAAAGTTTTCCATATTGGTTTAAATCAATTCCAAGCGACTTCAGACTGCGTACATTTATTTCAATTGTATCGAAAAGGAAGTGTATTGCTTTTACATCCTTTTCAGAAGAAACCCTTTGCAAATTTTAAAATGTTTCCATGTGTGAGTTTATAGTAACCTGTTTCTTGTTGGGAAAACCCCGCATGCTTGCTTTTACTTATAATGTTTTCTCAGTTATGGATATAGATTTCAGTGTTTTCCTTAGGTTCATTCATTTCAATACTGCAATATATATTTACTATTCAAAGATTAAAATATTTTCTTCCTATTCATGTGTAGTGGAGTAAATGCGTAATAGCCTCGTATTCAGATTGAGACGAGGAAACTGATTCATGTTATGTTAACTTAAACTACTACGTATTTGCGTAAAACTATTGTATTAAGGGTTTTGTCATTTTCCTGTTATTCTAAGTTCTGATTGGACAAAATATATCTTGATTTCCTCATTGGTGTAATATGAGTTTAGACTTTCCAATTTTGAGTTAGTGTTCTGAGTAAAAACGTAGTGTAAAGATTGCGTTCATGAAATTATGACAAAGTGATTTTGTCTGAGTCTTTTTTGTCTGAAATCGTCTATATAATTCGACCGAACTAAGAGAGAGTGTAATATTCTCAACATTTCTGGGCAAAGCGTTCCTTCAAGATTTCGATAGCTTCATTATAATTTGCCCCTGTTATATTTATACCAGAAATTGAAGAAGCTGCAGGGCCATCCAGAAGGGATTTCAGATGCCTGAATTTACTTGCAGATGACAGACTATGATTATTATGAATGATTTCGAAGGCTTCCCACCATTCCTGCCATTTTTGGGGTCACCACTGTATCTTGGAAGCTGAAGTTTTGGCAATTTTGCTGAGTTCTCATTTTTGCTGAATTCATTTTCAGCAGAAGAAGTATTTACAGACGAATTTTCATCTTTGTTTTTGTATTTCAAAGCTTTGAGTTTTATGTCCAGTTCTATAATAATTTTATTAATTTCTGATTTTAGCTCTTCACATTCTAAAACTTCAGCTTCTACACTGTCATCATCTACAAGGTCGAAAATATCTTGATCGATATTCTGGAGGGGAGTAACGTTGTCTTTTAACGAAATTGATAGATGTTCAACATTAGATACAGGCACATCTTCTAATTCTAAAGGTTCGCTTATAAGTTTTGTAGAATGAGCCTTATAGCCTCCCTGTATGCGCCTTTTCCTTGCTAGTGAGGGCAGAGTTGATCTGGGAGGTGCTGAAGCACCTTCCTCTTCTTGAGAAATTGTTCATAAGAGTAAAATTCAAGACATAACCAAATTATTATCAAACTGAGTTTATAAAGTATGTTTCATTAAAAGTATATCAGTATAAATCCGGTTCGGTGGACCATTTAGAATAATACCCGCTTAGGCTGTGTTATGTTGCCTTGATTAGCGTAGAAGAAAGGTCCAATGTTACAAAGTGTCATGAATGAGATGGTCATAGTATGCACGGGAAATGAGTATGGTTTGATTGTATGCAAGTCTGGTTTTGGGAAGTGTTTTCCCACCAAGGTATGGCATGAACGGTTTGAAGCTTTGAAACTGCTTAGTGTTAACTTATCAGTGACTGTCTGCAGGAATAGCTTAGTCATGAAGTTGGAAAAGCTTTAGCATCTACAGTGCTTCAAGTGGAGAAGAACGTCGGTCTCCATGAATTACCTACAGGCGTAGTCTGCTAACGTTCTATACATGCCAAAAAGACACTTTTAGTTGACCATAAGGACACCACTTTTCACTTTAAGTGACCTTTGTATGTAAGGGATATTAGAAACAATTGAGCTTCGTGTCAATGACAGTAGCTTAATATGGTGAGTTAATATTTGGGTCCTAAGAAATGAAAAGAAATGCCTACACCTTGATGTGCAGCTGGTTTTTAGGTTGGGGTCCTCGATTGCTCTTTGGTACTGTTGCTGTACCCTGTTCCTTGGACCATTAATGCCTGATTGACTTCAGGTGTGGATTGCAAAGTAGCTACATAAACTTTAGTGTCAATATACAGTATGGGTCGCTTGGTGTGTTGGTGTGCAAGGAGACCTTAAACCTTAGTGTGCAGTGCATTTCAAGTCCTCGTAGGCGTTGGTTGGAAAAGAAACCTTAGTGTCAATGAAAGTAGGCATGTGTCGCTTGAAGTTTAAGGTGCTTAGCATGCAAGGAAACCTTAATCCTTATTGTGCAGCAGGATTCAAGTCGTAGTAGGCATGGATTGCGAAATAAACCTTAGCCCCAATGACAGTAGGTACAAATTGCCTAATCATTTCGATGCCCTGTATGGAAGGGTAATTTAACTCTAGTTCTTTTGGTTTCGAGGTTCTCTTCTTAACAGGCAGGGGAAACCTTAGTTGATGTGCCCTTAATTGTTTTCTAGACCAGTTGCTCTGACTTTATCGTTAGGCAATATTTGTTTTGTCGGGTGTGATTTTTTTCCTATTCCTCCATCCTATTCCTCAATACTGATGTCGTAGACACATGCTTTGTGAGCAGAGCCAGGTGACGAAAACCACTTGTCAACATTCCATGCAGTCTACTTTTTTGTCAAAAATTTAAATACTTGAAGTCAGTGTTTTTTCAGGGACATTCTTGCCTAGATCAAAGAAGGGCTAGCCCCAATTACCCCAGAAATGACAGCAGAAACTTTAAAAAGAAGGTTCGATGGCTTACCTACACCAGGGGCGGGTGTAATCTTTTTCCTATTCCTCAATACTATTCCTCGATACTAATGCTGTAGTACGGTGGCCCAAAAGTTCACGGCAATTTCAATTCGGTCAC
Organism: Chrysaora quinquecirrha; assembly: GCA_014526335.1. Classification (NCBI taxonomy): domain Eukaryota; kingdom Metazoa; phylum Cnidaria; class Scyphozoa; order Semaeostomeae; family Pelagiidae; genus Chrysaora; species Chrysaora quinquecirrha. The sequence continues at coordinate 11,569,964 of JACTAT010000037.1, forward strand.
GGCAATATCAATTTGCCCACAGCACAATTTCAACTTGCTCACGGCAATATCAATTTGCTCATGGCAATTTCAATTTGCTCACAGCAATTTCAATTTGCTCACGGCAATATCAATCTGCTCACGGCAAATCAAACTTGCTCACGGCAATTTCAATATTAATATAGCTACTTTATAATTATTAATTTTATGGGCTTTAAGATGACCGCCAACACTGATTTCTATTTAATTCCCATTGCTGTTTGAAAAGATGGCGGACAACGAAAGAGTCATACTGGAATCGCTATTTTATAAAGGACACGAGTACCAAGAGATTTGTGAAATAATGAAAACAGATCATGACATAAATCTTAGCCTTAGTCAGCTGAAACGAAAACTTAAACAATACAACCTTCGAAGAAACAAGGTGGAATATAATCGTGCTGTAATGGCAATCTTTCTTCAATATAAAAGGCTAAAAAAGATAACTTGAAATAAAAATGTTTTTGAAATAGAACAGAACGATAATAAACAGTTATGCAGCAACATCAAAATATCTACAGTGATAAGCCCGACCAAATGCTTGGCCTTTGCAGTAAGCTGTCATAAAAACTTCTTTAAATTCTTCATATTTGATAATGTGTACGACAGGAAATGTAATTTCCATCCCACAAGCACCCACAATTGGATAGCAAACTGTGTGTTTAGGGTTGAATTCCGTACACGAATGGTTGAATTGTCCTGTCAACCATTGCATTACTCCTGCTGGTGTCAGGTCTGCACACTGATACCTTTCCTCTCCATTATTTTCCTTGTACTCATCATCTTCCTCATCAGAATTCCAGGCTACAGCAGAAGCATTACCTGACATCTTTTCATCTTCTAGACAATAGATAAAATCTTGAAAGTTGTCTAGTACTTGGTCTTCAGCAGCTCTATGTGGGTTATCTTTCTCAGAAAAATCGGGATACAGCAGGTTTACCAAGTAATTGGCGTCAACCTTGTCTGCCTTTCCCTGGATGAAAGAGCTTGACATAACTTTGAATTGTTCATCAAGTGTTTCTTCAAGTCATATGCTTGAAACCCTTCCATTAACTCTTTTAACGCCAGTTGCCTTCTGCTAACCATACTCGCAACTATGGAGCCAATGATATCTTCAATTTTTTCTTCCTTCAATGGACCAGTATATCCATGATCAAGGATTAGATCGTGACAATCCCTGAAATTGCTTCTGATTTCTGCAATTTCGTTCTTCTCTGAAGATGTTAAATGAAGAGAAGGATCTAGGCTACTCAAATCAAGATCTGGATTAATCATAGTGTTGTACACAACCTCCTCCAGGAAGCAAGGAGGAGGCCCATTCTGTGCAATGCTAGCTGCAATAATTTCTCCTGCAGTCCTAAATGTTCCATTTTTAATGAAGAGTGTAGAATGGACTGGGGTACCCTTTGGGAACAAAGATTTACCAATATCTTTCATTGTGTCAGCAAAGAACTCTCTTGCTAAAGCTCCAGTATCGATTCCTAATTTGCCTAGAAACTTGACAACAACTCTGCTGTTTGCTGGCTTCTGCTTTCTCTCTCGTTGCCACAGTTGGATAATGCGGTTAAGGTGTACTTCTCGTCTTGTTGTTAAAAATATTTGCTCCGTTTGAAGGACTTTCTCGTGTAACTCTTGAACAACTTGTGAAGTATTATGTAGCTCCATTACTCCCTTTTTCGACATCTCCATACCATCATCCAATTCAATGTCATCATCTGCAATATCCTTGTTTAAACTAGCATGCAAAGACAATGATCTTTGGTTACCTGTGCATTGCTGGGTGATTCTTTAATGGAGCAATCACTGTTATTGAAAGCTGGTATTTCGAGAACACTGTCATCGCTATCAACAGATTTATTCTCTTGATACAGGAGGGATCCTTCACCTGGATCACTATTTAAATGCACTTCAAAATCTGCTTTTACACAAATATATAATGTTATTCTTTTAAAGTCTTTGCCAATTTCCTCCTGATATCTTCCAATTGTAAAAAGCTCACTCTGCGAACCTGGAATGTAAACTGCTTTCTGGAAATCCTCAACGAGTAGTACATATTCACCATCTTCATTGTAGCAGTTGCTATGATATGCCTTCCATTTGTTGATAGCTTTTTCCAATAATGTTACAGAAGAATCTAGTACATTCACCCTCAGCGCCAAACGCTTCCCATGTTTCTTTCTCAAACTATCAGTTTTCGGATGCCATTCAGCAATGCCAATATAAATAACCCCTTCTTTGTTTATAGCTTTTTGTGGGGAGCCTTTCCCTTGCCCTTTTTTGACACACTATCTTTCCACTGAATTCCCTTTTCTCTCTTAAAACTTATAAGACTCTTGACTCTTCCAAAACATGGGACTGCAAAAACTGGGGTCACTGGAACCACTGGGACCAGCACCAGCACCAGATAACTCCTTTTTGATAGCTACAAGGCAAGAAAAGGATGAATTTATTTTTCAATTACCTTATACAGGAAATTAACGAATCACGAAATTTAAGCGGTTTACCCTCAACCCTGTTAATTTCATTACGCAAATGATAGCAATAATATGCAAATGATATGCAAATTTTTCACAGACTGTATTAATATTATGACGCATTAATTTCAGCAAAGGAAATTGAATCTATTTCTGTTCGGTAATGAATATAATTATTTGATCTGTCTAATTTCTTGTTTCTACCTTCAGGGAATTAATTTTCGCGGGAAGAGAATTAATTTTTGCGTATTTTGCGGATTCTATTGTTTCATAACAATAGACTATTGTTTTAGACAATAGAAAAATAAAAATCCACGACAATTAGTTACCCCGAAAATTAATTCCCTTAAGGTATTGTTTACAACATGGTACATGTGACCCAATCTCCACCTCATCAGCCCCTGCCTGTAGAGTTTGCATATAAACACAAGGAAACTGGAAAAATAAGAAAAGCCAATAATAAAACTCAGCCCTTACTCTTGTGTGCATAATGAAACGGTCCTGATTTCTCATGTAAGGGCCTACTTTCCTATTCTCATGTAGGCCTTGTAGTCCTTAGAAGAGGCCTAAACCCTATCCAATTTTGGGAGTTCTTGGGTATGCTGCTTTCTGCCTTCTCAGTGTCATTGCGATGCATACATAGGGACCTACTAGGCTAGGCCTAGGGGCCTAAGGGTGAGATATAATTTGCCCAAAATATGGTGCCACCACAACGTTCTTTTTTATAGTATAGTAAGTTAAATAGTTAGTGTTATAAAAATATAATCCTACCTGTTCCACAGCCTGTACAAAAACTGGCATCTTCCAGCTGTCGAACGCCACAGTAGGGGCAAAACATGACTAGCAAGCTGCCAGGCAGTTCTTTCTGCTGTCTCCCTCATCAGATCGCATGTGTTGCGCAAAAAGGCCGGAAAAAGGCGCCTGCATTACTTTTGGTCAGCGTTTAATAAACAGGGATTCAAATCAATGAATGAGCCGTGAGCAAGTTGATATTGCCGTGAGCAAGTTGAAATTGTGCCGTGAGCAAATTGATATTGCCTTGAGCAAATTGAAATTGCCGTGAGCAAATTGATATTGCCGTGAGCAAATTGAAATTGCCGTGAGCAAATTGATATTGCCGTGATCGAATTGAAGTTGCCGTGATCGAATTGAAGTTGCCGTGAACTTTTGGGCCACTGTACTGTAGACCCATGTTTTGTGACCAGTGCCAGGTGATGAAAACAACTTGTCATCCAGCCTACTTCCTTGTCGAAAATGTAAATACTCAAAGGCAAAGTGTTTTTTCATGGTCATTCTTGCAACTGGGAATTGTAATTGTAAATGAAATTTCATGAGATGAAGCCAAAGGGAAATGATTTTGATAAGAAACAGAACGAAAATATTGTGAAATGACTTTAGAAGAAATTCTCAAAGTAAACTTTAGACTTTCGTCTGCAAGACATTCAAGAGGTTTCCTTAACCCTAAAAATAGTATGCAAATCTTGTTCCAATCACGGGATTCCCATTAATTTCGAATGCTTTATTTTGTCAATTTGATTTTACTGGAAAATGAATTAGAACAACATATATACCTAATAGAAACGAAATAGAATGATTTTTAGTGTTTTTTTAAGCAAATTATAGGAAATAAATGATTTCAGTTTTCTTAACTTGCCTTTCCTTTTTACAGGAATTTTTGTCGATAAAATAAAAGAAATAAACAAAAATAAAAAGCAACCATACTCTCATGAGGGGAATCCATCCCCTGACCTTGTTGTTTCCAAACAGGATAACAAACAGGATGCGCTAATCAAAGTGTCGAGATGTCAAGAAAAAGGGATTAATCCCTCGTTGAACACCTCGTTCTTTTGTTTTCATTGGCACCAGACTGCCCAGATCAAAGAAGGGTTAGCCCCAAGTACCCCAGAAACGACAGCAGAAACGTGAAAAAGAAGGTTCCATGGCTTAACTACACCAGGGGCGGCAGGGAAAGGTGAAAGAGCGAGCAATGGATCTTGAAAACCCTAGGAGGATGATCTCGGACAAAATCCGTCTCCATGACTACTACTACTTTAGTATAGTTGACTAGCCCTTGCCCGTGTAAGAACACTGCCCCATGAGGACCCTCGCCTTCGAAGAACTCCGCCAAAAACAACTTCCACCTAAAAGGCACTGTGCATTGAGGTGGCTATATTTGCTGTTAATCTAAATCTTGATCTTAATCTTAATGTTAGTCTAGTCTTAATCTTAGTCTTCAACTTAAATGGAATTTTAATCTTAACCTCCACCTGAATTGGAATCTTAACCTTAATCTGAATCTAAATGTTGATCTTAATCAGAATCTGATTCTTAATTTTAATCTTAATCTCACTCTTAATCTTAATCTTAATGTTAATCTTAATCTTAGCGTTAGTAAATCTTGAACTCCTAGACTTTTCATTTAGACCCTAAGTCTAAATCTTTCTTTATCCGAACACAAATTCATTACCGAAATGTGACAGCGTTGCGGAGGAGACAATGAGAAAAGTGGACTGAGATTTAGACTTATACACTTGTGCAGGTCATGAATAATTAATGAGCTTGATGCAAGCTCGTTGTTTCAGCAAATGTTCCGGGGGTATGATAACAACTTTTAAGCAGTGAATGAAAGGAATCAATGTTTCTCAGGCAAACATTACAAAAGGTTTTATCTAAAGGCCCTTTTATTAATTAATTCTGTTTATGTTATCTACGTAAATAAGAAAACCCCTTGCAATTTTCATGCTACGATTACTCCTCTAATTTGCTTTGTTTTATTTCAATGCTGCTGAATTGTCTATGTCCAAGATCAAAGAAAATGCCGGCGGACAGAAATCTGTCCGCCTGTTCTGGAAAAACAAAGGAAAAAGCTCATTAATTATTCATGACCTGCACAAGTGTATAAGTCTAAATCTCCGTTCACTTTTCTCAATGTCTCCTCCGCAGCGCCATCATATTTGTGTTGGGATAAGGAAAGATTTAGACTTAGGGTAAGTCTAGGTACGGCATGTACCATTTTCGGGTACCATTTTAGGGGTGCAAAATAAATTTTGGGGTATCGAATTTGCTAAAATTCCAATTTTGGGGTATCATTTTTGCTAAGATGATCAATTTTGGTAAAGTCAAAATAACTGCCAAATAAATTTCAGCTGTATAACTCTAAAAACAGACTTTTGAGTATTTCTATGTACTTGATTCATATTTCTTTGTGAACTTTGGGGTATACTTTTAGAATTTTCATAAATTCTGGGGTCACATTTTTATTACGAAAATGGCACCCCCCCTCACTGATCTATTGAAGTTACCCCCCGGGTATAAGAACCCCCTCCGTTTATAAAATTTTTGAAATAAATTTCCCATCCCCCCAGTTATTTGGGCCCTCTATTTGTTTGTTACCTAAGAGTATTGGCCTTAATGTTAATATTAGGAAAAGTGAAATTAATCTTTATTTTAAAATAAGTGTTAATATTATTCTAAATTCTTCAGCTGCAATAAAACTTTATATTAAAATCGAAGATGGAATTACAATTGAAATAAGAATGAAATGAAAATGAAAGTTAGTGTCAAGAAGAGATAAATGGAAAATAAATTTATAATTGAAAAAATATGATAAAAAATAGATCCAAATATTTGAGTTATTTCAAAAAGATTTCTAGTTTTGTCAAAGTGACTTAGATATTGAAAAGACTTCTATTTAAATCAGAAAACAAAATCACCAAAAACTTGCCCTTGAGGGGATTTGAACTCCAGCCACTGTGGGTAGCAGGCGAGCATTTAACCACTCGGCTACACAGCCGTACTGCATTGAATACGATAATCTCCTACTGGTCTTAATATTCATGGAAGGAAAAAACAAAACACGTTAAAACATTATTTCTATGGAACTTAAAAATTAAACCAAAGGCAAATTTTCGTTACCAGACATTTCCTCGGCCTTGGGAAAACATTTCAAACACGAAAATAACAGAAATAAAAAAATTTGAAAGGAAAAGATTTTCCCCTGAGGGGAGTCGAACTCTCGACTCTGCATCGCTGGTCACGAGACACGCCGCCTTACCGACCCTGCTACACTGCCTTGTTGCAATTTAGTGATAACCCTCCTACAGAAAACAATCCGGCGATGGTTAAAACAGGCACCAATGACGCACTTCAATGAAGGGTTAGCCCCAATTACCCCCAGAAGCGAAGGCAGTTCGCAAATAACCAAAGGGTGATGACACGCATTTCCATTTTTTTTTTCACAGAAGTATTTTAATAGATGTTTAAATTTTATAGATGAACCAATTTTCACAAAACTGTTAACTTTACCCTGTATAAAGAAAATAAAATGAATGAATGAATGAACGCCTATCTCACAGTCGGCAGAGCAGCGAAAAAGTGAGAAAGTCTTACCATTGCCAACCTCGGCGGAACTACTAAGACAAAATCGGTTGCCATGGCATTACCATTTTAGTATATACAGACTAGCCCTTGCCCGTGTAAGACCACCGCCTCACAAGGACCTCCATCTCAAGGAACCCGACCTTAAGGAACTCTGCCTCAAAAGGACTGTGTCTTCAAGTTTTTGAAAAAACTCACAGCTCCTTTTCTCTGGTCTTGGGTATTGGGTCTTGGGTCCTCTTACATAATGCCACTGAAGGTCCATGTCCTCTGTTTTAGTCCAAGGTCCTTAGTCCGCCATGATGTTCCCAAGTTTCAATTAGTTAGTGTGCTGCAGTCCTCTTTCGCTATGGTCTTTTCCTAAGTCTTGAGATTATTCATTTTCTTCAGTCCCATTCCTTGATCCTGTTCTACAGTCTTTTTATTGTTCTTATTCCTTAGTCCTGAATTTATTCATTGTTTGTGGCCTTTTATCTTGTCCTGTTACTCAGTCTTCTTAATGTTCATTTTTCTTAGTTGTGGATGTGTTCATGGTTGTCAAGTCCCATTCATTGATGTTGCTCCTCAATCTTGTTATTGGTCATGTTCTTTAGTCCCGAAAGTCTTCATGGTTTCCAAGTCCCATTCCTTGGTGTTGTTTGTCAGTCTTGTTAGTCTTCATGTTCCTTACTCCTACAATGGTTCATGGTTTTCAGTCCTGTTCCTTAGTCCTACTCCTCAGTCTTTATTCACGTTCCCTAGTCCTGATTTTATTCTCGGTCTTTTGTCCATTTTCAGTTCAGTTCCTCAGTAATTGTTCATGTTGTTGAATCTTGAAGTAATTCCTAGTCTTAAGTCCCATTCCTTTGTTCGGTTCCTCAGTCTTGTTACTGTATTTTTCACATGCTCCTTAGTCCGGAAAGTATTCATGGTCTTTAGCCAGGTTCCTGGTTCCTGTTTCTCAGTCCTATTAGTCCCGTTCCTCCGTCAGTTTGGTCCAGGTTTTGACAGCGTCCTTCCTCCGTTTTTTCCGTGTTGGATGGAACTTTGTTGGCAATAAAATGCACTATTTGACCAAACGTACACGAAAACAGCGACTATGAAATCTGAAATACTTGGAAAAAACTTTTGCCTCAGACGCGGAAGTCATGGCGAGGGTCACGGTCACGCACAGCAGGCGAAATTTCCTTGCACAATCCTTCTTTCAACAGCAGGAAGAAAATATACGTGAGAGTAAAACAAGAAATTATTTTCGTTTGGCTGCACAGAAAAGTAAAACCCCTCATTCGGGTTCCAAAGCTGGCAAATTGATTTCAATTTTTAATCATTTTGTTAGAAGACCTTGTAAGGAAACGAAAACATAAGAAATTGCAATGAATTTCGATGCGAGTTTGGTTTGGCAGGCGACTGAAATGTGTTCATGCCGGGCGATTGTGTCAATTTGCAGCAGTGACGTAGATCAAAGAAGAAGGGTTAGCCCCATTACCCCAGCTTCTTGAGCAGATACGAATAAGCGAAGTAGTTTCGGCTCGCCTACCCCATCGGCGGCAGCATCGTGCGAAACCAGCATTTCGAAAGGTCGCACCGCCTTGCCAAACTTGCTAGTACAAAATCGGTCGCGTGGCAACCACCATTTTAATATAGAGAGACTAGCTCTTGCCCGTCTGTGACCACCGCCTCGCAAGGACCTCCGCCTCAAGAGCCTCTGCCTCAAAGACCACCGCCTGAAGGACCTCCGCCTCAATGACCTCTGCCTCTCCACTTAGCTCCTAGTTTCTAATTTTTAGTATTTGTCCTTGGTCCTAGTCCAGGGTCCCTTTCCTAGTGCCAATCGCAGTTCTGTTCCTCTGTTTTAGTGCAAGGTCCTTAATCCACAATGAGGTTCGTAAGTTTCAAATTAGTCAGTGTACAGCAGTTGTCTTTCTCTATAGTATTTTCGTTAGTTCTAACATAATTAATGGTCGTCAGTCCCATACATTGGTCCTGTCCCTCAGTCTTGTTATAGTTCATATGTTCCATCTCGATCTCGGTCCTGTTGCTTAGTCTTGTAATTGTACATGTTTTTAGTTCCGAAATTATTCATAGTCTTCAGTCCCTTTCCTTAATCCTGTTCCTTAGTACTGAAATAACTCATGGTCTTCTGTCCCGTTCCTTCATCCTGTTCCTTAGTCCTGAAATTATTCATGGTCTTCAGTTCCATTCCTTAGTCTTGTTCCTCAGTCTTATTATTGCTCACGTTCCTTAGTCCTGAAATTGTGCATGGTCTTCAGTCCCATTCCTTTGTCCTGGTCCCTAGTTATGTTATTGTTCATGTTCCTTAGTCCTGAAATTGTTCGTGGTCTTCAGTGCCGTTCCTTGGTCCTGTTCTCGGGTCATGCTATTGTTCATGTTCCTTAGTCCGGAAATTATTCGTAGTCTTCAGTACCGTACTATGGTCCTGTTCCTCAGTCTCGTAATTGTAGATTTTCCTTAGTTGTGAGAGTCTTCATAGTACCGTACTATGGTCCTGTTCCTCAGTCTTGTAATTGTAGATTTTCCTTAGTTGTGAGAGTCTTCATAGTACCGTACTATGGTCCTGTTCCTCAGTCTTGTAATTGTAGATTTTCCTTAGTTGTGAGAGTCTTCATAGTACCGTACTATGGTCCTGTTCCTCAGTCTTGTAATTGTAGATTTTCCTTAGTTTTGAGAGTCTTCATGGTTGTCGAGTCTCATTCCTTGATCTTGTTCCTCAGTATTGTATTTGGTGATTTTCTTTAGTCCTGAAAGTCTTCATGGTTTCTAAGTTCCATTCCTTGGTGTTGTTCCTCTGTCGTGTTTTTCTTCATGTTCCTTACTCCTAAAATGATTCATGGTTTTCAGTCCTGTTCCTTAGTCCTATTCCTCAGTCTTTATTCAAGCTCTCTAGTCCTGATTTTATTGGCGGTCTTTTGTGCATTTCTCAGTCCAGTTCCTCAGGAATTGTTCATGTTGTTGAGTCTTGAAGTAATTCCTAGTCTTAAGTACCATTCCTTTGTTCGGTTCCTCAGTCTTGTTATTTTTTGCATGTTCCTTAGTCCTGAAGTATTCATGGTCCTTAGCCAGGTTCCTGGTTCCTGTTCCTCAGTCCTATTAGTACCGTTCCTCAGTCAGTTTGGTCTAGGTTTTGACAGTGTCCTTCGTCCGTTGTTTCCGTGTTTGATGGGGACTTTGTTAGCAATAAAATGCACTTTTTCATTGTTCAATTAACTTTTGAAATCAGGAAATGGCATTTCTATTAAAGCGGAGAAAACTTCTACACAAAGCGAGAAATGCCATTTGGCCAAACGTACACGAAAACATCGACTATGATACCAGAATTACATGAAAAAAACGTGTTTATTTTTTTGAACATTAGAAACCAAAGACGTGCATGAAAAGAAAATGTCATTTGCCTCAGACGCGGAAGTCATGGCGAGGGTCACGGTCACGCACAGCAGGCGAACTTTCCTTGCACAATGCTTCTTTCAACAGCAGAGAGCAAATATCCGTGAAAGTAAAACAAAGCAATTATTTTCGTTTAGCTGCACAGAAAAGCAAAACCCCTCATTTGGGATCCAAAGCTGGCAAATTGATTTCAACTTTTAATAATTTCGTAAGAAGACCTTGTAAGGAGACGAAAACATAAGAAATTGGAATAAATTTCGACGCGAGTTTGGTTTTAATAGGCGAGTGAAATGTGTTCATGCCGGGCGATTGTGTCAATTTGCAGCAGTGACGTAGATCAAAGAAAAAGGGTTAGCCCCATTACCCCAGCTTGTGGAGCAGATACGAGAAAGCGAAGTGGTTTTGGCTCGCCTTCTCCAGAGTCGGCAGCATCGTGCGAAAACTGCATCTCGAAAGGTTGCAGCTCCTCGGCAAACTCACGCGTACAAAATCGGTCGCATGGCAACCACCATTTTAATATAGAGAGATTATGACAACAAAACAGAACGATATGCAAAAACAAATGAGTTATAACTGTCTATTTCTTAGCGTTAAATACTTCAAGCAACTTATCTGGTGCAAATTCTGAATCAATCCATTGAGTTAAGCCATTACTGAATTCAACGAAATACTTTGTTATCAATCTTTGTCCAGGAAGTCTTGTCCGCATCTTATCGTGAACTGCAACAATTTCATTAGGATTTCCATCAATTGTTTCTGCTTTCTTCACTTGTTCCAGATTAACTCTTTCGTTTGTACTCGTTTAGTCCCTCCAATTTTTATCAATGATATAACGTTATTTTCACCAATTAACTTTTCAACTTCGTATGGTCCCTTCCATAGCTGGTGAAACTTTTCGATGTTCCTTTCTTTATAATAAAATCACGAAGCCACGCCGCCAACATTTATATTAATCTTGCGAAGATTCTTATCATGATGTTTCTTCTGACGACTTTGTTCTTTTGATACTAATTCTTTAACTATTTCATAAGCTATTTGTCTTTCATTTTGTAAATTCTTTACTGGATCATCAGTGTAAAGTCTTGTAGGAGGTTTCATATTCAAAGGCGATGTTATTTCTCTCCCGAACATAAGATATGCTGGGGTATGTTGTGTCAACGAATGTTGCGTCGTCCTATATGCAAAAACTAAAGCGTCTTGATATTCGTCCCATGCAGATGGTTTCTTTGAAGCATATATCTTAACTCCTTGGAACAACGTACCATTCAAATGTCCATTTAATCCGTTTGTAGAGGGTCCAAAAGCACAGGTATAGATTTTCTTTACTCCCATTTGTTTACATAAAGATTTAACAAGCTCAGCGGTAAAATGACTTTCTCCATCAGACAACAATTCTTCCGGACAACCATACGTATGGATAAAATCTTGAACCTTTAAAGCAACAGTTTCTGCTTCTATATTATCAACAGAATATACAATGGGCCAGCGACTAAAATGATCTACCATTACAAGCGCATAAGTATTTTCCTTTATCCGATTTTGGCAATTGTCCCACAAAATCCATCGCTATAATATCAAGTGGTTTAGACGTTACAATAGACTTTAAAGGTGTCTTACCGGCAGGTTAAGGTGACTAGAATTTCGCACGAGAATCGAAAAATCAGGACATCTTAGTACCGGAGCTGACATCAAACATTGTTTTAGTTCTTGAAACGCATTTTCAGCTTCAATCGTCCACTGAAAAAGTCTTTTCTTCTTCGTGAGATCTACAAGTGGTTTGGAAATACTTGCATAAGCTTCAATAAATCTCCGATAATATGACGTAAGGCTAAGAAAACTTTTTATGTCCGTTTTATTCTGAGGAGTTGGAAACCCTCTGACAGCAAGCACTCTGAAACCTTGCCTGATGCAAGTCCTGCTTTTTCAATACGTTCCAATACCAAATCCTATCTTGTAAGATGTTCTTCAACATTTGGCGCGAAAATTATGACATCATCAAGATAAACTAAACAATGAGTCCAATGTTAACCAGATAAAACGAGAGCCATTAACCGCTGAAAGTTAGCTGGACTGTTAGCTAGGCCATATGGCATGACATTAAAAGCATAGTGGCCATTCTGAGTTGAAAAAGCTTTTTTTTCTTTGTCTGCTTCTCGGAGTGGTATCTGCCAAAAGCCGGACTGCCAATCAAGCGTCGTAAAAACTCTTGCATTGCCAAGTGCATCCAGCATTAGCTTTTTGTCAAGAACTAATACGAGGCAAAATATCCCATTCAGACGGAGATTCGACAAATGTCTAATTTCTCATAGAAATTGGAATAAAAACTTAAAAATCCTTTTGGATATAATAGGGAGGCATGATTTATATCCCAAGAAAATCCATTTATTGCTTTAGTTTCATGTGAAAAACAGCCAGAATAATATTCAAATCTAGGTGACATCCAAGCGAGGCAATGTCCCATTCAGACGGAGACTCGAAAATGCCAATTTTCTCGTGAGCTGCTGGGCAGATTTTAAAAATTCTTGCAGAAGTTGAAAATTGAGTTTCCGGCGATGATATATATCCAAAAATAAGTTAATTTCTTGTACTTTCCAGGACAGAAAAGGCCAGAAGAAGATTCATGCAACTTAGGCCACAACGTCGTTTGATATCGAGATTTTATGCAAATTATGTAGCAGAAGAAGGTGAATCAAAATAAAATAGCTCAAGTCTCGTGATCAAATCAAATGCGGAGGTTTGCGTCTTTGGTGCACCGGTTTTACAAAAATGCAATCAAATGCAACTGCTTTATCTGACTGATGATACACTGATTTTTGATTAGAAACTTTGCTCTTTACCATATTGTGCGTTTTCATAACTTTGGCTCTAAATGAAAATGGATGACATTGATACAAACTGATTTTTAACATAAAGAAACAAATATTTTGGGCGTTTTCTCCTCAATTTTTACAAATAACTTTTGGCGATTTCAAATTTTTAATTGTTCATGAGTAAGAAATAGTGCACGCTACTGCTGTCGATGCGCTGTTGTCGTAAAAAGAGAAGTAAAGAACAAAATAGCAACAAAAATCTAGAACAGTTCTCATTACTTCCAGTAACGGCCTTTATCTGCAGCCAAAGGTTAGCACATTCATTTCACTTTGCGGGGTAGTGTAAAGTACAGAGTAGCGTGTAAAAACTTAGTGCTTTTCAATGGAATTTAATTTGCATATTTAGAACAACAACTAATTTGCATAAAATCTCGTTATGGAACCTTTGATGTAACGACGTTTTGGCCTAAGTTCGGCGAATCTTATTCTGGCAGTTTACGTTCTGGTTTACATAAAAAATAAATACATTTTTAGATATATATGATCGGCAAACGCTCAATTTTGAAGTTCTGCAATAATTTTAGAAATCTGCTTTGCGGTTCTCGAGAAAATCGGCATTTTCGAATCTCCGTCTGAGATGGACATTGCCTCGCTTGGATGTGGCCTAAATTTGAACATTATTTCGGCTATTTTTTATAAGAACACGGAGAAATAAATGAACTTTCTTTGACAAAAAACATATATATCATACTGTCCTATTATATCCAAAAGGATTTTTAACATTTCTTCAAAATTTACCGAGAAAATTGTAATTTTTCGAATCTCCGTCTAAGACATTTGAATCCCATTCTCATTCTGCAGTTTCAATCTCATTCTCCTTCCAGCTGGGCTCTGGTGAAAGAATCTTTGAGTTGATCTTTCAACTCCTCGAGGTCATTTCGAACCACCTGGCGGAATCTCCAGAAAATACGTCCTGCTCTCCTGGTAAGATACGCTGGCTGGTATCATGGTTAGCTGCTGCTGTGGGGTCCAGTTGTTTGCGTTTGCAGCGATGTACCACCGGATCAACCATTCTGGAATGTCTTCTTCTTCTTTCCCAGAAAATGGTTTTATATCGACAATCGTTTTTCTCGGTCGGACTACTTCTCTTTCTTGATTGATTGCTTCGTTATTTACTTGCAAGGCCATTTTCTTCTTGTTTGTGTTTCTGAGTTTTTGAACCACAACTTATTTCGAAATTGTTTAGATCGTTAAGTCTTTCTCTTAATTCAATTTCCCGCTCCTGCCACCATTTAAGTTGTCACAGACCTCAGAGACTAGCCACAAGAAGATGCAAAGCTTTAACCGTATATACTAGAAATATTACTCAGGCTATACACCAGGACCAGCCTCTAGGTATTCAACCTAACCAAGTTTCTTCCTCCAACTACGAAATACGGCTGTCTTAATATATCAAAGCAAATCTAAAAATATTACATCACGAAATCAGAAAATTAGGTAAGCTACTAAATAAAGAATCAAAATATGCATTGCTGCATACAAGAATATGCTTGAAAGTTCTAGCCAACTACGCAACAGGGGAATCCCGTATTACCTACAACGAAGTAATTATCAAAACATACCAATTACGTAATGACTAAATAATATAATAGTGGCGGTCATAGACATATCGTGACAAAGAACAGATTGAATAGTAATAGAAATGGCCTGAAATGATAAGGAAGGGCCTAAACTAAAGAATGTCTAACTTACTACAAGGTGATGATTTGCCAAGGATTAGGATACGATTTGTGAGGAGTAGTTGAGGATAAGTGAAGAATTAGTAAGAATTAGTCAGGATAAGCTAATGATTTGAAAGAATTCGATTGCCTGGGGATTAGTAAAGTTAACTCGTTAGGCACAATCACTGAATTTATTACCAAGTTCTCATGAATTTGCATGGAGCAGGCAGTTAGTAAGTAAAAAATGTGTTTACGCTCCACATTTCAGATGTTTTAGAGGTACTTAAGAAACATTTTAAGTAGCTTAATTGTTTAAGAATGAATTATTATCAATATGATCATTGTGATTTCATTTCAAAGTTTAAATTTAACTGATTAGAGAGAAAAGGCCACGAACTGCAAACTGTACCGTGGGATCTTTCGATTGTTGCGGCCAAAAGAATAAAATAAAGCAGTAAGGCAGTAAAGTGACGAGAAGACGAAGCAAAAAAGACTAGACTTTTAAATACTAATATTTCGTCCCGGCATTCAGGCTTCATCAGAGTAATGAATGAATCAAGAGATTTTACAGAAATTCAAATCCGGTGGTTGATTGTGATTGGTGGAGCTCAGTGGGTGGCGTGCAGGTGACGCTATAGTGGATGTCGTTGCAGGGAGAAATGAAATGAGGTCGACAGGTAAGCACAGGATGAGATGAAATGCGAAGGAATTAAATAAAATAGATATGAACTGGTTCGGACCGAGAGTATGTTATGGATATGAGTAATTAATCATGATTGATATAGTTAGCTGTTAACAAAAATATGTAAAGAAAACTAGGTTAGCGGTCTGTAGTTCTGTTAAGTCCGTTAGATGCAAGAGAGTTAGCTGGGCCAATGAAGTATTGTTCTTTGGCTCGTCTAACACTCTCTCGTTTGTCCTGTATTTGTAGTATAGGCGTAACTTGTAAATCGTGTTATGTGTGTCCAGGCTGACTGAAGTGTTCTAAAATCACACGGGACCGCTATGGGCACAAGAATGGCACCTCAATATGCTAATTTTATCTATGGAGGCGTTTGAATCTAACGCCCTAGAGAATGCATCATGCAAACCTCTTGTGTGGTGGCGGTTCATTTTTATTAATTCGACACATGGGCAAGACAAACTTCAAGAATTCATTCAAACACACAAGACGGGGGTTTTGGGGGTATTCAAACCGGCATACCGGAAAACCGGGACGTGGGACCCCTAGGTGGGACCCCGGGGCGGGGGAACCTTAAGGTGGGACCCCGGGACGGGGGACCCCTAATGTGGGACCCCGGGACGGGGGACCCCTATGTGTAATGGACCCCTATGTGTACTACTTATTTATTAAGAGACACTTGAGAAAGACGAAATGTGTTGTGCGTACACATTATAATTCATAACACTAACAACTAAGAAGAAGAACTCCCAAATTACATAGATTACATGATTTATATACTAAGGATTACAATGATTGATAGCTGTCATAAGAAGATATGATTGACATATGATCACGTGATTTACGGATACGAGGCTGTAGCTAATCCTGTTACATAGGTGGGGGACCCCTGAGGTGGGACCCCGGGATTGGGGACCCCTAAGATGGGACCCCGGGACGGGGGATGCCTAAGGTGGGACCTTGGGACAGGGGACCCCTAGGTTGGCTCGGGGCTTTTTCTTGAATTCGAAAACAAGTTCTCACAATTCCATCGACAAAGGTTTAACAAAGTTAATCCAGACGAATGGGAAAGATGTTGCTTTTAAGAGGGGATATTCAACATAACACAACAAGTTTTCATCATCTACTACAGTATATGCTACAAACATATAACTGTGTCCTTCTAACAAAAGGAGTGTTTTAGTACATTGCTCTCAAACATATAGTAGGATTCCTATAGTTTTAGCACAATAAGTATGGTTAACAGTTGTTGCATAGTTCTCAACTTTAAAATTGACATTTCGTGAATCTCGTTTGTTTCCCCAGCACAGTCGAGTTAGTTAAATATGTTGTATCATGTTCTCAGCATTCTCAGCAGTCAAAATCAAAACATGGAAACTTTCTGGAATTGACCCTTAAGTATAATACTTTCTGGGGATTATTTTAAGATTAATATTTAAACAAACCACATCTGTAAAATAGAATGCTGAATCTATCAACGGAAATAGTTTGTTAGGTTTTTTACATCGTTTCCTTATTGAAGAGTTTTTCAATTTTAACGAAAACGGTATATAGTAGGATTCCTATAGTTTTATATATATATTGATATATATTGATTAGGAATGAGTATTTTTTACCATCAGAAAGATTCTGTGCATAGAAAGCGAAAAAGGCAAAATGGTTAGGGATAGCGAATGTTAAAATGTTTTGGGGGTTTTAATTAGCGCGGGGAGGGGTTTTGGCTCTGAAAGTATTGCGCAAGTTTCAAGAGGAATGCAAAATCAGTTGAACTTAGCCAATATTAGAGTAATTGGTGGTTTAACTTGTCTTGAGTCAACTATAGTCGAGTTTTTTCCTTGCTGTTTTTGTTACTCGATGTTCAGTGCATATGTTTCATGCTACTCGTTAGAAGCACGACATGCACACAGCAAAATTTGCAAAACTGATCTTAACTGACTAAAAGGATCGTAATCCGAATCTAATAATATCTAGTAATTTGAGCCGGCTTTTCATGTAGAAATCTGTAGAGACAAAACTGGTCAAGTTTAGAATTCATATTGCTTGAAAATAATTGGGTTTTTCTAACAGTGATGCTAACGATTCTATTAATGAGTTAATTATATGTCTCCCACTTAAAGCTGGAACGCCTCTTTTGGCTACCTGTCAGGTGGGTCAGAAGATAGGTCCTCTGTTTGAATATAAAATGCAAAAAGCAAAGTCTTTCACCTACTAACCAAAAGAGGAGAACTTTCATTGGCTAAAATATTTCTATGATTATACTTCTGTGAAAGACAAATAGATAGCCTTAGCAATGATGAAAAATCCTGCTAATTCACTATCTGTTGGGACGGACGGCACAGGCAGAGTAAATCGCAGAAAAAGGAGTCATAGACTATGTTATCAATATTTAGGAAAGCTTGTATTTCGGTAATAATTATAGTTTCTTAACAAAGCAGTACATGTGAAGCTTTTTCAACTTGCATGCTTTTTCAACTAGAAGAAGTTTCAAGTTTAACTTCATTCTGTCATCATACGTGGACAAAAATACACAGTATTCAAAAATGAATGCTGAAACGACACAGAACTTGCAATTAAAGAATTGCCAATACTAGGATTAGCCTCTATCATCGAAATATAAACAGAGAAAAAAAGTTAACTATTTCTTATAGTTCATATTTGATGTTGATGACAGTGGACATCTTTTTTTTGTTAGAAGGACACAGTTAAATGTTTGTAGCTTATACTGTAGTAGATGATGAAAACTTGTTGTGTTATGTTGAATATCCCCTCTTAAAAGCAACATCTTTCCCTTTCTTCTGGATTAACTTTGTTAAACTTTTGTCGATGGTATTGTGAGAATTTGTTTTCGAATTCAAAATAAAGCCCCGAGCCAACCTAGGGGTCTCCTGTCCCAAGGTCCCACCTTAAGGGTCCCCGTTCCGGGGTCCCACCTTAGGGGTCCCACGTCCTGGGGTCCCACCTAGGGGTCCCTCGTCCCTAGATCCCACCTAGGGGTCCCACGTCCCGGTTTTCCGGTATGCGATTAAAACCCGAAAATTCCGGAAGAGAATTGGGACCAACCCGAAAACCTGGATGACCTTAATTTCAACAAATTTCAAGAATTTTTTCCACATTGATGTCCTTTGTAAGGTTTAAAACCCGAAAAGCCGCATTTCTTTACAGGTTTCTACTACAATATTCAAGACCCGAGCTAGAAAATTGGCAAACCCGTTGCCCGCTAAATATACTAGACCCGAAAATCCGCACGATTTTTTGGAAAAACCCGAAAACCCGAGTTCAAAATCGGCCCAACCCACAAAGCGAAATCTCCCCAACATCTATAAACTTCCTAGACGTCACGGTCAACCTAAATCAAGATAACAGCATCTCCACTGACCTCTATATCAAGCAAACTGACACACACCAATACCTCCTTAACACTTCAGCACACCCGAAACACACTAAACAATCCATCTCATACAGTCTTGCCCTGCGACTGAGACGTATTTGTTCTGACGACACTACATTTAAGAGACGAACAGACGAACTAATGACATACCTTACAAACAGAGGTTATAGACAGAAACACGTAAAACATGAAATACATAAAGCTACTAAGACTTCACGAATGGACGGCCTCAAAACAATACAGAAACAACATAACGACAGGACACCATTTGTGGTCACGAACCTGCCTAGCCTACCACAACTGAGTCACATATTGAGACAAAATTACAGCAGCTTAAAAACTCTGACACTTGCAAGGAAGCTTTCAGACAGCCACCTCTACTTAGCCACCGCAGACAAAAAACCCAAGGGATTATTTATCATGTGCGAGCAGAACTAAAAACTGCAAGCACGGATAAGCCCGAAGGTGTGACGAAATGCAACTCGACACGGGACTGCATCACTTGCAAACACATAAGCAACGGTACTACAACTTCTGCATTTACCAATATCGACAAGATCATACGAATACGACAAAGATTTTACTGCAAAACTACTAACGTCATCTACATGCTACACTGCAGAACGAGCGGCAGCGCAGTGCAGCGCAGAAGCGTTGGATGATACTCGATTATCGAGCCTTTTGTTATGTGCTGCTTGTTGCAGCACCTAGATTGCCTTTTCATGTTCTATGCTCCTTGCGAATTTACTTTTTGGATCGATTGCTTTTACAATGTGTTTGCCGGACTGTATTCTGTCAATTTTGCCATTGGTTGGTGGTTTGGTGGAGCAGAACCCTTCGAGTTCTTTTGGTGGGAAAAACAGGTTTTTCTTGATCAAACCTAACCATCCGGCTGCAATTTGGATTACTTGCTATTAGGCCTGTGTACATTTGCCCAACTTGCTTCTATGATGACAGAACATAGGCCACCATGCTAAATTGTTATGTTAGACGTAAGGCTCAACAGCTCTGAGGGGAATGGCCAAAATTAGCGATGGTTCGGAATTGCAAAAGACCAAGGTTTAATATGCTGTAAACTTTGTTAGTAGTCATTATTGATCGTTCTATTTTGTCGCTAAGTGTTAATGTGTTTGTTCTTCTTCATAAATTCATAAATCCTGAACCATCGTGTGATGGTATCCGCGTTATTGCTGTCATTATACCAAAGCCTTCTTCATTTTCTTTAAGCCCTGGAGGGGCAATGTTGAGTGATAAAAAAATTAGAATTTTACTGGTAGATGCTGTTGTAAAACCTGCGTGTTTTGTTATGATGTTTTTTCAGCAGGAAGGAAGGTGCTGCTGACTTGACTTGAAACAGAAATTTATTACGCAAAATATGAAATATTGACAATTTGTCATCATTCGTTGAGCAACTGTTTTGTCTAAATTTCAGTTTATATTCAAGGGAATTCGATATATTTTCTTGACTCAGCTTGCAAGTTAAAGGCTTATAACCCAATAACTTTTGACATTTAAAATCCAACAGAAATACTTTAATTCCCTCTTTTTCCCGACATCTTCGTCTTCGCATATTGAACATTCCCTTTCTCGCCGCTTGCTCCGTGGCTTTTGCATAGACCTTTCTGTTTTAGAATCTTGTTAAACCGGTTTCAAGAAACATCCAATCATATCGATGCATGTCGGTCAAAAGCCGTCAAGCCTGTTTAACGACGAAAAATTCCAAAAATGCGTTCTTTTGAGATTTGAAGTCACTGTCAGCCTCGTTTACGTGCGGCCAGCTATAACAGCTCCGCTTCGGTGCGGGCAAAAATAGAAGGAATGAAAGTTCTCACACAACCCAAAACCAGAAACTGTTTTTGATTCGCTCATGCATCTCGGCTCCATTGCTCCAAATTCCTGCTAACGCATATCAAAATGCTCCTCAATCATCGGACTAAAATCCCAAATAATTATTTCAACTTCAGATATCATTATCAATTAATATTTTCCCCTTTCCCCTATTTTCCCCTAAGAAATTTACTAGAAGTTGTATAAAATCTAGGACTAATGATCAAGGTATTAAATTGTACAATTTTTAAAGGTCAAATTCAATATCAAATCATCAAAACCATCAACAACAAAAACAGCTTTATAGAATGTCCTAATTTCCTAAATTCCTTTCTAAAATATGAACAGGAAAAGATGTGTATATGAAATTCACTAAAACATTATTGTTCTACAACTTTAAATTTAGAAAACTCATTACTATACAATACAGGATTATTGATAGTACAAGTGCTACCTGGCCAGCAAACTCAAAAAAGATACTGAGAGGTTTGTAGATGCCGTTAAAAGAAAGCACTTAAACTCTCCAAGAGAGTGAACAGAGAGGGGAGAGAGAGAGAAAGAAAAAAATAATTAAGAATTATAGTTCATTACCAACACGCCATTTCCGTTCCGAGGGATCGTAAAACAAAAGAAACACTTCATTAAACGAATCTCTGTCGTTACAAAGCTGTCCTTGAACCACAAAAGAAGGCTCGCCATAATGGCCATGGAAGAACATTTCTGCAGAAACTGAGACAGAAAAATTAAGCTCATTTCTAACCTTAATGGCCTTTAAAAAGGAGAAAGGTTCCTTCTCTATTTCATGTGCAGTTTTCTCGTCGCCAGATAAAACCTCGAAACATACTCTTTTGAATATTGAATACGATACGTCCTTAACAATATCAAGGGCTGTTAACAAAACTTTGAGCTTCATCGTATCAGCACTCTGAGAGCGAGATAGACGTAGAGAAAGCCTCACCCTTCGAATTAATTCCCATTTGGGAATGGCAATATTCAACCTCTGCATCAACCCAGCCATAATCTCATCGCACATCGCGTTGATTATAAGGGAGGCTTTCTTGTCCATGGGAGTTTTTTGGAGATTACCAATAACAACACGCTTTCCAGCTGCAACTATAACTGTTGGTATTTCATTAGCCGGACTGACTCGAAGACTGGAACCAAGGCAAATACACAAGTCAGCCTTTTCTGCATGGATAAAAGCATCACTCAGTTCTTTTTCTGGCAAATCTTCTCCAAAATTTATGATTGAATCCTTCAGTCTTCCTTTACAAGTTTGAATACTACAAGTTCTTCCTGTAAAATGGTCGTGAACTTTCTTTGACGTTCTTGTACGAAAATCTCGAAGATATCTCTCATTGCATTTTTCGCATATTTCAAGATTAGTATTTCCATGAAGTTCCGCAATTGCTTCTGAGTGCAGACCGCTGCGGAGGTGCAGCCCATCTGTATTCTGGCTGATGACATATTTTATAATTCCTCGTCTCTGAAGCTCTACGATTGCCATGTGTGTAACTGACGGTATTGCTTGTAACGTTAACTTTGTTTTTGCAGCCTTTGATCGACCGATGCCATGGTCTTTCAGCTCCCATACACCTGGGCCAGTCGGTAGCACGGTTTTCATGCCTTGAAAATAGACGTTATTATATTTCAAACATTTTGTTCATATAAAATGCTATTGAAAAGCCCGTCGTACAAAAATCATTGTAAGGTGATGAAAGAATATAGTAGTCTTACCATGAGCTCTCAGAAACGGGAAAAGTACAAATTTATGGCGTATTAATGGATTTTACGGGTTGGTCAGTTACAAATGTTCGAAAAAAGGGTCCCGTTAACTATTTTGACAACATCACTTTGTATACACAATTCTAGAAAAGAATTGCTCAACCTTGCTCAAAATGGCATCTTGTTAGGAGAGGTTATTATATTTGATCGTCGCAAATAAGGACATACAAAACCGTTAATAGCGCGGAAACGGCTCGACGGATCTGCACCAGATTTGAGGTACCCGACCATTTGTGGGGGGGACCAAACCGGTTCAAGTGTTTTTTGGCACATCCGACTTGGCACTTTTTTTATTAAAATAATATAAAGCCACAAGGGGCAAACTAAAAAATATAGGAGTATTCGTACTCAACATACGGTTATGGGAGCCACCTAGTAGTTGTAGTCACCGTAAGGCTCGGTCAATAGAAGGCGTATAGAAGGGTTCTAGGGTGTAGAGGAAGATCGAGGTGATGTATGAATAGAGATTATTAGGTACGATTCATCAGCTGTCCACCTGTACTCAGCGTTTCGAGGGTTTAAGGGCAGGACGCTTTGTGAGTACAGGCCCCTCAGCGCCCGTTTAATGAGGCACTATCGTACTTGTAGAAAATTTTCAGAGATTTTGAGTTATCTTGGCTAGTAGATAGTTAGAGAGGTTTTCAGAGATGTTCCGATATATGGTGTTTTATTAGGTATATGCAACATAGGGTGTAGGGGGTATATGGGTGTGGTGTCTCATGGTCTAGTTATTATGCCCAATTACCTCGAACACAAAAATGACGTTTTATAACTTTTAAGCCATCATATTAACAATATTACTTGTTTTTTTCTTTATTCAAGAGTTTGTTCCAGTTTGGTGTGTACCAGGATATCTCCAAGGTTCTTGTTTCTTTTAAATGCCAAGACTGGTTTCTGTGCAGTGATTCCTTGTAGCTCTTCGTCGTTTTCCAAGTAGTGCCAGTGTCTATGTAGGCTTGGACCTATCTGTGTTGTATTGTTGTTAAATGGTACAATAAATGGTAATTTTATTAATTAATGGCCCAGCGCCAATAATTCTGAAACTAACAAATTAACTAGCCTTATAAAAGCGGCTCTAAGTCAAATACGACCTAGATGCATATTTGCCAATGCTTTCGCGCCTGATGAAATACTGAACCTCGATCTCAAACTGAATACATGTTCAGCCTCATATGGATAAAACTTATTTTTCAAAACCACAAATTGTACTAGTAAAAACCTCAAAAACGGCTTCTGGAGATACACTAGGGCAAACCAACACATAATTAAAAAAGACTACCTCCCATGCTGCCTAATTAGGCATGTCACCATTCTGTCACACTGGGAGCTCTAACATGAGTTACAGCTACCAGACCTCTTATGCGGAAATCCTAGGCATATGCTATAAATACACATACCTACCTACTACCGCACCTCATTACACTATTGCACACTCTGAGTTGCTCTGTACGAAAAAAGTCACTCTAACTAAAATCGACAATGTCTGGAAAGAACGAAGAAAAAATTGGAAAAGAAAGATTGTCTGTCTCATTTGCCTGTAAGTAAAAATCTAATATTTCACTTTCCTCTATCCTTTTACTTAACACCTTACACTACTCATTATACTGAAATTCAAAAAGCAAAACACAAAGACACATAGCTAGCTAAAAGAGCAAGCTGAATGTCAATTACTATTGCTCAATCTTTGAGCACATTACCTTATAACACATTTCTTATATACACAATGTCAAAATAGCCCATGTTCGTCTCTACAGCTCAAGATGAGTACAGAACAATAACTCCAGAAAACGATGATGATAATGATGACAGCGAAACATTCTTGACTCAGAACTCTTTCATACCTGAAAGCCAGGAGGACGATGAAGAGATCATAAACTCTCTACTACATCCATGTAAGAAACCTGCTAATGAGAAAATGCCCAGCCCACCAGCATCTCCAAAGCCAATACCCGAAACACCACCACCAAAACAAAAACCTAAAAAGAAATACGCGAAAAAATTACTTGAAATCGAGGAAGAAGACTCGGAAAAGAAACTCACTAAAGATTTAGTAAAGCAAAAATTAAATCATCTTACCCATAGTGGTCTAGCCAGTCACTTCAAAATGATTGCGGCAGC
The DNA here is from genome assembly GCA_014526335.1 of Chrysaora quinquecirrha. Classification (NCBI taxonomy): domain Eukaryota; kingdom Metazoa; phylum Cnidaria; class Scyphozoa; order Semaeostomeae; family Pelagiidae; genus Chrysaora; species Chrysaora quinquecirrha. Next base: position 11,594,545 of record JACTAT010000037.1, read on the forward strand.
AGAAACATCCTTCCCGCCATACACAAGACCGGTTATTGCTCTGAGAGATCAGAAATACTTCTCGCCAGAACTTAAAACGGAATTAGAACGTATTAATAGAGACTATCAACGTGATGTGTGTAAACTTTTAAGCCTTCACCATAATAATTTAGCCAATAAAGCTGACCTGATGGTCAAAATGCGTTTAGACGATGTTAACCGTTTATATAAGGACGAATCGATTTATGAGAGAATCGATAAACTATCAAATGAAGAATCCAGGCAGTTATACACGGCTAATTTAACTAGATCAATTAGCAACCGCAGATCGGGTGAGAAACGCCCTCGTGAATAGCTCTATACTTCTTGTTAATCATATCCCGTATAGCTAGTTAGAAAATACCTAATTCTGCAATATACCATCGATTAATTGATAAACAAATGATCTTTAGGCCAGTCATCTTTGAATATAAAAACAATCTCCATACGAACAAAATAGAAGTTTTTCCATACGAACAAAATATAAGTTTTTCGCTGCTCCAATAATCAGATATGATAAAAAATTTCTTTTCTAATTACACATCATAACATATTACTCAAGATAACTTAATGAATGAGGAATAACCAATGCTAATGATGCAAATAAGCTATTTTTCTTGAAATTACGAAACATACACGTATGTGTCGAATTCAACAACTTCTAGATAAGAATGTTGACAATCTATTCTGTTAGAACAATACATAACCCTTTTTGTATGAATATATGAACAATTGCCATGCTGAGTACCTGATTTTAATACTTTGATGATAATAATTTTCGCTTCTGATTATTATTGATACAATTTTGCTTACACCATGATGTACCTCAATCCTTGGTCTCATTACCTTGAAATATTATAACAAATACTAGCAGATTTTTCTGCGTCTTTCGTTACAAAGCCCTAAAAACGCGCTTTTCGACTGTTTTTGAAGCACAAAAATTCTACAATAGAATCGATAATATCAATTCTAAGACAATAGTCCCAACAACAGGATTCCCAACAGATAAACATTTCTATATTGATAACCTATGCAATGCAAGGATAAACGAGAACAACAATTACAACAACAACAACAATTTTTTATTAAGCGAAAACGAGGCTGCGTGGGCATTGCCCATGAAAAGAATTTAACAAATAAAGAAGATTAAACAACAACACTGACCGGCACTAAACCCAAATAGTAAAAAAAGAAACTATAAATAACAAACCCTTATATGATTTCAGCAAAAAAAGGGACAAAACCTCGAACTTCCGGAAACTAACGATACTGAAGTCCATCTCCGGCATGGGAAGGAAAAGAAAATCTAACACACTAAAGAAAAATGCACTGAAAAAACAACTCCAGAGACAAATAGTAAATGAAGAACGCACCTCAGAAATGATAGTTAACCTAAGCAAAATTAATCTATCTAAAACACAAATACAACTACTATCGAAGGGCCTAACGTTTGTCCCAACCCCAAAACCCACACCAGAACATGAAATACAACTTGCATATGAGAAATTCAAAAGAATGATAAACTTAAAATATCATTTCAAAGATGCAGACAACCAAGAACCTCCAAACCCCTTCCACGTAAAATCAGCATGGGAACCTCCCGATGCAAACAATAAGAACATACAAGATTACCTTATGAATATTCATAGAGACATATCTAATATTCAAATTAGGGCAGTCTACGAAGACAACCTTTCTAAAGGAGAAAGACAGGCCCTCACCGAACTCCAGTCTTTACAAGACGTTATCCTGAAGAGGGCTGATAAAGGGGGAAAATTGGTCCTCCTCGACCGCATAGATTACATGAACGAAGCTTACCGCCAACTAAATGACACGAACTACTACCAAAAAGTACAACATAATCCAATAGGCGACTTATGCGCCGAAATCGCAACATTTACTACTGAGCTAAAAAGACGTCAGATAATTGACGAAACACTGTTCCAATTTCTAACCCCGAATGCAAATACAAGAACACCAATATTCTATATGCTGCCAAAAATACACAAACCTGGTAATCCAGGGAGACCTATCATATCAGGATGTAACTCACCTACATCCAAACTCTCCCGATATATCGATCACTACCTAAAGCCAATAGTGAAGGAAATCCCTTCCTACATCAAAGACACAACAAATTTCCTAAGAATACTGAAAACATACGATGGAAAGATCAAACCAGGTTCATTACTGGTTACCTTTGACGTGAAGTCACTATACACAAATATCCCACACGATGAGGGGATTAAATATTGTCTAGATGCTCTAATGGATCACTATGGTGAAAACAACCCCCTTCCAATTAGACACATAAATCAAATGCTACACTTCATACTAAAGAGAAACTACTTTGAATTTAATAATGAATTCTACTTACAAACAATGGGAACAGCCATGGGAACATGCTTTGCCCCAAACTATGCAAATATATTCATGAGCATAATCGAAAGCAAGATCCTTACTACAGCACCAGAGGGTCTTAAACCCTATTCTGGATACGCTATATTGATGACATTTTCGCCATCTGGACACATGATATAAACAAACTGAAAAATTTCTATAACCACATGAACTCTATACATGAAACAATCAAATTCGAGATGTCATACTCAATGGAAAGAATAGCCTTCCTTGACACAATGACAATTCTAAAGAAAGACTCAATAAGCACAACAATTTACAAAAAGCCAACGGACATATGCTCCCTACTACATGCACAATCCTTTCACCCAAACAATTGTAAAAAGGGAATTATATACAGTCAGGCTCTCCGATATAGGAGAATAATTTCAAACAACAAAGAATTCGAACTACAACTGAACGAACTTCTAAAAAATCTAGTAGAGAGAGGATATAACCTAAACTTAATAAATTCAACATTGGAGAAAGTTAGACCATTATCCCAAGATGCTATACTGAATGCATTACCGAAACAAGTTACATCAAAATTACCATTTATTGTACCATTTAACAACAATACAACACAGATAGGTCCAAGCCTACATAGACACTGGCACTACTTGGAAAACGACGAAGAGCTACAAGGAATCACTGCACAGAAACCAGTCTTGGCATTTAAAAGAAACAAGAACCTTGGAGATATCCTGGTACACACCAAACTGGAACAAACTCTTGAATAAAGAAAAAAACAAGTAATATTGTTAATATGATGGCTTAAAAGTTATAAAACGTCATTTTTGTGTTCGAGGTAATTGGGCATAATAACTAGACCATGAGACACCACACCCATATACCCCCTACACCCTATGTTGCATATACCTAATAAAACACCATATATCGGAACATCTCTGAAAACCTCTCTAACTATCTACTAGCCAAGATAACTCAAAATCTCTGAAAATTTTCTACAAGTACGATAGTGCCTCATTAAACGGGCGCTGAGGGGCCTGTACTCACAAAGCGTCCTGCCCTTAAACCCTCGAAACGCTGAGTACAGGTGGACAGCTGATGAATCGTACCTAATAATCTCTATTCATACATCACCTCGATCTTCCTCTACACCCTAGAACCCTTCTATACGCCTTCTATTGACCGAGCCTTACGGTGACTACAACTACTAGGTGGCTCCCATAACCGTATGTTGAGTACGAATACTCCTATATTTTTTAGTTTGCCCCTTGTGGCTTTATATTATTTTAATAAAAAACGTGACGAATTGCGGGACAACGGGGTGTCCGATTTTCGTGGAACAAACGTTGGTGGGTAGGGTTCCTTGGTGGCTATTGGGCGCGGTGGGTTTTGGGCGTGGCGTAGGTGTTGTGACGTCACGGCGACGTCAAGAAGAGCCAAAAATGTGCCAAAATTTAGGCCCACTTTTTCATTTTGGGCGCATTTGATCCACAGGGATGGTACCCGCGATTTTAAGACGGATTCCGGTACTTTCGCACACGGCGCATCCGACCATGGGTGTGCCAACTTTCTATATATAGGTTTATGACGTCATAATGACGTCACAAGTTTGAAAATTAGGTCCAAGATAGATTGAGTTGGGGGGGACAAAAAGTGGTGGAAGGGGGGTAATTCGGGGCGTAGATTTCGAATATGATAGTGCCGTTTGCGAAATTTGGGGTTATGACGTCATTATGACGTCATCAATTTTTGCGATTTTCGTGGAGGCTTTTGGAGGGGTTGTGGTAGGGTGAACGGGTTGAATCTCAGATATGTTAGGCACTGGGGCATGGGTAAACGGACTTCACCATTGAAATTGGTCCAATGTCATTTGTGCCAATTTTGTGGGACACATGGCTGCGTCCGCTGTCGTTTTCATGGAAGAGCTGCCAAATTTTGTGGACTTGGTTGGAAGTGGGCTTGGATGGCCTAGGTAAGTTGCTTTTGACTGTATGAGACTTGAAACACCGATTTTTGGCACATTTGACACTTTCTGACGTCATTGGCACAAATTTCAAATTGGACAAAAGTACCAAATCTTTGAATGCTTCTAACTTTGCAACAAATGGTCTGATTTCGACCAAACTTGGGGAATGGCATGTATATGTATATGAGAAAGGTGTGTGGGAAATTTGAGCAATATGGGCGTGGTCGTGACGTCACAAGGGCGTGGTCAAAATTCAATTCCACTGTTTGCCGAAGGCAAAATTTTGCGAGGTTGACGCGAGCGCAGCGAGCGGCAACCGAGCGTAGTGGAGCGGAGCATTGTGGAGCGGAGCAGCGCGGAGCGAAGCACCGCGGAGCTGTGTTTTCCGGTAACCATGGCAACAACAACAACAACAATATTCTCCTTAAAATTTTGCAAAAACTCATGAACGACTACTTTTCAGAGGCTAATTGGGGTGGATTTTCTTTGTTTTTTTCGAGCCAAATTAACAAAAACCAATAGTGTGGGGTCGGGAGGGGGTACCCCATGGGTTTCGGTATAAGAACCTCTCCCCCCTGCGCGTGCATGTCTTGTTAAGGAGAGGCTATTATACTTTACCGGGAAAAAATAAGGAAATTGCGGATGCTTTTGGTGCGGAGGTGGTGCGTCGGATCTGCTCCAGATTTCAGGTACCCCACCATTTGTTAGGGGGCCCCGTCCTGTGCAAGTGGTTTTTTTCGCATCCGACTTGGCACTTTTGAGAAAAGTGGCACTTTTTTTAAAAATGCGTCACTTTTGTATGGGATTCAATAGGGGAAAACTTTGGGTAAAAAGCACGGGACAACCGCTGGGGCGATTTTCGTGGAACAAACGTTGTGGGGTAGGCTTCCGTGACGGCTATTGGGCACGGTGGGTTTTGGGCGTGGCAAAGGTGTTGTGACGTCACAGTGACGTCACGAAGGTGCGAAAATTGGCCAAAATTTAGGCCCATTTTGGTTTTTTGTGGTGCTTTTCTTTCTGGAGGCTGGTACCCCGGATTTTAAGGTGGATTCCGGTACTTTCGAGTATGGCGCATCCGACCATGGTTGTGCCAACTTTCTATATATAGGTTTATGACGTCATAATGACGTCACAAATGTGGTAATTCGGCCCCCTGAAAGTTTTTCTGATTGCAACAAAAAGTGGTGAAACGGGGGTAATTTGGGGCGTAGATTCCGAATCTGGTAGTGCCGTTTGAAAATTTTGGGTTTATGACGTCATTATGACGTCATCAATGTTGGCACTTTTCAGGGGGGCTTTTGGAGGGTTCTGGATGCGTGATGTGGTTCAAACTCAAATATGTTAGGCACTGGGGCATGGGTAAACGGGCTGCACCGTTGAATTTGGTCCAGTGTCATTTGTGCCAATTTTATGGGACACATGGCTGCGTCCGCTGTCGTTCTCACCGAAGAGTTGCCAAATTCTGTGCAATTTGTTGGAAGTGGGCTTGGATGGCCTTGATAAGTTGTTTTTGACTGTATGAGACTTGCAACACCCATTTTTGGCACTTTTGACACTTTGTGACGTCAGTGGGACATTTTCAAAAGTGACAAAAGTTCCAAAACTTTGAATGCTAATAACTTTGCAACGAATAGTCCAATTTTGACCAAACTTGGGGTATGCCATGTTTCTTAAACCAAAAAGGTGTGTGGGAAATTTGAGCTATATGGGCGTGGTCGTGACGTCACAAGGGCGTGGTCAATAAAAACCATGAAGTGTTGTTTTTTCCTTTACTGAGCAAGTGGTATCACTCTGACTTGCAGGGAGGAATAATTAGACAAAGGTCAGTTTTCACAGCAAGTGTGGTTGACTAAGGTGACGTCATGATGACGTCATTGGTTTTCAAATTATTCAACACTTTTGTGGCAATAAAATTTGCTCCACACTAGATACCTCAACCAAATTTGCTACAGAGTTTATAATTGGTTGCCTAAAGACGGCTGCTAAATTTTATAACGAAATCTGTAATGGTTTAGGAGATATATGGGTCGGAACTTATGTCCTATTACTCAAAATAACATTTGTGAAAAATCAATATTTGTTCCCTTGAAATATATTTCTCATAGTATTGCAATGAATAAAGTTGATAAGCGACCATTTTCGAATGAGTCTAACAACATTCTTCTGGGCAAGAGTTTATAATTGCCATGTCCAATTCTAGTGTTGTAAGAGCCCACATCTTAATTGGGCACTTGATATTTCAGTTCAACGCCTCAATGGTGCTCAATGGTCAGCGGTATAATTGCCAGAAACCTTATGCCACAGGGCGCCAGAGGGGCCAGTGCCAGAATCCCTTTGCCACAGCAGCGAGTAAATATTTCGGAAGGGGCTTTGCAGATTCGGGGTAAACTTATCAAGGGGAATCGAATGATACCACTCTCGAAGCTGTAGCACCAATATTAGCAATGGGGGAGGGAAAATTGGAGGCCAGTCCGGGAATCGGGATATTCCACATTCCAACCGGAGATTCAAATATTGCACCACAGGTTGTCCTTGTCAGTTCACAGATGGAAGCAGAAATTGTTTTTCTGCAAAGGTTTTTCTCAATCTGGGATGGAGGTATACAATGCAATTATTTGGCTTTGACTTTGGTAAGAGAAACTTGGTTTGATCAATCCATTTTTTTGTTTATTTCTGCTTTTTTCGCATCTAACCTATGCTTGGCTTTCAGCTTAGGCCTATAGTCTATGTTGTTCAAAAGCGAGTTGGTCAGGTCGAAAGCCCTGATAAAGACAGTTCTTCCCACTGTTTGAGGGTTGAAAGTGTAGGGCCTCAGTGTTCTTCAATTTCAGATGTGGGGGTATAATAGTTTTAGGTATTTGTGTTGTTGTTTTATCAAGCTTGGAGGGTTCAAAGTGTAGGGCATCAGTGTTTTTCAATTTCAGATGTGGGGGTATAATAGTTTTAGGTATTTGTGTTGTTGTTTTATCAAGCTTGGAGGGTTCAAAGTGTAGGGTATCAGTGTTATTAAATTTCAGATGTGGGGGTAAAATAGTTTTAGGTATTTGTGTTGTTGTTTTATCAAGCTTGGAGGGTTCAAAGTGTAGGGCATCAGTGTTTTTCAGTTTCAGATGTGGGGGTATAATAGTTGTAGGTATTTGTGTTGTTGTTTTATCAGGCTTTTAGGGTTGAAAGTGTAAGGGCATCAGTGTTTTTCAATTTCAGATTATTATCATTGTTATCATGGATAGTGGCAATATATATATATTATATTATAAATGAAGGGTGATCTGTGTACATGATGTCAGTTATATATTATCTGTGTCAAGGTCACTCAATTTGTTTCTTTTGTTATTGTGTTGTGTTTTTGCATGTTCTGTATTGCTATGTTCTGCAATGTGTCAATTTAGAAAATCTGAGTTTCAGCAATTAATATATTCGTTTTCTATTTCAGGCTACAGCTCTTTACATCAGAATCATGCTTCATTTTCATTGCATCCTGTTCCATCAAAGCAGAAATGCATATATCAGCAATTTCTATTTCAGTAGAACATTGATATAAATTTAAAAACTGTTTTCAAAATTTTATTTCCTTACGCTATTTTAATTTGTTTATAAATGATAAGTTGATAAAATGATAAAATATCGCTGCAAATTTGATATAATGGCTTTTCTATAGGTGAATTATTATTGTTTGTCAATATCGAGGCATTTTCTGTTTGAATTTAAGGAAATCTTGAAATTGCCTCGTTTTCATTTGAAATCGAGGCTAAAACCGTTACAAATTCGGGCTGACAGCACACACACTCAAGATCCTTCGATCACGTTCTTTCTTTTTTGACTGGGCAGAGGTGAAGGCGAAAAATTGTTCATGAACAACGCAATCGACTTTGTTGGTGGTTTATTAGATTAGATTTTCTAAATAAAGAATTGGCGGATGTCATCTCGGTAAGACTTATTGTGATCAGATATTTTAACACATTCAAAAACAAGGACGATCTTCCTTCTTGCCTTGCTTGCTTGACCGCCGTCTTTCATCAATCACCCATGTCGCGAATCATGTGCTTCCCTCTCAGTGGTAGAGGTGGGCTCTCAAGCTAAGTCTCTGTCATTGTTTGTTTGCGATTATTATTTTGTTTGCAAAATAACACTGCGGAGTCAAATACCCCTACGAATCAGGCATCATTCATTTTAAGGATTGTTTTAACATTGATTTATTTTTTTCCCGCTGCAGATGAGGAAGATGATAATATTAAAGTTGGTTTGCAACATTTGACAAATAAAAAAAAACAACAAGAAACGTCAATTTTCAGAGGCATATTGGATAAATTGTACAAGCCAAGTATTTATGTTACCTGGAGTGGACTATGATATTAATCAATGACATTATTCTACACTGTTATGGATGTGATACATGGAACTCCTCATTCGTCGATGAATAAATCGATAACAGAAATATTATGACAATATGGAAAGGGAAATGGTGTATTTTGCTTGCAAAACACTACATTCGAAACACTTTTGCTGGTTCTTTATTGTAAATATATTTCAATTATGTACTTCAATGGACAGTTAGTGGACAGTTAGTGGAAATTTTCATCAAACATCAAATGGACAAAAATAAAGGTTTTCCTCGATATTATTCTTATTTTCCAGTATTTATTATAATTTTATTTACAAAATGATTCTACTCAAAAGTGGAGGAAAGTTCAAGTATTTTTCATTCGTTTTTCTTGCAATGCATTAATGCAAATACAAGAATTACCATGGCAGCAGCAGGATTTTATCGCGGGAAAATCTGAAATTGGCGTCACGTCAGCAAAGGTAAAACAGTCTTGGAAAATTTTTCTGGAATTTTGACGGAAACAGTAAATAACTTTCATTTGTCCCTACTTTTCTCAGGAAAGTGCCTGAAATGTAGTTTTCTTGCCATTTCAACCCATATATTTATTCACTACTCTAATTTGAATCACTGTTTAATGGTACAGTAATGACAATGGCATTAATTATTGTTGATATTAATAATAAGACAAAAACATGATTATGAGTATAATAAAGCACAGCCTATAGCATTGCAGTATGAAGTTCCCAGAGTTGTTACTTGAATTAACCAATATTTTTCAAGTGAGGGCAATTGCACATGACTCTGACCACTTTCAATCCATCGTTTACATTTAACTATTAAATTGATTTACATTCTTATTCGCTTTCAGTTATCAACTGCTCTGGAAATTTGCTCTGAAAATAATTATATGAATATAAATACAATCAAAGGTATTGTTATTTACATTTTGAATTGAATTATAGTTTCAACTAATGTGGTAATAAATGATTTTAGTTATTGTTACTGTTATGATTATGTGAAGTTTTTCATGATGGTTTTGTTCATAGCATTTATAGGATAGCAATGATGATGATGGTTATGGACAATTTTGATTATGATAATGTTTTATTATGATCATTGTGATGATGACTATGATAATTATGATGATGATGATCATTTTGATTATGATAAACATTATAATAATATTTTATGATGATATGTTTATAATAACATAATTATGATCAACAAGGTGGAGATAGTGTTTATGTCAATATTTATGACTATGATTATTACAGTTTCTGGGGTCTAGCCTATACCATTGTATTTTGGAGCTCCCTGAGTTGTTACTAGGATTAATAAAAAAAGTCCATTCCAAGGCCTATTGACATAACATTAAGCTCATTCAATCCATAATTAAACTTTAGCTCTTGAATTAATTTACTTCTTCTTCTCTTTCAGAAACAAACAGCTCTGAATATTTCTGAAAAGAATTAATAAAAAGGTATTATTTTAAATTAATATGTCTTGCATGTTTCAATAAATTGATATTTTTATTAGGGAGAGGTTCTTATACTTTACCGACAAAAATAAGCAAATTGCGATCGCTTCTGGTGCCGAGGTCGTGCGTCGGATCGGCACCAGATTTGAGGTACCCCACCATTTGTCGGGGGGCCCCGTCCTGTCCAAGCATTTTTGGCACATCCGACTTGGCACTTTTGAGAATTGGCACTTTTTTCTTTTTTCCCACTGTATTCAATAGGGGAAACTTTCGTGACGAATTGCGGGACAACCCCTAAAGGGATTTGCGTCAAACAAACGTTGTGGGGTAGGGTTCCGGGACGGCAATTGGGTGAGGGGGGTTTTGCGCCTGCTGTAGGTGTTGTGACGTCACGATGACGTCAAGAAGGCGAAAAAATGGGCCAAAATTTAGGCCCATTTTTTCGTTCGTGGTGCTTTTTGTCCTCGAGGCTGGTACCCGAGATTTTCAGTTGGATTCTGGTACTTTCGCACACGGCGCATCCGACCGTGGGTGTGCCAACTTTCTATATATGGGTTTATGACGTCATAATGACGTCACAAGTTTGAAAATGAGGTCCAAGATAAATTTATTTTAGGGGAACAAAAAGTGATGGATCTGGGGTAATTCGGGGCGTAGATTTCGAATATGATGGTGCCGTTTGCGAAATTTTGGATTATGACGTCATTATGACGTCATCAATTTTTGCGATTTTCACGCAGGGTTTTGGAGGGGTTCTTGATGCATGATTTGGTTCAAACTCACATATGTTAGTCATTGGGACACTGTTTATCTGACTAAACCGTTAAAATTGGTCCAGTGTCATTTGTGCCAATTTTCTGGGACACAGGTCTGCGTCCGCTGTCGTTTTCATGGAACAGTTGCCAATTTCCGTCCAATTGGTTGGAAGTGGGCTTGGATGGCCTTGATAAGTTGCTTTTGACTGTATGAGACTTGCAACACCGATTTTTGGCACATTTGACACTTTGTGACGTCATTGGCACAAATTTCAAATTGGACAAAAGTACCAAATCTTTGAATGCTTCTAACTTTGCAACAAATTGTCTGATTTCGACCAAACTTGGGGAATGGCATGTATATGAGACGAGAAAGGTGTGTGGGAAATTTGAGCAATATGGGCTTGCTCGTGACGTCACAAGGGCGTGGTCAAAATTCAATTCCACTGTTTGCCGAAGGCAAAATTTTGCGAGGTTGACGCGAGCGCAGCGAGCGGCAACCGAGCGTAGTGGAGCGGAGCATTGCGGAGCGGAGCAGCGCGGAGCGAAGCACCGCGGAGCGGTGTTTTCCGGTAACCATGGCAACAACAACAACAACAATATTCTCCTTAAAATTTTGCAAAAACTCATGAACGACTACTTTTCAGAGGCTAATTGGGGTGGATTTTCTTTGTTTTTTTCGAGCCAAATTAACTCAAACCAATAATGTGGGGTCGGGAGGGGGTACCCCATGGGTTTCGGGGTATAAGAGCCTCTCCCCCCTGTGCTTAGGGTCTTGTTTAGGAGAGGCTATTATACTTTACCGGGAAAAAATAAGGAAATTGCGGATGCTTTTGGTGCGGAGGTGGTGCGTCGGATCTGCACCAGATTTCAGGTACCCCACCATTTGTTGGGGGGCCGTGAACGAATCCGGGGGTTTTTTTTGCATCCGAGTTGGCACTTTTGAGAAAAGTGGCACTTTATTTAAAAATGCGTCACTTTTGTATGGGATTCAATAGGGGAAAACTTTGGGTAAAAAGTCCGGGACAACCGCTGGGGCGATTTTCGCGGAACAAACGTTGTGGGGTAGGGTTTCGTGACGGCTATTGGGCGCGGTGGGTTTTGGGCGTGGCAAAGGTGTTGTGACGTCACGGTGACGTCATGTAGGTCAAAAAATGGGCCAAAATTTAGGCCCATTTTGGTTTTTTGTGGTGCTTTTTTTTCTCAAGGCTGGTACCCCGGATTTTAAGTTGGATTCGGGTACTTTCGAGTATGGCGCATCCGACCATGGGTGTGCCAACTTTCTATATATAGGTTAATGACGTCATAATGACGTCACAAATGTGGTAATTCGGCCCCCTGAAAGATTTTTGGAGTGGAACGAAAAGTAGTGGAACGGGGGTAATTTGGGGCGTAGATTCCGAATCTGGTAGTGCCGTTTGCGAATTTTGGGGTTATGACGTCATTATGACGTCATCAATGTTGGCACTTTTCACGGGGGCTTTTGGAGGGGTTCTGGGAGGGTGATCGGGTTGAATCTCATATATGTTAGGCACTGGGGCATGGGTAAACGGACTTCACCGTTAAAATTGGTCCAGTGTCATTTGTGCCAATTTTCTGGGACACAGGTCTGCGTCCGCTGTCGTTTTCATGGAAGAGTTGCCAATTTCCGTCCAATTGGTTGTAAGTGGGCTTGGATGGCCTTGATAAGTTGCTTTTGACTGTATGAGACTTGCAACACCGATTTTTGGCACTTTTGACACTTTGTGACGTCATTGGCACATTTTCAAAAGTGACAAAAGTTCCAAAACTTTGAGTGGCTGTAACTTTGTCATCCAGGATCGGATTTCCACCAAACTTGGGGAATGGCATGTATATGAGACCAAAAAGGTGTGTGGGAAATTTGAGCTATATTGGTGTGGTCGTGACGTCATAAGGGCGTGGTCAAATTTACTTCCAGTGTTTGCCGAAGGCAAAAACAGCGAGGTTGACGCGAGCGCAGCGAGCGGCAACCGAGCGTAGCGTAGCGGAGCACTGCGGAGCGGTGCAGCGCAGAGCGGAGCGCCGCGAAGCGGTGTTTTCCTGTAACCATGGCAACAACAACAACAACAACATTTGCCTTAAAATTTTGGAAAAACTCATGAAGAACTACTTTTTGAAGGCAAAATGGGGCAGATTTCTTTCTTTTTTTGAGCCAAATCAACTTCACCCTATAGTGTGGGGCTCAGTAGGGGTACCCCGCTTGGCCACGGGGGTAAAATAGCCTCTCCCCCCTGTGCTTAGGGTCTTGTTTAGGAGAGGCTATTATACTTTACCGGGAAAAAATAAGGAAATTGCCGATGCTTATAGCGCGGAAGTCGTGCGTCGGATCTGCACCAGATTTCAGGTACCCCACCATTTGTTGGGGGGCCGTGAACGAATCCGGGGGTTTTTTTTGCATCCGAGTTGGCACTTTTGAGAAAAGTGGCACTTTATCTAAAAATGCGTCACTTTTGTATGGGATTCAATAGGGGAAAATTTTGGGTAAAAAGCACGGGACAACCGCTGGGGCGATTTTCGCGGAACAAACGTTGGGGGCTAGGGTTACGTGACGGCTTTTGGGCGCGGTGGGTTTTGGGCGTGGCAAAGGTGTTGTGACGTAACGGTGACGTCATGTAGGTCCAAAAATGGGCCAAAATTTAGGCCCATTTTGGTTTTTTGTGGTGCTTTTTTTTCTCAAGGCTGGTACCCCGGATTTTAAGGTGGATTCCGGTACTTTCGAGTATGGCGCATCCGACCGTGGGTGTGCCAACTTTCTATATATAGGTTTATGACGTCATAATGACGTCACAAATGTGGTAATTCGGCCCCCCGAAAGTTTATCGGAGTGGAACAAAAAGTGGTGGAACGGGGGTAATTTGGGGCGTAGATTCCGAATCTGGTAGTGCCGTTTGCTGGAATTGGGTTTATGACGTCATTATGACGTCATCAATGTTGGCACTTTTCACTGGGGCTTTTGGAGGGGTTCTGGATGCGTGATGTGGTTCAAACTCAAATATGTTAGGCACTGGGTAAACGGGCTGCACCGTTGAATTTGGTCCAGTGTCATTTGTGCCAATTTTATGGGACACATGGCTGCGTCCGCTGTCGTTCTCACCGAAGAGTTGCCAAATTCTGTGCAATTTGTTGGAAGAGGGCTTGCATGGCCTAGATAAGTTGCTTTTGACTATATGAGACGGGCAACACTGATTTTTGGCACATTCGACACATTGTGACATCACTGGCACATTCTCAAAAGTGACAAAAGTTCCAAAACTTTGAATGCTCATAACTTTTGAACTAATGGTCTGATTTCGACCAAACTTGGGGAATAGTATCTCTATAAGACCGAAAATGTGTGTGAAAAATTTGGGATGTATGGGCGTGATCGTGACGTCAGAAGGGCGTGGTCAAAATTCAATTCCAGTGTTTGCCGAAGGCAAAAAACTGCGAGGTTGACGCGAGCTCAGCGAGCCGCAACCGAGTGTAGCGAAGCGGAGCACTGCGAAGCGGAGCAGGGCGGAGCGGAGCACCGCGGAGCGGTGTTTTGTTGTAACAATGGCAACAACAACAACAACAACATTTGCCTGAAAATGTTGGAAAAACTCGTGAGGGACTACTTTTCAAAAACAAAATCGGGCAGATTTTCCTACTTTTTTCAAACCAAATCAACTTCACCCTACAGTGGGGGCTCAGTAGGGGTACCCCACTTGGCCACCGGAATTCAATAGCCTCTCCCCCCTGTGCTTAGGGTCTTGTTAGGGGCGGTTATTATACTTGATCGTCGCAAATAAGGACATACAAAACCGTTAATAGCGCGGAAACGGCTCGACGGATCTGCACCAGATTTGAGGTACCCGACCATTTGTGGGGGGGACCAAACCGGTTCAAGTGTTTTTTGGCACATCCGACTTGGCACTTTTGAGAATTTCCACTTTTGTGCCAATTTTGAATGGGATTCAATAGGGGAAACTTTCGTGACGAATTGCGGGACAACGGGGTGGCCGATTTGCGTGGAACAAACGTTGGTGGGTAGGGTTCCTTGGTGGCTATTGGGCGCGGTGGGTTTTGGGCGTGGCGTAGGTGTTGTGACGTCACGGCGACGTCAAGAAGAGCCAAAAATGTGCCAAAATTTAGGCCCACTTTTTCATTTTTGGCGCATTTGATCCACAGGGATGGTACCCGAGATTTTCAGTTGGATTCTGGTACTTTCGCACACGGCGCATCCGACCGTGGGTGTGCCAACTTTCTATATATAGGTTTATGACGTCATAATGACGTCACAAGTTTGAAAATTAGGTCCAAGATAAATTTAGTTGAAGTGAACAAAAAGTGGTGGAACGGGGGTAATTCGGGGCGTAGATTTCGAATATGATAGTGCCGTTTGCAAAATTTGAGATTATGACGTCATTATGACGTCATCAATTTTTGCGATTTTCACGCAGGGTTTTGGAGGGGTTCTTGATGCGTGATTTGGTTCAAACTCACATATGTTAGTGACTGGGGCATGGGTAATGCGATTGAACCGTTGAAATTGGACCAGTTTCATTTGTGCCAATTTTGTGGGACATGTTGCTGCGTCCGCTGTCGTTTTCATCGAAGAGTTGCCAATTTCTATGCAATTGGTCGGAAGTGGGCTTGGATCGCCTAGATAAGTAGCTTTTGACCGTATGAGACTTGCAACACCAATTTTTGGCACTTTTGACATTTTGTGACGTCACTGGGACATTTTCAACACTGACAAAAGTTCCACAACTTTGGATGCTAATAACTTTGTGACCAATGCTCCAATTTCGACCAAACTTGGGGAATGACATGTCTATGGGACCAAAAAGGTGTGTGGAAAATTTGAGCTATATGGGTGTGGTTGTGACGTCACAAGGGCGTGGTCGAAATTCAATTCCAGTGTTTGCCGAAGGCAAAAAACTGCGAGGTTGACGCGAGCGCAGCGAGCGGCAACCGAGCAGAGTGGAGCGGAGCTCTGTGGAGCACCGCGGAGCGGTGTTTTGTTGTATCAATGGCAACAACAACAACAACAACATTTGCCTTGTAATTTTGGAAAAACTCGTGAAGGACTACTTTTCAAAGGCAAAATTGGGACGATTCTCTTTGTTTTTTCGAGCCAAACAAACTCCACCCTATAGTGGGGGGTTAGGGGGATACCCAGTGGGTTTTGGGGTATAAGAACCTCTCCCCCCACAGCATCGCGGGTCTTGTTTAGGAGAGGCTATTATACTTTACCGGGAAAAAATAAGCAAATTGCGGATGCTTTTGGTGCGGAGGTGGTGCGTCGGATCTGCACCATATTTCAGGTACCCCACCATTTGTTGGGGGGACGTGAACGAATCCGGGGGTTTTTTTTGCATCCGAGTTGGCACTTTTGAAAAAAGTGGCACTTTTTTTAAAAATGCGTCACTTTTGTATGGGTTTCAATAGGGGAAAACTTTGGTTAAAAAGCACGGGACAACCGCTGGGCCGATTTTCGTGGAACAAACGTTGGGGGGTAGGGTTCCGTGATGGCTATAGGGCGCGGTGGGTTTTGGGCGTGGCAAAGGTGTTGTGACGTCACGGTGACGTCATGAACGTGCAAAAATGGGCCAAAATTTAGGCCCATTTTTGTTTTTTGTGGTGCTTTTTGTTCTCAAGGCTGGTACCCCGGATTTTAAGTTGGATTCGGGTACTTTCGAGTATGGCGCATCCGACCATGGTTGTGCCAACTTTCTATATATAGGTTAATGACGTCATAATGACGTCACAAATGTGGTAATTCGGCCCCCTGAAAGATTTTTGGAGCGGAACGAAAAGTAGTGGAACGGGGGTAATTTGGGGCGTAGATTCCGAATCTGGTAGTGCCGTTTGCGAATTTTGGGTTTGTGACGTCATTATGACGTCATCAATGTTGGCACTTTTCACGGTGGATTTTGGAGGGGTTCTGGGAGGGTGAACGAGTTGAATCTCATATATGTTAGGCACTGGGGCATGGTTAGTCCCACTGCACCGTTGAAATTGGCCCAGTGTCATTTGTGCCACTTTTGTGGGACACAGGGCTGCGTCCGCTGTCGTTTTCATCGGAGAGCTGCCAAATTTTGTTCAATTGGTTGGAAGTGGGCTTCGATGGCCTAGATAAGTTGCTTTTAACTGTATGAGACCTGCAACACCGATTTTTGGCATTTTTGACACTTTGTGACGTCATTGGCACATTTTCAAAACTGACAAAAGTTCCAAAACTTTGAGTGGCTGTAACTTTGTCATCCAGGATCAGATTTCCACCAAACTTGGGGAATGGCATGTATATGAGACCAAAAAGGTGTGGGGGAAATTTGAGCCATATGGGTGTGGTCGTGACGTCATAAGGGCGTGGTCAAATTTACTTCCAGTGTTTGCGAAGGCAAAACAGCGAGGTTGACGCGAGCGCAGCGAGCGGCAACCGAGCGTAGCGTAGCGGAGCACTGCGGAGCGGTGCAGCGCGGAGCGGAGCGCCGCGAAGCGGTGTTTTCCTGTAACCATGGCAACAACAACAACAACAACATTTGCCTTAAAATTTTGGAAAAACTCATCAAGAACTACTTTTTGAAGGCAAAATGGGGCAGATTTTCTTTGTTTTTTCGAACCTAATCAACTTCACCCCATAGGGTGGGGAAAGAGGGGCTCTCCGCTTGGCCACCGGAATTAAATAGCCTCTCCCCCCGTTGCTTAGGGTCTTGTTTAGGAGAGGCTATTATACTTTACCGGGAAAAAATAAGCAAATTGCGGATGCTTTTGGTGCGGAGGTGGTGCGTCGGATCTGCACCATATTTCAGGTACCCCACCATTTGTTGGGGGGACGTGAACGAATCCGGGGGTTTTTTTTGCATCCGAGTTGGCACTTTTGAAAAAAGTGGCACTTTTTTTAAAAATGCGTCACTTTTGTATGGGTTTCAATAGGGGAAAACTTTGGTTAAAAAGCACGGGACAACCGCTGGGCCGATTTTCGTGGAACAAACGTTGGGGGGTAGGGTTCCGTGATGGCTATAGGGCGCGGTGGGTTTTGGGCGTGGCAAAGGTGTTGTGACGTCACGGTGACGTCATGAACGTGCAAAATGGGCCAAAATTTAGGCCCATTTTGTTTTTTGTGGTGCTTTTGTTCTCAAGGCTGGTACCCCGGATTTTAAGTTGGATTCGGGTACTTTCGAGTATGGCGCATCCGACCATGGTTGTGCCAACTTTCTATATATAGGTTAATGACGTCATAATGACGTCACAAATCTGGTAATTCGGCCCCCTGAAAGATTTTTGGAGCGGAACGAAAAGTAGTGGAACGGGGGTAATTTGGGGCGTAGATTCCGAATCTGGTAGTGCCGTTTGCGAATTTTGGGTTTGTGACGTCATTATGACGTCATCAATGTTGGCACTTTTCACGGTGGATTTTGGAGGGGTTCTGGGAGGGTGAACGAGTTGAATCTCATATATGTTAGGCACTGGGGCATGGTTAGTCCCACTGCACCGTTGAAATTTGTTCAGTGTCATTTGTGCCACTTTTGTGGGACACAGGGCTGCGTCGGCTGTCGTTTTCATCGGCGAGTTGTCAATTTCTATGCAATTGGTTGGAAGTGGGCTTCGATGGCCTAGATAAGTTGCTTTTAACTGTATGAGACCTGCAACACCGATTTTTGGCATTTTTGACACTTTGTGACGTCATTGGCACATTTTCAAAAGTGACAAAAGTTCCAAAACTTTGAGTGGCTGTAACTTTGTCATCCAGGATCGGATTTCCACCAAACTTGGGGAATGGCATGTATATGAGACCAAAAAGGTGTGTGGGAAATTTGAGCCATATGGGTGTGGTCGTGACGTCATAAGGGCGTGGTCAAATTTACTTCCAGTGTTTGCGGAAGGCAAAAACAGCGAGGTTGACGCGAGCGCAGCGAGCGGCAACCGAGCGTAGCGTAGCGGAGCACTGCGGAGCGGTGCAGCGCGGAGCGGAGCGCCGCGAAGCGGTGTTTTCCTGTAACCATGGCAATAACAACAACAACAACATTTGCCTTAAAATTTTGGAAAAACTCATGAACAACTACTTTTTGAAGGCAAAATGGGGCAGATTTTCTTTGTTTTTTCGAACCTAATCAACTTCACCCCATAGGGTGGGGAAAGAGGGGCTCTCCGCTTGGCCACCGGAATTAAATAGCCTCTCCCCCCGTTGCTTAGGGTCTTGTTTAGGAGAGGCTATTATACTTTACCGGGAAAAAATAAGCAAATTGCGGATGCTTTTGGTGCGGAGGTGGTGCGTCGGATCTGCGCCAGATTTCAGGTACCCCACCATTTGTTGGGGGGACGTGAACGAATCCGGGGGTTTTTTTTGCATCCGAGTTGGCACTTTTGAAAAAAGTGGCACTTTTTTTAAAAATGCGTCACTTTTGTATGGGATTCAATAGGGGAAAATTTTGGGTAAAAAGCACGGGACAACCGCTGGGGCGATTTTCGCGGAACAAACGTTGGGGGCTGGGGTACCCTGATGGCTATTGGGCGCGGTGGGTTTTGGGCGTGGCAAAGGTGTTATGACGTCACGGTGACGTCATGTAGGTCCAAAAATGGGCCAAAATTTAGGCCCATTTTGGTTTTTTGTGGTGCTTTTTTTTCTCAAGGCTGGTACCCCGGATTTTAAGTTGGATTCGGGTACTTTCGAGTATGGCGCATCCGACCATGGTTGTGCCAACTTTCTATATATAGGTTTATGACGTCATAATGACGTCACAAATGTGGTAATTCGGCCCCCTGAAAAGTTTTTGGAGTGAAACAAAAAGTGGTGGAACGGGGGTAATTTGGGGCGTAGATTCCGAATCTGGTAGTGCCGTTTGCGAATTTCGGCTTTATGACGTCATTATGACGTCATCAATGTTGGCACTTTTCACGAGGGCATTTGGAGGGGTTCCGGATGCTTCATGTTGTTCAAACTCAGACATGTTAGGCACTGGGGCATGTGTGAACGGACTGCACCGTTAAAATTGGTCCACTGTCATTTGTGCCAATTTTGTGGGACACAGGGCTGCGTCCGCTGTTGTTTTCATCGAAGAGCTGCCAAATTTTGTGCAATTGGTTGGAAGTGGGCTTGGATGGCCTAGGTAAGTTGCTTTTGACTGTATGAGACTTGAAACACCGATTTTTGGCACATTTGACACTTTGTGACGTCATTGGCACAAATTTCAAATTGGACAAAAGTACCAAATCTTTGAATGCTTCTAACTTTGCAACAAATGGTCTGATTTCGACCAAACTTGGGGAATGGCATGTATATGAGACGAGAAAGGTGTGTGGGAAATTTGAGCAATATGGGCGTGGTCGTGACGTCACAAGGGCGTGGTCAAAATTCAATTCCACTGTTTGCCGAAGGCAAAATTTTGCGAGGTTGACGCGAGCGCAGCGAGCGGCAACCGAGCGTAGTGGAGCGGAGCATTGCGGAGCGGAGCAGCGCGGAGCGAAGCACCGCGGAGCGGTGTTTTCCGGTAACCATGGCAACAACAACAACAACAATATTCTCCTTAAAATTTTGCAAAAACTCATGAACGACTACTTTTCAGAGGCTAATTGGGGTGGATTTTCTTTGTTTTTTTCGAGCCAAATTAACTCAAACCAATAGTGTGGGGTCGGGAGGGGGTACCCCATGGGTTTCGGGGTATAAGAGCCTCTCCCCCCTGTGCTTAGGGTCTTGTTAAGGAGAGGCTATTATACTTTACCGGGAAAAAATAAGGAAATTGCCGATGCTTATAGCGCGGAAGTCGTGCGTCGGATCTGCGCCAGATTTCAGGTACCCCACCATTTGTTGGGGGGACGTGAACGATTCCGGGGGTTTTCGGCGCATCCGAGTTGGCACTTTTGAGAAAAGTGGCACTTTATTTTAAAATGCGTCACTTTTGTATGGGATTCAATAGGGGAAAACTTTGGGTAAAAAGCACGGGACAACCGCTGGGCCGATTTTCGTGGAACAAACGTTGGGGGGTAGGGTTCCGTAATGGCTATAGGGCGCGGTGGGTTTTGGGCGTGGCAAAGGTGTTGTGACGTCACGGTGACGTCATGAACGTGCAAAAATGGGCCAAAATTTAGGCCCATTTTGGTTTTTTGTGGTGCTTTTTTTTCTGGGGGCTGGTACCCCGGATTTTAAGGTGGATTCCGGTACTTTCGAGTATGGCGCATCCGACCATGGGTGTGCCAACTTTCTATATAAAGGTTTATGACGTCATAATGACGTCACAAATGTGGTTATTCGGCCCCCCGAAAGTTTGTTGGAGTGGAACAAAAAGTGGTGGAACGGGGGTAATTTGGGGCGTAGATTCCGAATCTGGTAGTGCCGTTTGCGAATTTTGGGGTTATGACGTCATTATGACGTCATCAATGTTGGCACTTTTCACGGGGGCTTTTGGAGGGGTTCTAGATGCATGATGTGGTTCCAACTCAGATATGTTAGGCACTGGGGCATGTGTGAACGGACTGCACCGTTAAAATTGGTCCAGTGTCATTTGTGCCAATTTTTTGGGACACATGGCTGCGTCGGCTGTCGTTTTCATCGACGAGTTGTCAATTTCTATGCAATTGGTTGTAAGTGGGCTTGGATGGCCTTGATAAGTTGCTTTTGACTGTATGAGACTTGCAACACCGATTTTTGGCACTTTTGACACTTTGTGACGTCATTTGCACATTTTCAAAAGTGACAAAAGTTCCAAAACTTTGAATGCTAATAACTTTGCAACGAATAGTCCAATTTAGACCAAACTTGGGGAATGGTATGTCTATAAGGTAGAAAGGTTGTGTGGAAAATTTGGGCTAAATGGGTGTGGTTGTGACGTCACAAGGGCGTGGTCAAAATTCACTTCCAGTGTTTGCCGAAGGCAAAAAACCGTGAGGTTGCCGCGAGCGCAGCGAGCGGCAACAGAGCGTAGCAGAGCGGAGCGATGCGGAGCGAAGCAGCGCGGAGCGGGGCGCCGCGGAGCGGTGTTTTGCTGTAACAATAGCAACAACAACAACAACATTTGCCTGAAAATTACGAAAAACTCATGAAGGACTACTTTTCAAAGGCAAAATTGGGCAGATTTCTTTCTTTTTTTGAGCCAAATCAATTCCACCCTTTAGTGTGGGGCTTGGTGGGGGCAGCTTTAACGTCGCAGGGGTAAAATAGCCTCTCCCCCCTGTGCTTAGGGTCTTGTTAAGGAGAGGCTATTATACTTTACCGACAAAAAATAAGGAAATTGCGGATGCTTGTGGTGCGGAAGTCGTGCGTCGGATCTGCGCCATATTTCAGGTACCCCACCATTTGTTGGGGGGCCCCGTCCCGTGCAAGTGGTTTTTTTGGCATCCGACTTGGCACTTTTGAAAAAAGTGGCACTTTTTTTAAAAATGCGTCACTTTTGTATGGGATTCAATAGGGGAAAACTTTGGGTAAAAAGCGTGGGGCAACCGCTGGGGCGATTTTCGTGGAACAAACGTTGTGGGGTAGGCTTCCGTGACGGCTATTGGGCACGGTGGGTTTTGGGCGTGGCAAAGGTGTTGTGACGTCACAGTGACGTCACGAAGGTGCGAAAATTGGCCAAAATTTAGGCCCATTTTGGTTTTTTGTGGTGCTTTTCTTTCTGGGGGCTGGTACCCCGGATTTTAAGGTGGATTCCGGTACTTTCGAGTATGGCGCATCCGACCATCGTTGTGCCAACTTTCTATATATAGGTTTATGACGTCATAATGACGTCACAAATGTGGTAATTCGGCCCCCCGAAAGTTTATCGGAGTGGAACAAAAAGTGGTGGAACGGGGGTAATTTGGGGCGTAGATTCCGAATCTGGTAGTGCCGTTTGCTGGAATTGGGTTTATGACGTCATTATGACGTCATCAATGTTGGCACTTTTCACTGGGGCTTTTGGAGGGGTTCTGGATGCGTGATGTGGTTCAAACTCAAATATGTTAGGCACTGGGGCATGGGTAAACGGGCTGCACCGTTGAATTTGGTCCAGTGTCATTTGTGCCAATTTTATGGGACACATGGCTGCGTCCGCTGTGCTGTCGTTCTCACCGAAGAGTTGCCAAATTCTGTGCAATTTGTTGGAAGAGGGCTTGCATGGCCTAGATAAGTTGCTTTTGACTATATGAGACGGGCAACACTGATTTTGGCACATTCGACACATTGTGACGTCACTGGCACATTTTCAAAAGTGACAAAAGTTCCAAAACTTTGAATGCTCATAACTTTTGAACTAATGGTCTGATTTCGACCAAACTTGGGGAATAGTATCTCTATAAGACCGAAAAGGTGTGTGAAAAATTTGGGATGTATGGGCGTGATCGTGACGTCAGAAGGGCGTGGTCAAAATTCAATTCCAGTGTTTGCGAAGGCAAAAACTGCGAGGTTGACGCGAGCTCAGCGAGCGGCAACCGAGTGCAGCGAAGCGGAGCACTGCGAAGCGGAGCAGGGCGGAGCGGAGCACCGCGGAGCGGTGTTTTGTTGTAACATTGGCAACAACAACAACAACAACATTTGCCTGAAAATGTTGGAAAAACTCGTGAGGGACTACTTTTCAAAGGCAAAATCGGGCAGATTTTCCTACTTTTTTCAAACCAAATCAACTTCACCCTACAGTGGGGGCTCAGTAGGGGTACCCCACTTGGCCACCGGAATTCAATAGCCTCTCCCCCCTGTGCTTAGGGTCTTGTTAGGGAGAGGTTCTTATACTTTACCGACAAAAATAAGGAAATTGCGATCGCTTCTGGCGCCGAGGTCGTGCGTCGGATCGGCACCAGATTTGAGGTACCCCACCATTTGTCGGGGGGCCCCGTCCTGTCCAAGTGTTTTTTGGCACATCCGACTTGGCACTTTTGAGAATTGGCACTTTTTTCTTTTTTCCCATTGTATTGAATAGGGGAAACTTTCGTGACGAATTGCGGGACAACCCCTAAAGGGATTTGCGTCAAACAAACGTTGTGGGGTAGGGTTCCGGGACGGCAATTGGGTGAGGGGGGTTTTGCGTCTGCCGTAGGTGGTGTGACGTCACGATGACGTCAAAAAGGCGAAAAAATGGGCCAAAATTTAGGCCCATTTTTTCGTTCGTGGTGCTTTTTGTCCTCGAGGTTGGTACCCGAGATTTTAAGATGGATTCGGGTACTTTCAAGTATGGCGCATCCAACCATGGTTGTGCCAACTTTCTATATATGGGTTTATGACGTCATAATGACGTCACAAGTTTGAAAATAAGGTCCAAGATAAATTTAGTTTAGGGGAACAAAAAGTGGTGGAAGTGGGGTAATTTGGGGCGTAGATTTCGAATATGATGGTGCCGTTTGCGAAATTTGGGGTTGTGACGTCATTATGACGTCATCAATTTTTGCGATTTTCACGCAGGGTTTTGGAGGGGTTCTAGATTGGTGATTTGATTCAAACTCACATATGTTAGTCATTGGGGCACTGTTTATCTGACTAAACCGTTAAAATTGTTTCAGTGTCATTTGTGCCAATTTTCTGGGACACAGGTCTGCGTCCCCTGTCGTTTTCATGGAAGAGTTGCCAATTTCCGTCCAATTGGTTGGAAGTGGGCTTGGATGGCCTTGATAAGTTGCTTTTGACTGTATGAGACTTGCAACACCGATTTTTGGCACATTTGAAACTTTGTGACGTCATTGGCACAAATTTCAAATTGGACAAAAGTACCAAATCTTTGAATGCTTCTAACTTTGCAACAAATGGTCTGATTTCGACCAAACTTGGGGAATGGCATGATATGAGACGAGAAAGGTATGTGGGAAATTTGAGCAATATGGGCGTGGTCGTGACGTCACAAGGGCGTGGTCAAAATTCAATTCCACTGTTTGCCGAAGACAAAATTTTGTGAGGTTGACGCGAGCGCAGCGAGCGGCAACCGAGCAGAGCGGAGCATTGCGGAGCGGAGCAGCGCGGAGCGAAGCACCGCGGAGCGGTGTTTTCCGGTAACCATGGCAACAACAACAACAACAATATTCTCCTTAAAATTTTGCAAAAAACTCATGAACGACTACTTTTCAGAGGCTAATTGGGGTGGATTTTCTTTGTTTTTTTCGAGCCAAATTAACTCAAACCAATAGTGTGGGGTCGGGAGGGGGTACCCCATGGGTTTCGGGGTATAAGAACCTCTCCCCCCACAGCATCGCGGGTCTTGTTTAGGAGAGGCTATTATACTTTACCGGGAAAAAATAAGGAAATTGCCGATGCTTATAGCGCGGAAGTGGTGCGTCGGATCTGCGCCAGATTTCAGGTACCCCACCATTTGTTGGGGGGACGTGAACGATTCCGGGGGTTTCCGGCGCATCCGACTTGGCACTTTTGAAAAAAGTGGCACTTTTTTTAAAAATGCGTCACTTTTGTATGGGATTCAATAGGGGAAAACTTTGGGTAAAAAGCCCGGGACAACCGCTGGGGCGATTTTCGCGGAACAAACGTTGTGGGGTAGGGTTTCGTGACGGCTATTGGGCGCGGTGGGTTTTGGGCGTGGCAAAGGTGTTGTGACGTCACGGTGACGTCATGTAGGTCCAAAAATGGGCCAAAATTTAGGCCCATTTTGGTTTTTTGTGGTGCTTTTTTTTCTCGTGGGTGGTACCCCGGATTTTAAGGTGGATTCCGGTACTTTCGAGTATGGCGCATCCGACCGTGGGTGTGCCAACTTTCTATATATAGGTTTATGACGTCATAATGACGTCACAAATGTGGTAATTCGGCCCCCCGAAAGTTTATGGGAGTGGAACAAAAAGTGGTGGAACGGGGGTAATTTGGGGCGTAGATTCCGAATCTGGTAGTGCCGTTTGCGAATTTCGGGTTTATGACGTCATTATGACGTCATCAATGTTGGCACTTTTCACGGGGGCTTTTGGAGGGGTTCCGGATGCTTCATGTGGTTCAAACTCAGATATGTTAGGCACTGGGGCATGTGTGAACGGACTGCATCGTTAAAATTGGTCCAGTGTCATTTGTGCCAATTTTTTGGGACACATGGCTGCGTCGGCTGTCGTTTACATCGACGAGTTGTCAATTTCTATGCAATTGGTTGTAAGTGGGCTTGGATGGCCTTGATAAGTTGCTTTTGACTGTATGAGACTAGCAACACCGATTTTTGGCACTTTTGACACTTTGTGACGTCATTTGCACATTTTCAAAAGTGACAAAAGTTCCAAAACTTTGAATGCTAATAACTTTGCAACGAATAGTCCAATTTAGACCAAACTTGGGGAATGGTATGTCTATAAGGTAGAAAGGTTGTGTGGAAAATTTGGGCTAAATGCGTGTGGTTGTGACGTCACAAGGGCGTGGTCAAAATTCACTTCCAGTGTTTGCCAAAGGCAAAAAACTGCGAGGTTGCCGCGAGCGCAGCGAGCGGCAACAGAGCGTAGCAGAGCGGAGCGATGCGGAGCGAAGCAGCGCGGAGCGGGGCGCCGCGGAGCGGTGTTTTGCTGTAACAATAGCAACAACAACAACAACATTTGCCTGAAAATGTTGGAAAAACTCGTGAGGGACTACTTTTCAAAGGCAAAATCGGGCAGATATTCCTACTTTTTTCAAACCAAATCAACTTCACCCTACAGTGGGGGCTCAGTAGGGGTACCCCACTTGGCCACCGAAATTCAATAGCCTCTCCCCCCTGTGCTTAGGGTCTTGTTAGGGAGAGGTTCTTATACTTTACCGACAAAAATAAGGAAATTGCGATCGCTTCTGGTGCCGAGGTTGTGCGTCGGATCGGCACCAGATTTGAGGTACCCCACCATTTGTCGGGGGGCCCTGTCCTGTCCAAGTGTTTTTTGGCACATCCGACTTGGCACTTTTGAGAATTGGCACTTTTTTCTTTTTTCCCATTGTATTCAATAGGGGAAACTTTCGTGACCAATTGCGGGACAACCCCTAAAGGGATTTGCGTCAAACAAACGTTGTGGGGTAGGGTTCCGGGGCGGCAATTGGGTGATGGGAGTTTTGCGCGTGGCGTGGGTGTTGTGACGTCACGATGACGTCAAGAAGGCGAAAAAATGGGCCAAAATTTAGGCCCATTTTTTCGTTCGTGGTGCTTTTTGTCCTCGAGGCTGGTACCCGAGATTTTCAGTTGGATTCTGGTACTTTCGCACACGGCGCATCCGACCGTGGGTGTGCCAACTTTCTATATATGGGTTTATGACGTCATAATGACGTCACAAGTTTGAAAATTAGGTCCAAGATAGATTAAGTTGGGGGGGACAAAAAGTGGTGGAACGGGGGTAATTCGGGGCGTAGATTTCGAATATGATAGTGCCGTTTGCGAAATTTGGGGTTATGACGTCATTATGACGTCATCAATTGTTTCGATTTTCGTGGAGGCTTTTGGAGGGGTTGTGGTAGGGTGAACGGGTTGAATCTCAGATATGTTAGGCACTGGGGCATGGGCAAACGGACTTCAGCGTTGAAATTTGTCCAATGTCATTTGTGCCAATTTTGTGGGACACATGGCTGCGTCCGCTGTCGTTTTCATGGAAGAGCTGCCAAATTTTGTGGACTTGGTTGGAAGTGGGCTTGGATGGCGTAGGGAAGTTGCTTTTGACTATATGAGGAGGGTAACACCGATATTTGGCACTTTTAACACTTTGTGACGTCACTGGGACATTGTGAAAAGTGACAAAAGTTCCAAAACTTTGAGTGGCTGTAACTTTGTGATCCACGGTCCGATTCCGGCCAAACTTGGGCAATGGCATGTGTAAGAGACGAATTTTTTTTTTACAAATTTGGGCTGAATGGGTGTGGTTGTGACGTCACAAGGGCGTGGTCAATATTCAATTCCAGTGTTTGCCTAAGGCAAAAAACTGCGAGGTTGACGCGAGCGCAGCGTAGCGGAGCACTGCGGAGCGGTGCAGTGCGGAGCGGAGCGCCGCGAAGCGGTGTTTTCCTGCAACCATGGCAACAACAACAACAACAACATTTGCCTTAAAATTATGGAAAAACTCATGAGCGACTACTTTTCAGAGGCAAATTGGGGTGGATTTTCTTTGTTTTTTTCGAGCAAAATTAACTCAAACCAATACTGTGGGGTCGGGAGGGGGTACCCATGAGTTTCGGGGTATAAGAACCTCTCCCCCCATTGCTTAGGGTCTTGTGAAGGTGATTATATTTTACCTCGCACAACAGAGTCAGTACATTTTTCACAGGCGAAAAGCAAAGATCTATTCAAAGACTGCCAGTCTTCTGACGCGCGTCACTTTATATCACATAATTCCTTTCAAGATCCCGTTTAAACTATGCCGGTATGACGCGAATACGGTACGAAACTATACCGTTTTGGCCTTGCGTCTACACTATGCCGGCACAGTTTTGATATGAATACGGTACGAAATGAATACGATACACTAACCGGCTTCATCTGAAAACGGCATAGTGTAAACGCCTGAATACGGTACAGTTTGATGCCACTTTGCCAAATGAATGAGAGAAAAAACAATTAATCTTTGTTCTTTTTCACATGAAACAACAGATTTTTGACAAAAACCGATGCCCTTGCTCATCATATTCACTTCGTACCGGCATAGTGTAAACGGGGCCTAAGATTCAATAGGCACTGCTTCACCATTCAAACCATATTCATACTGGGCTTTTTTGACTCAGCAATTCCGGGAAGGGGCCTGAAACTCCCCCACCCTCTCTGTACCTCTAAAACAGTAACAGCTAGCGGAATGAAACTCGGCAAAAGGATAAAGGGCCATAAAAAGCCTAGGAATGGTAATTCTAAAAATAAGCGTAACATTTTCATGATGTCATCAAGTCAAAAGGTGCAATAATTTTCTTCGCATTTCGTCTACTACCGGTGGAATAAAGGGAGAAGATGGTGCTTTTCCATATCTCTGACATTAATTACACTATTGACAGTGACAGCGATTACGATAAAATTGGCATAATGGCCTTTTTTGTAATATCAATGTTCACGACGCCCTTAATTTATTTCTTCTTTAATTTAATAATTATTACTGATATTGACCTCAAACTTCAGGAAAATACAGAAAACATACATAAAATGCAAAAACGCAGATAAAACGCAACATTTTTTTAACTGTATTCAAAAGTCATACAAAAAAGACGTCATTTTAATGTCGCTAGGTTTATGAATTTATCCTACAACTTCAAAAATGTTACTCCGTTCGAATTTTAATTGAAAGCCAGTAAAATGATGAATATTTTCCCACCAAAAATTTCATATATGAGCTCTGTTGTTGCTGTTATGAAAATAATTTAGAGAGCCGAAGCTAGCCGCCATTTGAGGAAAGTGCTGCAATATTTTCGAACCCCATCGCTCGAAAGCAGATGACCAATATAATGATAGTTTCAATGTTGTTGTAGAGTGACATTCAAGAAATCTACGCAGACTCTATCACACCTTGGTTTGAAGGCGTTTTTGTTTCAAAATGCAAGAGCTTATTCAATTCGTCATATTACATTTTGGCTGCATTAACACGGGATCAGTTTCTTTGGAACTGTACCCAAATGGGTACGGATAGGTGTCGCGTTTCAACGAGAACTGCTGGAACCCTTCCAAATGGAACTGCTAGCCATACCCAAATGGAGGGTCCAGATGGGAGGTCAACAAAACAGTTAACTTAGAAAAATTTTACTAAATAACAGTTAACGCTTCAAGAATTAGCCGTATAAAAATGTTTATGACAAGAGGTTAACATGTTATTCTAAGATATTTGAGTTCTTTCTGATAAAGTCAATTTTTGTCTTTTACTTTGGTTGATAATAATAAGGTGTATCATTGCTACACAAATTTCTATTGTTTGGCTAGCATCATGTTCATATTCAGAATGCTGTTGATGTGGCATTCTGTTGTAGTTGTGGAGTAGTGTTTGAGGTTGCATATTTTGGCTGAACAAGTTTTGCATCATTATGAACCCTTGCACCATGGTTCTGTTGATTCCTTCAGTGAAATTATTCATTGATTCTTGCAGCATTTTCTTGGATTGTTGAAGATGTTTTAGAAGCTGTTGGTCATGTTTCCGTTCCTCTTTACGCATTTGAGTTTCGTCTTTAATATGTGCAAGCAACTGTTCTTCGAAGCCAATTTGCTTGATTTATCTTCCATTTCTCTGATCCGTTAACCTATTCATAGATTTGCTATTCTCCTCCTTCATCTTCTTTTTTTACTGGCTCCACTACATCTTCCGTTTAAACACTCACTACATCAAAACTGCTGTTGCTTTCCTCAGGTATGTTCTCTTTTCCCCTTTCGACAATGAAGACAGAATTTGAATGTTCTTCATTTAAACCATCTTCATTTGCTGTAGTAGTTCCATCCTTTTTCCCAACTTTACAATGCTTTACAATGTATCAGTTTCTAATGCTTCAGCAATGGATAGTGCAGCTGGTGAACCTGCCCACAACTCGCAGTATTTGTTGTACACAGTGTAAACGATTCTTCCACCGCCCCTTTATCTTCCACTATCTACTCCCTTTCGAAAATTGTTTTTAATCTTTTTCAACAAAGCCTATCCGTACCCAGCTGGAACGGTTCCGTTGGGAACCATTTTAGCAAGTCCCGTGTAAATGCTCTTCAGATATTGTTTTAGTTTGTTTTTGAAGCTACCGATGGTCGGCAGTTTTCTGACATCCATTCGTACGTCATTCCAGCTTTTGAGGGCAGAGTAGTAATAACTCTTTTTTGCATGCTCTGTATTGAGTCTAGGAATTAGAAGGTTATTGCAGAATCTCGTTGATTAGGTTGACATTAATGATCGTTTTTGAAATTTATCCCAAAAGACTTTCAGGGCTTAATTCGTTCATGACCTTATACGTCATTACCGATCGATCATATCGTTCTCAACACTCAACCAGGTACATGACCAGTTATCCCCGTATCTAGCGCTTTCAATGATTGACCGAGCTCTGTTCTGTAGACGCTGGAGGGTGTCTATTTTTGTTTTTGGGAGACTTCCCCAAATCACATTTGCATAGCGCAGATGACTTTCGAAAATAGCGTAAAAAACAGTACAGAGCTCCTTTTGGGTGACTATGCTTTTTAAATCATCATATGTTTCAACCTCACACAAGTTAAATGGCACTGACATCAAACTTGTCCATGAAACAAAGTCTCTTGGTGTTACTATTGATGAATGCCTAAAGTGGGATGAGCAGTACAAAGGCGTAAAAGGAAAACTTTGCGGTAGAGGGGCGTCACTAAAAATGTTAACTTTATGGGTTATGATCATGATCATGTATTGTATTCAGTCGTTTTGGGGTTTGCACTTCATTTATTTATTCTCATCCATTGAGACAGGTTGAGCAGCTCTTGCTGTGTTTCTAGGACCAACTTCTCCATATCATTTGACCCAAGCGTAACGTTAGTATCACCAGCATGTATTATAGCTGTTGAAAATTTTGAACACTGCTCAAAATCATTCAAATATATGATAAAGGGAAGAGGGCCTAGGCAGGAGCCTTTAGGTATACCACACACTATTTCATTCATTCTTTCATTCATTCATTTCATTCATTCAATCGATTTCTAACCATAAAGCTTTCAGTAAGCAAATAAAACAAGCTCTAATAACTAAGTACTGATATACATATATTGAGATATACATGTATACACAAAAACATATGCAATCTGACCAGAAAAGAGAAAAAAAAATGACAGTTAGTATTAGTTGTTTCATTTATATTATTGTAGGTTTTGTAACTTTCTAATTATGTTAGTAGAGTAATCTTTAATGATAAGCTTCTTAAAAAAAACATACAGTATTCTTGTAATTCTTTAAATATACTTTTTAGATTTTATCATATATATGTATTTTTTTTTCTTATTACACTTTACTTTAAGCGGTCCAAGCTAGATAAGCTCTGCTTTTCTTGGACCGTGCAGATTTACATCCTTTTTATATTAATTATATTGTAGTTGTAACGATGTTTTTCTGCAATTAAAAATGAATTGAATTGAATTGATTGCTGACCGTTGATCGAACAAAACTGTTTTCTTTGATCTAGGTAAGATTTAAACTAATCCCCAACGGTTTTCCTGATCCCATATCGCTTCAATTTGTTTACCAATATAGTATGGTCAACCGTATCAAATGCTTCTTTGAAATCTAGAAAGATCGTCATGTTCAATTTTTTGGTATCTATGTTTTCGTACCACTGATCAGTACTGCATATCAAGGATGTTACCGTGGAATACAGTTTACGAAAAGCCGCCTGATTCTTAGTTAAAACATTGTTTTTAAGAAGGAAGAGTCAAAGAGCTGATCGTGAACAGTCCTTTTCAAAATCCTAGAGAATATTGAAATCACTGAAATAGTCCTGTAGTTATTGACATCTTTTTTAGAGCCCTTTTTGAAAATGAGCGCTACTCTTGCGAGTTTCCAGATATAGTGGAATACTTCGTGAATATCACATGAATATCATTGACAGAGGCTTTGAGATAAGGTCAGCCACGTCTTTGACAATTGTTGTTGGTACTTTATCAGGGCCAGGAGCTTTTCCGTTTTTTAGCGTTTTTATAGCATTCAGTATAGGAATATCTTCAACACTTTTGAATTCCATTTCTATTTGTGATGGTGTAATGTTCTGGAGGCAGTCAGCACCTGGTTTTGATATAATTTATTTAGCCAAGTTTGGTCCAACTGAAATGAAATGTTGATTCAATGCCTCCAGAAAATTTTGCTCGCGAGTGATTCGTATGCCATTTACTTCAACACACGAAAGTTTTGTTGAATGCTGCTTTCTGTCCAATACCTTGTTAAACGTTTTCCACATCTTTTTTGGATTTCCTTTCTTTTCCTCAATTAGGCCGTGGTAATAGCTTGTTACTGTACAACGCATCTCTTTTGTTACTTGATTACGCAGCTTTCTGCATGCAGGCCACTTCTCAGGTGATTTTCTGCCTCTTGCTTCAGAATATCCCTTTTTAGCATTAGACTTTTTGAGAGAGGCAGTCATCCAGGGGGAGAACAGGCTACAAACCTTCTTTTTTAAAGGCGCATGAAGACTAAAAGTGGCTTGAAAATCTCCTGATTGGCTTGCTAACGTAATTTTGGGACTTTACATAAGCGGCATTCGACATAGTTACAAATAAACACTATGAAATAGAAAATAATTTTGGATTGAAGATAATTGAAAATGGAAATGTTCATAAAACAAATGAATAAAAACTTGGATTTCTAAAAAAAGCTTACCGCTACGGAAATTAGGAATTCCTGTGCTTGTACTAATGCCTGCTCCGGTAAATACTATTAAGTATTTACTCTGCGCAACCCACTGTGAAAGCTGATCTAATTTGCTATTGAAGTCATCTGGTGCGTCAAAGTATTCGGCTTTTTCGTCTGTATTTTGTATGCCATAATTTGCTGAAGCGCTGGCCATCGCGTCTATAAGAAATTGCAATACAAACAAACTTGAAGAGACAATATAGAAAAAGATAAAGCTAAGAAAAAGTTATGGCCATGACAATGTGTTATCTAAAGACTTGTCCTTGTTTGGTAATTATGCAGCATATGGGTGTTAGAAAAAATTTCCATCCCAGTGAAAACTTGGCAAAGTCCATTCTTTATTCAAAAAGGGTAGCTCCAATAACACCCATAAGGAATTTCTAGTAAAGTGCTCGAATCAACCATATATGAGAACATTGCCAGGGGGTAACTTCAATAGATCAGTGATGGGGGTGTGCCATTTTCCTAATAAAATTTTGATTCCCAAAATTTGTGAAAATTATAAAAAGTAAACCCCAAAGTTCTAGAAAAATAGAATACAATACATAGAAATACTCAAAAATCGTTTTTTAGAATTATACAGCTGAAATTCATTTGGTAGTTATTGTGATAATATCAAATTTGATCATTTTAGCAAAAATGATACCCCCAAATTCGTAATGTTAGGTACCTAAAAATAGCGCATCCATAACCTTTACTTATGGGAGTTACCCCCTCGAGAACACTGACACAAATTTTACCAAAAGTCATCTTTCAAGCCCACACTAGTAGGCCTACAAGGAAGTTTACTCTACTAAGCTACTACTCTTGCACCTCACAGAGGTCTGGAAAAATTAAATTGACAAGGGAAATGTTGTAGGAGTCCTTTTCATTGATTTCAATAAAGCTTTTAACTCAGTGTGCCATAAAACATCGAAACAAATTACTGAAATATGGGATTAAAGGTCAAGCATATGATGTAATAGATGACCACCTCACAGAATGGAAGCAGTATGTGGTAGTCAATGGACAATCTTCTGACCACATGGATTTAATAAGAAGTGCTCCAAGGCTCCTTACTTGGACCAAGACTCTTTGCTATGCAAGTTAATGAACTATCAGATATACCCAGCAAAGGAACATTCGTAATGATTCAGAATATCTCAGTGGTGTTGCGAAAACTGTAGATGAAGTGATGTTACAATTGCAAACTGATATCACATAAATATCAGAATGGTGCAAAAACAATAGACTAACAATCCACCCAGAGAAATCTAAAATAATGACTGCATCAAACAAAAAATTCATTGGACCCCTAACCCCAGTGAATCTAAGTGATAACATCATAAAAGTGTTTGAAACTAACCTGGAAATCTCAGGTGGCCAACGCAGTATATATAATGAATAAAAAAGTTAAGCTATAGTTTGGGTATACCCGAATTGTTGAAAACTTTCGAGCCAAAATTGAAACTGGAATACAGCTCCTCGAGATGTGTATGAAATATGATGGTTGTTACCACTATGTGAGGATAGGATGCACCTGAGAAACTTTTATCGCTTGTGCTATGTGTAGGAAACATCAACTACTACTACGACAAGGAAAATACATAAATTAGATGGAAATAATACTATTGATAGTGATAAACTTTCGCATGCGACAGTTTCGCATTATTATTTTGGTATGCTAAAGTGTCCCCCTTTAGTTTTCCATGTGGATTCAACCCATCCAGAAATAAAAAATCTGTGACCTGTATCTCTTTTGAATTCGCCAATAAAAGACGAATTTCTCCGTTCAAAATTGCTATTTGCTGCACACCAATAGCCTGTTTGTTTACAGTCTGGTGACGCAGCCCCTTCAGTGCATGGATATATTACATTGTTATCAGATTCCGGGTTTTCGAGATTCCGGGTTTTAAAGATTCCGGGTTTTCTAGACTCCATTTTCCATTTTCCAGTTTCCAGATTCCGGGTTTTAAAGATAGCCAAATCACCTTCAGATAGGCAAAGCAACCTTTGCATTGCAAACCACTGAAACAATTTCGAAAATAAATATTTCTTGAAAGCAAGTCCAGGTTCTTTTGTTTTGTTCAATGAATGAATGTATGAATCAAACCTTCGCTGCTGTGTTCAACTTTCGACCATTTACGACCTCGCACGAATAAGAATAAGGAGACTTGGCCTCGTGTGACGTAACAATAGCACCGTGTGACGACAGAATAGCACCGTGTTATGTTGGGGCTTTTTTCCGAGAAAGCCAACTTTGAGCTTTTATAACAAGCAGAAGAATAAAAATTGTAATGAAAAAACAACAGGATGGCTTCAAACTCGTCAGGGACTATTATTAAAGTAAAATATTTTTTGAGTTTAGGGGCCCTTTAAGAAATCAGTCATGTAAATAGGAATGCTATTTTATTTTATCAAATTATAAGATATTAGTATGTAAACTTTAAACTTTTACTTTGTAGCAGCATAAGCTGCCATTTAGATGACCTGCATTGTCAAATAAATAATTCCAAACTTACGAGAATTCAATAAATACGATAGAAATTTCAAAAGAAAAACGACAAATTTTAACCGGCAAAACATGTTTCGAACATTCTATGTTCATCTTCAGTTGCAATATACGAATAAGCTAATCAAGAAAATTACAGGAGTTAAATAGAGCTATAAAATTACATAACTTAATAACAAACATGAGGTAGCTAAATAATTAAGAAATCGGTAACATTAAAGGTAGATAAAGCGCACAAATGGGAATAAGTTAATACAAACCGAAAAAGACTAATTAAAAAGAAAGATTCAGCCTGTAATGATAAAGTTGTTTATTGAGTGTGGGTTTCACCCAAGAGATATGCAGCGCTTCCTTGATCTTAAGGGTGAAAGAGCTATTAGCACTATCAAGAATGGAGAAACTAATAAACTAATAAACTAATAAACTAATAAACTAATAAACTAATAAACTAATAAACTAATAAACTAATAAACTAATAAACTAATAAACTAATAAACTAATAAACTAATAAACTAATAAACTAATAAACTAATAAACTAATAAACTAATAAACTAATAAACTAATAAACTAATAAACTAATAAACTAATAAACTAATAAACTAATAAACTAATAAACTAATAAACTAATAAACTAATAAACTAATAAATAATGTATGTATATATGTAAGTTACGCAAGATTCGGTAAGAAATTGAATTGCTTTAACTTTTTTTCGATTTCATTAAACTACTACATTGGTGTCATTACTCGAAGCTCAAAGAAGTCAGGAGGTATCCCATACACTGCAGACCAGCAAACATTGTCAGCCCAATAATATGCTGCTGATGCACTTTTCCCGCCAATTCCTGAGCAAAGCGCGCCGCCACACATCTGAAACATGCGGCCGCGTAATTGAAACGTGCGGCTGCGTGACATGAAGCTGTTATTCAAAACACGCAGCCGCAGGTTTAAAAGGTTCAACCGCACAGCAAGACATGCAGCCGCCCGTCTTAACTTTGAGTAGTTACGCAATTAAGTTGTCTAAATCAGCAAAGGTAACGGCTGAGACATTTTCACCACACTCACTTTTATACTAGGCGTGAGTTGGGTTTTAAACCAATTCTACCCTAGTCTTGGTTTTGAGGGCCAGTCCCCAATCCGGCAGGCATTTATGCATCCTCGGTTAAATTATGCTGGTCGACCGAAACTCGATTAATCCAATGCGTTCTGAAAATGTACACTCGTACCCGAACAAAATATTGGTCGTCCAAGCAACTTCGTACTTTAAAATTCATCGATGACACTGATTAGACAGTTCTGAGCTACCACAGAATCACAAAAAGAACACGTGAAAAAAAACGGATATTCACTTATTATGTCTGAACGCATGTATCCATAGAAAATAGATAGATAGGTAGTGATATATGCAAAAAGACGCTCTTTCTTGCCAAAGACGTAACTAAAGATAAACCACAGGTCAGTGGGCATCATTAACAAAATGCAATTACTTGCCAAAAATATCAATTATTATCAACTGTTAATGTAGCGCAGTGGAATAATGCGCTTGATTCTTGGACAAAGGATTGCAAGTTCGATTCACAATACAAAAACATTCTTACATCAAGATTTTTGAAACCAAAAATTTGAGAAAATTTGACACCATGATTTTCTCGCAAAAAACCGGCTCGGTCGGGCCTCCAAAAAAGTTTAACTACAATATTACAAAATATTGCTCAAGTTTGATTTGATTTTTCATTTGAAAATATTCTCATAGAATTTTTGATTCGGTTCTTTTTGTCAGAAGCATCAAGTCCTCTGTACAATAAATCGAATTAGTTACGTGCGTCAACCCTGATGGGTTGTTGATTGGTTCTTTTGAAGTATGAATGTCGAGGAATTTTTATTGCCTTGTTTTTTGATGGATTCTGAGGTTGTTTGTTTTTTTGTCTTGAATTTTGAGTCTTGAATCGTGAAGTAGACATTGAAATCGTTGGATTTATCGAACGTGTTTAAACTGATGAA
This sequence comes from Chrysaora quinquecirrha, assembly GCA_014526335.1. Classification (NCBI taxonomy): domain Eukaryota; kingdom Metazoa; phylum Cnidaria; class Scyphozoa; order Semaeostomeae; family Pelagiidae; genus Chrysaora; species Chrysaora quinquecirrha. The sequence goes on from JACTAT010000037.1 coordinate 11,632,129, forward strand.
CTTTGAAACTATGAACTAACCTTGATGAAACACGTAAACTTATTTGATATACTCTTGTTTCTGGATACACTCGCTGAATATACTCTTGGATTTGGATACATTCTTGTGATATAAGCTACTCTTGGAAATAGTCATTCGATATATACTCGCTGGATTTTATAACTGAACTTTATTGAAAAGATTTTATCGCTGAAGGGAATTTGAATTTTGACAAGACTTAAACACTTGAATTGAAAGGATATAAACATTACTCTGCTGAATATGGAACCGCAAATGGAAAGGAAGTATTGATGAATACCACCAGGTGGCGAAATTCCTTATCGTGTTTGAAATCGTACTGAATCGTTGATGTTGATAGTCTTCGTTTTTCGTTGTCGTTTATTTGTATTTAGATTGGGCTACATTGCGTACTCTATTCTGTGTTGTTTTAGTATTTAGAATTTCGTTGTTGTTTTATTCGAACATTATACAGTCCTCTTTGATTTTGTCGTTTGATCCGAACCTAGGATTCGTTTTGTTTGAACTCAGTTTTGAGTATCTATCCTGCAGGCTTTCGGGCCAAGAATTTGAATCTAAGGCAGGCTTTTCTACATGGTCCACCGAACCGGATGTTGGTTGTTGTATATATTATTGAGTTTTCTTTGAAATTTTGATAAGATGTCTCAGGAAGGTAACCCTAGTGGTGCAGAACCCCCTAGCCAGTCAGTATCCTTAGTCTCTAGAAAGAAAAGAATCAGGGGTGGATACAGAGCACACACTACTAAACTAGTTGGGGAATGCAAAACTCTTCTCGAAAAAGAAAACCCTGAAAGCACTCTCATTGAACGTTTGAGTAGAAACTTTAATGATAAATTAAAATTATTAGGAGCAATAGATGAAGAGATTTTCCTTCTCGTGAATGATGATGAAATTGAAGCTACGGTCGTTGAAGCAGAGGTGTGGCAAGCTGAAATTCAAGCCTGCTTAGTAGATCTTGATGCAAAGAAATTACCTAGAGCTGCCATTCAGCAGCCTAGCGCCAGCGCAAGCACAACGCCACCCTTGAATCCAGGTCCTGTTGTTTATAGCATGCAGCCAGCGAATCAAATTGCACATTTGCCGAAGTTATCATTGCCTAAGTATTCTGGTGACCCAAAACGCTGGCATGAGTTTTGGGATGCTTTGGTGTTGTTAATGACAATAGCTCAATCACACCTGTCAATAAATTCAGACACTTGAGAACTCTATTAGAAGGAAAGGCTGCAGCAGCGATATCAGGAATCCAAACGACTGATGCTAACTATAAGATAGCTGTAGATTTGCTTAAGGACAGATTTGCACAGAAACAGATCACAGTCAATTCTCATATTGAAGCTTTGATGAACCTCAATACTGTTTCTACTGATAAGGATGTGAAGGGTCTCAGAATTCTTGTTGATAAAATAGACACAAATGTGAGAAGTTTGAAAACTTTGGGATATGATTTAAAGGAATATGGGCCTTTTCTTAACCCTATGGTAATGAGTAAACTGCCTGATGAAGTGCGTCTGGCAGTTACGAAACAAATCAAGAACGAAGAATGGGAGCTTGGACGAATTCTTGAAATCATTAAGGCGGATTTGACTGCTAGAGAACAATGTGCCCACGTGAATGCCAAAGGTAACTATATTGTGCAAAGTAGACCTAATCGAAACGCATTTCCAACAACAGCTGCCTTGTTGAACAATGAAAATACAGTAACTGGCAGTTTTGCAAAATCATCATCTCTCTGCAAAGTGCACAGTAGTGACTGATCCTGCTCAAAGAAAACAAATTTTGCTGAAACAAGGTCAATGTTTTGTGTGTCTTAAGAAAGGACACCGCTCTAGAGAATGCAAGAGCAATGTTTATTGTTTTATCTGTAAACAACGACACCATCAAGCTATTTGCAACAGTGCGAGACCCACTTTGGGCGAAGCTAGACCACCAATGAGAAATACTCCAAACGTCACTCAGCAAGTTCAAAGAAATTTGAACCAGAATTCGCCAACAGTTAATCAAGCAAATCAGCCATCTCCGAGGTCTATTGGTACACCTCCACTTACACAGACCATGACAATGCATGTTCAGTCTAGAACATCTATTCTGCTACAGACAGCAAGGGGCTACATCTCATCACCAACAAATCCAAATAGTGACAAGATATCACGTTTGATTTTCGATACTGGAAGCAAGCATTCATATATTTCTGCCAATTTGAGAGATGCTCTCCAGCTTCCTACTGTCAGCCAAGAGACCATCGAAGTAAAGGTGTTTGGTAGCGATGCAGGAACTATTCAGACATGTGATATTGTACAGTTTTGTGTCCGAAGCTCTTATAACGGACTCTGTGTTTATGTGACGGCCTATGTTGTTCCAATTCTCTGTGCGCCTCTCTCAGAACAAGCTATCAAATTTGCAGCAAGCAGTTATCCTCATTTAGCTGGACTTTGCCTCGCTGATTATCCAGCTGAAATTAATCAAGAACTAGACTGCGAAATACTGATTGGATCAAATTACTATTGGCGCTTTATGTCTGGACGTGGGATAAAAGGAGAAAGTGGCCCATCTGCATTAGAATCAACTCTAGGATGGATATTGTCAGGCCCAGTTGACGATTATCCATGTACAGGAACAGCTGAAGTGAATGTTGTACAAACGCATGTCTTGAAGCTTGAAGCTATAGTGCAGGAAGATCAAACAACACTTGAAGAACAAGTTTCTAAATTTTGGAAACTTGAGTCCATTGGAGTACTCAAGGAAGAACAGTCTGTGTACGAGTCATTCAAGGAAGAAATATCGTTTACTGAAGGATGCTATGAAGTTAAACTCCCTTGGAAACCTGATCATCCAGTTTTGCCGGACAACTACAAAATTAATAAGAAGCGACTGGAAGGTTTGCAACGAAAGTTAGATAATAATATTCCTCTATTCAAAGAATATGATGCCATCATTAGAGAGCAAGAACAGAAAGGCATTATCGAAACAGTTGCAAGAGACCAAGAAGCACTAGTAGGGAAGACCACATACCTTCCACATCACCCAGTGGTTCGCTAAGACAAAGCAACGACCAAGGTTCGAATAGTGTATGATGCGTCAGCAAAAAGTGCTGAAGGAACATCACTAAATAGATGCCCCTATGCAGGTCCTTGCCTTCTCAAAACCGTTGCTGAAATTGTCGCAAGATTTGGAATGTACCCAATAGCACTAAGCGCTCACATTGAGAAGGCATTCTTAATGATATCTGTCTGTCCAGATGATAGGGACGCTCTTCGTTTTCTATGGTTCAATGATATTAACTTGCCTGCTCCTGAAATAATCACCTACCGATTTAAAAGAGTAGTCTTTGGGGTTTCGTGCAGCCCATTCTTGCTCAATGCAACATCAAAGGAACACTTGGATCGTAACATGAAGGAAAATCCCGAAGTATGCACAAAGCTTCTTAATAGTCTTTACGCAGATGACGTAAATACAGGAGGTTATAGTGTCGACGAAGTATTGAAAATCTATGATGCGTCAAAAATGATAATGAGAAAGGGAAACTTTAACTTGCAAAAATGGCTGTCAAACTCTGAAGAAGTGACGTCGCATATTCTTACGAGAGAATCCGAAACGATAATGGAAGAGAAAAACAAGGACGTCACTGCTGAAGATGATCAATCTTACGCAAAAACAACTCTAAAGTCCAATAACAATGCTGAAGTGGACGAGCTTAAAATCTTAGGATTGAAATGGGACAATAAAGAAGATACATTCATTTTCGAACTCTCAAAACTAATTGATAGTTTTCGTAAAACAGAAGCAACTAAACGCAGTGAATTGAGTCTCATTGCAAGAATCGTTGATCCTGTTGGACTTATCTCTCCGGTTGCAACACCACTGAAAGTTTTTCTCCAGAAGCTATTTCTTGAAAAGATTGGATAGGATGAAGCTCTTCCCAAATACCTGAATGATGAACTGACGAAACTCACAGCTCAAATAATGCGTGTAAGTAAAATTTCAGTACAAAGATACTACTTTTCTGATATAAGGGAGAAACCCTCTGAAATACAGTTGATGGGATTCTGTGATAGTTCAGAACAGGCCTATGCTGCTTGTGTATATGCAAAGATAACCGTCAACGGAAATTCGAAGGTCAATCTCGTCATGTCAAAGTCAAGAGTCGCACCACTCGGAAAGATAACTCTACCTAGACTTGAACTTTTATCTGCACTTATTCTCGCTAGACTTATCAATTTGGTAAAGCAAGCATTAACCCCTCTGTTTAATGTGACAATAGTCAGATGCTGGACCGACTCCATCGTTGCATTCTACTGGATAAACGGCGAGCAGAAGGAGTGGAAAGTATTCGTGGAAAATCGTGTTCAAGAAATTAGAAAGCTTACACCAAGAAATGTCTGGAATCATTGTCCAGGGCATCAAAATCCAGCTGATATTCCGACCAGAAACAGCAATCCAGCAAACCTGACAGAAGATTCTCGTTGGTTTAAGGGACCAGAGTGGTTGATAAAGGATGAAACAGAGTGGCCTAAAGAATGTAATCCAACCGAACCTCCTGAAACCTGCTTACAAGAAATGAGGTCCTCTTGCAAAGGCACAGAAAACAAAAAACTCCTGGTTGATACCAGAGAACAGCCCTGTATATCAAAAGTCATTGACTGCATGAGATACAGCTCATATGAAAGGCTCCTCCGAGTAACGGCATACGTCCTACGATTTATTCTGAAATGTCGAAGAAAATCTAAGAACAAAGAAAGGATAACAACCGAAGACGTACAAAAGGCCGAAATGTACTGGATACGAGAACTCTTAAAGGGGAAAAGCTTCGCGAAGTTGAGAAACAATTAAGAACATTTATAGATGATGACGGAATTATTTGCTGTCAAGGACGACTCGAACATGCAGATCTTACCTACGAAACGAAATACCCGATATTGATTCCTAGAGATCATTATGTTACTACACTTATCATATGCAAATGTCATAAGAACGTCTTACACAGTGGAACTAAAGATACTTTACTGGAACTCCGATCGAAATACTGGATCATCCGAGGTCGTCAGGTTGTGAAGAAAATAATTCTTAAGTGCAAACTGTGCAAGAAATTAGAAGGTTTATCGTACGGTACACCGAAACAAAGTCAGTTACCAGAATTCAGAGTCAAACATGACAGTGCATTTGCATCTGTAGGCATCGATTTTGCTGGGCCGTTGTTCATAAAGAGTTCTTCAAGAGAAAGTAAGAAAGTATACATAGCTCTCTTTACATGCGGCTCTACTAGGGCTGTACATTTGGAACTCGTACAAGATCTTAGTGCGCAGTCATTTGCATTATGCTTTCGAAGATTCATCAGCCGTAGAGGAATCCCGAGTATCATCGTTACAGATAATGCAAAGACATTTAAGGCATTCTCGAAAACCTTAAGAAGAATTATTCAATCATCAGAACTAGGATGCTTACTTGCCGAAAAGGCTATAATATGGAAATTCAATCTTGCTAAGGCCCCCTGGTGGGGTGGCTTCTACGAGAGATTAATTAAATCTGTGAAGATAAGTTTGAAAAATGCATCAGCAAAGCTAACTTGACATTCGAGGAACTTCAGACAGTCCTGATTGAAATTGAAGGTGTATTGAATTCTCGTCCTTTGACGTACATTTATCCTGAAAGTCTCGAAGAAGCATTGACACCGTCGCACCTAATAATAGGAAAAAGACTTCTCCAGTTACCTATTAAACACCACGATGACTCTACTGAAGATCCAGACTTCCCCAATAACAGTGAAACTTTAAGAGGTCGCGCTACACATTTGTCAAAATTACTAGATCATTATCGAAGACGCTGGAAGCTCGAATATTTAATCAACTTGCAGGAGCAGCACCGAATATCTAAAAGAAAGGAGACAACGTCACCAGTCAAGGAAGGAGATGTCGTACTTGTAGAAGGAGAGACACACACAAATCGTTCATTCTGGAAGTTAGGACGAATTACAAGGCTTATAGGCAGGGAATTCCATGTAAGTGACTGAATTTTTGCCTAACCTCAACTTTTATTACTGATTCCTACTAAATCGACCCTGCAGATTTCAAATCCAAGATGGGTCACTTTCGATTTTGACCGGAAGTGTCTTAATTTGATGACGTCATAAAACAACGAATTTCTCCATTCTACCTATGATTTCTTGGTTTACTTACACCCATTTTCAAAAATACTTGCAAATTTAGATTCAGCACAACGTGGGCTATCGACTGATATACATTTTATCAATATTTACCGATGTTGCTATTTTTAGAAATGACGTCATCATGGCCTAAAACGATGTTTTGCTTTGATTTGACTTATTTTTTGCCACCAACATGGTTTTTTCTGATACAGAAATGTATTCCTTTGTGTGGAGGCATTGTTAAAACTTGTTTTTAGGTGACTGGGTCTATCCTGATGTCCAACACGTGGTCGTAGCAATAAAATTCTTATTACATTTTTCTAAATCTACCATACCAATCCGTATATACAAGTATTGTGGTTTAAGACATCCAGTCAAACTCGTCGCTTTCCAAATTGCTATCACTGCTCGAGGAGTCACCAAACAATATATAATCCAGCTCCTTGCTCTCTGCAGATATCTCAAAATCGGGTTCTTCTTCACTTACTGAATTTTCTGAAATACGTACACGGGTGCTTGTTGCTGCTCTTGTTTTCCGCGTTCGTCGCCGCTTCGGAGCGGGAGGGGCTGGTTGTCCCGTTTCTTCATTTTCAGATGATAGGGCTGAAGACACTGCCATTGTTGATGGAATTTGTTCACCTAAATATAATGTCTCTGTAAGGTACGATACAAATGAATTTTTAAAAAATGTCGAATAGGAGTGATCAATTGACACAGAGATGCATTAATTAAAAAACCAACAACTCACCCGTGAACCAAACAGGCTCTACCAAACTTTTTTCGACGTCAATAGTCCAACCGTTGTCCTCGAGAGATATGGATTGAACAGACTTTTCTGCAAACCTCAACCAATGATAGACTTGATAATGGACACGTCTGACTGCTTGCTGCATTGAGTCGGGGTCTGGAGGCAATGATTGCAATGATTTCGTTTTCATAGCTTTGTACAAGCGAACTCTTGTGTCAACATACGACTCATCTTTTCTCCCAGAATACATGACAGTTTGGGCGAACACCATCACATCCTTGATACTCTGCATACTCAACTCTTTGGACTCTCCCAATGAACTTAATAGATCTAGTGAATCTTGATGTTTCATTATCTTCTTTAGAATCTTGACCTTCCCAACACCATAAAAGAAGGAGGTGGTGTCACACCCCGCGATTGCGTGAATATGAGGTAAATGCTTTGAAACATTTTCACCTAAGAAGTCGTACACTTTTCCAACGTCGACATATTTCTCGTGATCTATTTTCATAAACCACTTTGACGATGGTTTGACAATGGCATAAGCATGCACAAGTATAACTAGGACATCTGTGTCCTTGGCAACTACCACTACGACTGTATCTCTTTCACATGCCTGTAAAACAAGTCTAGAGTCGGCTTCTTCATGGTTGCATTCAATGGACTCTGAAACACCATCACCAGTTATTTCCCATAGTTTTTCCTGCTCCGTGAAGACCAATGGCAATTTCAATTGTTGCCTACCTTCTTCACTTCTGAAAAATTTGCTAGCTAATCGTATCAAGTCCTTTTTATTCTCGATATGATTGAAGAAGCTTGACCATGAATTGCCTTGGAGCATTTTTTGGTCGATCGCCTGTATGTAGGTACGCTGTGGTGAATTACCTCTTTTCAACCTTGTCCCGTTTTTAGCACTTATACTACGGTAGGTATCATTGATGAGCTCAATCGACAAGGGGCTGGCATCTGAAGTTGGCGTAACAAAGTTAACTAGTGCAATAAGCCATTCACGGTAGGTCTCCTTTGCCTTAATAGAACGTATTGCGGCCATCCCATCAATTAGCCATCGTGCATTTTTTGGACATTCATTTGTTACTGACTTTGATTCCTCCACCATAAAGTTTCTGAAAACATTTTTAGGAGACTGGCGGAGTTCGCCTTCTGGTGTTGCAATGCTAAGTGGAACAGCAGTTAGCGGGTACTTGAAGGCGATGTGAAGATCAACTGAATTGCTAAGCGTTGTCCCAAACGCTTGTCTATCTTGCTTTAATACAGTCATTACTTTGGGAACTTTATTTTCCTTCTTTAAACCTGTCGGTAGCGTTACTTTCTTGATTGGCTGAAAAAAAATCTACAGTTCCTTTTACAAGTCTTTCATCTACGAACTGCAAATACTTGTCATTTCCTATTGAAGGTGCATTTAGCAAACCTGCAACAACCTTTTTTGTCAATTTCTGACCCAGTCGTTAGGTGCCTGGCTGGACCATCTGCAAATGGATCTATTTCATAGCTTGCGAGTTTATCTTTGAGCGCGTTAACATGGGCAACATGCATCTTCTTTCCAGATTGTGTTTGTTCCTTGTGAACGGAGGATGTGGACATATTGATCTTTTCTCTCAATGCTAACTGCAACTTGGCTTGTATGTGCGTCGTTTTAATCCAAGTATTGGTGTTGCTCGGATCGGTGCTAAATCCAGCTCTAAAAGGACCAGCGTTTCTTTTTGTTTCTCCGTTAAATACTTCTGTTATCATATCCCCGTGAATGTTTGAGAATTGTACACCGGAAAGACTACCTCCGAATCCTCTGATCTTTAAATCTGAAAAAGCTGGATCATTTCTTTTCTCCAAATCTCGTAAATATATGTGCTGGAAAGACATGTATCGTGCATAATTGATATGATCAAATGCGAAGCATAGTTTCACCATTTCCCATTCTTCTTGTAAATGTCGTTCCAAATCGCTCTCACGGACAGCAGAAACTAGAGCCAACAAAGAGGAAACATCTTTTAGATATGCCACCGTCATTTGGAACTCTGTACCTTCCCCACAACGAATAATCCTTCTGGAAATTCATTCGCGATTTTCTTTTTCAATGCACTGGTGTGCTTTACCGGGGGACAAATTCCTCGTTCTTCACTCATATTCAGAATGTCTTTTAAACATACAATAGAAGTCTTTTAAACATACAATATACCCCAACCCTACAACAAGTCCCCCTTTAAAAATAAGAGAAAATAGCTAGAAATTGCCCAAAAAGGCAATATTTGATTGATATTTTACGTCCACACATGAAGGAATACATTTCTGTACCAGAAAAAACCATGTTGGTAGCAAAAAATAAGTAAAATAAAAGCAAAACATCGTTTTAGGCCTTGATGACGTCATTTCTAAAAATAGCAACATCGGTAAATATTGATAAAATGTATATCAGTCGATAGCCCACGTTGTGCTGAATCTAAATTTGCAAGTATTTTTGAAAATGGGTGTAAGTAAACCAAGAAATCATAGGTAGAATGGAGAAATTCGTTGTTTTATGACGTCATCAAATAAAGACACTTCCGGTCAAAATCGAAAGTGACCCATCTTGGATTTGAAATCTGCAGGGTCGATTTAGTAGGAATCAGTAATAAAAGTTGAGGTTAGGCAAAAATTCAGTCACTTACATGGAATTCCCTGCCTATTATGAAAGGAAAAGACGATGTTGTAAGAGGTGCGAGATTATTGATTGCAAATGGACAAAAGATAGAGAGACCGTTGCAGAAATTAGATCCGCTGGAAACTCAAATCGGTCAAGGTCAAGAAAATCAAATTGTAAATGAAGAAGATGAAACTGAAATGACCACCCGAAGAACAAAGCGTACAGCTGCTGCTGTTGCAGAAGAGTCATTTAAGATTATTGACCAGTTCGAGAATGAAGAAGAGTTCTAGGTGATACTGAACTGGTCAAGGGGGGAGTGTACAATAAATCGAATTATTTACGTGCGTCAACCCTGATGGGTTGTTGATTGGTTCTTTGAAGTATGAATGTCGAGGAAATTTTATTGCCTTGTTTTTTGATGGATTCTGAGGTTATTTGTTTTTTTTTTGTCTTGAATTTTGAGTCTTGATTCGTGAAGTAGACATTGAAATCGTTGGATTTATCGAACGTGTTTAAACTGATGAACTTTGAAACTATGAACTAACCTTAATGAAACACGTAAACTTATTTGATATACTCTTGTTTCTGGATACACTCGCTGAATATACTCTTAGATTTGGATACACTTTTGTGATATAAGCTACTCTTGGAAATAGTCATTCGATATATACTCGCTGGATTTTATAACTGAACTTTATTGAAAAGAATTTATCGCTGAAGGGAATTTGAATTTTGACAAGACTTAAACACTTGAATTGAAAGGATATAAACATTACTCTGCTGAATATGGAACCGCAAATGGAGAGGAAGTATTGACGAATACCACCAGGTGACGAAATTCCTTATCGTGTTTGAAATCGTACTGAATCGTTGATGTTGATAGTCTTCGTTTTCGTTGTCGTTTATTTGTATTTAGATTGGGCTACATTGCGTACTCTATTCTGTGTTGTTTTAGTACTACATGTGAGATATTTTCGTGTGAAGAGAGGAGGAAATTTTGGCGCAGCAGAAATTGTTGCCAGGATTGACAGAAGATTTTTTTCAAAATAATTTGCGGCTTCGAGAATCATCAGAACATAAATGACTCAAAGATCGCAAGTTGGGAACTTCAGACCATTAGACCAAGCGGAGAATAGGGAATGGTCGCATGAGGGCGAAATTTATGGAACACACATATTTTAGTCAATTCGAGGATGCTTATTTCAAAATCGATGTTACACGGGGAGTTTCGGGGCCATCAGCCTCGTTTTCATGTTTAAACTCTCGTTTTAGCGTAAAGGAAGGATACCAAAGATGCCAGAGAGAGAACAATCGTTTGTGGAGGTAGGGACGATTTTAATGTTGATTGAGCATCTTTCATGGGAATAATTATCGTAATTTGAATTCGGGAATGATAAAGAGGCAACAGCCTCGCTTTCGTGACAGGAATAGTGAAATCTACGGGCTATTTCTCGACGTATCAGAGAATGAATAATTGTCTCCGTGCCCATGCGAACAACAGCTTGCCCACAGGAATAAATATGTGCCCCACAAACAGAGCAGTACAGTTAGAGAATGAGCAACAAGGGCACATGCGGCAGATGATAGTAATACAGGAATACCAACATAAATACCCTCAACAAATACTCTACTTTCGCTTCAGCGCAGGGACGCACAGACAGGACGGCATATGGTAGTCAACGCATATAATGCAAATCATACGTGAAACCTAAAGGTCCTAACGTTGTGGAAATTAGTAAGGTCGTCAGATACATGGTTACATAGTATTACAGGCATACATGACCCAAATTTTGGCTCTGACACACTGCTCTGCGGAGATCGTCTGCACTGCACGCCTGCACTCCATCTCGTGCGAAGTTGAAGCCATAAGACTGATAGCGAAACAGAATTTACTGTTTTCGTATACACTACACAGTACGTTATTGAGAATTGTTTGTCGTGTTGGAGTAAGGTGCATCTTAATGAATGCGGTGCCTTTTCATACAAAATAAGTTACATAAAACGATGTCACACACCAAATTTCTCAATTTATTTGCAAATTCAGTATACTGCATATTATTTTTAAATAGAAGGTTCAGAATGCAGGTTCCTCATCTTTCCTTGTCAACTGGTTGCATCTGCTTTTGGCTGGGGTAAATTCCACTTCTGCAAACTCTTTCCGTTACTAGTTCGGTCATATCTTTATTCCAGTGTGCAACCCATTGTGGAATCTCATCAACGTTTTGTGGATGTTCTGCTAGAGAAGTGTCAATTTCATACTTTTCATCATTGCTTCCATGGACACTGATTTGTTTTGTTCTTTGAAAATAAATACTTTTCAGTTGGCCCTTATTACAAATCTGAATGTCTATAACTTCGGAGTCATCAATTTGAATCACAGGAATCTAAAAATGATAATTACATTCATTTAGTGTAATTTTTCATTTCGTGTACAAACCCTTGCCACAAAAAAATTTTGTAATAACAAATTCTCACTTTGCCGAGCTTTATGGTTGACGAGCTCTTGGGAGAGAAAAGTGTAGGTTAGTTCTTTGCTATTTTGTCGGTCTGTCTTAGTATCTTACTTAAGAGCAATTGCACCAGGAGGTGGGCAATATATATTATGCCCCAGTGGTATCGTCTTACCATCATTGCTTGAAGGTACATCATATATATACCAAGATAGTCTTCTCAACGTTCTTACCATCCTAGTTCAAGACTTCAAAGACTTCAATTTTCTGATACCACGACATCCAAATATAAATGTTTACAACTGACCTACTAGCTTAAAATACGTATTAAGAAGTTTACCTCACATTCAGTGGATATGTTGATCTTCGCGTTGCAAGTTCTTAACAGTTCAAATGTGCCACTAACTAACGGCTTTTCCAATTCAATGCAGATGCTCTTGCAGTTTTCACACATAACTTTCGCAGCTTTTCCTTCAATTTTCAAGTCATAGTTTTCACAGTTCTTAATGAAAACAAAAGTGGCAATGTCTTCTGATTGAATAACCTCCTTACAATCACTCTTGTCTGTTATCATTATCTTTGGTCTAGGCTTCATCCCTGGTAGCATCCTGTGATGTCCGGAAAAGTCCATCGCATCCGTGATCTTTTGATTCTGAATGCAAATTCAGTAAATTTTTTTATATCACACATTAGGAGCTTTATGCTACACAACGGGGGTCTTCCATGGTTACGCTCATAGTAACAGGTTTGCAATGGTCATAGCCTTGAAGGAAACTCCATTATATTAATGCAGAATCTTTCTCGAACCTAAAACCATTGTGCTTTTAAAGAATGCATACCCTATGCGAGAGGCTCGAAGGACATAGAGGGATGGACTCATGAATGTTAAAATCTTGCATCAACCAATCAGAAAAGCCACTACTTTGGTCGAAACAATAGATTTGAAGATAAAAATAATCAGGAAAGTGCCGTTGCAATATGATCAAATGAAAACAATCTAAGGAAGAACTCATAGATGTTCACTTTCATTTCATTTCACTTCTAATTATTAAGACACGGCAGCCCAGTCAGTTACTGTACATGTTAACTGCTTTTCAAAGGGCCGTGACAAATACACCTTCCAATTAAAAGATTAGCAAATAACTAAATACAACGGGTTTTTCTTTTGCATAAATAAAGATAAAAACGTTGTCAGAGGTCGCTGGATTTTAAAAGTAAAAAGGAAGGCTGATGGTTCATTAGACAGATATAAAGCTCGTTTGGTTACCCAGGGTTGGTATTTTGAGTTTTACAGAATTAGAGAATTGCGATAAACAGCGGAAACATTCTCGGGGATATGTTTCCGCGGTTTATAGAATTCTAACCCAAGGTTATTTAAAAGAAAAGGTATTGATCATCAAGAAGTTTTTCTACCTATATTCACGAAAAACGCATATTGTTTAGACGCTACCCTATGAATTTGCTCTTGCTACTAAGGCACTAATGTTTTAGCATATGTCTTATTTCCATTTTAAAGGTTAAGCACTCAACTTTTTGAGCTTACTAATTTCAAAACTCAAAGGTCCCACAAAAATACAACAAATGACAAAAAGAACCAAAGTCAAATTAGAAGTTATCAATGTATTTCTTGTATAAGCCTCGTAAGCCTTTTCATTTAATTTCAGTTTCGTTATTTGATCTGGGTCAAGAGTGGTTAAGATTTGTTTGCTTCATGTTTTTTCACATTATGCCTTCCTCAACAAGTAATTCAAAAATATCTGAACTTCTCCTTGACAAGAATTAATTGATTCTTGTTGGGATTTGGGAATGTATGAAATAAAAATTTGTCGAAGGAGCTAAAGTTTATTTTATTAGAGGCGTTTCATGAAACAAGCACAGACAGACGGATAAATAGCATTGGCTCTTGCAATCTGAAATTTCTAATTTTATTGATCAGGAATGAAACAAGGGTATGAATCTTCTCAATGTTTTTCAAGGATAATGATGTACTTCATAATCTAGGTTAACCTAGGTAAAACCTACATATTCTATCGAATAACTGTAATTGATCGCCCAAGGAATTTTAGGCTTTAGCCTAAAGGCTTTTGGCAACACCTGCATTTGAAAAAATTCAGACTCAGTCTTAGGATTCATGAAATTAATAGAATATAAAAACTTGATAAAGTGCAGATCAAGTGGGGTTGGTAAAAACTCAGATTATTATCACTATGACCTCAACTTCAGCTTTTTTGTTGTTTACAAAAAAATTGACTGCCAAGTTGGCTTTGCTTTCTGATTGGTGCATTTCGGTTTACATCTGGGTATAAATTCTGCATATGTCATTTGTGTCAGCCTGTTTCTGAAGTTTATACTCTGAGGAGTGTCAGACGGAAAAAGCAAGTTTCCCCAAAATTGTTTCAGCTGTTTATGGCAATTCTAAAACAAATGTATGCGAATTCCTATAAATCACCCTTGAAAAAGAGAGCCATCAATCTTATGATGCTATTTCTAGAAACGAAAATGCCCCTCAATTTTTCAATAGGAATTTGGTTGCTGCTGTTAGATAATGAATAGGAAAGAAAAAGAAGTTTGGAAATTTTATCTCATCATCATCATTTGATCGGCAAACCAATTCAATCGATTTTCAATGGCTACGCTGATTGGTGATTGTAGTATTGTACTATTTACATTATGTCATCATTAGAGCCCAGGACTCTGGCTATGCGTAGAACATGTGCTTCGATTATCGATTTGAGAGTTATGTTATGTTGACTTACAAAATGGCCTACTCTCTTGTGTTCATCTTATCATAACAATATTATATTGGCGACGAGAATAAAACAAAAAATAAATAAAATGGCGCAAGCTATTTCTTTGAAACCTATGCAGGAATTTGATCCTGATGCTGAAATAGGTGCGAGCTTGGCTACACGTTGGAATACTTGAGTAGAAGATTTTGAAATGTTTATCACAGCCAGTGGAATTACAAGCAATGCTCGAAAACGTGCTATGCTACTGTATCAAGCAGGCCAACGCGTCCGAGAGATTTTTAAACAGTTATCAGACACCGGAGAATCTGATGATTTCGACACAGCCAAGGAAAAACTAAAAGCATACTTCGAACCACAAAAAAATCGAAGATATGAGGTATATCGATTCCGTCAAGCAACTCAAGAACCAACAGAAACACTTGATCAATTCCACACAAGACTTCGAACGCTCGCAGAGACTTGTGAATATCAAGACATTGAATTTGAAATAGAGGAACAAATCATTATTGGGAGGTTCATCGTCAAAACTGCGTAAACGAGCTTTGAGAGACCCAGAGTTCAAATTGAAAGACATGCTGATTGAAGGCCGAAGAGATGAACAGAGTAAATTCCAAGCAAGAGATATAGAGTCAAAAGATGCTCCTCCAACGACAGCAACGATGAATAAGATATCAAACAGAAATAATCGTACTTGCAAAGCATGTGGTGGTGACTTTCCATATAAAGGAGACTGTTACGCAAAAGGTAAAACATGCCGATCCTGTGGTAAGCAAAATCACTTTGCAAAATTTTGTTTTGATGCACAAAAATCTAAGGCTAATAGAAATGGAAATGCTAATCAACAAAGGCCAAATAGATCAAATTATCATCAAAAAAAGAAAGCCATTCAACCAGTAAAAGTTGATAACATTACTTCAGATTCTGAATCTGAAGAAGAATATCTGTATTCAGTAAAAAATCATACAGCTAAAATTAACCACGTCTCAAGTCCGACAGTAAACATAACCGTTCACGGAAAACAGTTACAGTTCACAATAGACACTGGAGCTAGCATAAACGTGATTGATCAGGACACTTTTTTCAGATCTTAAAGGTATTAAGCTAAACACAACAAATGTAAAAGCTTATCCTTATGACTCAGACAAGCCTATGAAATTTGTTGGGAAATTTGTGTCCGAGGCAGAATCAAAGCGAAGAATTTCTGTTGCAACTTTTTACGTGACAAAATCAGCCGGAAGTGGTAATCTCTTGTCATACCAGACAGCCAAAGATCTTGATCTTATCAAATTGCAACTTAACACTGTCACTCGCAACAATTCTGTCTCAGATCCAAAGCTTCAAGAAATTCTTGATAAAAATGCTATCGTATTTCAAGGACTCGGTAAACTGAAAGGTCACAAGGTTAAATTAAATATCAACAAAGAGGTAACCCCAAAAGCCCAGCCACCAAGGCGTATACCTTATCACATAAGAGAAAAAGTGAAAGATTCTCTGTTAGATTTAGAAAAAGATGACGTCATAGAGCGAGTTCCAGAGAGCGAGGGAACGCCATGGGTTTCACCCTTAATTGCAGTACCTAAGAAAGATGGAGGCGTGAGAATTTGCGTTGATATGAGGCAAGCAAATGAGGCCATCACAAGAATTCGACACCCAATCCCCACAGTGGATGATATCAGTTTTAAACTGAATGGAGCTACGCATTTCTCAAAATTAGAAAATCAAATTGTAAATGAAGAAGATGAAACTGAAATGACCACCCGAAGAACAAAGCGTACAGCTGCTGCTGTTGCAGAAGAGTCATTTAAGATTATTGACCAGTTCGAGAATGAAGAAGAGTTCTAGGTGATACTGAACTGGTCAAGGGGGGAGTGTACAATAAATCGAATTATTTACGTGCGTCAACCCTGATGGGTTGTTGATTGGTTCTTTTGAAGTATGAATGTCGAGGAATTTTTATTGCCTTGTTTTTTGATGGATTCTGAGGTTGTTTGTTTTTTTTTTGTCTTGAATTTTGAGTCTTGATTCGTGAAGTAGACATTGAAATCGCTAGATTTATCGAACGTGTTTAAACTGATGAACTTTGAAACTATGAACTAACCTTGATGAAACACGTAAACTTATTTGATATACTCTTGTTTCTGGATACACTCGCTGAATATACTCTTAGATTTGGATACACTTTTGTGATATAAGCTACTCTTGGAAATAGTCATTCGATATATACTCGCTGGATTTTATAACTGAACTTTATTGAAAAGAATTTATCGCTGAAGGGAATTTGAATTTTGACAAGACTTAGGGATCATATACACTAGCACTTGATTTTTCTTAAAACAGTAGGAAAAATTCCAGCAAATGCTAAATTCTTCAGTTTCCTTCTTACTTTTTTGCTGTAACACCTGTCCATTACTTTAATCCATGATGACAGATCTGTTTATTTGTGTTGATGCGATTTTCTCTTATAAAAACTCCGAAAAGTCATCATAGTATTTTTGTTCAGTGCTCAGTGCTACCAATACTCAGGATAAAGATGTTTGCTTGTGTTTAGATCGGCACACTGATATGCATTTTGAGAAAATTGACTTGCCCCTTGCCCTAACTGTGAATTTCGTAACTCCATAAACGCATAAGCAAAAGCTATCATTCTATGTATGTAACGTATACGTTGTCGATTTCGTTCTAATAAAAAAAGCACAGATTAATAAAAACACTAAAAATTCTTCGTCAGACATTTCGCTTTTTGTTCAATTGATACACATACAGCAATGAACGAATGAACGATAGAAAAAATCAGAACTTAAAAGAACGATCAGACACACACGATCAGACACACATGAGGACAGTGTTAATCCGCGCTGACAGAAATAAGAAAATAAGGGATGCTCTCGAGCATCCCTAACTTAATTGGTCGGCCCTTTGATCCTTACTTGTGAAAAAATTGAGGAAAATTTCCTAAAATCGACCATGTACACTGCGCATCAAGGTGCTAATTGGCATAATCTGTAGAAGAATGTAAGAAAGTTGCCAGTGTATATTGTCCCTTAAACACTTGAATTGAAAGGATATAAACATTACTCTGCTGAATATGGAACCGCAAATGGAGAGGAAGTATTGATGAATACCACCAGGTGACGAAATTCCTTATCGTGTTTGAAATCGTACTGAATCGTTGATGTTGATAGTCTTCGTTTTTCGTTGTCATTTATTTGTATTTAGATTGGGCTACATTGCGTACTCTATTCTGTGTTGTTTTAGTACTACATGTGAGATATTTTCGTGTGAAGAGAGGAGGAAATTTTGGCGCAGTAGAAATTGTTGCCAGGATTGACAGAAGATTTTTTTCAAAATAATTTGCGGCTTCGAGAATCATCAGAACATAAATGACTCAAAGATCGCAAGTTGGGAACTTCAGACCATTAGACCAAGCGGAGAATAGGGGAATGGTCGCATGAGGGCGAAATTTATGGAACACACATATTTTAGTCAATTCGAGGATGCTTATTTCAAAAATCGATGTTACACGGGGAGTTTCGGGGGCCATCAGCCTCGTTTTCATGTTTAAACTCTCGTTTTAGCGTAAAGGAAGGATACCAAAGATGCCAGAGAGAGAACAATCGTTTGTGGAGGTAGGGACGATTTTAATGTTGATTGAGCATCTTTCATGGGAATAATTATCGTAATTTGAATTCGGGAATGATAAAGAGGCAACAGCCTCGCTTTCGTGACAGGAATAGTGAAATCTACGGGCTATTTCTCGACGTATCAGAGAATGAATAATTGTCTCCGTGCCCATGCGAACAACAGCTTGCCCACAGGAATAAATACGTGCCCCACAAACAGAGCAGTACAGTTAGAGAATGAGCAACAAGGGCGCATGCGGCAGATGATAGTAATACAGGAATACCAACATAAATACCCTCAACAAATACTCTACTTTCGCTTCAGCGCAGGGACGCACAGACAGGACGGCATATTGTAGTCAACGCATATAATGCAAATCATACGTGAAACCTAAAGGTCCTAACATTGTGGAAATTAGTAAGGTCGTCAGATACATGGTTACATAGTATTACAGGCATACATGACCCAAATTTTGGCTCTGACACACTGCTCTGCGGAGCTCGTCTGCACTGCACGCCTGCACTCCATCTCGTGCGAAGTTGAAGCCATAAGACTGATAGCGAAACAGAATTTACTGTTTTCGTATACACTACACAGTACGTTATTGAGAATTGTTTGTCGTGTTGGAGTAAGGTGCATCTTAATGAATGCGGTGCCTTTTGATACAAAATAAGTTACATAAAACGATGTCACACACCAAATTTCTCAATTTATTTGCAAATTCAGTATACTGCATATTATTTTTAAATAGAAGGTTCAGAATGCAGGTTCCTCATCTTTCCTTGTCAACTGGTTGCATCTGCTTTTGGCTGGGGTAAATTCCACTTCTGCAAACTCTTTCCGTTACTAGTTCGGTCATATCTTTATTCCAGTGTGCAACCCATTGTGGAATCTCATCAACGTTTTGTGGATGTTCTGCTAGAGAAGTGTCAATGTCATACTTTTCATCATTGCTTCCATGGACACTGATTTGTTTTGTTCTTTGAAAATAAATACTTTTCAGTTGGCCCTTATTACAAATCTGAATGTCTATAACTTCGGAGTCATCAATTTGAATCACAGGAATCTAAAAATGATAATTACATTCATTTAGTGTAATTTTTTCATTTCGTGTACAAACCCTTGCCACAAAGAAAAATTTTGTAATAACAAATTCTCACTTTGCCGAGCTTTATGATGGACGAGCTCTTGGGAGAGAAAAGTGTAGGTTAGTTCTTTGCTATTTTTTCGGTCTGTCTTAGTATCTTACTTAAGAGCAATTGCACCGGGGATGTTGGCAATATATATTATGCCCCCAGTGGTATCGTCTTACCATCATTGCTTGAAGGTACATCATATATATACCAAGATAGTCTTCTCAACGTTCTTACCATCCTAGTTCAAGACTTCAAAGACTTCAATTTTCTGATACCACGACATCCAAATATAAATGTTTACAACTGACCTACTAGCTTAAAATACGTATTAAGAAGTTTACCTCACATTCAGTGGATATGTTGATCTTCGCGTTGCAAGTTCTTAACAGTTCAAATGTGCCACTAACTAACGGCTTTTCCAATTCAATGCAGATGCTCTTGCAGTTTTCACACATAACTTTCGCAGCTTTTCCTTCAATTTTCAAGTCATAGTTTTCACAGTTCTTAATGAAAACAAAAGTGGCAATGTCTTCTGATTGAATAACCTCCTTACAATCACTCTTGTCTGTTATCATTATCTTTGGTCTAGGCTTCATCCCTGGTAGCATCCTGTGATGTCCGGAAAAGTTCATCGCATCCGTGATCTTTTGATTCTGAATGCAAATTCAGTAAAATTTTTTATATCACACATTAGGAGCTTTATGCTACACAACGGGGGTCTTCCATGGTTACGCTCATAGTAACAGGTTTGCAATGGTCATAGCCTTGAAGGAAACTCCATTACATTAATGCAGAATCTTTCTCGAACCTAAAACCATTGTGCTTTTAAAGAATGCATACACTATGCGAGAGGCTCGAAGGACATAGAGGGATGGACTCATGAATGTTAAAATCTTGCATCAACCAATCAGAAAAGCCACTACTTTGGTCGAAACAATAGATTTGAAGATAAAAATAATCAGGAAAGTGCCGTTGCAATATGATCAAATGAAAACAATCTAAGGAAGAACTCATAGATGTTCACTTTCATTTCATTTCACTTCTAATTATTAAGACACGGCAGCCCAGTCAGTTACTGTACATGTTAACTGCTTTTCAAAGGGCCGTGACAAATACACCTTCCAATTAAAAGATTAGCAAATAACTAAATACAACGGGTTTTTCTTTTGCATAAATAAAGATAAAAACGTTGTCAGAGGTCGCTGGATTTTAAAAGTAAAAAGGAAGGCTGATGGTTCATTAGACAGATATAAAGCTCGTTTGGTTACCCAGGGTTGGTATTTTGAGTTTTACAGAATTAGAGAATTGCGATAAACAGCGGAAACATTCTCGGGGATATGTTTCCGCGGTTTATAGAATTCTAACCCAAGGTTATTTAAAAGAAAAGGTATTGATCATCAAGAAGTTTTTCTACCTATATTCACGAAAAACGCATATTGTTTAGACGCTACCCTATGAATTTGCTCTTGCTACTAAGGCACTAATGTTTTAGCATATGTCTTATTTCCATTCTAAAGGTTAAGCACTCAACTTTTTGAGCTTACTAATTTCAAAACTCAAAGGTCCCACAAAAATACAACAAATGACAAAAAGAACCAAAGTCAAATTAGAAGTTATCAATGTATTTCTTGTATAAGCCTCGTAAGCCTTTTCATTTAATTTCAGTTTCGTTATTTGATCTGGGTCAAGAGTGGTTAAGATTTGTTTGCTTCATGTTTTTTCACATTCAACAAGTAATTCAAAAATATCCGAACTTCTCCTTGACAAGAATTAATTGATTCTTGTTGGGATTTGGGAATGTATGAAATAAAAATTTGTCGAAGGAGCTAAAGTTTATTTTATTAGAGGCGTTTCATGAAACAAGCACAGACAGACGGATAAATAGCATTGGCTCTTGCAATCTGAAATTTCTAATTTTATTGATCAGGAATGAAACAAGGGTATGAATCTTCTCAATGTTTTTCAAGGATAATGATGTACTTCATAATCTAGGTTAACCTAGGTAAAACCTACATATTCTATCGAATAACTGTAATTGATCGCCCAAGGAATTTTAGGCTTTAGCCTAAAGGCTTTTGGCAACACCTGCATTTGAAAAAATTCAGACTCAGTCTTAGGATTCATGAAATTAATAGAATATAAAAACTTGATAAAGTGCAGATCAAGTGGGGTTGGTAAAAACTCAGATTATTATCACTATGACCTCAACTTCAGCTTTTTGTTGTTTACAAAAAATTGACTGCCAAGTTGGCTTTGCTTTCTGATTGGTGCATTTCGGTTTACATCTGGGTATAAATTCTGCATATGTCATTTGTGTCAGCCTGTTTCTGAAGTTTATACTCTGAGGAGTGTCAGACGGAAAAAGCAAGTTTCCCCAAAATTTTTTCAGCTGTTTATGGCAATTCTAAAACAAATGTATGCCAATTCCTATAAATCACCCTTGAAAAAGAGAGCCATCAATCTTATGATGCTATTTCTAGAAACGAAAATGCCCCTCAATTTTTCAATAGGAATTTGGTTGCTGCTGTTAGATAATGAATAGGAAAGAAAAAGAAGTTTGGAAATTTTATCTCATCATCATCATTTGATCGGCAAACCAATTCAATCGATTTTCAATGGCTACGCTGATTGGTGATCAAATACCATAGCCTCCCAGAAGGATGACTGCTTTGATACTAACACAATTGTTCCCTTGTTATTAGAACATAGCAATACTGTCGCAATGTGCGAAGGATGGCGGTACAACGCTTACCAAAGAGTTTTTGCAAGAATTTGCAACAATGAAATAATGATTTGACGAATGAATCCATGTTCAGCAGTACAATAGCTGCAGATATACTGATGGTGATGATGTCAATGATTATGGTCATGATGATATTGATGGTGTTGCTGATCGCAGTTTCATTCGCTCGAACCCCCCGAGCATATCACCTTCAATTCTAGACAGCACTGGGCCCAAATTCCTTGATCGTGGTGTTTAGAAATACTAAAAAATCCTAGATATTTATGTTTTCAAGTTTTCATAGAATTGTTTGCCTTTGAATATTGCATCGAATTTTTGAGATTTGCAGACATTCACTGATTGCTCTAAATTTTCTCGATTCCCAAATTGGCATTCATAGTTTTAAGATTTTGTGTTATTTTCAACAAAGAGGAGAGAACGGAGAGCTTGTGGCGTAATAGAAACTCTTGCCAAGTTCATCGACATCTTAACTGAAAATTGTCGAGACCCTGGCTGGCTTGCATAAACAAACAATCTATCTCCCAACCTAATTGCCAATGAGTAATCACCACTAATCGCTACTTTAACAGTTGATTGCCAATGGAAAACATGTTTATGTCGAGACTTTCACGCACAGTCCACGTAAATAATGCCCAGCTGTGATTTTCGTTCAATCATAATCAATGTATTTAAAATATTACTGTGTACCATAGTCATAATTATATCAGCCTGAAACATTTTTGATCGAAAGTCGAGGGACAAATCTCAAGTAAATAAACGTTCATATAATCCATATGTATTCTTATTCATGGTATACTCATTTGCTTTTATCTTTTATGCATCTGCGGACCGCGAAAGCTTAGTAAGAAAGTAAACGAAACTATTGAAATTGAAGACCAAAAAATGGAAAACTTTATTGAAGGACATTTACGGGTAGAGTTGTTACAATAAATAATTTGAGTATGAAAACATGAAAATGAAAACCAAACGATCATCAAAAATATTGAGAGTACCGTGAAACGGGAATCGATCTCCAGACCTCTAGTTCAAGAAAGCTATGGTTGAAACCAGTGCGCCACAGTAGCGAATGCTGTTAATTGGTGTTTATCATTAAGTAATTGCATTTTGTTAATGATACTATTAATGCCACACTTACGGTGACTTCAAAGTTCATTTCCGCATATTTGCGGTCAATCTTTTGTTACATTTTGGCAAAAAAAGAGCGTCTTAGGTAGGTATATACCTGTATCCGTGACATCGCATCCGCACATAATGTGCTCATCCTTCGCACATAAAAACATAGCAATGCTGTCGCAATGTGCGAAGGATAGCGGTAAAATGCTTGCCAAAGAGTGTTTGCAAGAATTTGCAACAATGAAACAATGATTTGACAAATCAATCAATGCCCAGCAGTACAATAGCTGCAGCAAAACTGATTATGATCATGATCATGATTATCAATCACAATGATCATGAGCACGACGATGATGATGATGACCATGATTATCAAAATGATCATGACCATGACGATGATGATGATGACCATGATTATCACAAACGGCACTTCGCCTATTTCTAAACAAGCACAAATTTGAAAAACAGTATTTTTAGAAATACCAAAAAATCCTAGATATTTATGTGTTCAAGTTTTCATAGAATTGTTTGCCTTTGAATATTGCATCGAATTTTTGAGATTTGCAGACATTCACTGATTGCTCTAAATTTTCTCGATTCCCAAATTTGCATACATAGTTTTAAGATTGTGCGTTATTTTCAATAAAGAGGAGAGAACGGAGAGTGCTTGTGGCGTAATAGAAACTCTTGCCAAGTTAATCAACATCTTAACTGAAGATTGTCGAGACCCTAGCTGGCTTGCATAAACAAACAATCTACCATCTCTTGATCTAATTGCCAATGAGTAATCACCACTAATGGCTACTTTAACAGTTGATTGCCATTCGAAAAAATGTTTATGTCGATTTTCACGCACAATTCATGTAAATTAAGCCTAGCCGTGATTTTCCCTCAATCATAATCAATGTATTTGAAATATTTTACGATAGCCATAATTATATCAGCCTGAAAAATTTTTGATCCAAAATTGAGGGACAGATCTCCAGTAAATAAATGCTAATATAATCCATATGTATGCTTTTCGTGGTACTCATTTGCTTTTATGCACCGCACCTACGGACCGCGAAAGCATAAAAGAGTAAACGAAACTATTGAAATTGAAGATCAAAAAATGAAAAACTTTGTTGAAGGGCATAAACAGATAGAGTTGTTGCAATAAAAAATTCGAGTATGAAAACATGAAAACCAAAACCAAACGAGCATAAAAAATAATGAGAGTATCGTGAAACGGGGATTGACCTTCAGACCTCCAGTTCAAGAAGGCAGTGGTTGATAAAAATCTGTGTACTCATATTGCAAAGAAACCTTTCCGCTAGCGTTTTTCGATGCCAAGAAGCAACCGTCATGTTTGCTGACATTCGGTGTAACTGTTCAACATGGGCGTCATTTGGTTTATCTAAGCCCAGTATATTAGTAAATTCTATAGTTTCCAAATATGGTCAAGATCAAGAACAAACAGGGCCTCTTCACAATGAATGACAGGATAGGAAAGAAAAAAGAGGATAGTGCAAGCGCGCTTGAGATTTTGCTCAGTGCAATGCGCGCGTTTCTTCTGTGCATGTTTATTCATTTATATTATTACTTTCTTCTCGTATGTTCGCTAAGATACTCTTTTTATCAACTCTAGAGCGTTTTTGACTGTTGTCCTGTACTATGTAAGTAACCCCCTGGTACTATTGGGGCAAGCAAGCAGGCAACTTTCAAAACTTAATTACACAAGTCCTTGGCACTTCTAGTTGCTGTTCAACACAAAATCGAGCCTCTGTCGGTTTCAGTAGATTTTATAGCGATTATTGAAGGAATTAATTTATCGATCCGAGAAATAAGCACCCCACCCCCTTAAATCATTTACCGAGTTGTGGACAAATTCTAAAACAAAATTACACAAACTTTTAACCCATTTCACGCCATTCTCCATCAAAAATAGATGCTTGTTCGCTAAGATACTTTTTTTATCAACTCTAGAGCGTTTTTGACTGTTGTCCTGTACCATGTAAGTAACCCCCTGGTACTATTGGGGCAAGCAAGCAGGCAACTTTCAAAACTTAATTACACAAGTCCTTGGCACTTCTAGTTGCTGTTCAACACAAAATTGAGCCTCGGTCGGTTTCAGTAGATTTTATAGCGATTATTGAAGGAATTAATTTATCGATCCGAGAAATAAGCACCCCACCCCCTTAAATCATTTACCGAGTTGTGGACAAATTCTAAAACAAAATTACACAAACTTTTAACCCATTTCACGCCATTCTCCATCAAAAATAGATGCTTGTTCGCTAAGATACTTTTTTTATCAACTCTAGAGCGTTTTTGACTGTTGTCTTGTACCATGTAAGTAACCCCCTGGTACTATTGGGGCAAGCAAGCAGGCAACTTTCAAAACTTAATTACACAAGTCCTTGGCACTTCTAGTTGCTGTTCAACACAAAATTGAGCCTCTGTCGGTTTCCGTAGATTTTATAGCGATTATTGAAGGAATTAATTTATCGATCCGAGAAATAAGCACCCCACCCCCTTAAATCATTTACCGAGTTGTGGACAAATTCTAAAACAAAATTACACAAACTTTTAACCCATTTCACGCCATTCTCCATCAAAAATAGATGCTTGTTCGCTAAGATACTTTTTTTATCAACTCTACAGTAGAGCGTTTTTGACTGTTGTCCTGTACCATGTAAGTAACCCCCTGGTACTATTGGGGCAAGCAAGCAGGCAACTTTCAAAACTTAATTACACAAGGCCTTGGCACTTCTAGTTGCTGTTCAACACAAAATTGAGCCTCTGTCGGTTTCCGTAGATTTTATAGCGATTATTGAAGGAATTAATTTATCGATCCGAGAAATAAGCACCCCACCCCCTTAAATCATTTACCGAGTTGTGGACGAATTCCAAAACAAAATTACACAAACTTTTAACCCATTTCACGCCATTCTCCATCAAAAATAGATGCTTGTTCGCTAAGATACTTTTTTTATCGACTCTAGAGCGTTTTTGACTGTTGTCTTGTACTATGTAAGTAACCCCCTGGTACTATTGGGGCAAGCAAGCAGGCAACTTTCAAAACTTAATTACACAAGTCCTTGGCACTTCTTAGTTGCTGTTCAACACAAAATTGAGCCTCTCTCGGTTTCCGTAGATTTTATAGCGATTATTGAAGGAATTAATTTATCGATCCGAGGAATAAGCACCCCACCCCCTTTAATTTTCTTTTTAGTCTGAAAAATAATCATATTCAGCAATAGCTACTCTGGTTCTAACCGTTCATATACACAATCTTGGAATTTGAACAACAGTGAATGTTTTTGAATATTCAAAGTGAATGTCATTCTGTATATAGTTAGCGAAAGGAGTGAGCCTCTAATATTTTTAGCGAGGATTGTCATTGTAGTTTGAAAATAAATGCAGATAGACTAGAGAGTCTGAAATATCATAGCCTAATCGATCCCTTTATTTGCACTTACCTCGCTTGAACAGAGATATCTTGACGATTATTGCTAGATATCAATAGAATAGGACTGTCACATTCAAGAGAACCATAAAAAGGAAGTTATGATTCCAGTTCAAGGTTTGGTTGAGTTCAGGATTCGTTCGTTCTTGTTTTGTGTTTGGGAGATGAATCCAGATGATCCAGAGATCAGAGATCTAGACTTCTATTGTTTAAAACAAAAAGGCTTCATGCTTTTCATATGTATTTGCAGAGATCTTGGCTTGGATTGTCTCTTTTTCTTAGCATATTTTCGAGTGGGGTCTGTTTCTCAAGGCTATTAATGCTGTATTGCTTCTTCTCTTTTGCTTGATGCTTGACACTCAATGCTTGATTTTTTTGTTTTATATATCCTATAGGAGGGTCCAGATGGGGTGTAATGTTAAGTGTTATTGGACAAATTTCTGAACTGTTAAGTGTTAAAGAAGCAAAAAATTTTAGAGTTTGCTGTTATATGAAATTTTATAGAGATTTAAGAGTTACAAAATATGTTTAAATCATTTCTTCTTTATTATCATCATCTTCATCATTAATGATGGTAAAATCATAATCATTATTATTATTATCATCATCACTATCATCATCAATAGTATCAACATCACCAACACTACCACCATCATAATCGAAATCATCTTCATCATTTCATCATCATAATCATAATCATCAATCAATCGAGCTATCATTGTGATCACCATAATCATGATGATCAAATTCATGTTCATGATTGTCAGTGTCATCATCATCATCATCATCATCATCAATATGAAGGTATAATTTATCACCACTATATGATCACGATCGTGACCAACATCATCGGTCGACGAAATCGGGAAAAAGTTAATCAGCAACCATTAAAATGAAAAAAATGTGGCAGGATTTTGTAAAACCAAGTCATTTTTCTTTCATAAATGGTGGGTTTACTGCTGTCATGGCATCACTACCTGCTGCACAAATAGTTTAGCTGTTAGCTGTTTTTCAGCAATTTTTTTATGTGTTATTTAATGAAATTTTTTGAAGTTAAATGTTTTGTTGACCACCCCATCTGGACCCTCCTATAGGGTAGATCACTTCGGCATGACGTCTGACAGCATTAAAAATTTTCGGAATCACATGATACACCGAGTTTTCGATGCGAAAAACTTATAAAGCAGCCAAAACTCAGTCTGGGTACTGTCCTAGCGCTTATGTTCTTAATTTTATGTGCATTCAAAGTTCCCGATTTCATAAAGGCTGCAGAAAATGAACTTCGTGAAACTTTTTACCCCACACGGTCAAAGCCCTTATAAAATCGTAAACTTTGGACGCTCGTAGAATTGATAACGCACGCGCTGAGATACTAAAACTTTGCACCTAGACTAATTTTTCGGTGCTTTATACGATTTTCGTATCGAAAGATTGATATCTTGCGATTTCGAACAATTTAAATTCGACCGAAGTGATCTAGCTATAATCCAGTCATATTCACTTTCTTTCTTGATTATTCCAATCAGATTCACTTCCTTAGCTCATCTCGCAAAGCAGGAAGGGAGACGATATAAATACTGGACGGGGGCTTGCCGGAAACACATCTTTCCCCAGACAGACTACAATGATACATTCCGCAGTGGCGTAGCCAAGCAAAGGGGGCAGGGAGCGGTCGCCCCCCAATATTTAGAAAGTTGCTGTTTTAGAAAAGTCCACTTCTGCAATGAAATCAGTCGGGGGGTAGCAAAATCAACATCCGTAGGGCAAAAAATATTGTTTATTGTCGAACATGATTTTTGTTATTCCACTTGTTCGATTTCAGCAAAATGTTCTACTGCATCTGTTATGCTGCAATTCACACCCGTATTGTTCTATCCACACGTCCCTCCTATTGCAGTAGGTCTCGATGTGTGAAGAGTTTTAAAGGTACGTGTAGCGTTTTGGGCTCTTTGGATGGAGTGAGAGAGAGAGAGACAGCCTGAGGTAAGGCCCGAGGGCCTAAGCCTCGATAGAATAAGACCACAATTTCTTTTGACTGATTTCTATCCTTCTATCGACGAACTCCTTTTAGCATACATATTCACATCAATTTAACATGTAAATAAACAATAGCCGGAAACGCATACTAGGATCTTACAACATAGCATGTTGATGTTTGGCGCCAAAGGCGAAAGTCCAAATTATGACACATTAAACTAGCAGATTAAAAACACCTTTTATTACATAGAATCGCCGACTCATTACACCATCCCCCCTAAGTTGACTTAATTTTGAAAACTGTTCAGTTCAAGGCAAAATGCAACATAAGATAAAGAATACACAAATAGTCCAGAAAGCCCGAGAGCACAGCAAGATTCGACCAATGTTCTCTGGTAAAGGAGTCCTTTGTATCGAAGCCAAAGGGGCAGTTCGATTCGTATCACTGAAATTCAACATGAACGTCGAAGGGCCCGGAGGCAGCAGCAAGATTCGACCAAGTTCAAGATGGCTTGGATAAAGGTGCTCAGGGCATAGTTGCTGGAACCATGACTTACAGAAAACATGGCTCGTCTCTTCAGCTGTAGGTCGTGGACATTAGCAAATGAAAAACCAATTAAACTAAACATCCGAATTCCATCAATCTTCCAATCTCCATAAACATACAACGAAAAATCGTCCACTTGCCCACTCTCGATATAAACTCAAGCTATAACTTCAAAGTCAACCATGTTCCAACAAAATTTTCAATATATACTCATGAGGCTTTCGTTCTTTGTCTTTGCGCTTTTTCGCTCTTTCTCTCGGCGTTTACGTCTTCCAAAAGCTTGTCTGTTCAATCCAGCTCATTCTTTGTTCGGATCTGTTGTCTGTATGCTGATTTTCTCATGATCTTCGATCATCTTCAATTCTTCGATTATTTCTAACTTGTTCGTCTTTCTGGCATCACTTTTAAAAAATTATCTTCAAAGGTCACGTTTTTTCCATTTGTCTGTTTTTCCTGTCGACATTGCTGGTTGGTGCGCTCTCTGCTCTCTGCACTCCATCCCGCTCCTGTCACCAAATTTGTAGCGTTTTGGGCTCTTTGGATGGAGTGAGAGAGAGAGACAGCCTGGGGCAAGGCCTTAGGGCCTAAGCCTTGATAGAATAAGACCACAATTTCTTTTTACTGATTTCTATCCTTCTATCGGGGCTAATTATATTCGGCGCAATGGATATTTTGCGCAATTGACGCAATAAGTTATGCGTTTAAGCAATCAATCCTTAAGACCCTTAATAATAGTTATGTTGCCTACCAATTGGCTAATCAAACCCTATCTTTACAATGGGATACTGACAAGGTCTCAGAAAAAGAAAACTCTTTCCTCTGCAACATCTATTGTAGAAAGAGCATTAAAAACGATTGTAACCATTTTTTGATACATACATTAATGTATCGTACAAGGACAAGCCCTTGATTGCTCACTTATTTCAAGTGCATCGTATTAAAGTATTCCTGGTACTCGTTGAAGTAGTCTTGTTCCACAAAATTCCTGGCAGATGAAACATACTGTTTGGTTTTCTAGACACGCCATTTAATCGAGATTTTAGCATTGTATTGGTATTCCAGTGCTACATCACCATCACCATATTCATGGCACTTGTCGGTGCGCATCGCGATTATCCCATAAAAAGCTTTCATCAGGTCGACTGAACAACCACTATTTTCTTCAACTGTTTTTAGAAATATCAAGGTTATCTTGTTTGAAGAATTATTGGACTTGGTAATATTTAACCATAACATGCGACGACGGAAACTATCAAAACCACCATGTATCAGGAATCCCCATGGTTTAAGTTTGTCATACTTATCTATGTGCCACGCAAAGTTAGGTCCCGGATTCTCGTATTCTCGTCGTTTTAGTTTGTTGCGTCGTCTTTAATGAGCTACCCTAGGATCAATTTCTCTTAATGTTATTTTAACCACTGAACATGGAATTCGAATAGCTACCTTAAAACTCAAGACGATCCTACATAGACCTGTACCCAATCAGGGATCCTGGACCGCCTGTTGTTTCCGATATCCTCTGATACGCAGTATGAATTAATGCTGTGTAACAGTCTTTGCTTTTATCTGGAGACCTTGATTACCCTTATTGGTCAATGTAATTTCCTGTAGCTGATTTAGAGATTGTGATAATTTTCTAAATACAACAAAATCTCATTTTAATTATACCCAATGTTGAAATAGTACGATATGACCTCTTCCTAGTTTACATCTTCTACTACATCATTTTCTACGTCTGTTTGCTCGTCCTTGCTCTCTTAATTATGTAAGGCTAGAAAAAAAGAGCGAAAACTAAATAATTTTAGTCCAGCTGGTGAAACAATGCCAATTCATATATCAAGTGCCAATGTAATATGCCTCTCCGTATCCCTATCCAAAATGGTTCAAGGGGACACAATTCCACAATTTGCTATGTAAAAGTCCCAAGGAGGGGGCACTTGACTTAGTAACGGGTAGGGACTTCAAAGAGACGTCACTTCCCCCAGCACCCAAAATATAATAGCTAAGTCCCCCCCGGGCATTAGTTTCTCCTTTCTTACTTGATGGTAACATTGACGCAGCAATGAGGTCTTAGCCAATGACGTCTGATCACAAAAGCTTTCTGAAAGCTCAATGAAACATTTTGAATTTCTGTTGTCAAGACATTCTGATTTCCTTGTGACACCATATGCTGCCCACAAAAACTGTGAAACTAATTTTTGCTCAAACATGTGCAGAATATGCAGAAGTTATCAGTAACAAGTAAGTATATCATATCTTCTTCACAAAAGTAACCAAATCTCCATGTAACCTAGTCGCATTCTGTTCTACAGCTTCTACAACTCATGATCAGATCGATAAAGCTCACCTAGGGTTATAGAATTTCTGCAAACTTTAGTACAACATAGCTTCTACTAATCAACGTGTGATACTTCATTCAACTCAACTAAATTATACACAAATTTTGCGGGATTTCTTTTTGTGCGACATGCTTTATATTCATATGAATCAGTTTGAGGTTTGCGCGAATCGCTTTACTTTTGTGTGAATCAGTTTAAACTTTGTGCGACTTGCTTTAATTTTATGGGAAACTGTTTAAAGTTCGGTCATCTTTCTTTCTATATTCTTTATGAACCTGTTTAAAGTTGGTGCGTGGCAGTTATGGGCCACCGTATGTTCATGTGGTACCAGGGAAAACAGTGTACCCTATTTTCTTGGTACATTTCACATGAAACTGAGTCTCTAGAAATTAAATGATTATGCTACATGTCGACATTTTAACCCTATTCTACCTGGGCTCGCGGGGTTACGCCACTACCCGAGGGGGAGGGCGAAAAATGCCTCTTCTACGTATATAACTTGGAAACTCTAAAGCTTAGGGCAATGAAACTTTGTATGTATGATCAGTGATCATCCATAAATTACAGAATGACAACTAGTCGCTAATTGGTCAGGTGATACGTAATGGGGGTGGCGTGGCAGTCTATATTAAAGATACTTTGTCAGACCAATTCACTGTGCGGACAGATGTTCCCAAATCATCTCTTGAGCTCTTATGCGTTGAGATTAAGCCTGTTTGTGCTGCTCCTTTCTTTGTTATGGCCTGGTATAGGCCACCGAATGCAAATGTCGATACTCTTGAAATGCTAGAGGAATGTCAACAATTTCTTGATGGGGAAAACAAGGAAATTATTGTACTAGGCGATACAAACTGTGATTTTCTCCCCCTGCATTCCAACGAAGGAGTTTCAACTGAACTTCCAGCTCATTCTACACGTCTGCTAGAAACATATAATCTATTTGGCCTACAACAATTGATTGAATGTCCTACCCATGAAACATTGACCACAGCTACTCTCATAGATCATATAGCTACAACAAGTAAAAGTAATATAGTAACATCGGGAATATATAAATCTTGCTTCAGTGATCATTACCTGGTCCATTGTGTTAGGAAATTTCGTGGTGCTTGCAAAAACCAAAATAAAAATATTTCTACAAGGCAAATGAAAAACTTTTATCAAACCAGGTTTGTTAACGATCTATTAGGGGTAGATTGGGGATGCATCGTACGAAATACCGATGATGTTAACGTTGCAGTAAGCAAGTGGACAGAAATTTTCTCTTTTATCCTCGAAACACATGCTCCAACACGTACCAGGCGTGTTTCTGACAAATTCTGTCCATGGCTGACCAGTGATTTCAAACGTCTGTGCAAGCCAAGAGATAAGTTAAGAAAACAAGCTATTCGCTCAAAATCCGAAACGTTAATGCAGTCCTATAGACAGATGCGAAATCAGGTTAATAAGCTTAATGAGGAACTAAAGCGAGCCTATTTTACCAACAAGATCGCTACCTGTGAAGGAGACCCTAGGAGCACATAGAAGACTATAAATAATGTTTTAAACAAGAAATCTAAAACCACTAATATCTCGTCACTTAACATCGAGGGTAAACATATTTCTTCAACTCTCTCCATCGCAGAATCTATGAATAACTTTTTCTATACCATTGGGGAGAACCTTAGTGAACAAATTCCTATGGCAAAGAACCCTCTTCTTGAAGATGATTACGTTGTTAATCCACTAAAAGCAAATTTAATTTTCAGCCAATTGACGCCTTCAAGTTAGGAAAATTTTTTGGGAAATTCAAAACCTCAAAGGGATATGGTACCGATGGCATTGCAAGCTTTTTCCTGAAAATTGCACTTCCGGTTATCTCAGAATCCCTTTGCGATATTTTCAACCTTTCCACTGCTACTGGCTGCTTTCCAGACAGCTGGAAAATAGCCAGAGTAGCACAAATTTTTAAAAGCGGACAACCTGATGACCGATCTAACTACCGACCTATATCTGTCCTGCCAGTTCTCGCCAGGGTTTTCGAAAAACTTATTTACAACCAATTGTACGATTATTTGGACCTAAACAAACACCTATTTTCAAACCAATCTTGTTTTAGAGCTCTCCAATCAGTTGCCACTTGTCTTCTTAACAGCACAGATGACTGGTATGTGAATATGGACAATGGAAGTTACACTGCCAATATTTTCATTGATCTCAAAAAAGGATTTGATACCGTAGACCATGACATCTTACTTGCTAAGCTGAATAAATATGGGGTTGAAAATCTTGAGTTTACATGGTTAACTTCCTATCTAACCAATAAAAAACATTTCTGCAAAGTAAATGGGGTATGTTCTAAAACTGAAGATATTCGCTGTGGGGTGCCCCAGGGTTCTTGTCTTGGCCCTCTTTTGTTTCTCATATATATATCAATGATCTTCCGCTTTCTCTAAAAAAAGGTAGAGTTACCATGTACGCTGATGACACCAGTATTTCATACTCCTCTTTGAGCCTAACAGACATAAGCTAAACTTTAAATAGCGAATTGAACGTCTTGAAGCAATGGTTGCAAGGTAACAAACTTTCTTTGAATGTTCTTAAGACACAAGCTCTGATTGTAGGTTCCCAGCCCAAAATTAAGAAAATTACTGACAAAATAGTCGACCATCCACAATTTTTTATTGGTGACTCTCAAATTGAAAATGTCGACCGAACAAACTATCTGGGTATGATTATCGACAGGAGCTTGAATTGGGAAGGCCACGTTAAGCATCTCCGTACCAAGGTTTCTCGTGCAATTGGTTTCCTGAAATATTCCAAAAAATGTTTACCAAAAACTACGTTAATTAAAATGTATTGGGGTATTGTCGAGCCCCATTTCCGGTTCTGCTGTTCAGTGTGGGGGTGCTGTGGGGTGACTAAATTGCTAACGTTGCAGAAGTTGCTGAATCGTGCAGCTAGAATAGTAACTAAAAGTAGATTCGATGCGCCTGCTACTGAATTAATTCGCAGTTTAAATTGGCCAACTCTGGATGAAATTATTAAAAGCGAAACAGCTACAACAATGTATAAATCACTAAATGGGCTGGCCCCAATCTACCTCTCTAGCCTTTTCCATAAGAAATCTACAAGTACTATCAGAAAACTGAGAAATACCGACACTGACCTCGTGATGCCCTTACGGAAAACTAACAATGGGCAGAAGGCAATTTCGTTTCGTGGACCTAAACTTTGGAATAAACTTGAACGCGAAATTAAACTGGCTCCGTCCCTTGCCACCTTTAAGAGAAGAATGAAAAACATGTTTTGATAGCCAACATTTTAACCAATTGTATATTAAACTGTATAAACGTCGTTGTCACGCCCCCTGAAAAGCAGTTCTTTTGAACTGACGGGGTGCTACCTGTGCATAAATAAGTAAAATTTCATAATAAGCTAATTTATAATAATTGGACGTGTTTCTCCTTCCGTTCAAAATGCAGAACCCAAAAATTGTTTGGATCCTACTGTTGATGAGGAGATAAATCCAATAAATAAGCTTGATGAAAATCATGCCGTTAAAATAGTGAATCAGAACCAAACGAAATTAGTTGGGATTCCAACCCCCCGAAAATGAGATAAATCAATCTGATGACAATCGGCATGTAACCAGTAGTGAACCACAAAGGAGTCTGAAATCGGGGCACATTTTGCCCCATCGCAGTGCTTTGTATTTGTAGGAATCATTTGCTGTCAAAGATAAACGTGTTGTTTGTAAGGACAATCTTGAGGGCCTCAAAAATGAAATCGTTTGAAATATTTCGTGCTTTGCATTGTGGATATTTGTCCAGCCAGAACTTTATTTCTTCTCTTCCTAGATTGTTATCAATATTTGTGTACATGCTGGAAATCTCG
The DNA here is from genome assembly GCA_014526335.1 of Chrysaora quinquecirrha. Taxonomy (NCBI): domain Eukaryota; kingdom Metazoa; phylum Cnidaria; class Scyphozoa; order Semaeostomeae; family Pelagiidae; genus Chrysaora; species Chrysaora quinquecirrha. The sequence goes on from JACTAT010000037.1 coordinate 11,667,672, forward strand.
AAAGTAGTTAATGCCTTATTTCTGTCGGCTGAACGGGGTACGTTAGTGAGAAAATCAAAGTCGGCTCTAACATAACTATCAACCTTTGTTAGAAATGGTCGATCATTTTGAATATTATCGAAAATATTGTCAATCAAATCACTTAGTCGGCTTGTTGCACATTTTGTTCCTGCAATTATTTGTCGCATTGTTAAGCTTTGAAAACAGTTTATTGTTGCGCAATGGTTTGGGTTAGGTTTCAATGGCGTTTAACACGTCCTTGCATTTGTGTATTTTAGGTAGACCGTATATGTTACTCGATGTGTAGTTTAAGTTCGTAAGATAATCCATCTCTTTATTTGTGAGTTCATGTTTGTAGTTTTAGTAAGATGTTTGAATTTTATCAAAATTTCCTTTTCTATATTTGAATAAGTGATTTCTTTATTTGTTGTTTCATCACTTAATAGTTGCATGATTTTTACTGTGTAGTAATTTGCTTCCATCATCACACAAGCTCCCCCTTTATCGTAAGGGAAAGGAAAACTATTTTATAATGAAGTATAAACCTGCACTAAACAAATAGCCAATTAATATCTACAATCTTGATTAGGCCTCGCTATGAATTAGTACATGGTTGGTGCAGATTATTAATATGACGTCAAAATAGCAACTGTAAGGATAATTATTTTTAAAATAATTTTTTCCAAATTGGTATTTAAGCCTGAAGAGTCTGCATGATGAGATAAGGCATAACACTGATAAAGACTAACCATCTCCCATTCACGCCAATCACATGTCATAGAGGTGGTGGAAGGATGGAACTTTATGGGACTTGGTAGGATAAATGTGTGTGTGTGTGTGTGTGTGTGTGTGTGTGTGTGTGTGTGTGTGAAAATTAGGCTAAACTAAACTAGATTATGTGGGTATGCATGAGCGGTGAAGAGATCGCAAGTGGGAAACAATTATAATTGACGACAAAAATAATAATAACAATTAATTAATAAATAAATAACAAATAAACGGAAATATAAAGTAAAAAAAGAAAATAATTTGAGGAATTAGAAATCATTTTCAAGAAACAGACACGTTTGGGCAAGAATTAAGATCCAATTGTAACAACATTGTGGTCATGCATTATGAGGTTGAGCTCATTCCTATATTTTCTAAGAGAAGCAATGTTTAAGAAAGCAATTTGAAGACCATTCCTCTTCCTCGAGTGATGCGCCGTCCATTAGTGTCACTACAAGAGCTAAGACATCGTTAAGCAGTACTTTATGAATTTTTTTAGTTACTAGCACTTTGGCCCTTTGCACACTAGACCTAAAATTCTGCCAAAATTCTACCAAACAGTGGGGCGCACTTGCTAATTATTCAGTTCCGACCATAAATTCCTGATGCCCTGAAATAGTCTCTATCAATCATTTCGACTTCTGATGATAGATTTGATAGGGTGTACTGTAATGTCTGAGGAGAATTCTTTCTTTCTTTCACCCTCAAAGCACCAACTTATATTTATTTTGAGATGGCCTATTTTCGACGTTCAGTGAATGACATGAATTAAATTTAAGAATCTGAGTTCTCCGACTTTAGCTCTTCAGAATATTGTTGAATAAAGAACCTTAATGCCGCTTGCTGCATTTGTAAAATTGATAGTCTAACATATGCAGATAAAAGCGACATCATTCCTTGCATCCTACCAAGAGGCTTTGCTCTAACAAATAGAAAATGATCATAAAAAAGCATGAAAAACTCTTCATCCGACAATTTAATAACGAGAGCAAATGAAAAAAGCAATAAAATGTCGCGTCAGATCAAGAAATTAATCCGTGATGACATTGGGCAGAAATAAGGGCAGCTCGAGAGCTGCCCATATTTAATTAGGGGGCCTGTTTCATCCTTACGAGAATTTATGGACGGCAGAAAATGCAAAAAAGTCCTTGCACACTAGGAAAAAAGGTGTTAATTTGTAAACCTTACTAATATTTGGAAAAGTACTCTAGTGTGCAAAGGTTGGTGTATTTTTACTGCAAAACATCCTAAAATAAGCGTATTCCATATCACTCCACTCCACTCCACCATTCCACTCCATAATTCCACACTCCATGTTTTACAGATAGCCTTTTCTTTGGGAACGGTTGAGTTCGCTTCAGTGGGAGCTGAACTTCGGGTTCAGAATTAGCTTCTTTGGACACCAGAGCTTTCAGCAACTGTTTACATTCAACGAACCGAGCCAAGGGTGGATTAATTCCACTGATCGTTGCGTTTCCCCTGGATTCTATTTGTATCCATAGTCTCCGTCGAAGTCAACAGCAATTGATGCCCATTATCCAAAATGCTAAAAGAAACCTTTCATTGTTCGTAACTTCACTTATCATTCCGTCCTTTCTCAAAGCTTTAATGGCTTGCATAAGCTTTTCAACACCTTTACAATCGATGGCAAGATCTTAGATATTTGGAATGATGTTTCCATTTGAGAATGCTGATTTATATTGAATACTCAGGATTCCCTGTCAAAATTTTGGACTTCCTGGGCCAATTGATGCTTAGCTGATTCCTGACATGAAAATTGGTTCAAGGTGTCAAAGTGAAAAACTTTCCAAACAATAACAAGCATTGGACTACAAGGAACTGGATGTTCTCATCTAGATTATTTCCTATCAGAACCCTCAGCAATGCATATTCTGAACTAGTGCTTTTTCAAGCATTTACTGAATAAAGGGAAGTGATGATACTGTTTCTTGAGTCTAATGAATGACATCTAGAAGAGAGGCTGCTTAAATTATGCATCAGAAAAGAAGGTGAGAAAGACAAAGATTGACATCAATCAGAAAACATGAGATCTACATTTAGAAACATCAACTTACTATAAATAGATAATTAAAGAGGAATTTTGTTGGCCATTAGTTCTTCAGTGAGAAATGTAAATCTTTGCTGATTGGTTGCAACCTGCACATCAGCAGCCAAAGATGGATCCCATTGAAAGTTCAGAATTGCTGCAGGTGATAAATCAAGTGCCTCAAGGGAAAAATCAAACTGTGTCAGTTTTTTTCCTGATGTATCCAATAGTTCAAATGGCAGCCAGTCAAATACGATGGACTCTTTTACAAAATTAATAAGCTCTGATAGCTTATCATTACTGCGAAATGTGCCTTCTAGAATAATTCCATCTGGAAACCTGATTCTAATAAGGGTATATCTGTAAGACCTCTTGGTGCCTTCCTTTGCTGCATCTCTCATTGCCTTTGTCATGAGTTGTTTCCCTTTTTCAACTGATTCTGATCTGTTCATCTGTTCTCTTTTGATTTCAAAATTGGAAACATTATAAAATTCATCAGGCATGTAAACATTTGTTGAACCAACCGCAGGCTCAAATACTTTCACATTTCGATCCAAACTTGCTCTTAAAGGTTCAGCTTCATTCAAGTATTCCTTGATAACTTCTAATCTATCAGTGTCTAGTGCTAGCCCTTCACTAAGAATATAGAAACTTTCTTCTTGTTGGTCATCATCAGCATTTGGCAACTTTACATCAACAAAGCCAACTGCAAACACAAGCAATTCCTTAACTCCTTTCAAAATTGCAACCTTCTCTTTAAATACTTTATTTGACTGTTTTATTTTTCTATATTTCTCCTCGCTTGGATTTTTGATTATATTATCTAGGTATTTATTCAGAGTTTCGACACAAGGCTTGACTTTTTGTCTGCTATTTAGAGTGTGAATCATTGACGCTGATATCATGCCTGGTTCAGTTTCAAGCTCCTTTTGTAAGCATTCTTCTATATGATCATTTATTTTACATTCAGGCAACGACATTGGACAAATCGGACAAGAAAAAGAAATGCATGTTAACTTTGGGCTGCTCTCTAGCAACTGTGGATTATTGTCTTCAGAATTTGAATTAGACGACTGCAGCCGTGGCCTGACTTGTTTGTTTTCTTGATTGATTTCTTGTTCTACTTCTTTCTTGATACTTTGAATATCAATTGGATTGCTGCTAGTTGCAGAATATTTCCTTATAGATGATGCACTTGTGATTGGTTTCTTTTTTGCTTGTTGTTTTGCATTCAACTCCAGCCTTGCAATCGCTGCATCACCAGCCTGGGCAGCACTCTGAGAAGGTTGTCGTCTATTTTGAGCAGAAATCCCCTGCTGCCTAGTACCACTGCCGGTAGCCGGAGATTCATTAAGGCTATGTCCACGACCAGCCTGTTTAAATTTTAGGTCAAGTTTTTTCTTCTCAAAGAACTTCTTTATTGCAGACATTTTTAACTTGATAAGACGACTTGATTCAAGAAATGAAACAAGAAGACGATTCAAGAGAAGATTCGATCGATATGACCCTACGTGATGATGACATCATCTGGCAATAAAAGTTCGCACAGGATTGTGGTCACATGATCATCTGACTTCCCGACTTCGCAGCCTTCAGTAAGCAGACAACAGAGGGTCAGCTAGGCCAACAGCAGGTAACATCACAACTAGCCTGGAGTTAGATTATGTTTATGCAATAAAATATTGGAAATAAGTGGAAACCTTACCAAAACTTGATTCTTTCAACATGGATATATATCCTGAATTGGTATTCAATATTGATAATGGATACCTTGAGGGTTTAGTTCGAGGTTTCAAATCGGGAATTCTCACAAGAACAGATTATCTGAACCTTATCCAGTGTGAAACTTTGGAAGGTGAGGGCACAGGAAAATTATTGCTATTAATTTTTACTTAACAAAAATCTTCTTGTTTCTTTTTAACGTCTATAGATATCTAGAATATATTTCAGGACTTGCATAAGTATTTTCAAACCAACTCGAGTCTGAGAAGAGAAACAAACATTCAGGCTGGTCAAACTCAAAGCCCACTTCTAGTTCAGGGCTCAGAATTGAATTCAGGGTACAGGATCCTCATTACTGGAAATCCAGGGTGGAATTTCACCCTGGCTAGAAATAACTTTTGAAAGAGGATTGGCTAGAATGCAGTTTAGCAGTCACCTTTTATAGGGAAACAAGGCTATAGCATAGTAGGGTTTAAGTGTTAGGGTTAAGGGTATGTAGGGTTTTATCAGAGTTAGAGTTAGGACTGGGTTTTAGGGTTAGGGCACCAAATAGAGAGTCAACCACATTTCAATTGATTTCCTGTGTCACGAATACAAACAAGGTTAGGTCACTGCCAGCAGACTATTGTTTTCTATTTTCCTGTCCATCCAAAAACTATGACTTGAAATTCAAAGCATGACAACAAGGGTTGGCCTCCTCCCTAACTTTGTTAGCGTTTTTTATGTGCAAAGGATGAGCACATTATGTGGGGATGCGATGTCACAGATATAGGTATACCTACCTATCTATCTACCTAAGCTGTAACAATAGATAAACCAAAACAAGCTCAGAATTAGCTCAGAATTGTGTAGTGTGAGTAAATTGTACATATTGTACATAATTTTTTGGCTTAATTACTGGTGAGAAATCCAGTAGCAGTATTTTCAACAAAAACATATAGAAATGGCAAAGAGTTGTTGTTGGAATCTGTCTACATCAAAACCAAAGGCTGGTTCTGTGTAGACAGAGAGAGTTTGTTTTTCACTTGGACTCTTCCAATAATTCCATTGGTTTTCCCCGCTGTATCCGACCAGCTGATTGGTGTTTAAAACCCAATGCCCATGCAGCTTTTCGTTCTTTCCGATTGGCTTAATTACTGGTGAGAAATCCAGTAGCAGTATTTTCAACAAAAACATCAAGAAATGGCAAAGAGGTGTTGTTGGAATCTGTCTACATCAAAACCAAAGGCTGGTTCTGTGTAGACAGAAAGAGTTTGTTTTTCACTTGGACTCTTCCAATAATTCCATTGGTTTTCCCCTCTGTATCCGACCAGCTGATTGGTGTTTAAAACCCAATGCCCATGCAGCTTTTCCTTCTTTCTGATTGGTGTATTTCGAGCCGCATCTGGGTATAAATTCCGCCTTAGTCTATTGTTTTCGTCTGTTTCTGACGTTCATACTCTGAGGAGTGTAAGACGAAAAAAGCTTTTAAGAATGCCCGAAAATGATTCTGCTGTTCATCGCAATTTTGAAATTAATTATGCCCACATTCTCATGCAGAGGGTAAAAAGATATCCTAGCAAAAAATTTTGCCAAGGCCGCTTGAAAGTGATTCAAATTCACTTATAATCTTTGCAATCCTTATGTCAGAACAATGAGCAATTGTGTGACCCCAATGGATATAATTTCCACCAGTGGATATAATTGTCGCAAAATGTAGAGTTTTATACCCGACAGCAATTGGTGATCAAAGGGTGGTCAAGCAAGCGATTGATGGTTTATCAGCTGTTTAATCATTAGTTGTTTAATCATTAGCACTGGCATGTTACCACTCACATTTATTTATTGACAGAAAAAGCATACAAAGCATGGTAAACCTTAATTAACAATATGATCAAGGATCTTGGCAGAGTGGTGAGATTCAGAATTGCATGTGATGCCTTGGAGGGGGTTGAGCGAACAACATTACGACCAGCAACACCACTATTATCATCATTATCATAATCATCATCATTATCACCATCAGATTCAGCAAATTGTTATCATTCCCTTATCATTATTGTCCTCGTTATCGTTATCGTCATGGTCATGATCATTGTGAAAATTGTGATCATCATCATGATTATGATTATGATCATAATCATAATCAGGTTAATCATCATACTCATAATGATCAGTTTTGCTGCAGCTGTGGCACTGCTAGACATGCATTCATTTGTCAAATCATCTTATCATCATTGCAAATTCTTGCAAACTTTTATGATAAGCATTGTACAGCCATCCTTAGCACATTGCAACGGCATTGGTATGTTTTGGTTAGGGTAGGGTTTTAAGGCTAGGGTTAATATAGGGAAGGGTCAAGACTGCAGTTAGTTTGAGGGTCCTGGTCCAAAACTTTGTTCCGCGCAGAAGAACTTCCGTTTGACTTGCAAAGAGTGTTTCGCTGCTGCCAACACTTAGTTGTTTTTGAGCACTCAGCAAAGTTCTGCCATCCATTCGAAAGGATTGTGTGCCCTGCCTACCACACAGAAAAGTTTTGTTGTTTACAAAACTGCGAAACAGCAGCAAAACAGTTATTGACTTTTTGTTTTGATCTTCAAATCGCAAGGAAATATTACCAAGCCAGGGCATTTTTGGGTAAACAGGGCACTTTTGCAGACCATACTTTTTATCAGCCGAAAATCTTGCGATCTTCTTGTGGAAACAGTCTGAAATAACGCCCTCAGGCAAGCGGTTTACAATAAGAATAGGCTTTATTTTGTCCGATTCTGAATTAAGCCCAGTTTTAGAGCAAATCATAAGACTTAATCACAATGAACAAGAGTGTTAATAAGGTTGATTTTCCTCTGTTTTGTGCTAAAAGAATCCCAACGCATGTAGAGGCTGCTAATAGTTGGTTTCCTGCATGTACTGGTAAGAAATCCAATAGCTGTGTTTTCACACTGTATTTAAAGAGGTTTTTAAGGGCATGTTTGGTGCCATTGTTAATTCATGTGGTATGGAGCAACTTGCAGTGTTTCAACACAAGACATTATGGTTGGCTGAATTCTTGAAGTTGATGTTCCTTCTTCACCTGAGTCAATAATTCAGTTGCTTGTCTGCTGGTTCTTCCTTTTTGCAAGGAAAGTGCAAGATCATGAATTTTGCATTAGATTTTAGGTGCACCCTTAAGGCTCGTACACCCAATTAAGTACCTTTCCCGGCAAGGCTTGTTTCACCTTCGAACTTATGCCAGACAATAAATGGCAAGGGATTAAAAACTCTCTAGTGCTGACAGTGATTGACTGGCAATATTGATGGCATCCATGTCTAGATTTGCTGTTACACTGCTTTCAGCACAAAAATAATAAGGATTACTCTATATTGACATTTGAAGAGAAATTTTGATAATTTAGCTAATATCATCATTTCATTCCATTGCAGATTTAAAACTTCACTTGCAGAGCACTGATTATGGATCATTTCTTGCAAATGAAGCTGGACCATTAACTGTTTCTGTTATTGATGAGAAATTAAGAGATAAATTGGTTATTGAATTCAACCATTTAAGAAATCAAGCCTTTGAGCCTCTCGCCACATTCCTGGACTACATTACGTAAGAAAACATTTGTTCAAGTTGTATTAAAGAGAGTTCACACTTAATTTGGCAACATATGCATGGGGATTGGGCACCAGGCAATTTCATGAAAGTATTTTTCTTACTATGGGTACAGGCTGCCTTCAGCCTGGTTGTGAGCATTTTAGGGGCAGTCAAATTTCCCTTCTTGCTGTTGTCATTTTGATTCTTAGTATAAAGCTTTCAAAATTCATAGAATTAAAGATATCAAAACAAGACCCCAACTTGCATCAATAGTCAGAATAATGTAGATTTTCTTGATTTAGAGTGTGATATAGAGAATAATCTATATAAATCTTTTCAGGGCAACTTACTTTTCTGTGCAGTTTGACTTTTCAAAAACTCTCAAACTTCCTTCTTTTCTAAAGCAATATTCCTAGAACACCAGGTGCCCTATTTATTCACCCATCTAACCCTAGTCTTCCTCACTAGGGCCAGATGGGTGATTTATAAACTACTTAGAATCTAGCTTTCAAAAACTGAAGCTAGCTTTCAAAATCTACTGACACATATTATTTGAAAATCAGATAAAAAAAATTGTTGTGTGTAATTTTTAAAATGATATCACAATTTCTATCTTTTGTGTGCAGTTTTACTGGATTGCAACTTCAAAATTTCACGAGCTGGCAAATTTTATCCCTTTCTGCAATACCCATTACACTCTCCTTAGAGTGCTATTCTGATATAACGGATCATTAATGCATTTAATTAACCATTTATATATCATATATCATCAGAAGGTCAAAAGGGTGATCAATGTTATGAAAATTAAATGATTAAATTAAAAACCGAAGGGGGGAGTGATTTATTTTGAAACCAACCAAAGTGGCAGGCAGTCTCATGCTAGCCAATCTATACGCACTACTGCGGTGGTATATTTGCCTACTGTGGGTGGTGTTTTATGTGTACTGTGGTGAATAAGCCCTACTATGGTAGGTTATTATGCTTGATGTGGTGGGTTATTATGCTTGATGTGGTGTGTTATTATACTTATGTGGTGGGTTATTATGCTTGATTTTGTGGTGTACTTTGCATACTGTGGTAAATAAGCACTACTAAGGTGTGTTATTATGCTTGATGTGGTGGGTTATTATGCTTAATGTGGTGGTTTTTTTGCGTACTGTGGTGGGTTATTATGCTTGATATGGTGAGTTATTATGCTTGATGTGGTGGTATATTTTGCGTACTTTGGAGGATAAGCACTGCTTTGTTGGGTTGTTATGCTTGATGTGGTATTTTTTGCTGTCTATGGTTGATATGCGCTATTTGGGTGGTTTTTTTTGCTTAATATTGTTAGATACACATATGGTTATGCATTGTTGTATAAAATAAGTTTGTATTTGTTAACAGAATACAGCCGTTAAACTCTACCTAGAAGTAAATGCATTCATGTTAAAAGCTTTAGACTTCCAAAATCTCACACTTTTCTCAATCTTCTCAACCAAGGTAGACAGGGAAGAAAATGAAAGGAAATTTTCATTTTTTACTTGCTTCAAAATTCCAAAAATTCCCACAATGAAATAATTCATTGCAGGGGTGTGCCTTTTTATGTCCAAAGGACATAATGAGGGTGTGTTTATGAAACGCATGTAAGGATGGATACATGTAGACATAGACATGTTGTTGTCAATGTCGATGTCATAGTGTCGATGTTGATGTTGCAGGAAGTGTGCATGTGTCGAAAAAAAGAAAATGGAAAATGGGATCAAACGTGTCGTGGACCGAAAACTGAAAGGTGTTATTCTGTTAATGACTTGGGAATATAGGAATGCGAGAAGTCGCAGGGGACCTATTGGCTCATTTCAGGCGATTTCAGGTGATTTCAGGTGGTTTTAGGTGGTTTCAGGTGATTTCAGGTGATTTCAGGTGGTTTCAGGTGGTTTCAGGTGATTTTACCTTTTATAACATCACCTTATTATCATACTTGAGCGCTATGGATCCTGAAGAGGCTGCAAAACTGGAACTGGCTAAAGCTGGAATGAACCTAATGTTGGTGAGAACGACGATGAACATAATGATGATGATGATGATGATGATGATGTTGACAATGATGATGATGATGATAATGATGATGATGATGATGATGATGATGATGATGATGATTATGATGAAGATGATGATGATGATGATAATGATGATGATGATGATGATGATAAGATTAAAGAAGCTTTGTTAAATATAACTCAGAGGAATTTAAATCAAACTTGCTAGAACTGCCTTGGGAAAACGTTATAAATGAAAAGGATGTATACAGTGCTTGGTACAAGTTTAAGCAACTCCTATTGTCTGTAATTGATAAACATGCACCCTACAAGGAAAAAAACTGTAAGAGGCAGGGATTGTCCGTGGTTAACGCATAAAATACGAGGCAAAATAAACGAACGTGATTATTTGCTAAAAAAGGCGAGGAGGAGTAAAAGGGAGGAAGACTGGTCGGCGTATCGGAAAACTAGAAACTGTGTTACAAACTCAATCAGGCAAAGCAAAGGCAAATTATAACAGGTCACTTTTCCAGGAAAACATTACTAGGTCCAAACAATTCTGGGGTCAAATCAAGAAATGTTACCCTGCGAAAGAACGGAAGATAAACTCTTGTTAAGTATTCAGTGTAAATCGTATCTCCACATCAGACATTGTTGAAATTTTCTGTACTTTCTTCACAGACATAGGAAAATTACTACAGAGCTCAATAAATGTTATTGGATATATTGTATGGAAATGCCATCATACGACACAAGACAGGAAAAACCTAGAACAGGTTGGATGTGTATTTGAATTTAAAGATGTCGACTTGCAGGATTTACTAAAAATTCTCAAGAATCTGAAAACATCAAAGTCGGCTGGATACGACAACATACCCCCATTCTTTGTAAAAGATGGAGCTGAAGAGATTGCCGCTCCTTTTCTTCATCTCATAAACTTGAGTCTTAGAGAATCTGTTTTTCCGACATCAGAAAAGTGTGCTAAAATTACACCAATTTTACAAATCCGGTGAACAGTTATCGATGGACAATTACAGACCAATCTCGGTTCTACCTGTCCTATCGAAAGTGCTAGAAAAGGTTGTTCATAAACAGCTGTACGATTATACGATTACCTAGAAATTAACAATCTTCTTTCATCCCAACAATTTGGCTTTCGTCGATTACGATCAACACAACATGCAGTTACGTATTTTTCAGACTTTGTCAGAAGACATATGGACAGTGGTGAACTCACCGTTGCAGTTTTTGTTGATCTTAAAAAGGCGTTCGACACGGTGGACCACGGTCGTCTTCTATCCAAGCTTCCAAATTTCAGTATAAAAGAAAGAGAACTCTGTTGGTTTGAAAGTCCTTCGGACACTGCGATAGCGCTGTTTACAAATGTCATGGATTCCTAATGTTACAAATTCTGCCAGTCAGTCACTCCAGGTACAGTATACCACTGCATCAAGCACAATAACCCACCACAGTATGCAAAAAAATACCACCACATCAAACATAATAACCCAGCAAGCATAATAACCCACCACAGTAGTGCTTATCCACTACAGTAAGCAAAAAACCACCACATCAAGCATAATCACCCGCCAGAGTAGTGCTTTTCTACCACAGTAAAAAAACACCACCACATCAAGCATAATGACCCACCACACCATTAGTGCTTATCCGCCACAGTATGCTAAAAGCACCACATCAAGGATAATAACCAACCACATCAAGCATAATAACCCACGAAAGTAATGCTTGTCCAACACTGTACGCAAAATACGCTACCACAGTAGTGCGTATCCACCACAGTAGTGCGTATCCACCACAGTAGTGCGTTTAGATTCGCTATCGTGAGTCTCATCAGCCGCCTTGTGCAAATGAGGTGGGCATGGAGGCGCTTGTGGGCGATCGGATCGCCCGCCATAAATGGCCATGATCTGTTGAACTGAGCACTAATGTCATCTAATGTCTTTCTTTGCATTCAAGGTACAGTTATATGATTGACAATATTATTTTGCTGATCACTGGAACGCTTCACCAAAGATCAATAAAGGAACTTATCCCAAAATGTCATCCTTTAGGTAGATTTGATGAAATGGCATCCATTAACATTGCATCAACCCCAGCAGAACTTTATAATGCAGTTCTTGTCGACACTCCTCTAGGTGAGTTTTTCTTATTATTAGGCATGTTTTGCCATGATCTAAGGGCAAATGTATGTACAAAACCTTCTTGCATTTGTCAAGGCTTAACAACGTGACACCTTTTTCACCCTATCAATTCTGACTACTTCTACAAATACTTGCAATAATATGAACATGACTAACTAATGAGGGTAACCTCTATACATTTTCTTTTTTAATTTTTGTCAGCTTGCTCATAAGATTTGAAATAAAAGCTCTTGAAAAGAGCCGGGAGCCATAATAAATCACTATGCCCTTCTACGCTTTTTTTGCAAACTAGGAATAGAGAATGTCTACATCCTCTCTTTTTGCTACGAAAAATTTTTATTTCCAAAACTAATTTCCAATCTTTTGAATTGTTGTGACAAAAAACAGTGTGGCACGTTTCGGCCACCATACTTATCCATACTTTTGCTACAAAGTTAAACGGTCACAAAATTGTTCAAACCTAAATTAATGATTACTGATTCTTGGTTCTTTGACATTACTTGGTTAAAAAAGGGAAAGAGGAAAAGCAGATAGTTGTGTCAAAGCCTAGTCTTTGTGTGACGAGAAAGATGAAAAGTCCCTTTTTATGTCCGAAGGACATATTAAGAGGCTGTCGTGGAACGCATATGCATAGAAAATAGATAGGTAGGTAGGTAGGCATATAGACGCTTTTTGCTGCCAAAACGTAACAAAAGATAAACCAGAAATAATAGGAAGTAAACTTTTAAGTCGCCGGAAGTGTTGTCGTTAGTGGGCATCATTAACAAAATGCAATTGCTTGCCAGAAACATCATTAAGTATCAATTGTCAGTGTAGCGCAGTGGGATAATGCGCTTGTTTCTTAGGCTAAGGGTTGTGAGTTCGATCCACGATGCAGGAACATTCTAACATCAAAATTTTCGAAACTAAAAATGTGACACCATGATTTTCTCGCAAAAAAGCCGGTTCGGTCGAGCTTCGAAAAAAAGGTTTAACCACAATATTGCAAAATGTTGCTCGAATCTAATTTGATTTGATTTTTTATTTTGAAATATTTTCATACAATTTTGATCGGGTTGTTATTGTCAGAAGTTTCTAGAAGTCGTCTCAGGTGTAAGATATTTTCGTGTGAAGAGAGGAGGAGATTGTGGCGCAGTAGAAAGTGTGGCCAAGTTAGATAGAAGAATTTTTCAAAACAGTTTGGGCTTCGAGAATCATCTGAAAATGAATGACTCAAAGTTGGCAATCAATTCTTCTAAGTGCTACTAATGATCGAATATAGTCATCTGCATAGTATGCGAATTCTTATGATAGCTTTTGAAGGTTCTAGAATTTAATTCATCATTTGAAACGAAGATTACAGGTTTCGGTGCACTGAACGGATTTATTTGTTACCCAAAAATTTAACCAGTTAAACCCATGAGTTCGAATTTATTAGTACAGTATACGTAACTACAGATTTTCAATTTTCGATTCAAAGTTTTGGGATTCTTCCAGGAAACGTTCATCTGATCATCATTGTCATCACTCGCATCACCATCATAATGGATCATCATCATCATCATCATCATCATCATCATCATCATCACAATCACCAGTCATCGTCTTCAACATGATCATCATTGTTGAAGAACATGATGATCATGTTGAAGACGATGATGATCATGTTGAATCATCATCATCATTATCATCATCATTATCATCATCATCATCATCATCGTCATTGCCATCAACATAATCATCATTCTCATCATCGTTGTCTTCTTCTTCGTCATCTTCGTCATTATTATCATTATCATCATTTCGTCGTTATTATCATCATCATCAGCGTCCTTCGGACATTGCTACAGCGTTGCTATTTTCTTGAATGATTTGTTTTCGTTCTGTTTGTCTACAATACAGATACGGTAAATGATTATTATGAAAAATGAAGAAAAAATGATGAATGTAGTCGAAGATAGTCGAATATATTTTCATTTTAACAGCTCGTTGTAGTTCTTGGCTGACAATGGACTAGCAGTACTATTACCAGAACTTACTGTAACTGGCTACTGCATTTACACGTTTATATTAAAAGTAACAATTTGGAGGAATTTTGTTTGCTTTGTCAAGAATCTTTAAATTCTCGTGCACGTTGACCCTAAAATTTAAAGAAACTGAATTGTCATATTTGGAAAAATATTGCTTCCAAAATGATACAAAATATAGATTTTTAGCATATAATTATCAAAATAGAAACCTTGCGCCCTCTTGCGTTTATATTTTTCTGAGATGCGGGAATTTTCTCGTACTTTGTTGTAGCTCTTATTCAAGTAGCTTTTTGCCTCAAGAATCAGGTATTTGCCTTTATATTACTTGTTGCGCCAAGTGTTGCTGAACTAATTTGCTGATTATAATTTGCCATTTTAATATAATTAGCCTACTAATATAATCAGCCATTGAATCGGAAATTTCAGAAATAAAAATTTATTTTTAGCTCCCTTTTTTGTCGAATGTATATCTGAACAAGACCTGGATGAAATGAATATCGAAATCATCAGAAATGCTCTTTACAAGGTAACATTTTTCCATGCTTGATAATGATAACCCCTTCTCCCTTTATTCCAGGCTCTACCCAAACGTATTAAAGGCTAGTGTCATGAAAACCAAAGCCTCATTCTAATTGCAACATATTTGCAAAATATATTACATATATGCATATATTGTATATAAAATATATGCAAAAATTTTTGAAATTATATTGATATTCGAGCTGAAATTTAGGCAAAATGTTCGCCAGTGTCAGCACCTTGCTGTTTCCACTACTTCATTGCACAGAACGGATAAGGCATTAGTCGACCATGACGGTTTCCATGAGTATAATCTTTTCTCCCGAGGTAGTTTTGCCGTATTTTTTCAAGATGTTTTTCGTGCTTCCATCAAGTCGATCAAATGTTTGATTTTCTCTCAGTTTTAAAGTGCTTGGTTTGCACTCAACGCATCATGATTCTGTTGTCTGTTCGGCCGCAGTTTGTTTACAACTCAATAAGAATCCGCTTACTCGGAAATCAATTTTTCATGTATCTTTAAAAGCTGGAACAAGGAAGACTAGTAAGAGCTATTCAAGCTTGACAAGAGCTATACCCAGATAATGCACCAGACCCCTCCCCGGAGGGGGGTTACTTCATTGTACCTATGTATAGAGAAAAAACGAAATTGTTTACCCATTTGTACCAGAGTTCCAACATCTTCGATTTCTTTTATTGCAAAATGGGATGCGTGGTAATTTCACGCATAGAAGTTGAGTTTATTCCTTACAGATATATTCCGTTACCAAATGTTTTTTATTGAAAATAAGGGGACTATTCCTGAATACATGTAATTACAATTTGCTAAATGAGAGAAGTTTCTTTTTTACCGTTGGTCTCTTTCTTTTAGGCTTATCTAGAAGCATTCAATAAGTTTTGTGAAGAATTAGGAGGTGCAACAGCAGATGTCATGTGTCCGATTCTTCAGGTGCTATATTATCATATGATATAACATCATGGATATTTTCCCAGAATAGTATATTTTTGTAATGATTACCTTTGTCGTATATAGATTTTTCACATTTTGAGATGAGCGTTTGGAGATAATTTTCAAATAGAAGATGGCACTTATTTAAACATTTCATCAATTTCTTATGCTTCACAGAGTATCAACGGTTATCAAACAAAGATACTTTGTTTTTTATAATACACTGTATATTATATTTAAAATATGTTGCAATTATATTGCTATTAATAACGGATCCTAACGGTGGATTTTATTGAACAAAAAACGTTTAAGAGAGAGAGAGAAAGAGACGTTTATAAAATCTTTTTTTGATAGGAGGCGTTTATTACAGGTGGTTTTTTATTGCAAAAAATATTGCGCCATTTTTTGAAAATACTGTTAAAATTTTTTTTACAAAAATTTTAGTTTGAAGCTGATCGACGTGCAATCATGATCACCATTAACTCATTTGGAACGGAACTAAGTAAAGATGACCGTGTCAAACTGTTTCCAAAATGTGGCAAGTTGGCACCTGATGGATTATCTAGGCTTGCACGTGCTGATGATTTCGATCAAGTGAGACATGTTGCAGAGTGCTATGCTGTGAGTTTACAAGTTTCGTTCCTTTTTAGCGGTCGCAAATAAAATAAGCACGAATTGCGTTTTATGTTTTCTTTCTAAATGTATCGCATAAATTCATCGTAGTTAAACATAAACTACTCTTATCTTCTCCAAAACTAAAACCACACTTAAAAAACTGTCTCTTTCCAAAAACTAATCACGCATAAGAATTAATTCCCATATTACCAACGAAGAAGGTTAACTTCTGCACGCAGCTTAGATGAACTAACAAGATCCAGACCCTGCTTTTGAAACTACAGTTGCTTGTGCGAGGATCCAATTCATCTGTAGTATTGTCATATTTGATTTTTTGTTATTATGTTATGTTTGTGTGACCTCTGTACCTTGTAACCATTGTGTTATTCTCTGTAAATACTTCCTAGGTGATTATCTCATATTCTTATCTTATTCAGATAAGCAGCAATAGTAGAGAATCATGTCGCTCTCTGGCCTCCTTTTCACCATGAAACTCTGAAACCTTACATGGACCATGGCACTACTGCAATTTTGTGTTCCTATCCCCGACCCTTAAGTTTTTATATTGCCCTATTTTCCTTCCTCCGCCCAGGCTGACAAACCCTATAATCTGAATCAACGAGCCAAACTCAAAACCCTATCTTACTAAGTTCAAGAGTAAACTCAAATACGAGCTATTTAATCAAATAGTACAGTCGACATCCGATATCTCGAACTGCCTAGAGAAACTGAAGTTTGTACGAGACAAAGAATGTTCGAAATAACGGATGCCCCATTTAAACGTGAAAAAATTTGTAGTTTTTAAGTAAGGAAAGGAACCCTGATTAATATTACCAAGTTACTGATCCCAAATTTTATTAAACAAGTCGGATATTTTTCCAAATAGAAGAGATTTCATCCCTGGTATCGTTGATCTTTAGATAATGGTGATAGAGCACGTCTCCGTGCGCTAAAAATAGGCAGAGATTATAGGTATCGCTTCTGGGTGGGCATGAATGATAAGAGCCACTTTCTGCCGAGATGAGCTGCTTTCTTCCTATCGAGCTCTTGTACCGATTTCTCTATGAACAAACCATCATCGATCAAACTGCTTCTACCGACAGCAGCATGGTAAGACTCTCATACTGGTAACCCATCGTAGATAGCGAATGTTCGACTGTAACTGTCATCTTGTTAGTAAAAGTTAAAATGACTGAAGATCGTATTAAATGTAAGATTCCGAGTAACAACTCAAATGTTAGTCGCTGTAGCAAATAATAATGAAATAATTGGTAATTATTGAATC
Source organism: Chrysaora quinquecirrha (assembly GCA_014526335.1). Classification (NCBI taxonomy): domain Eukaryota; kingdom Metazoa; phylum Cnidaria; class Scyphozoa; order Semaeostomeae; family Pelagiidae; genus Chrysaora; species Chrysaora quinquecirrha. Next base: position 11,685,322 of record JACTAT010000037.1, read on the forward strand.
CTACTGATGTTAAGTTAATACTACACTTGATAACCTGCAACTAAAAACTAAAAAGTTCCATCATATTAATACATGAGATAATGACGATGCGGGAACATTTTCTGGGTTGTAGTATTTCATGTGTGTTGATTGTGAACGGTTCGAGATGAATGTATACAGTTGTAGCGGGAAAGAGATACTTTCCTGTCTTCCGGAGTAACTAAGATAAAATTTGGAACAACAACATCCGGTCCTTTCTGATTCATTCTCAGAAATCCTTTGGGCAAAATCAAAATTCAACGCAAATCAAGTTTCATTGATGTTTTGTCTACTGTATTACCTAACGGAGAAAGTTTTTCCCATAATTATCTGTTGTACGTTTTCTCTCAGGATTATGCAGTGCTATTTGAAGGAACAGGAAATAATCCAGGAGACAAAACCCTTGAAGACAAATTTTTTGAGCACGAGGTAGACCCTTTGATTTTCATTTGCTTTTTAACATTTGAGTTCATATTAATTCTGGTGCAATGGCTTTCTGAATATTCTGCCTTTGTTAGCCATGAATTGTTATACACTTGCCTTCGAAAAGTTTGGAAACAGTCGCTTAAAAATGTCGGTCAACAGTGGTCAAGGGCCTTATCCAAAGTATTTTTATTTCAACAGTCAGAGGTCATGCGGCCATTATCTTGCAAAGTTTCAGCGGGAAAATATTCGTCATTGCTCTCCCATCTTTTTAAATCAAAAGGACAAGATTATGAAAAAAATACATAAAAATTTAGAAACTGTGCCTTCAAAAACAAATTGAAAGATTTTTTGGACTACTCATATGAAGTTTTGACAAAGTAAGGAGTTTCGTTTCTCGGCGATGGGAAATTTTGCTGTTGTTTGAAGCCCAGTTGTTTTTGCTTTGATGTTGTAATAAAATTTCTGCTGCAATTTCGGTTTTCAAGAATTAAATGAAGGTTAAAGTTTGAAAACCATCTTTCCCTTTGTTTTTTAAGGCCTAGTTTTGATTTAGTTCCCCTTTTGATTTAAAATGATATTTGCAAGTAGACCAGACAAGTATTAAGTTATGCTGAGAATAACTGCACATGAAATGAAACAAAAGGTGGTGGCTATACAATACTAATTGAATTGTACTTCTTTGGTACTTCTGGTTGCTCCTGTGCTTTTCTTCATTTGTTCGAGCTTTTTCTTCTTTTATCTGCATCACTGCATTTGCTGTTTTAGGCAAAACATTTTAACCGAGCAGAAGTTCTGTGCCGCGAAAATTTTGCTTAATTTTTGAAGGTTTCCTTTCGTCAACTTGCCAGTTATTCTGAAGTTAAATTGAGATGGCTTTGCTATTGGCACTGATTAAGACGTAATGCAGTAACGATGATAATCGATAACAAGAGTAAACTTTAATCGCCCCCGGACCTCCTACTGGGGTGCGCCGCACACAGCACCTTAAGTGTCCCTCCACAATTACCCGTTTTCTGCCTCTGTTTCTTGTAATTTTGCGATAATAGACGATTTGAAAAACACGCTGCTTGATTTGCATGTTTTCCTTGCGCTTAAAACTCCGAGTCGTTACGTTAGGTTTTCAACTTTAAATACTGACGTCGCTGATTTCTATCCAATCATACAATCTTTCTTTTTCAGGAAGCAAGGTTATTTGTTAGACCTCCTTTCATTTTTATAAATTCCAAGGGAAGGGTGCTCAAAAATGTGCATTGTGAAGAAAATGTGTAATGCAATGTTTAGTTGTCAGGTCTGGAATGGGGGGCTATGTAATTGCAAATTCATTTTAGGGTGCCAACAGTTTTTTAAATAGGTCACCGGGTAATCTTTTAGTTACAAGTCTTCCAAACCTACCCGGGATTAATAATAACTGCACCCCAACTGCACCTTTACAATTTCTTATCCTAATTCAAATTTGCATGATTAATAACCATAGACAGGGTTTTTTCCGCAACAATCTAGCAAAGAGGGTAACCTTGGGTTTTTTCAATGAAATCTACTAAAAATAGGTCGGAGAACACGAATCCAAGATGGGCCTTCAAAAATTTTCACCGGAAGTAGCCTTAATTAATGCCTAATCAGGCCTAATGAAGTCAATCAAAAAAGTCCCACTTTTTCAAATCTGATTACTGCAATATGTAGACCTTGAAATGCTGAGTAAAATTGTCTCTGACTGTATTTCAATACGACCTACCAATTTCGAGAAAAACTCGTTTGAAATTATGATGACGTCATCACCATTATGATCAGTACAGACCTGGATTATACATTTCAGCTTGTATAACTTTATAGGTTGGGGTGCAATAGTCACAAAACCACTAATTATGCGATAAATGTACGCTAAGGCAGCAGAATGATGATTATTGGGTGTGGTTTTGACATCATAAAAGGGTCCGATGACGTCATAGGGGCAAATGACGTCATAATGGTATCAAAATGATGCCCAGTCATCCATGAGCCAAAAGGCGTTGTGAAGGACTACTCATGTTCGAGATTTTAAGTTTTAATATCAAACCTGCTTGAAATGACGAGAGGTCAAATTTGTTATACAGTATTCATAATGGGATTCCTATTGTTTATGCAGTGAACCCCCTTTCTTCGTTTTTCCAAACTTGCAGATGGGCTTATTATGCTTATTATCCTGTCATGCATACGCGTATTGCATTGCAAGCGGTTTTTTGACGATTCGACCCCTATTTGTGAAGTTACGCGAGTTGATAAAAGCCCATACTGAGCCTTAGGACGATGACGTCATCATTATTTCAAACGAGTTTTTCTCGAAACTGGTAGGTTGTATTGAAATACAGTCAAAGACAATTTTACTCAGCGTTTCAAGATCTACATATTGCATTAATCAGATTGGAAAAAGTGGAACTTTTTAAATTGACTTAATTAGGCATAATTAGGCGTTAATTAAGGGTACTTCCGGCGAAAATTTTTGAGGGCCCATCTTGGATTTGTGTTCTCCGACATTTTTTTAGTAGATTTCAATTAAAAAACCCTAGGTTACCCTCTTTGCTAGATTGTTGCGGAAAAAACCCTGTCTACCATTTTTAAAATCGTTTCATTCTTCTATCACCGTTCGCTAGTATTCTTTGTCATTTGCATTCCTTTGCATCAATTTGCAGGTAAACTTGAATATCTTATCATTCATGCAACAATTTCACTTTGGCGTCTTCTATTCTTACATGAAATTAAAAGAGCAAGAATGCCGAAATATTGTGTGGATTGCAGAATGTATTGCCCAGAAGAATAAATCTAAAATTGATAACTATATTAATATTTTCTAATTTATTTTGAAAATTTGGACAGATTTGAGTGTCCTGCTAAATAATTCTGAATACAAGTGAATCAATTGCAGTTTGTCATTTTTTTAACAGCTGATTATGAACTATGGTAGCTATGTTATGATTCCAATACTGTTCCTTTTTAATTGCTTTGGCTGTAATACTGTACTCATTGTCACTCTTTATTATCACTATTGTATTATTTGCTATCAGTAATCGACGTAATTTCTTGTCATATTTTTGCAGACTATATGTCCATTGCAGACTATTGTAGTTTTTCTTGTTCTATTTGTAACCATTATGGGGCACTCTTGCGCTGTTTACGCGCATTAGAGCAAATTTAATTGGGTTCAGTCATTTAAAAACTGATCAAGATTAGTCGTCTTTTTCATGTCCGAAGGACATATTAAGAGTTGAATTTCCTTTCATCTATGAAACCGTGTACCTTTAACACGAAGGAATACAAATGTTTTAATAAATCGTGTTGCAAAAGTCAAGTCTGCCCGAAACACCCATAGATACCCCTTTTAATTTTCTCTACTCGGTTAATTCCATCATTGCACTGATGTAATTAATCGTGTAGAATCCCACTAATGATAACACCGTGCCAATCACATTGAGAATTGAGATAAGTGAGAATCACATTGCCTTATACGAGAAACAGAGTCCAGAAACCGTCAGAATCTTAAACTGCTTGTACGCTGATGATATATCCGCTAGCACTGAAACAACTGAAGAGGCTCTTGAACTGTACAAACAGTCCAAGAAAATCATGGCAGATGGTGGTTTCAATCTACGTAAGTGGAAAAGCAACGACACAGAGCTCCTCATGGAAATAAATAAGGTCAATGGTGTATCTCAGGGACCAAAACAACAAGTGTCCCAGATTTCGGAGAATGAACAATCGTACCCCCATGGAATTGTTAGGAGCCAATGGAATTGTTAGGAGCCAATCAAACGGCGAATTTAGTCTTTTTCAAATTCGCAACTTTGAGAAGCTATAAAGTTCTGGAAAAGATACGCAAATTCCGTTTGCAATTATGGAATCAGTGCATTAAACTCTGTTAAAAAATGTAACAATTACATATCGAAAATTTTATGTCAATAGCACTTTAATGTGTCACACGAAGTGTCACACGAGTGGTGCACAGAAAGCTCGTGGTGAGAAAGGGCTAAATGTCACACTGGAAGGCATTGACTAGAATATGCTTCAGAGAGCTAATTAGGATGAATTTCTGTAAAATTCTTAAAAATAAAGAAGAGTTTCTATCTACTGTTAATTTGCAAGTATATCAAGAGTGAGGAAGGATCGAGAAAAGCATTGAGGTAACCATTCATAATGACGGAAGGGTCTTCAACCTATATCATGGACAGAAACAGCTGCAAGAGACTTCAGGTGTGCAACCAGTACATTCGTTTGATTCGTCTTGTTATTGGCATCTACAGTAGTACAATGGCCTTTATTCTGCCGGGAATTGCAAATCCCGGCAGAAAAAGTCCGCCGTGTTTACTTGAAGATATTTAAATGAACGTAACTTTTGAAGAGCACATCAAATTATATTTGTGTGTTGTGGTTTTTGATGCTCTTTCGAATGATGATGCGTCTTCGAAAATTCGATGGTCACCCCGTGTAACGTGTGTGCAGTACCGTGGGGGATGCGCAGTACCGTGGGGGATGTTCAGTACATGTGGGGAGGCACCCCTGAGTACCGTGGGGGATGTTCAGTACCGTGGGGAGGCATCCTGAGTACCGTGGGGCGACATCTTGAGTACCGTGGGGGATGTTCAGTACCGTGGGGGGATACCATGATTTCTGTGGGGAGGCATCCTGAGTACCGTGGGGGATGTTCAGTACCGTGGGGAGGCATCTTGAGTACAGTGGGGGGATATCATGATGTCTGTGGGGAGGCATCCGTGAGTACCATGGCGGATATTCAGTACCGTGGGGGGATACCTTGAGTACCGTGGGGGATGTTCAGTACCGTGGGGAGGCATCTTGAGTACCGTGGAGGGATATCATGATGTCTGTGGGGAGGCATCATTAGTACCGTGGGGGATGTTCAGTACCGTGGGGGGATATCATGAGTACAGTGGGGAGGCACCTCTGAGTACCGTGGGGGTTGCTCAGTACCGTGGGGAGGCGTCATGAGTACTGTGGGGGATGTTCAGTACCGTGGGGAGGCATCTCTGAGTACCGTGGCGGATGTTCGGTACTGTGGGGTTGATCAACTGTAATCAATCTTCGAATCACTTTTTCCGTTGTTACTTTTTATAACTTATCGCGCGGGATTAGCACATCGTTTCTTAGTCAACACAACGGAAAACCGGACTATACTATGAATGTGTTTTTTTTTTTTATGTAATTCGACACAATATCCTAGGATACATGATCTACATTAACAACAGAACTGAAATGCCAAGTTCACAAGAGTCGTTTGCGTGAGATAATCTGATGTATTTCAAAACACAGCGAAGTTTTGTTCTGGTTGATATTTGTATTTCTAGAACCTGCTTAGGACAATTGTTCCTTACAAAAGTGTGTTGTACTGACCAAATGCGAGAATGAATTAAAATCTCGATGGATGAGCTGTACCAAAAATTTTTGCAGCATGCTCCTAGAAGAGCAAGCAGTCCGTGCTCAGCGTTTGATACGTTCTTGCGACATACAAAACAGGTCGATATGGACAACGGAGACGACTTTGCAGATTCTATGCCAAGGAAATGTTTGTTCCCTTCTGATTTATCAGTATCTGGAATCTTGGAAATTAACGATGATAAAAGAAATTGATGAATACTTTCAGAACATGACAGACGACTTCCAGGATAAAGAGTTTTCCGACGCTGAAGTTGGTTGCGATGACGAAATAATGTCTCTGTTAAAAAAGGCCCTGCCAACTTTGAGAAAATACAACTTACTAGCAGACTTAGCACGGTTCTTAAAACTCGTCTCCGAAGATAAATTCCCCATGAATAACATAGCATTGCTTCTTTTTCTTGATGTCGTTCGTTTTTATTCATGCCGACATGCTAGCAGTATAAGGTATCGAAAGGAGTCGTTGCTTTTTGGATTTTCGGATACCTTTTATTCCATGGAAAATGGGTACGATTTTCAAGGGGATTGAAATTTAGTGGGTGTGTTGTGGATGGAAGTTCACAATTGGGCCACATGAAAGTGACAGAAAGAACAAAAATTAATTTTGCTGTTCCGTCTGACCAAATATTGAAAAGATTTCTGGAGAGAAACTCAAGAGTTCCAAGGAATCTCAAGCCTGGAGTAGTAACATCGATTTTAGAAGCTATTCCCAAGAGACGAAAAAATCCAAACAGTTCGTGTTGTCATTTGATGGAAAACTCATACGAAGTGGTCTTACAGACTTATTTTGGAATACATTAAATTATCTCACGCAAACGACTCTTGTGACCTTGACAATCATAGTAGTCCGGTTTTCCGTTGTGTTGACTAAGAAACGATGTACTAATCCCGCGCGATAAGTTATAAAAATAACAACGGAAAAAGTGATTCGAAGATTGATTACAGTTGATCAACCCCACCGTACTGAACATCCGCCACGGTACTCAGAGATGCCTCCCCACGGTACTGAACATCCCCCACGGTACTCATGATGCCTCCCCACTGTACTCATGATATCCCCCCACGGTACTGAACATCCCCCACGGTACTCATGATGCTTCCCCACTGACATCATGATATCCCTCCACGGTACTCAAGATGCCTCCCCACGGTACTGAACATCCCCCACGGTACTCAAGGTATCCCCCCACGGTACTGAATATCCGCCATGGTACTCACGGATGCCTCCCCACAGACATCATGATATCCCCCCACTGTACTCAAGATGCCTCCCCACGGTACTGAACATCCCCCACGGTACTCAGGATGCCTCCCCACAGAAATCATGGTATCCCCCCACGGTACTGAACATCCCCCACGGTACTCAAGATTTCGCCTCACGGTACTCAGGATGCCTCCCCACGGTACTGAACATCCCCCACGGTACTCAGGGATGCCTCCCCACATGTACTGAACATCCCCCACGGTACTGCGCATCCCCCACGGTACTGCGCACACATTACACGGGGTGATGGTCAGATTTTCCCTGCCGTAGCTATATGACGTCATCGATTACGTCACAGTGGCTAATAATAATGTTTCTTGGCAAAGGTGCTGCTACCACCTTCAGATTTTCCGTTATCCGATTTGCTAGAATGTTATAATAAATTCGCTGTCTTTAAAATATAAACGATTTCAAAAACTGATGGGTTCAATTCAGTGCATTCACTCCACTCTATGATGCACTCCAATCGATTGCATAAGCAGTAGGTACTGATTTCTGAAAAATTAACGATGGGGCTTCAGCGGTGACGTCATAAAAGGGTGTGGTATTTTTGTGACCACACCCATAATTCAATTAATGAAAATATGATAACCAGTGCAGAAACTCGATTGGTCGAAATACACCAAGCGAAATTGCATCACTGCTTTTCTTTGAATGCCAATTGCATTGGAATGGCATTCTGAATCTTGGGTGAATCTCCTTTAAGCTGCTTCCTTGGTATGGTTTTAGGGATTCTTATCAGGCTGCTCTTGGAACTCTTTCTTGGTCTTAAATTTTTGGCGTTGAAGTCAACTTATAATATCAAAAGATGTTTACAGATGGTACGAGAAAAAAGATTGAATATCCAAGTTGCCTTCAAGCCTTTGAAGCAAAAGTTTCTATGAACAAAGAAAAAGAATACTCTAGTAATGGTGAAACGATGCAACACAACAAACTGTTTTGGTCAGCAGAGTCGTCAGCAAATTGTGAATCTAACTCGAGATTATTAAACTCTCTGAGATTCGATGAATTCGAAGGTTAGCTAGAAATAACTTCATTTTACACTCTTTTTTATAAGAATGCAATTTATAAGATCACCGAGGCTCGATTTGCCTGAAAAATAAAGTACAAATAAGAACATGTCCAGCCGCAGATGAAATATAAGAGATTAGAAAATGTGCTTTTAGAACTATGAACTATGAGTATAATGAGATGCAATTACTAAAAAAAATATATTGAAGATATGCTAAACTGTTACTTATTTTTCGTAGCGGTAATTTTTTGTGTGTATGTATTTATAGAAATATAAATGCTGACATAGAAGGGCAAGACATCCTATTATTATATGATGTTTGAAAATATGGCATTTTGGACCAGCAACGGTTCTTCAACGGTCTGTACAAGCCTTATTGACCGGCACTGATATAACCTCGTGATAAAGCCACATAATTTCTTATTGATGAAGTGAGAGAGATTGAGATGGGAAAATGAAATACTGAAAAATGAGGTTTCTTGTGTAAACATTCTTCTACAATGTTTGAAAAGTTTTCACATAATTTTTGAATAACATATAAAGCCTTTATTGAATGATTGCTTGATCCATGCAGGAAAATATTTGGACCTTAGCTTCTTGTGGGGACCTCACTGCATTTGGTCTGTACATCGTCCTTCGGTCCAAATATTTTCCAGCGTTGACCTTGCAATCGTCCAATAACCACATACTCCTACTGCATTCTAGCCTGCAATACAGTTTAGCGGTCCCACTTTTGACAAATAGCTTAAATTTAGTTGAATCTTTTAGTGGTAGTACTAGGCTTTGCCCCAAAAAGGGGGCTAATCCTTATTCATCTCACATTGACATCCTATGCTTCTGTTGACAACATTGAGCTGTTTTTCAAATATCTGTTTAAAATAAAAATTTTGGAGCTCTGGTTCACAAGTTATTCCCCATAATATGAAACCCCATGCATTGAACTCAATCCTGAACCCAATCCTGAACCGGATGCTGAACCTGAACTAGAATCAACACAATACATATTTCTATATATGCTTGACCAGATTCCTCATCTTCAGGCTGTGTCGGTCTTGGTTCAGGACAATACAATGTATATATATATCTAAAATATGTATTAAAAAAAAACTTATCTCATGGGATTTTCGTTTTAGAGCACAGCACAGAGTGATGATTTGCATTTTGAGCTATGTGTATAACAACAAATAACAATTAAAACAGTCTTCTGTTAGATAGATGACAAAAGTCAATGTTGACAATCAGGTTCAATAACACAATATACATTCAATAGATGTGATTAAATTCATCATTCACTTCATAATCAGGTGTGATAAAATTAGTTACACTCAATGTAAATGATTACATTCAATAATATCCTTGTCTATAAGATTTGTAGTCTCTGAACGTGATTGAAATGATCCTTTGGTTCTACCTATGAAGACATAATGGTGCTTTGGTTCTACCTCTATAGATAGTTTCTGTTGACCAAAGTCAGTTTCACTGAAGGTTACGTCTCTCCAAATGACATGTTTCCTGTTCTGTATATTTTTTTTCACTGTATGCCAAGAATCGCAGCTTGATGGCTTTCTTATCAAGCTTTTTCCATTCAGCTTTCATAATATGAGCACTAATACCCTGATACCCAGAAACGAGAGAGATCAGTTGCTTTTCCGTACCATCTTTGCTACAGTGTCTTGCTCACTATTGTACATACACTTGATAGCAATTCCAAGTAGGCAAACGATTGAATTCCAACCAAAATAAAATACGAAGCAAATGAATACGATTAACAATAACGAGAACTTAGAAGTTAAATGAAAATTGACAAATCAAGGAATCGACTTTTTCGAAATTCCGGTTAGCAACCTCAGTAATTTGATTGGAACAGATGAGGAGCCAGCACTGCTAATGAAATTTGTTTTGGGTTACAAAACATGAAAGCTTGCAGATGCTAAAGAAACAGCGAGAATTACATAAATATGAAGACTTTTCAACAAGTTTTGTTGAGGCGTAACCTCTTGAATACGACACTGAAGAGTTTCCAAGATGTTCAAAAGGCTTCAAAAAGGATAAAATAACGGCAAAACTTAAAAAAGATGAACTGCGGGAAAAATTCTCGGATTCTATCTCGACTACTGCGGATCAGATCCAGGTTTTCACATAAAAGCAAAAGACACTGACTGAACATGTAATATTGAAAATCTTCTCGATTTGGATCTGCGTTATATCCATGTAAGTGCATCGATTTCATTGTATCTCGGAATCAATCAACAGTGGCCCTATTTTAGTCAGACAAAAATATATTGCACTTTCTGTGACTACGAAACAGATTTTTATATTCACAATCCTTATGTTCTATTGTTGAAATTCAACAAGAAAACACCTAAAATTGTATACTGCGATAACCAAAGTGCTTAAACTTGCGTTTAGCTTTCAATAGTGAACACTCGAAACAACATCCGCTTATCGTGTCGAAGAAAAATTTTTAGTCACTTTTTTGTCGAGTCGAAAAGTAATGTCTAAAAAATTAGTGTCATCTTTTTCTTTTTCTCTTTCTTTCTTTGATTCTCAATCATCTCTTTCTTTTTACACTTCTTCTTGAATATAATAGTGGATTACACTGCATCATCAAATAATAAATATTTTGTTGTTCACACGAGTGTTTCTTAGTTTTAACGCGTCCATGTGCATTATATTTATCACTATTGTTATTTAGCACACTATTTAATGTTTTGCAAATGTTATTAATAGGGATGGGCTTATTTCATTCATTGAACAAAAACGGATGCTCATTCTAGACAGAGGCTGCGAGCATTGGCATTTATTCAAATAAGCACGTTCCTTGTATTACTCTTTTCCCTTCTAGATTCAGAAAACTCATCAGATTCAGAAAGGTCAAAAAGTTGCAGAAACAACTCTAAAGATCAGAAACATGTTATTGGTACTATGCAATTTTTACAGAAAAATATACCAAGTCATCTTCTTCTTGTTTCATTGCTTGAACATATATGCATGTTGTATGATAGTGATCAAGAAAGAAGCAAGCATTTATTTCAAGGTAATATGAATTAGCTAATCTGAAAGTGAGAGTTTAACGGAGGAAGGGTAAACTTCTTTGTCAAAGTAAGAATGAATGGTGAATTTCTTCTTATTTGCTCATAATATGTACAGAATATATAAGTACAAACTACACTCAATCACACACAATTACAGAAGAAAGGCACAGGGACTTTGAATGTTATAGTGACAAAACGAGCTGTGTTTGCGATAGGGATGCGTTGAGGCGATTTTTTTGGAAGCGTTCTGATGCATGAATGATTTTCAGATTTGTATTGTTGATTTCTGTATTCAAGACAATTGGTAACCTTTCATCGCCATAAGGCAGGACTTTAAGTAGTGTTTCAATTGAAAGTTGAAAGGTTTGACAGGGCATGTTGATGCAATACTGCATTGTCTTTGTTGAGAAGATCACGTTTGCAGACATGATCAAAGTGACAGAACGGCAAATATCGTTCCGTTTCCTTAATTTCATTGCTCACTGAGCACATATTCGCTATATCGCATCTTTAAGATTACTTATGTTTGAAATCATGAAGATTTACTTTGTTGCGACAAACACGTTATGCGTTATTTTTCTCTCCCCTTATTAGCATATGTTCAAAGTAAATTATAACATAGAAAGGGTTTTTTCAATAAACAAAGTATCGAGATTATTAGAGAGACTGTCGCGTATTGAAAGTATGATACGTCATGTTGAGATATGGAAGTTTAAAAAAAGGAAGTAGTATGAACTTCTTTAATTCTTTTTTTTCAGTTATGTGTCAGCAGCTTACTGCAGCAAAGGTTAGTTGACGTCCCAGTGTTATGATTGCATGAAGTTATATTTTATAGTTTTTTGGCTTCATGCTTCAAATGACATGAAAGACCACAGCATTATTTTTCTTGAAATGCAACTAACGTATTTGTGTCATAGATTTCTGTACATTCTCTATAGCTATTGACCCAGGTTTACATTTTCGTTGCACTCAATTATCAAGTATCTCTATTGTAGCTTCTACCTAGATTTGCTGTTTTTGATGAATTCCAGTCAATAAGAGACCGTTACCGAATAGCATTGACAGACTTAATGGAGTTTTCAATTGGAACTGTTAGACAACAACAAGTATGTATCTTTATTCCTAATAATGAATGCAACTACAGTTTTTGCAAATTCTATACTATGTTTTGGCTTGTGTGCTCTTATTTTTTTAAGATAATGAATGCAGAAAACTCGAAATAATTTGGAAAATTTGCTGCTAAAGAATAACAGGGTTGCTTTGAAGATTTTATCAACCAAAAAGTTGAGGGACAGATATGAATGCCTCGCAGAAATGTCTGCCTTTGCAAACATTCTTTTCTCGTTTTATGTTGAAGGTGGACGTAAGCCAATTGCCAATAGAACGATCGATTGAATGGAGAGCCAGTAGCAAGTAATTTTGTATTTTTTCATTGTTTGAAAAAATGTGCCCGTATTTACTTGTGGTTATGACAAAGGAAGCCCAAATTGTTCAATACATGTTAGTTTTACTTGATTTATCTTGTTTGGCAGACAAATTTATTGTACTTTTCTTCATGACGATAATTTATTTGGTCTTTGCTCTACTTGATCTCGCATATGCGGCTTGTTATTTGTTAATATTTAAAAATTATCAGCGATTTGATATCGAGGCCACTGAATTTCAGTTGGAATACGTAAGTAATAATTTTACAAAGGAAAGAACTTTTTTAAATGCTGAGCAGGAGGGCCGCTTTTATTTGTTCTGTAACTTTGCAAGAATGCTAGAAAAACACGATATTATACATCAAAATGAAGCTCACTCTTCCGGTAACAAATTGCAACATCGTTTAACTAAGATAGTGACTTTGTAGAACAGTATAAAATAAATACGCAAGGGCTGGTGCGAAAAGGCGGGAAGATGTAAACACAAGAAGAGTTTTAGAGGTTTTGTCGTTTCCTGTTTGTTAGGACCCCCGCCCTAAGTTCCCTTGACTGCTCAACAGTTATTATGTGTTTCTTCTGTCCTATTTATCGGATTAGATTCACTTCCTTTTCTTGATTACTCAAATCAGATTCACTTCATTTACTTGTCGTGCAAAGCAGGATGGTAGAGAATATAAATACTAGACGAGGGCTCGCCTGAAATGCGTCTTTCTTCAGCAGACTACAATGATTTTTAGTCATGATCATCATGAAGAAAAGTTACAATTAAAAATTCACTTCATTCATAAGAATAACTTTTATTGACCAATTTGGGCTTCTTGTGGTTACGATAGCAGAAGCTACTAAACTATATCAAATTTTGATTTCTTCACAAAGAAAAAGTCCAATCTTCTCTGATCAGCTCTGCTTCAATAAATAGCCAAATGAGCATAACGACCTCACTGAGGATCTCGATTTCGATGACGCTCGCCATGAGACTGTTGAAACTGTAGGTTTAAATGATGACAGTGATCATGTTGAAGATGAGTTGATTAAGATGATAACAACCGTCCATTCACCTTTTTCCAATACCAATGAGATAAGGCTACAAAATACAGTCCGTTTGTCATTTTTGTTGTTGTCATTTTGAGATTCAATAGGATATCGAATAGGCTTTTCTTTACACCACGTATTAATGTACTTATATAGTGTAATAGTTATCGTTTATTAAGTCTAAAATTATTAGAAATTCAGAGAAAATCAAGAATAATACAAGTCCATGCCGTCGTAAATATGATTTTATATGTAACAGTACATCTGTGAAACTGGAAATTACTCATGTGGTTACTAGAATACCTAGAAAACGTCTTGACATTCTTCAACTAGTTACATATAATAGCGCTGTTGAAAATTACTTGTCGACGTACAAGTCTGTACTTTTGTAGAAAAAAAGAAAAATCCATTTATCTAACTGTTTGTGTTCAGGCTTTCCGATGAAGAGGATATTTATATTTTTAAATTATCTTCTGTTTAGCGCCACCCTGTCTCTGAATCAAATTTTGACACGGTTGCGTTTTTATCTGTTGTTAATTTTTCCTTTATTTATCATTTGCCTCTCAACCAGAGTCATAATTGTTATCTGCTTCATTTGTAAATTTTATAAAATTTTCTGAACTTTGAGCTATTGAACATGAGCATGATGAAAATGTCAGAGCAAAGGGTCGGAAATGTCGGAGCATAGAAATAAAAAAGAAAATGTCACAGAGCATAGGAATAACATGAGGTTACTCATAAAAGGTCCTGCTCCTTTCCTATATCATCATCATGAATATGATGGTGTTTTCGATGATAATAACAATGATGCTTATTTGAATTTCCATTCAAGAGAAATTTGATATCTCTGGTAGCGTATCGGTTGCTTCATCATTGAGAATGTACGAATAAAAGAGACTTCTTAAAGAATAAGAATTAGACATTATAGAGATTATATACGACATATATGTGTGATATTGATAATCATGATTATTGTGATTAATGATGTCCTTTCTTTAAGCGCTTCAAATGGAAAAAGAAGTTTCAGAACACCACTTGTTAGGACACCTTCAAGATACACAGAAGAATTTGAAGAGATAGATGTGCTTGGAAAAGGTGGATTTGGATCGGTTTATGAAGCAAGGAACAAACTCGATGGGAGACATTATGCTGTTAAGAAGATAAGCTTAGCATTTGTCAAAGCTGAGGACTGTTTAAAGGTTCTTAGGGAAGTGAAAGTACTAGCTGGTTTGGATCATCCAAACATTGTTCGTTATTATTCTTCATGGCTTGAATATGGTTTTACTGACAACAATAGTAGTGAGAAGTTTGAAGGTAAATGCTTTGCTTCTTTCCAATTATCTGTATGAAGGTAAAAAGTGAAACCATGCCAATCTACTGATTGGCAATATTGAGAGAATGTTGAAGAGCACATAGTCACTTTAATCCCTTGAGAATGAAAACAATGTTTGAGTAGATTCAGGACTTTCTTTGAATAAAAAGTTATGCGAAACAATTGACCCCATTCTTGGGCGCTGTCTCTCTGAAATCCTATTCTACGAGATATTTCTGCATGTCGAAAACTTTTAAGAAATAATATGATCGGTCTGGCACAGTCTGGTTAGCAGTATATTTTTATTGCTGATATGATTAAACATATTCACAACAATTTCAGGAAAGGTATACTCCCTTCGTCTTTAGGCGACTGACTTGGTTTTTTGAATAAAATTAATTCCTTTTTATTTTATGGGGTCAATTATTTTGCGCTTTCCTAATCATTCTTGGGTTTCCCTGACGTATTACATCTCCGAATATTGCTCTATCCTGAAATGCTATCTGGATGAGAAATCGCTCGCAGCTTCAGTTTGTGACCTCAACATTTGAGGAATTGCCTTTTTGACTTGTTTACATTGAGTTGAATGACAAAAAGATACCTGCCTGCATTCGTGCTAGAAAGGCTGGACACTTTTTCCAAATATATGTACTGACGCTCAAAATGTATTTACCAAGAATACACCGTTCTTAGTGATTAAAGTGACTAATTTGTTTCTTGTGCTTTGTGTTTCATTGTAGACATGCCAAAGGAAAAGAGTCTCTCAGGACGTAAACGTCATACGTAAGGAATTTTTCATTATCAGCTTTTACAATATATTTGCTTATATAACACGTTACTTTTTTAGTATTTTAGCAGTACAAAATTTGAAAATTGCAAGAAACAGCAGAAAAATTTTCGACATACTGAAAAGCTTTTTTCTTCTGACACTACGTATAAACGTCAGAAACAGACCGAAGCACTTGAAAAGGCTGAATTTATACCCAGATGCTGATCAAATTCCACAAGTCTTCGATGTTCAAAAGATTGTGTTAGAATGCTTGAAGATAGAATTATTACTTGCGTCGTAGCTAGTTATCGCTATTGAAGTCAACTGCTGGGCGCTCAAACTACGACTCATAATCGACTAGTTTTATTTTTGTTGGACTTAACTTTTCTGCCTCTTTCCCGAATTATCATGGTTAAAGTGATGTCAACGGTAAGTGCTTGTAATGGCCTAAATCTATCGGTTCTAAAACGCGTGTGAAAACAACTTATCTTTGTTTTAAAACATAACTTACTATTTGTTATGCAGAAACCTCTTACCAACCCAGCTTGCTTTTTGATATTGTTTCAAAACGTTTTGCTAGATTTATTACTAAGACGGCTGCCGAATAGGGCTCGTATGTTTTGCTATGCACTGAACCAGACTCATTTCAATGGGCCCCAACCTTTTGTTCTGTAAATACTATGATTCCCTGTTTGAGCGATCTCGGTTTGGTGAGCGATAACTTGGACTCAGGTAATGAGTCTAACTTGAAGACATTTGTTTTCACTTTACAAAATGCTTGAACCCTGTTTGAGCTGTGTCGGTTTGGTGAGCGATAACTTGGATTCAGGTAATGAGTCTAACTTGAAGACATTTGTTTTCACTTTACAAAATGCTGGAATCGCTCCGCATTCCGTCCGTGTTTGTGGAGAAGAGCTGTTGTTCTGGGTTCTCATCCTTATTCTAGGTTTGTTCTTTTGATTTGCTTTTTTCCTGTTCTCTTTTCCTGTCTTGAGTTTCGGAACTTATACAACAACGTAAGTAGTTTAGTTCCATAGTCTTTTTTCGTTTTTTTTTTCGATGCGATGTTTGGTTTTCTTTTTTTCTTTTACTGTTTTCAACCTTGTATTTATTTATTTGATTTACTTATGTATTTATTTGTCGAATTGAGGTCCATTAGTGCCCCATAACCTGTTTTGAGCTAATTCTTCTTTTCGTTGTCCATTTGCATACAGTATTGTGTTTTTTCTCAAAGTGTACATTCAATAGACTATACGTTTGAGCTTTTATAATCCAGATATTTGTAGATGTCATAACTTTTCTTCGTTACCGTTTTCTGTAGCTAAGGTTACCTGCTATGCCAAACATGATTGAATTTTTCAAATCTGATCTGTGTTCTGCTCTTTCTGTTGACTTTTGTATTATTTGTATATGGTTTTATTTATTCGGAATCTTTTTAATTCTTATTTCATCTGCATGCGATGCTTTATTTTGTCAATGAGTATTTTACTGATTTTTTTAATAAAGCTCTCTTTAATTTCTCTTTCAACAGAGTGTCCTATGGCAGATTCCTGTGGTATGCAGTTGCAAATGTTGTTTTTCTTAAAAATCGTTGCTGCTTCTACTATCTGCTTAGTGACAAACTCATTTTTTATACCCTCTCTGGTAGAATGTTGCTGCTAGAGGCAAAATTTACCCAGGAATAGTTGCATTTCGATTCGAATTCGAATTCATTGCACAGCCTTGTATTTGTAGTAAATCTCTAAGTACTTCAGGATGGCTGCTGTTCCCCAATGCATATTTCACGGCTTCAGTTCCTTCTCTTTGTGGAATACTTGTGTATAGAATTCTGACATTCATTTACGGCACAATTGCTTCTTTACGGCACAAATGCTTAATAATTTAGTCAAAAATTATTAATTTTGCATCCATCAAATTTTGTGATCTTTAATCCTTAAGAACTTTCTTTATTTGTCGATACTGGTGTTGGTTGGATGAATTTCACGTTCTTGATAGGTTGCTTCGTCATTAAGTTAAGATTCCGCTTACCTCCTCCACCTTTGTTCGTTTTTGTATTGATGCTCTTTCTCCGATGCCTTTCAGAGCTTTTTTGTTTGTGAGGTTGTCCTTGGTATAGGTAGAGGTGATGATTTCGGAGAGAGTCCAATAGCATATTTATTCAGTCTAAACTCTCACGGCGTGCTGTGGCTTTCGGCCAAAGCAAAATATTTTCAAGGATCGGAAAAAATTCGTTACATTAGGAGCCTACTAATGACCGAAACTTTTGGCGGGAAAAATTCGTTACCGGCTTTAAATCAGATTGACGAACATTATATTTGATATTTTATATTTGATTGTTCGCAAGATATTTTTTTACTTTTCGTTGTTTAATAGTCATTGGTCCAAAGCTTTTTCAAGATATTTTAACTAGAGTAGTTTGTGAAAGTGTAAATAGAAAAGACTCCCTTGATCCTACGAAAATATTTTTCCGTGGCGAAAACGAAAACGAGTATGCAGCTACAAAAGCAGCAGCCTAAAATCTCCCTGATGTGAAATCGCCTTTGACATCGAAACCTTCAAACTGGACACCGAGTCCCTGTTTAATAAAAGTTTGTTTATTAAATAAAGGTCACAGTCTCCTTTATAGGATATGAGCAAAAATTAGAATTTTCTGCAAGATAACCCGTCTTTTTATCGTTAGATTCTAAGGCACTGCTTCACCTCTTAAATGAATGTCTCTGTCGAAGCGCTTATAGATATTTCGATAATTTCATTCCTTTTTGAAAGCCGTTAAATGAGGAAAATTTTCCCTATTTTCCCGCCAAAAGTTTCTGTGAACGGGCGCAGGCTAACCGCCATGTTGAACAATGTGGTGCAATATTTGTCAAGCTTGAGTGTACGTTATTTTTAGTAATTAATGTTTTTATGTCCGAAGGACATATTGAAAGGGTGTTTGCGGAACGCATGTATGTATCTATATACACACAGACGCTTTTCGCTTAACAATAGATAAGCCACAAATATGAGGAAGTAAACTTTGAAGTCGCCGTGATTGGTCATCATGAAAAGCAATTATTTGACAATTACAGAATTTGAAAACAAGTAGATGATTCATTGTGGTCGAGTATTTGGCAGGAGTTATCGAAGCTCTTATTTAGATAATTAGATTTTTCGTCCCATTAGGAAATTTCTCGAAGTCATTTGCATAATATTTACTGAGATGCATTGAACGCTGAGATGTGAGTCATTGGTTGTCGAGAAGAACTCCCTTTTGCATAATTAGATATGTTCGTGAAATTCCGAGGGAATATCGGAGTAACTTATCGATGAAATTGTGGCTCGGTTGCCCTCCAAATATTTACTAATAATTTTTTCGATTGGTTGTCTATCCAAATATTATTCGCATTAGAAAAGTGAGAGTAACACATGGGCTTATCTAAAATTTGGTTAGGGCGGCTGGCTACATGGGCAAAACAAGTTTGAGTCGCTATTATCATAATGGTTATGAATGATGATGATGATGATGATGATGATGATGATGATGATGATGATGATGATGATGATGATGATGATGATGATGATGATGATGATGATGATGATGATGATGATGATGATGATGATGATGATGATGATGATGATGATGATGATGATGATGATGATGATGATGATGATGATGATGATGATGATATTGATGATAAATATTGAAAATAATATAATGATGATTGTTGTGTTGGTCATGATGATGATGATTAAAATGATTTTGATTATTATGTTGATGTTGATGACGACGATGATGATGATGACAATAATGATGATCATTATGATGATATCGATGAGAATGATGAGAATGACAATGATGATTGTTGCGTTGATGATGATTATGATGGTGATGACGATCATGTTGATGATGATGATGACGATGATGATGATGATGATGATGATGATAACGATTTCGATGATGATGATGACGATTATTATGGTGATTATTGTCCTTCGGACATTGCGATAGCGTGGGTATGTTTATCATTTCTTTTGGAGGTGGGCAAGAGCTCTTTCAGAGTTTCCTTGAGGACACTTCTTCTGATCAGGATAAACTGAATTCGAAATAAGAAAATGTTTGAATAGCTTTTAATTCATGTTGCTGTCAAATCACCCAACCTGAATGATTATATAAAGACGAATGATTTGACCGTAGTTAGACAAATAAAGAATTTTTGAACCGGCTTAAAATGGACGGTATGAGTGTCAGTTTAGGTGTCACGTGAAATCCGTCTTCGAGGGCGATTAAATCCACAGAATTCTGTAAGAATTTTATCCCACATTAATGATACGCGCGAGGCGGCCATCGCTAGCTCCTGCGGAGGGCTTCTCGCCGCTTCGCGGCTCGCGGGCGACGCTTCGCGTCGCTCCGCTCGGCTGCCGCTCGCTGCGCTCGCGGCAACCTCTCGGTGGCACGTGCTCCGCACGTGCTCTCGGTACTTCCAAACTCGTTGGGAGGCTCATCTGTGCACAAAGCAGTCGGCTATATAAGAAATAAGGTGACTGACGTCATGCACACGCGGGATTTTAGTGGCGATCATCCTTGGTAAGAGTAAAAAGGATCACGTAAACATGCGACTTGAACGGGAAAGTCGAATCGAGAGAATAGAAATCTAGACTGACCTCTTGCACCAGGGGGGTTTCCCTTGCAAACATTATTGTAGAGGGTAAGTAGGATCACGTTAACATCGGAGTTGAATAGGAATCTCATAAGGAGGAAATAAGAATCAAGACTGGCGTGATGCAAGAGGGGGATTATACTTGGTAACCTTTTTGTGAGGGAAAAAAACCTCTTATAATCAGACTTGAATAGGAATCTGTTATGGAGGGAATGGAAATCCGGATGGAAAGCGCACCAAAGGGATTTTAGTTCCAAACATCGTTGCAAGGGGTGAAAAGGACCACGTGACCGTCCGACTGGAATTGGAAGCTCATAAGGAGGAAATAAGAATCAAGACTGGCGTGATGCAAGAGGGGGATTATACTTGGTAACCTTTTTCTGAGGGAAAAAAACCTCTTACAATCAGACTTGAATAGGAATCTGTTATGGAGGGAATGGAAATCCAGATGGAAAGCGCACCAAAGGGATTTTAGTTCCAAACATCGTTGCAAGGGGTGAAAAGGACCACGTGACCGTCCGACTGGAATTGGAAGCTCATAAGGAGGAAATAAGAATCAAGACTGGCGTGATGCAAGAGGGGGATTATACTTGGTAACCTTTTTCTGAGGGAAAAAAACCTCTTACAATCAGACTTGAATAGGAATCTGTTATGGAGGGAATGGAAATCCAGATGGAAAGCGCACCAAAGGGATTTGAGTTCCAAGCATCGTTGCAAGGGGTCAAAAGGACCACGTGACCATCCAAGTGGAAAGGGATTCTCATATGAACAGAATGAAAAACCACATGAACCTCATGCAGCAAAGAGATTCTACTTGTGAATATCGTTGCAAAGGGTCAAAAGGACCACGTGACCATCCAAGTGGAAAGGGATTCTCATATGAACAGAATGAAAAACCACATGAACCTCATGCAGCAAAGAGATTCTACTTGTGAATATCGTTGCAAAGGGTCAAAAGGACCACGTGACCATCCAAGTGGAAAGGGATTCTCATATGAACAGAATGAAAACCACATGAACCTCATGCAGCAAAGAGATTCTACTTGTGAATATCGTTGCAAAGGGTCAAAAGGACCACGTGACCATCCAAGTGGAAAGGGATTCTCATATGAACAGAATGAAAAACCACATGAACCTCATGCAGCAAAGAGATTCTACTTGTGAATATCGTTGCAAAGGGTCAAAAGGACCACGTGACCATCCAAGTGGAAAGGGATTCTCATATGAACAGAATGAAAAACCACATGAACCTCATGCAGCAAAGAGATTCTACTTGTGAATATCGTTGCAAAGGGTCAAAAGGACCACGTGACCATCCAAGTGGAAAGGGATTCTCATATGAACAGAATGAAAAACCACATGAACCTCATGCAGCAAAGAGATTCTACTTGTGAATATCGTTGCAAAGGGTCAAAAGGACCACGTGACCATTCGACTGGAATTGGAATTTCATATGAACAGAATGAAATCCAAACTGACGTCATGGACGAAAGGGATTTTAGTTGCGAGTATCGTTGCAAAGGGTAAAAATGACTACGTGATCATCCGACTGGAATTGGAATCTCATATGAAGAGAATGAAATCTAGACTGACATAGTGCGGCAAATGGATTTTAGTTGCGAATAATGGACAGAATGAAATCCAGGCTGACGCGATGAACCGAAGGGATTGTAGCTAGTTGCGAATATCGTTGCAAAGGGTAAAGAAGACCATGTGACTATCTCACTGGAACGGGATTTTCATATGAAAAGAATGAAATCTACATGGACGTCATACATCAAAGGGTTTTAGTTGCAATCATCATAGGAAGGGCAGAAAGGATCACGTGACAATCCGAATTGAATTGGAACCTCATGAAGACAATAGAAATCCAGATTGACGTCATGTGCCGAAGGGATTTAAGTTGTGAGCAACTTTTGGAAGGGGAAAAAAAATCACGTGACCATCTACCTGGAATGGAAATCGCACATGCAAGGTTGCCTTAAAATGACGTCATATGCCCGATCTTATGACTCCCCGATTTCCAGCTGCCACCTTTTAGGTGTAGGAGTTTTTCCAAGAAATCCAACAGTTTAAAACTTAGTGAATATTTCTAACAAGAATCGACAATAAGAAATTCATCCAAGAAATATTAATTAATTTTTGGGACAATAATAGCATGAGCCATTAACGTGAAATTGCCTCAAAGACATGGTTGAGTAAATTAGAATGACGCAATAGGTCAAAGTAAACAAAAATCACTGATTTTTTTACCGAAGCACCTTAGTAAATAGTAAATACAAAACAAAGTATTGACATGAGCAGTATTTCCGGTGAGATAACTGATGAAAACTTGGTTCACATTTTCAACAGGAATTGAAAATAAGAAATTCATCCAGGAAATGTCAATTAATGTTTAGGACAATAACGACATGAGCCATTAACGTGAAATTGCCACAAAGACATGGTTGAGTAAATTACATCGACGCAATAAATGGACGTAAACAGAAATCAGAGATTTGTTACAAAAAACCTTAGTAAATCGGAAATACAAAACAAAATATTTTCCTGAGTAGTTTTTTCCGAGTGACCTAGTTGATTAAAACTTGGTTTACAATTTAAACAGGAATTGAAAATAAGAAATTCATCCAAGAAATGTTAATTAATTTGTAGAACAATAACGGCATGAGCAATTAACGTGAAATTGCCTCAAAGACATGGTTGAGTAAATTGCATCCACGCAATAGATTGAAGTAAAAAGAAATCAGAGATTTGTTACGAAAAAAACCTTAGTAAATAGGAAGTACAAAACAAACTATTTTCCTGAAACACCTAAAAAGGGAAAACGTATCGGGGCATTGAATCCTGGCCGGGCAACGTTTCGAACCCTTTCATGTGTGCCACGTAACATGCCGACACTTCTGTGACGCAGCAGCCAAACTGAAATTATCCCGTAATGGCAGAAGACATGCCGTGACTGGCTGAAACGAGGAAGCCCTTTGTTTCCCAACACAATCAACCTGGGGCCACCTGCCAAGGGGGAGTTACGAAAGGAAGTCGTCAACCTTTAACGACCGTGTGTTGGGTGCATTCCTGCGGCTGCGGGGGATGCCTGAAATACTGTACAACCTTTGTTCGCCTTTGTTCCCGGTCCGATATCACCACAAAAGAGCTGGTATTTGCAACCCCTATTCGGAGGTGGTAGCAGCCGGCCCCCAAAGCTGTCGTGATGACAGATCCACAACTGGGGCTCTCGAGAAGGCGGCGGACTTCGAAAAGAGGGAAGCGGCCCAACCGCGCATCGAATTGCAACCGAATTGAGTCCGGGTAGGAGGAAGAAGTCCGGGTAGAAATAGGAGGAAATCTTAAAATTCCTATGAATAATTGAATCAGGATAAGAAATCGAAAATAACAAATTTTCCCCATCCCCCGCTTTTCATAGCAAGGTGAATAAACATAAAGCAAGGGAATTAAGCTGAAATTGTTGTCAAAGACAGGGTCAAAATCTTTCCTGCAGGAGACCTAGCTTTTTCAAAGGCGTTTTTTCTTGGGTGCAAGCCATAAAGGGGAAAAGGATATGAAAATAAATGTAAAAAATAGATTGACAGGAATGATGCAATGATGCAATGAATTAAAAATGCCATGAATATTAATGTAGGTTAGGGAGAAATTCATTATGTTTTTAAAGAAAATAAAGCCATTACGAAAATCACACAAATGCTTAGAGAATCACTAACTCTGTTCATGTTTACTCGCGCAAAATCACGAGGAATATTTTGTTGGTTGCAAGCCAAAAAGGGCAAAACGATATGAAAATAAATTGAAAAAATACATTCACAGGAATGACGCAATGATGCAATTAATTAAAACAAAAACATGACGAGTATCTAAAAAAAAATCAAGAGGAATATTTTCTTGGTTGCAAGTCAAAAAGGGGAAAACGATATGAAAATAAATGTAGAAAATAGATTGACAGGAACGATGCAATGATGCAATTAATTAAAAATGCCATGAATATGAATATTAATGTAGGTGAGGGAAAAATTCATTATGTTTTCAAAGAAAATAAAGCCATTACGAAAATCACACAAATGCTTAGAGAATCACTAACTCTGTTCATGTTTACTCGCGCAAAATCACGAGGAATATTTTGTTGGTTGCAAGCCAAAATGGGCAAAACGATATGAAAATAAATTGAAGAAATACATTCACAGGAATGACGCAATGATGCAATTAATTAAAACAAAAACATGACGAGTATCCCCGTGACTTGAGGTAGCCAACGATTGGTTGCGTGAACGAGGTCGATTGTTCCCAGAGCGTGGCGCTTTGCCAACGGGGAGCTCGCAGGGTTCGTGCCCGAAATGTTTTCGAAGGGCGGGGGAATGCTGCCTAAGTGTACACAAGGTACGATTTTTGTTTTCCTTTGTTTTTACGCGCGACATTAGACCAATATCGAGAACAATAGTCGGTATTTGCCAGGCCCTAGCGCAGCTGGCAGCAGCCTGCCCCGAAAGAGACGACGATAACAAGGCATCACGTCGGTGGCTCGACTCCGCACGGCAGCTGGCAAACCGAGGAGCGGCCGAACTTCGGATCGAACTGTCACAAGGAAACGGGCCTGCCAAGACCACCGCCCTCTTAGCGTATTATATATACCGATCCGTCTTCGAGGGCGATTAAATCCACAGAATTCTGTAAGAATTTTATCCCACATTAATGATACATGTTTATTCAGTTAAACACTCAATTCTTTCCTTTGTTTACCAGGCAGTTCAAATTTGGTACAAGCAAAAGCAATAACAGTTCTTACTTATTGTCTGAAGAACTTTCATCGGCTTCAAGTAATCTGATAATTTTTAGAAGTGATTCAGAAACTCATGCGTCTGTTAAAGATATTGATCTTTTTGATGCATCTTCCAAAAATTGGCTAAATAAAAATGTAAATTCGTCTATAGAACGTTTGGATCTTTGTCAGCAGAATCTTGCTAGTCGGGGTATGTCTTTGCATTTTTTCAGCACTAATAAATAACAAGCTGCACGTTCTGAAGACTCTTAAACGGATGATTTGTTTGCAACAGCTTTGTGCTTTCCCCTTTCTTAAATTTTAGCCAAAATATATGCTCGTATATTCTTGAAATGTGTAGCCCTGGCATCCAAGAAACTGTTACCTTCTGATTTTTTTATTCAAAATTCTCCTCTGGTGATATTAGCCTAACTGGAATTGGCTTGGGAACATGGGTACTGACCTTGTATCATTATTTTGTTTTGAACAAATGTTAATGTATTACTGGTTACACAAAGAATTGCTAACAAAGTTATTATAGCGATGTTTATAAAAAGAATGAAACTTCGTTGATTTAACGTATCAATTATTTTTTTTCGAAATTTTGCCTGTTCACAAATGACTGTAAAAGCTGTTTACCGCAAACATTTGATTTTGCAAATACTGCCACTTCTCTATTTTAACTTTTCTAAAGTTTTTCCTTCAATAAAACCAATAAAACTTTCTGCATTGCCTACGAGTTGTACAAAACGTCAAAGCTGCAATGCAGAGACTTTTCTGTACGAACTATTATTACCAGCTGAGTTGGCTGTTGACATGTAGTTCAAAGGAATACGTTACCAAATACATAGAGTTTTTCATTCTAAATACTTTATTTTCTGTTTACAGGAAACAATGAGTTGCAATTGAAAGGTCGTTTTTGTAACTGGCCGATCCCTTCGATAGCTAGTAATTTTTTAAAGAATCCAAAGCAAGGCCACAAATTCAACTTTAGAAGGTCAATATCAAGCGACAGCCTGAGAGAATGTGGCCATATTCTACAACATCGCCAAAGAAATTCCAGGGAGATAAGTGACCAGTTTGATTTCAAGGTAAGTGAGAGTAACCTTTCTTGCTCAAAAATTTCTACATATATTTTCTCAAGAATTCGTTTGCAAACAGTAGATCTTGATCAATAGCAATTCTAATACACATGCAATAGTATTATTAGGAAGGTCTTCAGCTCATGAATTTCCATTCTTTGATCTGACCCTCAAATTTCGAATTCGAATTTTTTTATCTTACACCGTTTTGCCATTTCCAGCTTTTGTGTTCGAAGAATTTCGAACACATTGGTGTGGGGTGGCGTGTCACTAACTAACTAACTAACTAACTAACTAACTAACCAACGCTTGAACAATGGAAAACGTGTAACAATAGGGCCATTGTCAAGAATGCCATTAGGGCCATTGTCTCGGCCATTGATGCGCAATTTGCAGTTGGTTTTTCACAATGCACTTTTGTCAATCTGGGGTCATGTGACAATTGTTCTTCCATGACTCATATTTGTTTTCGCAAAATTCGATGGCAAATTGCCACATTGGTTCAATTAATGACATTTCAAACATTCTCATCGTCGATAATTGAGTCTGGGCAAGAGCGGCAATTTCAAAACAGTTTTCAAAGCAAATCGTCATCATTATCATTATCGTCATCATCATAATCTTCATGATCACTATCACCACCGCTACAATCAGAATCATGATGATGATGATCGGTCATCTTCATAGCCATCATCACCATCATAATTATCATCATTGTCATCATTGTCATCGTCATCATCATCACCATCACCACTATCACCAGCTCTACCACCAGTGTCATGATGATGATGATCAATCATCTTTTAAGGCCATCATCATCATCATCATCGTGATCATCATCATCTACATTACCATCACTATCATCATCATCATCATCATCAGCATCATCACCAGCGTCATTATGGTTATGATCAAGCCGCCTGCATGCATTTTTGTCAATCTGGGGTCATGTGACAATTGTTCTTCTGATACTGGCTTGCTTCCATGACTCATATTTGTTTACGCAAAATTCGATGGCAAATTGCCACATTGGTTCAGTTAATGATATTTCAAACATTCTCATCGTCGATAATAGAGTCTGGGCAAGAGCGGCAATTTCAAAACTGTTTTCAAAGCAAATCTTCGTCATTATCTTCATCATCATCATCATCATCATCATCATCATCATCATTATGATTACCATCGCCATCATTGACGGTGTGGCTGCGGCAAAATCTAAAGGATCGACACCAGCACCACAATCGCCCCTACAACCATCACCATGACCACCCCTATCACCACCACCACAACCACTCCTACAACCATCACCACGACCACCCCCATGACCACCACCACAACCACCCCTACAACCATCACCACGATCAGGCCTATCACAACCACCACATAATCATGACCATCTCTATCACTACCAAGACTAGCACCACCAATAGGGCCAGGACTAACATCACCAACATTATCCACATAATCATTATCGTCCTTGTGCACAGCGACAAACCTCGTTCATCATTTCATCGAAATAGCCACCATTAACCAGAGTCGTTCTTCGAACATGCCCATAGGGCCCCTATGTTTTCGGAATTTACAGTAGTTAGATCGGCTCAAGAAAGATTTTTGGAAGCAATTTTGTGAGGAAGTAATTTCATGATCATTAGTTTTCTAATCATAAAAATTGTTGATCATGCGACCATCAAAATGACATTCCAATAAGCATGAAAGAAGCGAACGAAAGCAAGCAGACAAAACAATTATCGGAAGATGTGTAATTCCATTAGTTAGATATTTCCAAGACTCCTCGACGAATCATCATCAACAGAAAGGTCGATCTCGACCAGCCGTGACCCTCTGGACCATTTTTCTCCAACAATCCCGGTCTTGAGCCAGTCTTGTTGCTTCCACCATTTTCATTCCAGTCGTTTCTCTGACTTCATCCCAGTACCGAGTTTTTGGGCGACCTCTACCTCTGGGGCCAAATACCATCCCAGTCAGTAATACTTTCTCGAGTGAGTCACTACGAAGGATGTGTCCAATGAATGTCAATTTTCTGGCCTTGATGATATTGATAAATCTGTGCTCGCAGTTCATTTTCTGAAGGACTTCTTCATTTGTCTTTTTTCGGTCCAACTGATGCGAAGGAGTCGTCTGTAGCACCAAAGCTCGAAGCTATTGATTCGCATTTCGTCGGACTTTTTAAGAGTCCAACATTCGGATCCGTAGCTGGCAATTGAAAAATTAAGAGAGGTAAGTAGTCTCTTTTTTGTGTGAAGTGAGATGTTCTTATCCTTCCAAATTTTCGTTAGTGCCACTGTGGCGTTTTTTGCAATTGCAAGTCTTTTTCTTATTTCAACACTGTCGTCATAGTTGTCTGTGATAGCCACTCCCAAGTAAGTAAATTGGTTGACATTCTCAATAGGCTCGTTGTTGATTTTTATAACTGATTTGTCATTATCATCGTTCTTTCTTTTGATCTTCATGACTTTCGTTTTCTTTGCATTGAGAGAAAGTCCTGCTGTTTCACTTTCCAGATTGACTTTGTCTACTAGTTCCTGAAGTTCTTCCATACTTCCTGCAATAAGGACTACATCATCCGCGTATCTTAAGTTGGTAATTTGACGTCCATTGACTTTGATTGAGCCTTCATATCCGTGTAGAGCATTTCGCATGATTGTTTCGGAGTATATGTTAAACAGGTGTGGGGATATTATACAGCCTTGTCTTACTCCTTGCCCAACATTAAACCAGTCCGTCAAGCCGTAAGTGGTTCTCACTGCCGCCTTCTGATCATCGTACATTGTTTTCAGCAGTATGATAATGTGATCAGGAAAGCCCATGTCATGCATGTTTTTCCAAAGTATGTCATGTGCTACAGTGTCAAATGCTTTGGTATAATCGATAAAGCATAAGTATAGATCTTTATTGTGTTCACGGTTCTTTTCTATGACCATTTTTAGGTTGAGTATTTGATTTCTTGTACCTCTTCCAGGTCTGAAACCTGCTTGCTCTTCGGAAATCTCGTCTTTCATTTTGGATTGCATTCTTTTAGCGATTACTTTTAAGAGGATTTTGCTACTATGACTTATGAGTGCGATGGTTCTGTTGTTTGTACATTGCAAGGTGTCTCCTTTTTTTGGGATTGGGACAAAGACAGATTTCACCCAATCCAATGGCCATTTCTTGTCTGTCCAAATTTTGCAGCAGAGTTTGTGGTAGAAGTCATAAATGTTAGGGCCTCCATTTTGATTAACTCAGCGGTGATATCGTCTGCTCCAGGACTTTTGCCATTCTTCAGATCTTTTATCGCTTTTATTATTTCATCTAGCAGAGGTGGTGGTTCTGGTTCAGGGGTTATAAGATCATTTTGGATTGGTTCTAGGTTGCCATTCTTCTCATAAAGATTGGAGCAGTATTCTTTCCATCGTTCTTTGATGTTGTCTCCGTCACAGAGAACTGTACCATCTTTTGCCTTGATAGTATCTGTGGATGGTTTGAAGGATTTCGTGATGTTTCTGACTCCTTGGTAAAGATCTTTGGTAGCGTTGGTGATAGCCTTATTTTCTATTATTTGACATTGGTGTTCCACAAATTTCTCCTTGTCCCTTCTCATCATTCTTTGGATTTTTGCACTTTGTTGTCTGTAGAGTGCTTCATTTACTGGGTTATCAAGTCCTCTGTTTTTGATTTCTCTTCTGATTTTCACTTCTTTTAATGTATCATCTGATATCCAGTTGGTGGTTTTCTTCTTTTTCTTGTCAATCGTTTCTTTAGCCGTATCGATGATAATTTCTTTGCCAGAATTCCACAGGTCGTCAACAGATTTTTCTTCTTCGCAAAGTACAAGAGCTTCAAATCTGTTTGTTACTCTAACTCTATATTCGTCATTTAGAGTTTTATAGTCTAGTCTGATCGGGTGAGGAGGTTGTTTCATTTTTTTAAGTTTGAATTTGACATCTGCTGTTAAAAGTTGGTGATCACTGTTGCAGTCTGCACCTGGTCTTGTTCTGACATTTTTCACATTGCTTTTCCATTGCTGGCTGAATAAAATATAATCAATCTGGTTACGAGTTTTCATGTCGGGTGATGTCCATGTGTATAGATGTCTAGGATGGTGTTTAAACATTGTGTTGGTGATTGTCAGATTGTTTGAGCCACAGAATTCAATTAAGTCTTCTCCGCTTTCATTTTGCTGTCCAAGTTCGTATCTTCCACATATTGGATTAGTATTGTTTTGTAACCCAACTTTGGCGTTGAAATCTCCCATTACAATTTTCACATCTCTATGGGGAATGGTATCCATGGTTTCCTGTAGTGTGTTGTAGAAGTCTTTCATTTCTTCATCGCTAGCTGCTGTCGTTGGTGCGTAGCATTGGATAATTGAGACATTATATGGTTTCGCTTGTAGTCTTACCTTCAATATTCTGTCATTAATTGGACTATAACCAATAAGAGTCTTCTTTGTTTCTTTGGATAGAATGACTGCTATTCCGTGGCTATATCCGTCTTCCTTTCCAGAGAAAAGGACTGAATGCTGTGATACAGTAGTGAAACTGCCTTTTCCATTCCAATTTGTCTCACAGATCCCAAGGATTTGAAGATTGTATCTATCCATTTCCTTGCAAATGGCATGAAGTTTTCCTATTTCTTTTAATTTTCTCACGTTCCATGTACCCAACTTAAGAAGGTTTCTTAGTTGAATGTGGTTCTTTCCAGTCGCATAGTTTCCATGCCCAGCCTGGTCACTCACTGGACAAGGCGCTCCTTGGTCACCCACGCGACGAGCGATGTGGTATGGGATCTTTGTGATTTTGTTCATGATCATTCTAACAGAGGGTGGACGGGAAGGCGTCATACTGAGGTAACAGTACACGCTTAAGCTGGATGGGATTCCCCAGGCCCCTTTCCAGCTCGCAGTCTCCAACTAACGAGGAGAGGTAATCCTTGCCAGACTTATCAGTAGTACTGTAAAACTGCCAAGCATAAGCTCGATTGAAACCAAGATTTGCAGTTGAACTGCACAAGTTCTCAAAGGAGATCCATTGCCCTGCTCCCAGCAACTTCACCGTAACCCTGGCTCGGGGAGCGACTGGGGTGCTACACCTTGCTCAAGGGTGCCCCAGGGATGCAGTTTACCGTCTTACCCAGGACAACCTCGACGAATGCAAAACAATAATTATAACTTCGACAAGTCCACAAGGCAACAGTTTCACTTGCATTTCTCAAACTATTCCTTAGCTATTCTGGGAATATCACTTTCCTATTAAAGCTAGTTTTAGTAATCTTGAGTGCTGATTTATGAGTATGTTGCAAATTAGTCATTTTCTTTGCTATATCTTGATCGATAGAATGCACAAAGCTTTTGTTACATGAGCATTATCCACCAAAACTTGAGAAGACTTTAAACTGGAAACCTCCCAGTATTTAACTGAAATGTCCATCAAACTACTTTTTTGTAGTTCCTGCGACTTGTATTCTTGCATCAATTGTTGCCTCAATTCATGCTTTACTTTTGGCCTAACATATAATTTCCGCAAGCAAGGAGAACTCTTGATTTCTATGGTCGGATCTACTCTACATCAAATATATTTTTCTTTTTATTATTATCAGGTTAGTGTTGGATTAAAGCCAGAGCATTTTCATTTCTACAAACCCACTGTAAACTCCCTCAAAGTTAATTTCTCTTGACCGCGAAAGCACAACTTAACTTCAGCTCAACAGCTCTAAAAACATTTGTTCCGGCATGTCCGACTATTTTCCGTCTCATGCTAATAACGAACTTTGCTCACAGCATAGTGATATCTGACGGGGTAGAGAAAAAAAGAAATTAACGACAGGTACTAACGGTTAGGTTGCTTGTTAAGTCCCCAGTACAGAAGTTTAAAAATACAATCATTTCAAGTGATTGTGACGAATATTTGCTGTTTTTGTTTATTTCTTCATTTTTCTCTGGTTTTGTCTCTTAACAGGCTCTTCAAATTTCTATGCATATACAAATGGAACTTTGTAATACTACTCTAAAGCACTGGCTAGTAGAAAGGAATGAGAACATTTCTAATCCCGGTAGGCATTTCACGAGTATTTTTATGCAATTAAGTCCAGGATAATACAGAAATTGGATGGGTAAAAATTAGCTTCAATTTAAAATATTTCATTTCACCATTTAAAAAATGTTTTATTACTATCCACAAGTCGTCCCTAAAAAAACTTGCAGGTGAGTCTAATAGCAGCTGCTGGCCTAAAATATGATGGCAGAGCCCAAAGCCTTCTCTACTGTCGACAGGTACGAAAAGTGAATGTTCTTGTTGGAATTTCAGGATTCTCGAAGGTATGTCCTATCTGGATCTTGATTTGCAAGATTTTTATTCTGGAAATAAGCAGAAAACAAATGCGTTCTTGTTTGCTCCTATTTTCTGGTCCGAGTCTTTTTCTTTGTTCCTAGACCAGTGTCCTGTTTCTGGTGCCACTAAGGATCCTGTTCCTCTGTTTTAGTCCAAGGTCCTTAGTCCACGATGATGTTCGTAAGTTTTAAATTAGCAAGTGTACTGTAGTCCTCTTTCTTCGTGGCCTGTTCCTTAGTTCTAACATATTCGTTGTTCTCTGTCCGGTTACTTAGTCTTGTTACTGTTAATATTACTTCGTGCTAAAATGTTTATAGTCTTCAGTCCCGTTCCTTGGTCCTGTTCTTCGGTCTTGTTAATGTTTCAGATCTTCAGTCCGGTTCCTTGTTCTTGTACTGCTCCTCAGCCTTGTTTTGTTCTTGTTCCTTAGTCTTCCTTAATCCTGTTCCTCAGCCTTTGTTATCGTTGATATTCGTTAGTCCTGAAATAATTCACGATATTACATCCCGTACCTTGGACCCGTTCTTCATTGATGTTACTGTTGATCTTCCTTTGTGTAATGTCCGTTATGTGTCCATTAGCGCGAACTAATTACGCAGTTGCTCGTGTTCTTTCATAAAAAGAATATAAATAAACTTGAATGGCACTTAACTTCGTAAAACTTCTTGCTGCGACAAATTTTGCTTTGGATCCATGAAAATGTAGATGTATTAAAACTAATGAAGAATAAATGAGGAAATCGACAAAGAATGCCAGGGGTCTACCACAAGTCCGTTTTTTAATGATGGAAAACAGTGATAGAAATCGAAAATTGGAAAATTTAAATTATTATTCCATTTTCACATGTATTGCTAACTGAAAAAAATGAATGGATAAAGTTGTTATATATAATTATATTGTTATATTGCTATGCTAGGTGTTAGGGTACTATTACAATTACTTTTGGGATTTGAGCCATAGCAGCTTCTATATGACTTTTATGCTTCTGGAAATGCTTTTAGCAGAGGGGTATTGCATAAAAGTATCCAAACATCATATTTCTAAGAGATTCTTAAGGGCATGGTTGAAGTTGTGGCCGTTTGCGGAAAACGAGGTTTCAGGCTAAAAACATCTGTTTGGAATAAGCTAGGGATCTGGAGTTTTCAGAATAATATTTTGCAATTAAGATGCAGGAACAAAACTATTAAGAAGCCATTTGACAGAGAGCTTGCAAAGTTGATGCCTGGTAATGTTTTTCGAACCACGTTCATCAGGAAGATATCACACTTACAATTTCTTAAATTGTCCGAAAATTGAAAATGGAGAAAATTGACTTTAAAGTTTGACTATGTGATATTTCTTCATTCATGCTTCAAAAACATTGAGGCATTATTGTTTTTTATCCTGGTCATGTCCAGAAGCCATGCAAAGTACTTTAAGCCTTTTTCTATCTTTCTCATGACCTTTTTCACTAATTTTTTTAGCTGATACCTTGGTTGTGTCATAAGTGCCATCATGAGATCAGTATTAAATTACCCTCTTAATGATAAGTGGGTAAAGGCTTCCAATCATTCTTATCAAGTACTAAAGTGACTTACAACAATTCAAAAGCCATTTATGCTGTCCAAAAGTTGCTGTCAGGCAGTTCTGTCATACCTCAAAATGAGGTTTTTTCAGTGAGTCGCATTCCTGTACTAAGTGCACTTTTGAACTGCAAAATGGCCCCCTACCAATTCCATTCAATGATAATCAAGCCAGGGAATGGATATTCTGTATACTTTCAGGTTATTTCATGGTTTTTATTTGGTTTACACTCTTTAAACCATCTCATTTGTTTGAATATTTGCTGACTGGCTGACAAGACCCAGTGATTGTCCTTAGGCCCTCATGACATAATGTTCCTCAGTTGCACTCCCAGGAAAGAATCTCTCGCCACAATCATTAATTTTTATTTCTTTCAGATCTAATTCCATTTTTCAGTAAATAAGAAAATAATATTCCACTTGAGAATGCTTAATAAAAAAATGTAACTTAACATGGTCGCAGCTGGAAAAGGCCTACTTTTCAGAGCAGAAAAAAGCTTAAGATGTGGTATGATGCAACTCTATGGGTATGATGTCTCTAGCTGCGTTAATAATAGCCTCGTTATGGGAAATCACCTTTTAGAGCTTTCTTTGGTTTCCAGGGGGGTTTCTGAAGCTACAACTTCTGATAACATGTATAGTTGCTAAGGCGTTCCTATGGAAAAAACTACCACGTTGATCCACTAAATTGAATTTTTGTGCAAAATGCGCACAAGTAGTGGAAATTTAGACAGCGGATTCTAATTTTTAAAACTTTTTTGCATTTGAATCAAGAGAAAACAATTTTTCGTCAATCCCTTTTTTAAGAATCAATGTTAAAAACAAATTCCCAAGAAAAAAATATTCAGTGTCACATCAAACTGGATATCGAACTCAGGATCTCCAGTTCAAGAAACCAGCTCCTCTGACCAGTAAGCCAGAGCAACATTGATTGGTGTTTAAGCTTTGGTTTGGTTTCATATGGCCGTAAACTTCATGCCGCCGGCAGCTTTCTTTAATGGAGAACTCGGCTTCTGTGTCATTTGCGACCAAAATTTCTGAAATTTTAAATGTGAAATGACGGAAAGAGCGATATGGAAACACTTTGCCTGCGACAGCCTACAGGCAGATATACCGGCGCCCGCCGTCGGCAGAAACGGGTATATGGAAACCAGGCTTTGTGCAAAGTAGTTGCTTTTTGTTAATGATGGCTATTATCCGCATGTTTGTGCTTAATCTTCCGTTAAATTGTGAAAAGAAAAGAGCGCCTTAGGTCTATAGGTCTATAAGTCTATAGATATATGATATCCGTGTTATGTCATCCCAAAATAATGTGATCATTCTTCCCACACAAATAGGACATGAAAGCAATGTGTTTTTTGTAAGATTTACCTTGCAGCTGCTACGCAGTATCTTTTCGCTAGAGTCCGGGGACGTTTTCCAGAAACAGCGGAATGCTGACCTCCCCGGACTCTAGCGAATGATAAAGTAACGTGCATTCTTTCACCCGCTTCTCCAAGATAATACATTATTGCTTGTATACATTTTCGCAATTTTTCATCCATTATTGTAAACTGACGATGATTACTTGTAGATACTTTACAAGACGTGTTTGATCATTTAAAGAATAAAGCTTATTGGTGGTCTAATTTCTTTATTGTCTTTGTGGTCTAAGAAATATCAAATCTTTTCATTGTATCTTTATTTTATTTTTTGCTTATTTGCTGTGAATAGGTTTGAAAATCTGAAATTTGGTAACTGTTTCTTATTTGAAGCGAATGCTTATACGTTAAAAGTGTTTCCATGTGTCTTACTATAGGTGATGTAATCGACTGGAATACGAATATGAAGATTTTCAAACAGCTACTTAATGGAGTTCTTTACATTCACAATTTTGGACTAATGCATAGGGATCTAAAGGTATGCAAATTTATGACAGCATTTCTTCACTCTTCTGTTTGTCTAAGTGCTTTTATTAAGTCGTCGATATTATGCTCTGTTCTGTGTCAAGAAGATTTTCAGTCAAAGTGTACATGGGCTTTTAGAGTTATAAGCAAGCGAACCCTGGTGCAATAATTCTCTTAATCCGGTAAAATATACAGCTTTTTCTGACTTGAGCATGACTGTACATGGTACATTAGTCTACATGGCCGAGCAAGGTGACCAGGATTACCATTCCAACTGTGCATTTTCGAGAAGAGAGGATAGAAAGGGGCAGGAAGGATGATTTAGAATTGTCCTCCTCATCACTAGCTCGTTTTTATTGTTCACAAAGGAGGGCTTCTGTCATGGCTAGACGGCATATTTGTCACAAGCGAGATCTTCCTTTGACCAAACGAAATCTCCGTTAACTGAGACATGATCGAGTTATCCTACCCAGACGGAATGAATAATGTGATGCTCATGGGCCTCCAGAGGAAATGGTAAAAATTCATCGATTCATCTCGTTTGATTAATGCATTAAGTGCATGTATACAAATTCCTTATTCCTCATTCCTTTGTAACACAAAAAGAATAAAACCTTTGGGACAAGGGTAATTGGCTTTTTCTTTTAAAATCAATTTGTATTTTCCTGCAACATGGATGTTTAGGAAATATTGATATGTTGCTGATTCCTAAAATTTGCTGCGTGTGTTTGTCCTCAAATTCCAAGAGCGATCCAACGAAACTGTTTTCTTGATGAGTTTTTACGTGCCAGAGACACAGAGTCAGAAAAGAGATGTTATACGCTTTTCATAATTTTCTGAACTAACTCATTCGCTTGGTATTCAAAATTGTTCCCCTTTTCAATTTCCTATGGATAGGTTTTCGTAACGTTGAATTACTTGAGTGTTGGGTGTTTGTTGAAAACACTTCCTGCGATTTGTAAAGTTGTACTTACTGTAGGTTCCAGAGCCTCAGAAGGTCACAGGGAGCAGAAAATGAGAAACGAGGAAAAGAAAGAGAAAAGATAGAGGTCCTGTATCCACCAATTTGCGATCTCGTTCTAGTGCACAATTTCTATTCCGCCGTCACGTGCTCAATCATTATGGTAAAACAAAAATCGCCCCTTGAATTCACAAAGCACATCAAAATCTATTTATGTATTCTATTTTTATTATCAGTGATTTTCTTTTCTTCCAAGCCTAGAAATATATTTGTTAACCGATGCAATGTTTCAGAAGATATCAGTGTGAAAATTGGCGATTTTGGTTTGGCTCGTGGCGACGTAACATCAAGATTGAAAAAAAACCATTACTATTCGTTTGACCAATTTCTACGTATGTATAATGAAATACACAGTAAGTTTAAAGAAAAACTGTTCTTCTCTGTGTGTTTTCAGTCAATTTGGATGTTGATGTACTGGTCTTGAGATGTCATTTTGGTACTTCAGAACCTCATCAAGCTTGGTGTAGAGTATGGAAAAAGGGTTCGAAATTGCACGATTTTCCAGTCCACAATTTATCACTTATAATCATCATTGCTAGATCCTGCAGTTGCTCATATTTTCTGAAGTATCAATTTCTGTATTCAAATTCACAGACTTTTCAGCTTTTGTTTCATTTTTGCCCTTCAAAGTTAATCAAACAACGTAGGAAGCAGAGGCTAAGCATTCTGTTTCTTTAACTTGCAACATTAAGAACACCTATCACAACAATACACTTTTTTTAATAAGCAACTAGTCAATAAGCAACTAGGGATGAGATTTTGTTCAGATTTATGGTTGAGATTGAGACTTATGGTTATTTTTCTTTGGTAGACAATGAAAATGCCACAATTGGAATAGGAACCGTTATTTATGCAGCACCTGAGCAGTTAGAGGAACATTCCTACACTTGTAAGGCAAGTAGCATTCGTATAGTATGTGTTTAAGCTACAGGGCCCATTATATAACGTATGTCAGTCCGGCCTAGACGATCAGACATCTAACGAAGTTTCCAGCCGAGCGAAAAAGCTCACTGAAGTAGACGAGCAACGCTATGGATGAGAGCCCTAAGCTTCCATCTAAAATCCTGGCTATAGCAAGGATAGATTTTCTCACATTTTTCAATTTTTAACATTTGAAAATATATATGATTTAACAAGAAATATAATAATGCACGGTAAAAACCTGAGGAGCTATGTATATTTTTCACAATTTATCACAATTTTGACATAAGGACCTGTGTAGAATTTCTGAATTCAGTTATTACAGAACTGATTTTCGAAATTTTGATATAAGGAACGGTATCGAATTCGGGTATAACAAATATTTAAATAGTGGTGTAAACCTGGATTTTCTTTTTAAGCCGGGACGACTCCAGCCAAAAACTGTTTAACTGCGTCTTCGCTACCCTCTGGGGGTGAAAGATATACAGCGGGATTGTCCTTTTTACTGTTTCTCGCCTTGTTGCTTGCCATTGTGACATGTCTGTACAAACCTGTAAAATTTGATTTTTATTGCTTTAGGCTGACATATACAGTCTTGGTATTATTTTCTTTGAACTCTTTTCACCATTCAAAACGGAGATGGAAAGACTTTTATCCATACGAGACCTTCGGCAGGGTAATCTGTCATTATCCATTAAAGAAAAATGGCCAGAAGAGGCAAGTGATCAGGTTTTTTCCTCATTTTTTCTCAAACTATACTTCAAGTTAGTGACATAAGTGTATAACCATTAATGTTATATTTCTCTTAGTAGCTTTTATTGCAGTCTGAGCAATATATAACGAATTATTGAGAATGCTGCAATCAATAATTCTGCTGAGTAATGCTGCTTCAGCTTTGTCTGTGTACAGCATTCCCACAGTATAGGGAGAGAAACCTCTACTGTGAGAGGAGCTTTAAAATCCCTATTAAACTCGATCCAATTACGACTGGTCTAACTTGGAAACCAGTTGAGTTAGAGCATTTTTTTAAGGAATTCTCACTACGGGGTAAAATTGTGAAAGGGCACCAATTTCAAAAGACGTGAAAAAATTTCCTTTCAGGCATCAACATTTGGTCTCTTTAAGAAAATAGATCTCCATTTTTTCCCCAAAAACAAACACTTGCCACCATTTTCATTCGTACTTGGTGAAGTTCATACATAACTGACGATTCTTTCAGTCTTTCTGTTTCAGGACTTCATAGACTGCTTGTCTTCGGTGGAAATGTGCAGTTACCTTTATCGTTTGATGAGAAGCAAATTATCCCATTACTTGTGTCTTGCCACAATGATGCTATCTATGAATTTCATGCCTGTTCTAAGTAGTATTTGCCGGAGGGTGTAGAGTAGAATTATGGAGACAAATGGATGTAGGCTTTGTTACCTTATTGTTAACTGAAACCAAAAACGGCTAATGTTCTATATTAAATATCAAAGAACTATATTGTCGCTATAGAAAACATGCACATACATCATGACCAGTGAAGCAGATTTTAATGTTCGGAGGGCAAAATAATCTCAAGCGAAGTGAGCACGTAACTAAACTGGGATTCAGAGAGCTAAGGGAGAGCGTAGGTAGTCCTCTGGTTGGTACGCGACAAAGCCATGATTTACTTGCACTTAATTCCAGTCTATGGTCCTCAGATTGCCTGTTTTACAGTTTTCTGTTGGCAAAGCGAAGCTCTAAAACGAGATCTAAACGAGAGAAAATGCACTGCATACTAAAGATCTTGCTTTATTATCTTGATGTAAAGAGATACCTCAACAAAGGAATAACATAATTTGGAGGAAATTTGCAACAATTCTGATCAAAATCTTTTGTCTTTATCAGATCCATTTGCAATGCTAATGAAATATATGTGCTTTTCCATTACTTGCAATTTGCTCCTACTAACAGTATTGCAATTACCCTATAGTAAGAAATGAAATCAATGGATTTCGGGATGGATTTTAGGCAAATGGATAGATTATAGGGAAAGTGGAGGAATTAAAATAGCTCCACATAACCCCTCAGGTCTGCAGTCCTAGTTATAAAAACACATGAAACAAACGCCCTCTGAAATGAAGAAACCGCTGCCCAAGTATTCCTACATCTAGCAAAAGATTGTACTTTTCACTAGTCTACCTGTCTGTCTCAGTCTCTCTGTCACACACAACCCACGCCCCCCTAAGTACAGTCTTGAAGGCCTCAATGTAAATTGCATATTAGTATATTGCAATATTGTTCTTTCTGTGGCCATACTGTGTGGAGCGAGGGTCAAGAAAGTCCCTTAGCATACGTAATTTCTAAGTAAGAGAAGTACTTTTTGCCTTGATCAAAAGTGTAAAAATACATGGGCCCTCAATTCCGGGGGCATTTTTGCCTCACTACGGGGGAAAGCATAGGACCTGCGGGGACAAATTCCCCCGTAGTCACAATGTTAAAAAATGCCCTTTACCCAGGCTACTTCTACTTACTTCTTGGCATGGAGTGCAAGTTGCTGCACGCTTTAGAAAGAAAGTTGAAAATACTAAGGCCCCGTTTACACGAACCCGAGTTGGCTCTCAACCCGGGGCAGCTCGTTGCTTTATAAAAATATTTGTGAGTGTTTACACGA
This sequence comes from Chrysaora quinquecirrha, assembly GCA_014526335.1. Taxonomy (NCBI): domain Eukaryota; kingdom Metazoa; phylum Cnidaria; class Scyphozoa; order Semaeostomeae; family Pelagiidae; genus Chrysaora; species Chrysaora quinquecirrha. The sequence goes on from JACTAT010000037.1 coordinate 11,725,870, forward strand.
ACCCGGGGTGGCTTCTTCCGCAGCTGGCAGACTCAGCCCGGGTCAGCTTGCTGTTCCTCGCATGTGTTGGGGTCTGAAACCCAGGCGCCAAATTGGATGTGTGAATCAACATTTTTATAGTCCATTTGGACTTTATAATCTTTCAGACACTTCACAAGGTGTTCCACCATCTTACTTGTCCACTGCCACCAATTTTTCTGTCGCTTGGCTTCGTTGTCGCCATATTGTTGATATAAAAAAACAGAATAACGCATGCGCTGCATTTTTGGCGCGGAAAAATAACCCCGGGTTGAGTCAACCCGCCTTAACATGGAAAAAGTTTACAAAAAGGTAACCCGTTTACAAGGGTCAACCCTACCATCGAGAAGGGTTACCCGCCTAGGCGGGTTGACTGCTATGTTCATGTAAACGCTTGAAGAGATTTGACTGGAAAAGGGCTGACCCTCTGTGGCGGGTTGCAGTCAACCCGGGCTCGTGTAAACAGGCCCTAATTGTTGAGTTGTGTATTTTTACTGCTTTGTTATTAACGAGCCGCGCTTCATCAAAGACACGTAAGGAGTAAAGGCCTTCAATCACTTATTTCATTCACTGTAACTACATTTCGTTACTAACGAATCGTGAAACTGCACGAATTTTTCTTACAACAGTAAATTTGATTAATTAATTTTTTTTTTAGAGTATGTTTATTCTTCAAATGACCAATTGTGAGCCTGATTGCAGACCAGATGTGCAAATAATTCTAAAAGCTCGGTTTTTTGAAGATAAAGATAAGGTTTGTCTTTTCCTTTTTCGAATTTTCTTTTTGCTTCATTCTTTTATTATCCTATTATTATTCAAAATCTCCTTAAGGTGGTTTCTACCAAAACGCTGAAATAGGCGGAAAATTTTTTAACAATACCTATCCTTTGACATTAGTAAATCTGCTTATTTTTTGCAATTCTTGGCATAATTTTCACCGTGTGAAGGCACCGTTAGCATTTTCCTCGCGTTTTTTCAATAATTGCGCTTGCGCTCCCTCGCAGAACTCCACCAAATTAGCATCTTAAACACTAAAACAAAAAAGAACAGTATCTTAAAAGGGAATTTCCGGTGCTTGTCAATCAAATCAATTTAAGGCTTTGTTCCTTTTTTTCTGGAAATCTGCAGGGTCAGTTACAGATTGAATAAGAAGCATTTTCCAGTTAACTAAAAGCTTCCAAATATCTATGTCTTTGCTGATCTGAACTTTTATTGCAGATAATCGAGATGTTGAGAGCTGATTTATTGCAGAGAACGAAACAAATAACCGAACTGACTAAATTATTGAAAGAAAACGATAGAGAAATACAAGAACTGAAACAAAGATCACAAACTGCAAGTTAGCAAAATCTCATGTCTACTCGAAAACACAACAATGAAATGATACACTACTTTATTAATTTATTTGAAATGCGAGCTCTGCCAGTTTCTATAATGTAAACACCCTTTTATAAGCCACAGATTTTGTGAAATATAATTTAGAAAGCGAAATGTAAAAATATGGTGCATAATGTGTACACGTTATTTTTGGAGACAATAAATAAATTTAATGATTTACCGTTGTAACATTATATGAAGAAATTTTTAACATGAGCGTGTAAAGAATTGCTACGTGACTGATACGAATTCCGAATAAATACAGCTGCTGCACTGCTTTTGGCATCATGATGAATACTGCTTCAAACTTTCTACGAACTGCTAGAGTTGCAAGAACGAGTCTCTTCCGATAGGCATTTGATTTGATAGCATAGCCATGCATTAGAACGGAATGAGAGAAAATGCATGACTTATAAAAGTACTTTTGTTATACAGGATGCCGCCATATAATCAACCTTATAAGTATGATAGCACTGGCAGTGATTGCTAATCTTTACACTGTCCTTGGTTCTTCGCAAGGGCCGACTTGTGGCAAAGAGTTGTGGCAAAATGGACAATTGAATCTTACATGATTGGGTTCCACATTTTTGTCCTTCAATTACTTCGGCATTCTGTCTGTTTGCATGACTCTATCCACCTGCGTATTGAAATATTGCACGCCAGTAAGGATTTTGTAAAGATTATCAATTCTCATTGGCTGGTTCTGTTTCTTCACAAACAACTGGTAATTGAGGTAACGGCCGCCTGATTTTAGTCACAATCGGTGGTAATTCTTTTTTGGCTGATTTTTTTACTTTCTTTCTCCTGGATTTTTTCTTTTTGAAATTTTCTTTCACATCCATTTCCTTTTCTGATTCTGAATTCCTAAATAAGTTATTTTCCGTCGATTCTGGATCAGAATTGCAACTGATTTCATTGACACTATTCTCTTTATTTGATTTTGAAGAATTGTTCAAGATTGAGCTACTTTTATTATTATTTAAATTTTCTGAGTTTGTGAGTTCTTTTAATGACTCCACAGAATCAGAATCAACAGTCTCTTCTTCTAATAACGATTTTGCTGCTTTAATTTTCCTTCTGTCTGTCAAAGGCGTTTCTTCATTTTCACTTTCATCTAGTGAAATATTAGTCGCATTCATTGTCGATTGTGTTATTTGTACTCTTGTCATTTTTACAGCTTCTTGTTCATTCTTAGTTGAAATCGTCACCACGTGATCTTCTGGCTCTGAAGGTGACAGCTGTCGAATAAGGCAGTAAAACAATTTAATAAATCATTCAAGCAAAATTGTTACACAGTATTGCATAGAAATATGACATTTCCTGAAATAGCATGCTTCGAATATATGTTAGGTAGATTAAGTTTTCTCGCTCATCTCTTGGGGATATTTGAGACAAAGACACAAATATAATTGTACCGTTTTTTCGACTTTCAAGCAGGGCCAGCTATACATTGCACACATTACATAACACAGGTAGCTTCAGGAAAACTTTTAAAAACGTGAAATTTCTGAAGGATCATTCAAATCGAAATTCGAAAATGGTAGGAACACTGGTCACCGTAGACAAATAGGTTATAGCAAAAGCCATGTGACTCGAAGAAAAATTCTACTATTTTATTAATAGCAACTGGTGCACTGGACGGAGGGAAAGAAAATTTAATCGTCAAAAACTTCACTAAAATTTGGGGATAACCGAGATGAAATGCAGTGTTCAGAGGGAACCACAAATGTCAATCCCATCTTTTCTCGTAAAAACTATTGCAACATGGTCGAAACCGTCAACAACTTGCATAATAGGCATACATTTTTGTTTTTTCAATTTCCCACAGAAACTCTACTTAGCTAATTGGCTCATTCAAAACCCGAGTCTACTTTATACGTGCTTAACAGCGAATATTTTATTAACAATTCAAATTTGATCATAGAAACGCTTTATGGCAAATACATATAAAATTGTAGAAGTAGATAACGCACAAAAACTAGCTTTAAAAAGCTAACGAGAAAATGAAACTCACTTGATATGTACGAGATTCAACTGACTGTCGTTCTGTCTGTCTGTCAGCTTCATTTCTAAATAGTATAAAAAAATTTTAAGTTAGTCTCTTTAACTATACACTCGAAGAGCTGGCATGCAGCATACCCAGGAAAATTTAACAAAATTAAATAATTTATTCTAAAATAAATGGAATGCTTGATTCGTTATTGATCGTATAATTGATTCGTTATCCAGGATTAAGGCCAAGCAAGCAAAGTTCAGAAGTTCTTCTTTTCAAAGTCTACGGCGAGTCCAAATATTCAGCAGTAGGGGTAAAGCGAACATCCCATCGGAAAATGGCTGTACATAAATTAGATATATGCGAGTTGTTATTAAGGAAATAACTCACTCCTTTTCTTCAGTTCTACTGTTACTATTCCAAGAATTTCCTGAAACATCCTCTTTTCTGTCTGGTGATCCCTGCACGATTAAAAGGAAAACATTTCAAACGTAGCCTATTGTAGATTATCGGGATTAGAATCAGTGGCCCTCAGGACATCAAACCAGTCGACTACTCTAGTGGCAAGCCTAACTCGTGGTCCTAAAGCCCCCAATATCAGCAGCGGCAGTAGTAGACGCCAATTCGAAAGCTGTAAAGTGAAAACTGAAGTTTGTTGCGACTGACCAATCCCAGATAGGGAATCTTGCATGAGAATAAACAGTGGAGGAACGTGGAGAGTTGCATATTTGGTGTGGCGCAGTTAAGTAGGTGTTAAGTTAGCGCTGTAAAAGAACAAATGCTGTTTCCTGAAGCGGCCAACCGAATTATGTTACCATTGCAGAACCGATGAGTTTTTGAAAACTGGGGTTGAGCAAGAGAGAAACGTCGCGGACCAGAAAAATGGATGATTGAATATGGTTGGCGAAGGGTAGCAACATTCGGATGACGGAATGTTGTCGTTCAAGTGGCCCAGAGCATTTGCTGGCAAACTGAAGACTACTTTGGAAAGTAATAATAACAACAATAAAACACGCACAGGTCCTTGGACACGTTGATATATGCATAAGGAAAACAATAAGAAATTGAAAAAAGGAAGACAGAACATTAGTAAAGAGAACACGGGAAATAACATGTCTAGGAGTCAAGAAGTCTAGCATTAAGCCCCCCTCGATGCAAAACTATCCAACCTAAACTGCTAAAATCCTTCTCTAACCCTAGAGTCCCCAAACAACCTATCAATGATTTGCAAACTAACATCCTCCTGAAAACCATGACTCCAGCCACTAAACAATATCTACTTATGGAACCAGTTCAAACCTCCTAGCACATGACATAAAATAATTAAATCAAGTAAGGGGTAAATGAACTGCCTACATACTGTACACCGCAGACCTTGCAACTCAACAAATAAACAACACCAGAAGAAATCTTATTGATGGTTGGATGATAAGTAACTACAAGTGGGATACGGTCCCCCAGCCCCAGTTACATTGTTTGAATATACCCTTATCAACCTGAAAATGTCACAATGTCACTTCAACTCATATCATATTCTTAATTAATTTCAATTAAAGTATCTAGTCCGAGATGACTCCTAACTGGAAATTATAATTATAATAACCATTTTTTTATTTACAACAACAAAAATATTCTAAATTAGTTACAATCTTTATAATAATAGTTTTAATACTCGTTACTTATGTAATGTTTTCTGTGTTAGCTAGGTTTTAACTAAAGATTTCAAAACGAGAGGAAGCTACATTTTTTGAATAGTTAATAAATGACAAAATAAAAGTTTATACCATGACATAAATCAGATTTTTCAAATATTCAATCATTTTCGTTTTTTAGTTTTATACTCAACCAAGAAAGTTAAGTTGAGCCTGCCAGCGCTAAGCACCATTAAATACGAAAGAAAAACTCATCCCTTTTAACAGAGGACTATAATAGAAGACTTTTTTCATTTGGCATACAAAGCATTAGCACCCTTAAGCAATTACCCTTCCGTAGAAAAGTTGCTAAAAATACGTGCTCTCTTCTATAAACAGCTCCTTGATGCATGAAAGCAAAGCAAACCTGCATATTAAGCAAATAAACAATGACTCGTCAAATGCATAAGTCACGCCGTGCGCACTGTACTACGGTTACGGCAACACACTCTGGAAACCGCATGTAGAAGGCCAAAAATTTAAAGAACCTATACCACTAAAGAGAACATCCTAGAAAAAAAATTTTTATTTTGATGCCTGCTATGGTAAATGCTCCAGCTGGGTTCTTTATGATCAAAGCGTGTAACGTAATAATAAATATAAAGATAACGTTATAGCTACATTCAATACACAAATAATGTTATACAGATTTTTTGAAGGTCAATATTGAAATTTTAAGGAAACTATCATGGAAAAGGGAGACAAAGCTTTATCTGAAAACATAGCAGCAGTGTTGCTGAAAAGTGGCATCTTAGTTGCTCCTTCTTATATTACTCCTACCCCTACCCTTACCCCATACCCTACAACACATAACGAAAAAACAACGTTCCCTTACATTTATGTAATTTTAATGAAGCAAGTTGAAAGTAAATTTCCTATGGTCTATGGGTTTAAGGTTTCAGTTGTTGGATATTTAATAGGAAACCTAATAGAAATAAGGTTTAAATGTATAAGAGTGGCACTTGTTCAAAAAATCAAGAAAACTTACTATTACGCAATTCAAGTCTGAGAAGGGAACTTTGCCATTTTGTATAACATCTTTTTATGATTAGCGTCAACGTGATTAGTTTCTATACTCAAAAACGGTACATTTGGGTTTCCTCGGGGAGTTGCATTGCATTAGAAAACCTTTATTTTTTGCAATTAAGAAACTCAGAAAGTGCCAAGGAACTTCTACAAAAGTCTCTTATTATGATGATACAAATAATGAGTGTACTTCGAATAAGGTCAACTTATTCCTGATTTTAGTACGTAGAAAAAGCAATGAAGGGGAACAAAATTCTTACCATTAAATACAAACTTGGATGTCTTATTTGGTTCTTCATATCATTTCGATAAATAAAAAACATCATAAAATTCAATATGCCCATAGGTGATTACCTTTGAGTTATCGATGGAAGCTAATACTGATGGGGCAGATTCTTTAGTCGTGAAAAAATTATTTCACGACATGACTTAAATGAATGCTAATCCTACCTAATCTCTGAATTCGAATTATTGTCTGTCTGTATCAACTGAATTGCACACTTTGACTGGATAGACAACAACATAGACATATCTTGTACATCGTAGGAAATTATGAAAGAAAAGCCCTTTCTAGAAAATTCATGGTTTCCGGATTGTTAGAATGACAGGAAACGAGTATTTCCCTGGAATGTGATTAACAACAATAGCGGAATTCCACAAATGCACAGCCAACATTCCCGTATGAAAGAGCTCCAATCCAATATGAAATGAAAACGGTATGGTATAAACGTGGCCTGCCGATTAGGGATGGAAGCTTTTACAAAGGAAAATGCTGAGACTCTCGAGAGTGCGTCATTGTTGTATCACTTAAGAAAAAATTACAAAAATTCATAAACTTAGGACAGCAGGTTTTTACAAGTAGTATTGTTTGAATATGATTTATTCAGCCCTTACCAATGGACTGAAAAAACTCAGCTACAATGTTCCATTTGTTGTATTCTATTTGTACTATTTTGTGGAACCTCGGTTTATCTTATCTGTCTCTTCAATGATGATACAGGAGCGACATCGTCCGTCGACTGACTGGGTCCAAAACTTTGTGCTAGGCCGTCATATTTTAGGAGGATTTTTCCAATGCAGTCTTCAGAATAAGGATTCTGCTTCTCTTTTCTTATTTCATCCAAGGCTTGACCTTTATTTTTTATCTATCTTGTAAGAATTGTGTTGTGGAAGATAAATAAGGGGAGGGTGGGGCTAGTTGTCACACACGACTACCAGTGATCAAAATCGCAACTGGCAAAAAATGCTTGGTGGTATCTATTGAAATGCTTCTCAGGGTAGACTGATAAATAAGCTTGCAAATTAGCATTAGACCTCTCAGCAATCAAGGCGTCTCTAGGATCAGGACGATGAAAACTAAATTTTGTGACAACAAGCCCCACCCACCCTCCCCTAAATCAATTTCATGCTGCCTTCGTCAACAGCTATCCTCAAAAGGCCGGCATTGATATTACCAATCAGCATGTCCTAAAAAATACCTGCGCAAATATTATCTAGGGTTTTTCGTCTGACGTTGCGCCGTTCGATCCACGATATCGTATGGACCGAAGTACTATGTTAGGTTGGTATCACAACGGTTGGCCAGAAGAGGTTTTTGTTTCAGGAGAGTCGGTTAGAATATCGAAATTATGCATAATAATATTGCGGACTTGACGGTACAGAGGATGGTAGGTGAGGGTATGGGGAATTCTGTTGGTGTGTTGGTGGTTGCGTTGTTGGTTTAGGGTCGTGGCGAGAAGTGCTGGACACTTTGGTAAGAGCATTGTTAATTATTTCATCAGGACAACCAGAATTTAGGAAAAATGTCTTCATTTCTTTGAGCCATCGTCGTCAGAGCATAAGCGGCGTTGGCGTAGGAATTGGAATAGAGGTGTGGAATTCTTGCATTTTGGTTTATAAGGTAGCCCTGGGATTTATAAGGTAGCCCTAGGCATCTGATTCTTTATAACAAATGGACGTCTTGAGATGGGCATCAGAAATGTACAAATAGATATTAAGGAAGGACAGACTGGTTTGGGTCATGTTGACGGTAGATTGTAAGGCAGGATGGAAATTTGATACAAAATCGATGAATTCTTGAAGTTGTTGTGGAGGCAGAGAGGAAGCACCAACGACATCGTGGATGTATCGTAAAAGAAGATCAGGAATTGGACCGGTGTATGATTGTGAGACGAGGTATTCCAGGTAGCCAAAGAATAGACAGGCGTAGCTTGGATAAAGTTTTCTACCCGTAGCTACCCGTCCAACTTGAGAAAAATATTGTGAATCAAAGAAGAAGCCATTGGTAGTAAGAACCAGCTCAGCTAACTGAAGGTGGGTCTTGTGAAAGTCGATTATCAAGAAAGTTTTTGAGAGCAATGAGACCATCAGCGTTAAGGATAACTGTGTATAGCGATTTGACGTCCATTGTAGGTATCTTTTAGCATCTTGAAATGGGAAATTGTTTAATATTAGTAGGGTATCGGAGGTGTCTTTGACATGGTGGGTGGTTTTGATACTGTCAAGTGGGCAAGGTTTTGACAATGAGCGTGAGAATGGCATCTAAGAATGCTGCAATTTGAGATGAAGGGCAGGAGACGGCTGAGACGATTTGGCGACCAGGGTAATTTGCTTTGTGGATCTTTGATAGAAAATAGGAGTATGATTGTATTAAGAATACAATTTCGTAGCATTGACAGGAAGATTGTTGTTGTAGATTTCAGTTTGGATTGAGGTGATGATTGTTTGTTGAATTTGTTTGTAGGATTGCGGGCAGAGCGACGGTAGAGATCGGTCTTGGTTTCAAGTTGTGACAGGCCTTCTTTGGCATACAGCTCTCTGCACCAAACCACAACAAGACCACCTTTGCCTGCAGGCATGATGGCGATGGCTGTGCAATGTTTAAGACGCTTGAGGGCTTTCAATTTACCAGAAGTCAGCTTTAGGCGATTGATTGATTTATTGAAATATATTCCAGAGATTTCGTCGCGGCTTTGTTAATATACAGGTAAAGAGAGTTGAATGAACAAACATGACATTTGGGTTTGTTGTTTGGGAATAGATTTTCGATTAGATCAGCTGTTGGAGAATTGGAAGGGGGCGGAGTAACGTTATTCCTGTCTTCAGAATTTGAATCGTGGAGATGAGCTTTAGGCGGTGTTTTCGGAACAAATTTTCAGTGTTGTGTAATGTTTGAAATTCATCAACCTTTTACTTCAGTGGAATAAATTTTAGGTCTTTATTCAAGACAGAGATTTCATATCAGTATCCAGAGAAAGATGATCAGGAATGATGCGAACAAAGTTGGTATTCTCAGCAGGTTGACGGGATTAGTGGAGGGTTTTGTAAAGAGTTTATCAAATTTGGATTTTTTCGTGGATTTCAGAGAATGGAAACATTTGTCATTCAATTCATGAAGTTTACGGCGAATGTCGATGAAATGATCATAATTAATGCAAAAAAATTTAAGACGTTCAATAATAAGTGACAATTCAGTTATTTAGGGATTGTTGAAAACAGGTAATTGACGATTGTATATGCTAAGTTCACTCTTATGCAAGCGCGCTAAACCATTCTTCATACATCGCAAAATTTACACATAACAACAGCGATTTAAAACAACAACAAACCGAGTGCGACTGAGAATTCTATTGTTTCGAAAAAAATCTCTTGGATTAGTTGTCTTTGGATGTTTTTAAAAAATTTCATTTCCCAAGATATTTGATGTGAAATTAGAAACAATTTACTCACTTTTAAAGGTTCCATTTTTGGAGGGCTAATTTCTCCTGATTCGATGTCTGTTCTATTGCCCCTGGGCTGCTTTTCTCGGAGGTGAACAATATAATCATAGGTCGTCATATCTTTGAAAACTAAAAGAAAAAATTTATGAACATTTTAATTTTTTGGACATTGATTCAGACAATATCATGCATGAGCATATTCCCAATTTTAAAACATCAATATTCTAATTTTAACAGGTGGTTTTCAAATATTTATAGACGAAATTTTCTTCACAGTTTCCTCAGATTTCCTCAGTCATAAAATGACACTACTCGGGCCTGTCTTATTTCGTAAATTCAGAGAGCTGCTATTTCTTTAAGTGCTGTGCAACAACTTTTCAAAATGGCTATGAAACAAATCAGCGGCTGCAGATACAGATTACTTTAAGAGGTATATGTAGTGCCATTTGGCCTCACCCACTTAACAACAGCACAGCAAAATCAGACCTATTTGGCACAGAGGACATTGTTACTCTGATCTTCGACGATGACGAATATAGCAACCGAAACGCGAAGCGCCAACCTTTTCATGGATTTAAAGATGCTTCCTTATCAGCAAGGTTAAAACTTCAACACACAATTCTTTATTAGAGTGTCTTAATTTTTGCTGATTCTAGAACTTCTAACCGAATTTTGGACTTTGAGACTAAAATTTTCATTAATTATTCTTTCTTAGGTAAAACTACATGAAAGTAATTTAAACAGAGCAGCCGGACAATAGTAGCTCAGGACTAGCACAAGGTCACAGAATAGGTTTGATGACTGTGATTCAAACTTAGTGCGAAAGTCAGTCTTGCTTGCTTAGATGCTCGCAAAAAGCTCTAATAAAAAGGAAAATCAAACTTTTTGTGCAGCCTGAACCTGGTTGTTATTTTTTTTCACTCTTGGATTTCAATGATTCGCATCTCAATATTCTTATCCAATATATTCTTATCAAAAAATTGTGTACAGTGCTTTCTCGATTATCCGTACCTCGTTTAACCGACCTTCGATTACCTATTCAGTCACCAATTCTGGCGACTACTGGTACTACAAGAAAATTTCCACCGAAAAACGCGAATCTTCTTCGAAACAACCGAGGATGACTCATTATTCCGCACATATGCCGGTTCTCTTGCTTTCAAATACATATGTTCTTTGCATGGTATTGCTCTCTCATCAATGTGTGACCCCAGGCAGGGATCCAAATATAATCAGACACCAAAAAAGTCATGTATAGCAAAACTTTAAACCGGAAAAGTAAAATCAATATTGCCAAAAAATAAGAGTTGTTTCAAAAACACAAAAAATTAAGCTGAGCTACCTTGCCATAACTCTTTAAGTTCACTCCCTGGGATTTAACCATAAATGCAACATTATTTTTCTACATTCTGCATATTTTAATTTACACAAGAGGATTCAGCTATCCCTAACAGGTCGGCTTAGGGCCTGTTTACATGGAGGCGGGCCAGCCCAGTTAGGCGATTCTTTTGCTGGTGAATCTTGCTTTTACATGAACAATCACCCAGCCCGGTGAGGTGAGATCCGTGATCAAAGGATGCGGGAACAGAAGAATATTTTGTTTGTCCACTTTGCATTTATATGGAGAGTGGGCCAGCCCGGTCAGGCGAGATGAAATTCTGACGGGAAAGAATGGAAAAGTGTTAATAAGCAAGGCTAGCTTGCTTATCGGTCTGGAAAATTTATCCATGTAAACGCTCTGAAAAAGTATCTCGCCTAATCGATCTAGCTCGGCTAACCCGGCTGACCAGCCTCCATGTAAACAGGCCCTTAGAATACAAGCAAGTTTTTGTGTGTTCATGGTGAGAATGTTAGAGCCGTTTCGAGCCTGTATTAGTCGCAAAATCAACTACGTGATAAAAAATAAATGAAGAACTTACTTAAATAAAAATGAAAAATAATCAAATGTCCCAGCAGACAGAGTGAAATCAGAAGCAGAATTCCAGTTATCGAAATAAATGCTAGATACGCTTCCTTTGGTACAGACACAAACAATTTCCAATCTCCTAAAAAAATGAAGACCCATGGAAATCACATTTTCACAAGAGACAATATAGATTAAATGAAAATAGATCAGGCAAATTCAATAACCCTTTCCCCAATAACAGTCCAGATGCGATGCAAAACATGAGTTCAGGCTTGCAAGCTATTCTCGGGGTTATTACTAAAAAGGGTAATGGTTTATATATAATAACAATTATTTTATTTTGAAAATGAGCTCAAAATCGATATGTAGATTTGGTGTTAGGGAAAATTGTTTCAAGGAAATAGTTAAAACTACTCCAAGCAACATATATATTTTTGTTTCTAAGTATGTCAAGGGTAGGAGGAACAAATCAAGAATATTTTAAGAATACGTCAAGATATTTCAAAGATATCTAATATCTAATATAAAGTATGGCACGTTTCGGCAGTATCACAATATCTGCAAACATAAAAAGATTAAAAGTTCCGTTGAAATGAAAAGAAGAGTAATGTACAAATGCATTTCTTTTATTAAAACGTGTTCCTTGAACACTTGACAAGACCCACCTCATTTTTTGGACTATAACTTTTGACATACCTTTGAGAATTATAGAATTCAAATTAAGTCAGTCACTCTTTGCATAAAAATCAGTCAAAACCGTCAAGCCTCGTCTTCGAAAAACAGTCTAGGAATAATTGGTTTGTTATTTTAATCGCTTAAGCAGAACGCAAACCGTGGTAACATGTCGGCCAACATCATAGCTTAATTAACAACATTTTGTTGACAAAAAAATGTTGGCAAGAAGTTTTAAACATGTTCAGAAACGTTTGTCAACAACTTGTCGAGTTGAACAAAATTCATGTGATGGTACGGTTTGCTATGTGACGGCAACATGTCGGCACAACATTTTAAATTTCGGTTGTTATTTGGGAGACCCTTAAATGAGAAATAGATTTAAGCTGGCGGTTCGAACTGGACCACGAGTTTTTTCTCCTTTGTCGTGAACAAAAAGAGCGAAAAATAAACAAAGAACTGCGTCCTTTTCGGCCATGTCTGCAAAAGATCATTTTTATATGACGTCAACAATCCAAAACACCTCAGATATTTTGATGGTATGGCAACCGTACAAACATGTTAGCCTATTTCGGCCAACATGTTGGCCAACAGTGTTGACACGGTTTGCGCTCGCCTTTATCATGTGATGCTTGAGTTGACACGAGGCGGGGAGCTTGTGTGAATCAGAGACCCTGAAGATCGTTCGCAAATTCGTGAGAAATAACGTTTGAATTTTCAAGCAGCATTCTGGAATTTACTGTGAGATTTACCCTCGTATTGTTTTAAGTATTATATTTTTCTTCATATTTAGCTTTTATGCTGTTCTTATGGAGCATGCAACTTTGCTATGAAAAGACTTATATTATTGCAAACGTTTTTTACTTTCCAAGACGGAAAACAGATTTGTTTTACAAGTAAGCCTCAGGTGAAATAACCTTAAGTTATTGAAAAATCATCTATTGACGAAGCAAAAATGCTAAAAAACATGAGTAAAACATCTTATGTTTCTACTTTTTGTTGCACGTTTCTGATAAAAGGTACAAGTTCGTTCAAGTCTACGTTACGTCCGCTCGACGTCCCGACGTTACGTCCCCATTGGGTCCTTTGCGAACAGTAAACAGCAAACAGTCAAAACAACACAGTATGAGGTCATGAAAGGAATCTTACTCGCATTTAACGATGATACACAGATCAGCGTTTGAGCCTGTTGTTAAGGGGAGAAGAGGATCAAACTATTAAAATAGAAAATTAATTCAACACTTGTTATAATGCTTACCAACGTTATTCTTTAGTTTTTGTTGATTGACAAAGTAGAGTATGAATTGGTATATATCCACTATAAATATTATGAGTCCACAGACAAAAGCTGATATTATACACCCCAAGAAAAGCCTGAAATGAATAGTAAACTTGACAAACAACATACTGAGACTACGTAAATAACCTACTCTAGGGTCCCGAAAAACAGGGGGTCCTAATAAGCGGGGGGTTCAAAAATTGTGTGAAATATAATGAGCGGGGTCCGGAATAAGCGGGGGGTCCGAAACCCTCGAAGGTGTCTATTTTGTGCTATTAAATGCCTATTTTGCCCTAAGTAAGTATTTTTGATACACCAAACTTTCTTTAAGGGAAAAATTGGAAATAAAAATGACAATACATTTCAAACGTAATGTAAATATTCTTTATGAAATGATCAGTTCACAAGTTACAAGATGCAGTGAGGTTCTCTGTGCGAACTCCGGCTAGCAGACAGACGTAAAGAATTACAAATACTTGTTCGATTTCAAAGAGATTCGAAAAATCAAGCTTGTTTGCTCGGTAAAGTTGATTTTTACTATAACAAAAAGTAAAGAAATAAAAAACGGGGGGTCCTTATAACAGCGGGGGGGTCCGAAAATTGTTTCAAAAAAAGCGGGGGGCCGGTTATTCGGGACCTTAGAGTAAAACGTCTTTTACATTTCTCAATATGTTCCCACTACCTTGTTCTATCTGACGATACACGCTTTCTTTTTTATAAAGAACCTAACTCAAGGCCGAGTTCTTAAAAGTCCTTATTTTTTACATCTTTTGAGACGATTGTAGTTCCAAAAGTTCCTTAATAGTTCCTTAATTTTAACTGCACATACAGTTTAATGACTACTTTACAGAGACATTTGCATGTAAGCAAAGCTCCAAAACTACTCAAGGAAACATTTGATAATTATGCAAAGTATAATTTATGAGATTTTCGACTGCAAAAGAATGGAACGGGCTTTCTAATTCTGGATTGTTTGCAGTGATAAACTATTCAACAATGAAAAGTTCCTTAGTGACTTTCTCTTTAGTAGTATAAGTTCTTTAAATTTTCGGGCCTTCTACATGTAGGCTCCTTATAAAGTGGTTCCTCATAAAAAAAGCGTGTAATTGAAGAGGCCCTCTGCCAAATTGAACAATTATGGTAAAATGAAATACCCCATAAAAAAATCATTAACAAAGAATGGATAAATAAGACATCATTGATTATTGTAACTTAATATTTTCCACCGCTTTAACGCATTATAGATGCGATGAACCCCATAAATGCAAGACACCAGATTCTGACAGTTGAATAGAACATTAGGCAATTTTCAAACTTAGTCTAATAGATACAAATTGTCACAGCCATATCGTGTTAAACAATGGCGTTCCAAAAATCTCCAGCTTTATTGTTTGCTTGAAGTGTGACTACAGACAATTCTGAATCGCTGCAAGAACTTCTAAATTTACGCATACCTCAGGGTTTGCAATTTATAAGTATCAGCGTTGCTTGCTGGTAAACAATATAAAATATAGTATTCTGGTGAATAATAGAGTAGCTACCGGAGGGGCGCATTTTAAATACCAGCAGCATTTATTTATCTTGTTAGTTCTGAAGGTGTGGCATTTTAAAGGGGCATGTATGGGGCGATGTTTCTAATCAAGCAATTCTTTGTTAAAGACTTTCGGGTTACGGTAGCTAAAGATCTGAAACGAACCTACTGTTTTTGCAACCTACAGTTTTTGAAAGTCTGGACACTTTGAATTGAAGGTATTTCTTGTCGTGATTCGAGCCCACGAACGTAGAACATATTGGCAACTCGGACCTCTGATCTCTCAATTTAACCCGTTAACTTATATTCTTATTCTGTATTGCGAACCAATTAACGGTTAAAACACCTTTTCTTAATATTATGTTCAAGAGAGAAGCACATATTGAGGAGAGGCATTTGTTCTGTTTAGAGTAAAAATCCTAAAAATTGAAAAATACCATAAAATATATAAAATATGATAATACTAACATAAAGCGGAGAATAAAAATGAAAATATACACATCTTACCTATAATTTTGACCACCTACGCAGTTGTTTAACCATTTACAATGATGATCAAAATCAGAAACACATTTATTGCAAACGGAACAGTGTTTGCTCTTGGCACCGCTGAAAAAAATCACTTTCATAATGAAATCAATTAAAAACGAGATGAATTTGCTTATTTATGAAGTTTTGTCCGCACTTTGCAGCAGTTGTATCATCCGTGTTACAGTCTGGAGAAATAGAATCAACAATATACTTGCCCTTAACGTATTTATTCTCTTATAATATATATTGGTCCAGGTCTTGAAACAGTTATGTAAAATAAAAATTTTTAATCCAGAACGTTTCTTATCGTTCTCTTCAATTTTGATTCTCTGTCTAAAAAAACTGAATTATCTCTTCTAAAAATGCCATGTCCTAAAGCTGTCGAGATTCGCATCCAACACAAAACAATATAAGATCTGCTTGTACAATTCAGTGGAAAAAGCATTTGCGATAGAAAACATTCGTACATACTGTTTCCACGCAGCAACTTTTCTTAATTTTTACGTCGATTAAGCCTGCCGTTTTTTAAGAGCCTCCTCATCATCATCATCATCATCATAATCGTCATCAATATCATCATCATAATTATCGTCATCATAATCATTATTGTCATCAACATATCATTTCACATTACTGACAAAAATTGAAGACGACAAATATAAAAGAGAACAAATAAATAAAATAATAACTTACACTTCAGTGAGACAGATACAGCAGTGAAAATTTTCGATAACATGAGCTCTTATTTTTCGATCGAATGCAGCTTTGTTGTTTTTCTTACTTCTCTTAGCTTTCACTGCTAAGTCACTGGGATCCGTTGATAAACAAAACAGGTGGTAAACAATATGCACAGTCAATAGACCAGCGGGTACCTGATTGTTATGTGATTAAGAAACAAACACGTGGCATGTCTAAAGCACATTTCATCTATTATTCATGCGTTTTCAATCAGTACTAAAATCCATCCTTTCACTCGAGGTACACGGACGTCGTCAACAAAAAAAAATCTGCCCAGCATGAACTTTTTTCTAAATTCTTATATTATGAGCAATTGGGCAAAGTCTGGTAACAGCTAAACATTAAAATGTTTGAGAGAACCAAGAATGCTGAAGTTAAACTCAACAAATCCATCTTAAATGCTAGCTGAATTCAAATTTGTCTACACTTCTCGCAATAAGGATTGAAAATATTTCATTTAGCGAGTAGCGACTCTTCTTTCCAACTATTCAATGTCGTTTGTTACGTTTCTTTTATTTTAACCTCCAAATGACTGCTCTTCACAAAAAGAACATAGGGATACGGGAAAAGGGGGTTTGTTTGACAGAGAACAGGACGTTCTCTTTGTTTCTCTACTGTCAAACTTGTTTCGAAAATTGAAAAAGGGGTCTCTGTGTTCTGAAAGTTATCCTTCAAAATGGTGAAAGAGAATCGCCTTAAGTAATGTCTGTGCAGAATCTTGAAGGATGTGAAGAAATTTAGAGGGATTTTGCAGTAATGTGGAGCGTCTTCAGTAATGTGGAGAGATATCTTAAGTACTGTGGAGGGATTTTTGCAGTAATGCGGATAGTGTTCAGTAATGTGGAGGGATATCTTAAGTAATGTGGAGGGTGTGCAGTAATGTGGAGGGCTATCTTTCAGTAATGCAGAGGGATATCATCATTAATGTTGAGGGTGCATAGTAATGTTGAGGGATATCTTTCAGTAATGAGGAGGGCTATCCTCAGTAACATGCAGGGCTATCATCAGTAATGTGGCTATCTTGCAGTGATGTGGAGGATGTTCAGTACTGTGGAGGGCTATCTTTTCCTAATTTGGTTGATGTGGAGTAATGTGTGGGGGCCATTTTTCAGTAATGTGGAGGACCATTATCAGTAATGTGGAGGGATATAATAAGTAATTTGGCGGGTACGGCAAATTTTAGAGGGATATCATCAATAATCTGGAGGGACGGAGTTGTCAAGAAGAGCTCTTGTAGCAGTTGCTGAGAATTGTCTTTTTTTAAAACAATCCCCATTGACAAGAAATGCGATTTTGTATTCTGTGCGTTTTTTAGCCATGAGAACCTTCACATCACAATACTTTAATACTTATTTTGGAATGTATGTGGGGGGGGGTTATGAATTACAGTTCATGTTTGCCAAATATCAAATATAATATATGACATAAAATATCTAATATAAAAATATATATTCATAGAAAAAAACCCTGGTCCTTTTCATAATGAAAATAGAAAGAGTTGAGCTCTGAAGATGAATGAATCACATTTTTAATTTATTTTGTCCAACTTCTTCAGTGCTATGACCAGTTTATTCAACGTTCTATCTGAATCATGTAGTTGTGGTGAACCTGCAACACTAATCAGAGAGAAAGGTTGCAAACTCAATAACAATATCTATCTTATCAGTTCATTAAATCCAGTAAAGCATCCTTTTGGGTGGGTGAATATAGTTCATCTTCCATGCTTGGGTAACAAATCATATTTGGGTGGAAATAGAAAAAAAGACTGAACTTTATGAATTTTGTTATGCTGGTGACTGAACTTTTCTTTCAAAAGTTTTGGCGTGTTCCTTAGACAGCTTATCTTAAAATGGATCACACGGCTGCCTTTCTTCTATGAATTTATTTATATACAAGATATTACATACCATATATTACATTGGATATTTCACTCAAATGAACAAATAAACAATTCTATTTCAAAGAGCAGCTACATGAGGGAAATTTTTGTCACAAAATTTTGTCTAATTTCTTTAGCACAGAGTGGCAAAGAAAATGTTTGTTCAATACATTGAGCTGGCTTTAAGACATGTTTAATATTTATTAGACAGCCTTGATAAAGAGCTGTGGACACAGCCTACATATAATACACCCTCATTGAAAATGAAAATCATCTGGTTTTGCCACAAACACAATGAAAAATTGATGTTTTGGACTACACTTATTAAAATATCAATGGTTCTTCTACATTTGCTACTACAAAGGATACAATATAGCCAGCAGCTCTCCATTCTTTAGGCAAGTAATTAACCAATATTGCAAAATGTGAAGCAGCAAAAAGAACCAAAAACAGCCATGCCAGTATTTGCAATGGATGCCATGGACATGACCAACCATTAATTCTCTCATATTGGTTCACAATAACATCTGAAAGTTCTGAATTATAATTAGGAGATATCTTATTGTTCTTTTTACAATTATCAGAGCCACAACAGCATCTTTTTGAGACTTCTTTATCCATTGCTATTTCCCCTCAAACCTGTACAAACAAAAGAGACAGCTTTACAGATGTATATGGGTATATATAGCATTCAAAGCATCAATGAATACTCATAGAAATACCCAGATGATGTAGCATAATGTAATTCATATGACGCTTGTTGAGTATATGTAGCTTGGCATAGGGATAAAAACAATTGTACCTTGTTTTCTTAAATCAGCATTTTACTGTATATGCAATCAATTAATTCTTCAGATCTTTGGGGAGGCACTTGAAGCCCTCATTTCATATAAGAGGTACTTGGAAAGGGAACACAGTCAAGAGGTGCTTATTGAATTATACTTTATAGGATTCATTTTTTCATAGTAAAACTTGAAGCATTTAGAACAAATTATTTTTAAATAAAACATGACAAGTACATAGTAAACAACTTTTGTTGTCTAGTCCCCACATGCTTAAAACATGAATCAAACAATTCTTGCTTTCGCTGTTTGACAATTTTATGTTTCTGTGCAAGCAGTCCAAGCCAAACTGCTTTCTTTCCCCACAGACTGACGGCCAGCAGTCCTGGCCATGAAAACTTTAGCAGGCGGGCGGTCAAATCGCCCTCCTCGCCAAGTGAGGTGGGCGATTTTTAAACTACTTAGTATCTCAACAGAATGCTTTCAGAATGTACTGACAGATCGATTAATGTTCTCCTTGAGTTTTTGTGTTGTTTTTAATCTTTTATCGCAATTTCTATTTTTGTGCAAAGTTTGACTGGATTGGGGCCTGAAAAATCGTAAACTTTATCGTTTTCTGAACGAGTATTTATTACATTCCTCAAGCGCGTGTTTATTTAAATACACAAACAGATCATTAATGCATTTAAATTAACAACTTATGTTACCAGAAGGTTAAAAGGGTTAAAAACAATAATGAAAATTATTAACCAAAAGATAAATTAAAAACCAAAGGCGGGCGATTTGCTATGAAAACAGCTGAAGAGGCGGGCAGTCTAAACGCCCACCTTGAGCAAATGAGGCGGGCGTGGAGACGCGCGAGGGCGATCGCCCGCTATAAACGGCCAGGTCTGACGGCCAGGTGGAAAACACTGACAACTCTTCACTTTTTTCAATTGGAAACAACATTAAAGCAATCAGTGGTTAAATTAACTGATTCTGTTCTATAATTGTGTCCTTAAAAGAAAGGTCAGTGCTTTTCGGGTGATTGTTTTCCACTTTTGCCATAGGCGAATAAATATAAATATAAGGTAGAAAAAGGAAATTATATGAGCAAACTGAACGATGGTCCAATACACACAAAAAACAATTACTAACTACTATATTACTACACTGAAAGCCTTTGTGCATCTACACATTTTTTTTTAGTAAGAAAGTGGTTTATAAGAAAGTGCTGCTCAACATCTTAAAAACTTAAGAAAGTTCAATACTGGATTCTTGAAACTTAAGAAAGTTCTGTTTTATATTTTCACTTTAACTCTTAATGCTCTGTCTTCTGTTTTCGCTCTTCTGTTCAGTTGCTCATCTTGCTATTACACAAGTCTTATGACTATTTTTTGATGGACAACGTGATATTTTTGCAACGCATACAGTGCCTTAAACTGTGCGTTTGCAGAAATACTACATTCCAAAAATTTTTTCTAAGAAAGTCACAAGAAAGTTTTGGTACTGAAAATATGAAATATCTAAGAAAGTTTCAATACTGGCCCAAAAAAAACTTTTGTATAAAATAAAAAACGTGCATCTTTAAAACTGATTACTGCAATGATTAAGGCTGTGCTTCACATGTTTTAGTTTAGCTTGACATAATAAGGTAAGTTAATGAGCACTGATTTATAACCTACTGTATAATAAATGAGCACTGACCTCAATTTGTCAGATGACTGATGATGATGACTCTTTACTGATGTATTTACTGTAGGTAGACAATTTTTGAAATTTATTTGCAACAATTAGGTACCTAACTTGGACTAATCTTTTTGGTAAATTGAAGATTACCTACTCTTATATGAGCAAAAGATGATTTTACGCGTCACTCTGCACTCAACAATAATTTTGTTCTCATATATTTCTTTAAAGGGGGTATCTATATTTGATATATTGAGGGAGGCACTCATCTATCTAGTCTAGATAGGGCAAGGCATCATCCTATCAATGAAAGAAATAATAAATCGATTTCTTCACACATAAAAGGCTTTCGAGTTTTTTCTGTTTCCGTCTTACCGGTAGGAAACAAACATTTTAAAATTATTTGATAGAGCTGTGCATTTACAACATTCTGATGAGTAGGAATCACAGGGGAAAAATCGTAATCAGGAGGAGACCCGACCGAGAGGGCCTAAAAACAGCAAAAATTGTAACCCGCTGAAAAGGACAAAAAGAAACCTTAAAGCAAAGCGCAGCAACATTTGCTTTTCTAAACAGAGTAACGAAATTATGAGTTTGTGACAGTTTAATCTAGCAATTCTTACCCTTTCAACTTCATTTCAACCAATTTGTTACCCCAGTTGCTTT
Source organism: Chrysaora quinquecirrha (assembly GCA_014526335.1). NCBI lineage: Eukaryota > Metazoa > Cnidaria > Scyphozoa > Semaeostomeae > Pelagiidae > Chrysaora > Chrysaora quinquecirrha. The sequence goes on from JACTAT010000037.1 coordinate 11,747,346, forward strand.
ATCGTTGGTTCTTGTTGTTTTGAACGTTTCCCGATTTTCAAAAATGTGAACAATGGTTGTCTGGTCATTCTGTAAATGTAAATTGTTGTCATTGGAAACTTGCAATGGGTTCCATACCCCTTGCAATCTTTTCAGAAAATTTTTTTTAGTTCCTTCGTTACAACTTCAGATAAGTAAGATCTTTACTAGTATATTCTTATCATAATAAAAATTGTTTTTTTTTTATCTCTTATCAATTATTGATTAATTGAACTGTTTGCTTTAGTTTAATTTTCTTTTTTAAGTTGTTGTAACTTTAATATTTTGTATCTTTTTGTTAGCTTTTTGACCATGTTATCTTATTTTCAAAAAATGGAAGCCCAGAACACTTTTCTATTAAAAAAGCGTATGTTTAGAGCTGTTTTTTACAGATGTAGGCCCCACAAAACGCATCACTGTCTGCTTAGAGATACTTCCCGTTCATACAACACCGTTGCAATTTCTCTAATGAGTTGCACGCCCACCACTGTACTGATGGTATCCCTCCACTGTACTGAACATCCACCCCTGTACTGATGGTATCCCTCCACTGTACTGATGGTATCCCTCCACTGTACTGAACATCCACCACCGTACTCATGGTATCCCTCCACTGTACTGATGGTATCCCTCCACCAAACTCATGGTATCCCTCCACTGTACTGAACATAATAATATAATATAATATAAATGTAATTAAGGGGCTAAAAGGCTAACGCCTATAAAACCCTGAGTTTAAGCATTTAAATTAATCAGTTAGTACAAAAGTTATATTTTTCATCGCAACGGAAACTGTCATATAGTTTTTCAAAATTCAGTACATTATCAGCATTTACTGTCGGGGAATCTCCTATGCACCTAGGGAATCTGCCTAGGATTATTATGATTATTATCTTGTTGTTGTTGATCTTGTAAAATCACTAGTTATTTTTGTAAAATTTATGTTAACCAAATAAGGATAGTGATAACAGCGCAGTTGGACATCAAACTCAGTATGAAACTGGGTGTAACTTGGCTAGAGTGTGGTTCGTGAGATTCGTTGAAAATGATTGTAACTGGTTATGTTTTTGTTGTTTATATATAATATTAAAAATATTATGGATCGTTGTTTTCTCTTCTGATTTACTGCCAAGAACTAGAGAGAGGGACATTGGTCTCTATATATGGTCCACCGAAACGGATGGCAACTTCAGAAAGAGAAACAGAAAGAGTTGAGGAAGGATCGAATGAATGGAGAGATGAGTTGAAACGATTGAGAATCACAAGGGGAGCACACAGAGGTTATGTCACTAGAGTTTTGCCGCAAATCAAAGATCTGATTCAAAGTTACGAGAATGAAAAGAAAAGAGAATTGCTTCGACATCAGTCTATGTTAAAAGAAAAGTCCAAAACTTTGAAAAAGCTCGATGAAAAGATACTGGATATAACAAGTTCAATTTTGGGTGAAGAGGAATCCAACAAGGAAGTCGACGAAGCGATGGCAACACAAAATGAAATTGAAGATGTTTTGTTTGAGATCGAGGAAATCTTGGACAGAAATAACAGAATGTCAGTTGCAGAATCATTGGAAAGTCTATCTATTAGCTCTGGTGGGCATCAGAGATCAAGTGCAAAGCTACCGAAGTTAGAATTGCAGAAATTCAGCGGGAAACCGCACGATTGGCTTGAATTCTGGGATTCTTTCTCAAGTGCAGTCGATGATGATGAAGAATTATCCGACTCTGTAGTTTCAATACTTAAAGAAGTCATTGTTGGAGCCGGCAACTTCTGTTATTGCTGGATTCAAGATTGCATCAAGTAACTACAAAGCAGCGGTAGATTTGTTGAAAGAAAGATTTGCGAAACCTGCCATTATCAAACGTGCTCACATCAACGAAATGATAAAACTTCCAGCTGTGTGGGATGAAAGGCAAGTTGCGAAAATGAGAAATTTTCACGACAAGGTTGAAACGCATTTCCGTGGATTGGAATCAATGGCTGTTGATTCAGATACATATGCAAGTATTGTTGTACCTGTTCTTTTGGATAAACTCCCTGAATCGATGAGATTAGGCATGATACGTAGTACAACTAAAAACCATGTGGATTGGGGAATGAAAGACCTATTGGAAGCCTTGAAAAAGGAATTGGAAGTTCGTGATACGCACACGTCTATTTTCAAGAATGAAACCCCGGAACGGCGAACTGGAAATTACAAGAGATCTGATGGAAATCAGGCAACAGCGTCAGCACTGCATGTTGGAAACGATGGGATAAGGAAATGTGCCTACTGCTTAGAAGATCACGATGAAGAGAACTGTAAGAAGGTTGAAGAGCAAGAAGCACGTAAGAACATATTGAAAAAATTTGGTAGATGTTTTATTTGCGTAAGAAAGGGCCATAGAGCAATTGAATGTAGGGCTAAGATAGCATGTAAGAATTGTAAGGCAAGGCATCATGTTTCAATTTGTAATAAGAAGGTCAATAAGGTTTCTGATAAGGAAAGTGTAGCAACATCATCGTTAGTTGAATCAACAAATGTTACTTCATGTGTTGATAGTTTAGGCCTATTCCCTGGGTGCACAGCCGCTTTGCAAACCGCGCTTGCATTGGTAAACGGCGATAAGGGTCACCGCGTGCGTGTTTTATTTGACAGTGGGAGCCAGAAAAGCTTTGTGACTCCCAAGTTGGTGGAGAGAGCAGGACTGAAAGTGATTAGAAGCGAGAGTTTAGGCATTAGGGCTTTTGGAGCGAGTGAGGCAGATAGAGCGGAAAGAAAGGTTGTAGAATTAGAGTTGCAGTCACTTTCAGGAGCAGAGAAGGTTAGGATAGAAGTGTATGTAGTTAGTAAGATTTCTGAAGTTACTAATATTCACGTTGAAGTTATTAAACAGGATTATAACCATCTCAAAAGTTTGTGGTTTTCAGATGTGAGCATAGGAGAAGATACCCTGGAAATTGATGTTTTGATTGGCTCAAATTTTCTATGGAATTTTCAAGGCGACGGAATTATAAGAGGGGAGAAGAATGAACCAGTTGCGATTCAGACCAAACTTGGCTGGGTATTATCTGGACCGTTAAAGGGTAAGTCTTTGCATTCTGTAGAAAATGTAAATGTAAATTTTGTTGCTGAAGATTCTAGCTTGGTTAAAGATGTAAACAAACTGTGGGATTTGGACACAGTAGGTGTCAGAGATGTGAATTCTGTTCACACTGAGGTTGTTGACAGTATTAGCTACAACGGTGAAAGATACTCAGTTGGACTTCCTTGGAAGGTAGGCCATAAACAATTGCCTTCTAATTATAAGTGCAGTTTTACTAGATTGAAAGGTCAGATAAATAAGCTAAGGAGCCAGCCCAAGATTTTAGAGGAGTGTGATAAGATTATCAATGAGCAAGAGGAAAAGGGGGATAATCGAAAAGGTTTCGGAATTAGAAAAGGCAGAAAATGTTCATTATTTACCACATCAGACTGTAGTGAGAGAGAATGCCGAGACTACGAAGGTGAGAATGGTTTTCGATGCGTCAAGCAAAGAAGGCAGAAAGGGTACTTGTTTAAATGATTGCTTGCATGTCGGACCGCCTATGACTCCTATGTTGTTTGATATTCTTTTACGTTTCAGAGAGAATAACATAAGTCTGGTTGGGGACATAGAAAAAGCTTTTTTAAACATTGAAGTGGATCCTATTGACAGGGATTGTTTGAGATTCCTGTGGGTAGAAGATATAAATGCGAAGGAGATCAATGTTTTAGTGTACAGATTTAACAGAGTTGTTTTCGGAGTGAATTCGTCACCTTTTCTGTTAAATGCGGTTATAAGATATCATCTTGATAAGTTTAAGGACACAGACCCAGAATTTGTTGCTAAATTGTCTAACAGTTTCTTTGTAGATGATTTATGCGAAAGTGTTAGAACTGTAGAAGAGGCAATCGAATTATATCAGAAATCTTGTGAGAGAATGCAACAAGCTGGATTTAAGCTCCGCAAATGGAAAACTAGTGATCAGACGGTTAGAGCGTACATGAGCAGAGAACAAAGTAATGACAATGAAAATGCGAGTGATCAGACATATGCCAAAGAGACTTTGAATGTCAGTGAGAAAGTGGATGGTAAGTCAAAAGTTTTAGGTATTATTTGGGATGAGAACAAAGATTGCTTGGAAATTGAATTGGATAAGTCAGAGAGCAAGGGTACAGATATTAAGAAGGTTCACACTAAAAGAAGCTTGCTCAGTGCTCTTGCTAAGTTATTTGACCCGCTAGGCATAGTAAGTCCGGTGACAGTAATAGGAAAATTGTTTTTTCAACAGCTTTGCATAGAGGGTATAGATTGGGACGATGAGCTACCCAAGGATATGTTAAGGAAGTGGGAAGCATTGCTGAGTGATTTGGACAAAGTAGAAAGTATTGTGATTCCAAGATGCATACATGAGAATGACGAGGGTGATAATGTAAGATATTCATTACATGGGTTTGGGGATGCTAGCTCTAAGGCTTATTGTGCAGTTATATATTTAGTATGTGAAACTGCTGATAGAACATACTGTAGATTGATCTGTTCAAAGACAAGGATAGCACCCATAAAAAAGCTCACTATACCACGCCTTGAGCTTATGTCTGCTAAGATTTTGGCATCATTAATGGAGACAGTAAAGAATGCATTGAGCTCACAGATTGATATTCATGAAATAAGATTGTGGTTAGATAGCAAAACGGCATTGTTTTGGATTAGGAACTCAGGTGAATGGAAACAATTTGTTCAGCACCGTGTGAACGAAATTCTAAGAATAGCAGATAAAGAGTTGTGGGGTCATTGTCCAGGAAAGGACAATCCTGCAGACTTAGGAAGCCGAGGTGTGAATGCGAGTAAACGGGTAGAGAGTACTTCTTGGTGGGAAGGGCCCAAATGGTTATCCATGGGTAAGAGAAGTTGGCCTCAGAGTGAGTTACTTGAAGAAACGCTGGATGTGGTCGATGAGAAAAAGAAATCTAGTGTGGTTGTTTGTACTGTGGAAAGTGAACTCAAAGGATTAAGTAACGTAATTGATGCTAGCAGATATAGTACGGTTAACAAACTGTTAAGAGTAAGTGCGTGGGTACTAAGGTTTATTAAGAATATCAAGTCAAAACATGAGCAGGAAAGAATACGTGAAGGTCATATAACTGTCGCAGAAATAGGAATCGCTGAAGGAATGTGGATAAAAGATTGTCAGAGTATGTTCTCAAAGGAAAGAGACGAAAAAATGTTCAAAATTCTAGGAGTGTTTGAGGATGATGGTATCTTACGTTGTAAGGGTAGATTAGACAACTCAAGTTTAGAACCAGAGGCAAAATGGCCAATATTGTTGCAAAAAGATCACAGAGTAACGGAGTTAATTATTCAAGAGAGTCTTAAGAGAGTTAAGCATATGAAAGTGAGAGCTACTTTAGCAGATCTGAGGACTAGGTACTGGGTACCAAAGGGAAGGCAGTGTGTCAAGCGGATTGTAAATAGATGTATTACTTGCAAGTATTTAGATGGGAAGTCATATGATGACCCAAAATCAGCGCAAATGCCCGATTTTAGAGCTCAAGAAGCGCCTTCGTTTCAAAAGGTTGGAATCGACTTTGCAGGGCCATTGTTTATTAAGTCAAGTAATTCAGATGTGTCGAAAGTGTATATAGCGTTGTTTTCTTGCTGCTCTACGAGAGCAATTCATTTGGAACTTGTTGAGGATTTATCGTTCAATACTTTTATAAGATCTTTTCGCAGATTCATCGCTAGAAGAGGAGTGCCATCATTAGTTATCAGCGATAATGCTAAGACATTTAAGGCAGCAGCTAAATTTGTGGATCGACTGAACAAGGAATCAGACTTTCAAGATTTTATGTTAGAAAAACGTATTGAATGGAAGTTTAATCTCGAGCGTACACCGTGGTGGGGCGGATTCTTCGAAAGGATGGTGGGGACAGTTAAAAGATGTTTGCGTAAGATTCTAGGAAATGCAAGATTATCCTACGATGAATTAAATACGTGTCTTGTAGAAGTTGAAGGAACTATTAATGATCGTCCGTTGACTTATGTATATGATGAGCTAAGCTCAGAACCGTTGACACCATCACATCTAATGTATGGTCGTAGAATAAGTGTTTTACTAGATAATAGTAAATCTGCGGAGAATAATGACAATTCAGTTCTTTCTAGGAGATATAGGTATTTAAACCAGAAATTGGAGCATTTTTGGAGACGTTGGAAATCGGAGTACTTGACAGATCTCAGAGAATTTCATCGCAACATCAGTCAAGGTCATCGTACAGCGAAAGTTGGTGATGTTGTATTGGTCCAAGAGGATAATACAAAGCGCTTGCTATGGAAGATGGGACTGGTGGAAAGATTGATTAGTGGCAAGGATGGTACGGTAAGAGGGGCGGAAATTCGTGTTATTACCAAAGGTAAACCGTATAAATTGTGTAGACCAGTTCAGAAGTTGTATCCTTTAGAAGTTAGTGTAGATGAGATGGAAGCTAGCGAGAAGAGAGAAGTTAGTAAAGACGAGACGAGGGAGAAAGAGAATGGCGAGAAAAGGTTGGATGGAGAAGAGGTTAGACGCAGACCGCAGCGTTCTGCAGCGCTGGACGCGCGATGGCGCAACCGCATTTTGCTTGACTCCAAGGAGTCAAGGAGGGGAGATGTGTCGGGGAATCTCCTATGCACCTAGGGAATCTGCCTAGGATTATTATGATTATTATCTTGTTGTTGTTGATCTTGTAAAATCACTAGTTATTTTTGTAAAATTTATGTTAACCAAATAAGGATAGTGATAACAGCGCAGTTGGACATCAAACTCAGTATGAAACTGGGTGTAACTTGGCTAGAGTGTGGTTCGTGAGATTCGTTGAAAATGATTGTAACTGGTTATGTTTTTGTTGTTTATATATAATATTAAAAATATTATGGATCGTTGTTTTCTCTTCTGATTTACTGCCAAGAACTAGAGAGAGGGACATTGGTCTCTATATTTACTATTTCTTTTTTCAATGAATTCCATTCATTGATGACTCTCTGTGAGAAAAAGTGTTTTCTTATGTCCAGCCTTGACTTGTTTACGACTATTTTGAATTCGTGTCCTCTTGTTCTATTATTGTTTATCTTAAAAAATCTAGAGCTCTCAGTATCAATAAGACCATGACATAATTTAAATGTCGTTATCATATCCCCTCGTCTCCTTCTGTAAACATCCATCACTGTACTCCAGGTATCCCTCCACTGTACTGAACACCCACCACTGTACTCATGGTATCCCTCCACTGTACTCATGGTATCCCTCCACGCAACTCATGGTATCCCTCCACTGTACTGAACATCCACCACCGTACTCATGGTATCCCTCCACTGTACTCATGGTATCCCTCCACTGTACTGAACATCCACCACTGTACTCATGGTATCCCTCCACTGTACTGAACATCCACCACTGTACTGCACACCCACCACTGTACTGCACATACGTTATGCGGGGTGTCTACCCTTCTCGAAAACATGTTTGAAATGTGTTTCCGGACAAGAGTTTTACGCTGGTGAAATTTGCTTGTGTGTATCTCGAATAGATTCGGGGATGGAATTAAGTTTGACCCAAATTTCAGCCTGGTGATTCTTAAGTTAGTTCTTATAAAAAACGTGTATTTTATACAACTACTAGCGATAAACTGGCATTTAAAACCTACTGCAACTCTTTTTGACTGATCAGGCGGACGCAAACCGAGCAAACATTTCATCAGTTTTTCCTGATTATTCATGAAATGTTTGACGAAAATTGCGAAAATTCGAATATTTTATGGGCATCCAATGTAGATTGTTAATACGTAAAGATAAATCCTACGAAATTAATGCTACGAAACCCAAAACCCTTTGAGTTAGTAGATAATATCCTAGGTACTCTGCAGTACCGAATAATCGGGGGTGGGTATAATCGGCGGGGGTTGGAAATATTGTAAAAAATTTATAAACGGGGAGTTGGAATAAACGGGGGGTTGGAAAATACAAAAACAATTGCTTTAGCATAACAAACTCTAATATTCGTACGATATCGTACAATAGCAAACGAAAGCTATTTTGCAAGATACCGATAAAACTATGTATTATATACTCAGTTAACTCGTAGGACAGCAAAGAGTAAATTGTTTTATCATATTTAATTAATTCATTTAAAAGGGGGTTGGAATAAGAGCGTAGTAACTTTTGCCCTGCGCGTCAAAAAACAATTAGCTAATTGTTCCAGAAACAATAGTACTGTATGTATAGAAAAAACTTAAGAATTTTATCATAAATTTGCATAATATTTCAAGATACTAAAGTAGGATCGTAACATTGTAATAGAAGTAGATGTACTTGGTAGGATAGTACGATTTTTCTCTTGAGCTCATTATATGGTCAATGGTCGAAGAATCAATGATGCTAAGTTGAAATAACAATTTGTCACAACCGGTTTGGTTTAGTAACTTGCTAATTTTCTTACCCTAAGATGAAGCAAATACAAAATTCTAGACCCCAAATTTTCCAACGGGTAAGTCATCTTGAACTACCACCCCATTTTGGGGATTGCGAATGGCTGGCGAAAGTATTAGCTATTGCCATGATTCTAAAAGAACTGCAGGGTTTCGTATATATGTACAATAGCCAGAACAAATTGAACTTCCAGGCTAGGAACGAAGCAAATGTCTTTTTTTTTACTTTTTGGTTAAAAATTTGCAAAGTCGCAGTTTACCTGTCTGGCAAGCCAGTTATGTTCCGTTGTCCAATTACCGAGGCATGCAAGTGGTCAATCCGATTCCAAAAAGCGTTTCATACACTGTTGCCATAATTTAAATAGAATTTTACAATAACTATTTCTTCCCTTAAATAATGTATAACGCATGGAAGCTGCGAAAACTCCAACTTCAAGTACCAATCTATTGCTTTTCGACGCCAACTCATTTGGGAGCAAACAGTCTATAAAAATTTCCGATAAAAAAGGTGTGTTAACTAGAGCAGTTGAAAGAACACGTTGCGCTCTTAGTTTGCAATAATTCAATATCTGTGGAAAATAGGTGGGCGGATATTGTTGGCGTAGAATTATTCTTTATCATCAACGTAATCATTACTACGAAACCCTACACGGCCAACCAAACGGAAGCTCCAAGTTTAGGGTTTTTGCATGGTGTTGATTTCAGTTAAAAGGACTTACAGTCAACCTCGTACAAGTCATATTTGGGGGTTAAGTTAACATAAACGACTAAGGAGAAATGATATGGTGTGTGCTGGTTGAATGTTACATCTTTAACTAGTTCAATATTCCAATGTAAATACTGGTTCAGTACTTAATAATGATACAAGGACATGTGGTACGTTAGGCTACTGACCTACTAAATGATAGCCAAAGTACAGTGTGGCTCATGCTTTTACATGGGACGATATTCTGGTTCAAACGAATCATCTTATTTTACCTAAATACAAAACTTTTTAAGGTCTGCATGTCTGCTGAGGACTGGGGTAAGAGGAGAGAACATTCCTTTTCAATTTCCTTTTCAATCATTGATCGCCAAATGGCAGCGCTGGACTTAACTTTTGTCAGTGGATAAAAAGTAAAATGGAAATTGTCACACTGGAAAAACTGGAGATGAAGTATTTAATGCCAAAACATTAAGGGAAGTGTGTGTTTAACCTTCTAAGGCCCAAAGTTCGAGTATTTGACTCCTGGTTTGAAAATAAAAAGCTTTTACAACTTTATTACGTTTTTATATAAACTATAGGGCTATAGATTTTCTATAAAGACCGATTACTTGATTCGAAAGTTGGCAATTGTAAACAAATTTTCAATCTCTAATTCTCAAGCATACGGGTCAGTTGTAGAATTCAAAACTCAGAGATCGGGGGTCATATTCAAATGTTTGACACGCATGCCGGTACTTAGGGTACGCAACTGCATCCGCAGGGGCTGAAATGAGACTTGGGTGAATCATGCAAACAAACATATAATGATTTATTGATAGTATTAGGTATGGAATAGGAGATGTCAATGAATTAAGCAGGTCTTCGACTAATTCATCGACGCTACGTTGAAAGTATAACGAAGATTTTGGGCAGTTCTCCTACCTGCTTCCCGTCAAGCACGAGCGCGATTCCTCTTCGGATAGTGACGGACACAAATAAAAAAATTGATCAGCTTCTTCCCTTAATGGCACTGTCCAATGCTTCATAAATGAGAGTGCGAGTACGAAATATAGGTTATTTAATTACAAATATACTTTCCTCAATATATTAAGATGTATTTTCTATCATGTGTGCTCTATCATCTATAAATCATAAATTAATAATTAAAATGAGTAAAAAAATTGATTTACAAAACATTAAGATACGAGAAGAGACGTCTAACGTACTTTGCTTTGTACTTGATTAATCAATGATCAATTCCAAGACAGCAATGCCAATATGCGGTTTTCTCGTTTACTTGAGCAAAATGTGTAGATGGCAGACAGCTAAAATATACCTGATTCGTTTTTATGGTCGATGAAACATGTTAGAAATGAAACACAAGCTTTTCCAAATTCATAGCCGGGAATTCAACAATAGCGGACAAAATAAATGCAGAGGAATATGTCATAAGGATGAATGATGCGTAGTAATATACCTGAAAATGAAAATTAGCAAATTATCAAAAAATCAAAAGACAACTGCAAGGGAGAAAGATTCAAACAGCCGCAGGGTTAAGTCCATTGGAAGCATGGATGCAATTAATACATAACTTTTTTATTCTAAAGGACAAACATCTTTCCGGTGAATAATTACACAAAATACAGTGGTGGTGGCAACAGGCGAGTGGCATGAAAAGATATTTATTCAATTTTCTTACAGCTACCCTTGTCCTGTACACGCTGAGGTAGGGTTTACCTTTCTTTAAACGTTTCTTTGGTAAATAGGACACTTTTGCCGGAAACTCTACCGGGAATACAATACGTAAAAACTTATACAGATCTTCATAGCCGAAGAAAATACAAATGTTGCTTACTTTATGGGTATCAAGATTGCGGAGGAGAGGAAACTAACTACTCGAATCGACCTACAGTTTCTTACCTCCAGAAAGTCTCTAAAAAGTGTCATTAAATCAAGGTGAAACAAATATTATACTTACGATTGAGATATCGGAAAAGTGGAAAGGCTTCTCAAGTGAATTATAGAAAACGTAGATAACGATTGGATGTACGAGATATGCACTGTATGTCAATCTGCTCAACGGTATGAACGCTTTCCACGACAATATTGAATTCACAATGCCTGAAAAAAAAATAACAGTAAATATCAATGAAAAACGAGGTTTTTGAATATTTTATACTTTGCAAATCCATGTGATATCATGAAAGATTACGGTAATTTCCATTTACCGTTTTTACTCAAATACAAACTGCGGCTTCTATTTTTCGGGAAGTTGTTTTGCGGCTTGTATTCATGGGCAACTTCAATTGGAAGGCGGATACAATAGCGATTGATGACTACATATTTCACAACTCTAATAAGCAACCGAATTTTTAAGAGAAAGTGCGGGGATTTTGTGCTAGCTCTGGAGATGAGATTTTTTTACGATTCTGTCGCTCGTGGGGTAGGGCAGTCACGTTTCCTTTGTATTTTGTCTCATAGTCTTTGGGGTAAATGGGGCTATTCTTTCTGATGTGCATCACTGTTGCCTATTGAACAAGAACAATCACCTGATTGTCCACCTAAAGTGGATTTCATTGTGATCAGTGAGAGATTTCTTCTACACAAGGGGGGCATTTCTCAGTTGGGGCACATATCCTATCTTTCTTAGCTCGTTAAACTGCCTGTTTTCGCCAAATTTGATGCTTGTATTACAATTTGCCACAAAACTAGCGTTGTAGCTTATGTAGAGGTCTGATACCAATTTCCCCAGTCTAAAAATAGCACAAGGGGCATCTTTCTGTTGGGTCCATCTCCTTTCATTTTAAGCATGTCAAACTGCCTGTTTTCGCCAAATTTGATGCTTGTATTACAATTTGCAACAAAACTAGTTTTGTAGCTTATGTAGAGGTCTGGTACCCATTACCCCAATCTAAAAATAACACAAGGGGGCATTTCTCGGTTGGGGTCCATATCCTATCTTTTTTAGCTCGTCAAACTGCCTGTTTTGGCCAAATTTGATGCTTCTATTACAATTTGCAATAAAACTAGTATTGTAGCTTATGTAGAGACCTGGTACTAATTACCCCAGTCTAAAAATAGCACAAGGGGACATTTGTCAGTTGAGGTCTATATTTTATTTTTTCAGCGTGTCAACGACCCCTTTTCGCCAAATTTGATACTGGTAACATAAAATGTATAATTGTTTCACCAACATCCCCACTATGAAAGGACCTGATCAAAAAGGTCCCGATGACGTCATCATAAATATTTAAACCTTCTAAATGCGACAAAATGTATATCAATCGAAAGCTCTCAATGTGTTCTATCTATTTTTGCCATTTTCTTTCATATTAAGTGGCTATTAAGCGAATTAAAATGGGTAAAAAGTATATTTTTATGACGTCATCATGACGTCGTATATCACGTGATAGAAGCATTTCTCGATTTGGCTCCTGGTCTTAAACGATTCAGCGTGATCAATTTACCGGGACTAAAGCTTGAAAACAAAGGTTAGGCACTTCCTTAGATTGCAGGCCAAAATACCCTGTCTAAAGTATTACAAGTTTCGTAATTTAATGCTTGAACATTTTTGAGTGCTGCACATTGTCTTCTTGTGCATGTAGGGACGATGCTTTATGGGTATTTATTATCTATAAGAACAGGCGCGGAAAGCACACGACGTGTTCGCACAACGGGACCCCCCGGACGCGTAAGTTCAAGTCACATGCATTTTCCCACCGCTTTCAAAGATAATATGCCGCCTGGAGGAACGGAATGGAGTTGAATGTCATTGAGTGGAGTATTGTCTCACAAATTGGCATAGTGTTTTAAAACACCAATCAGCTTAAGGGATTCAGCGGGATTAGCAACAGAAAATTAATTGAGTCCAAGTGAAAGAACGAACCCTTTCCGTCTACTAAGAACAGGTCTTTTGGTTTTGATGTGGACAGATTCCAAAACACTGAGATGCAACAAGGATCTAGCTCTGCCGATTGTTCGAAAACAATCCTGGCTATAATTTTCCGCACACTCTCAGTAGGCCTAGTCTAACAAGGGCCTTCAAGGGCAGTGAAATTTGCTCAAACAAGGGTTACCTAATCTATTTCTTGATCTAATCTCAGTTCCAAGGCGAGCTTGCAATTTTTTGCTTGGATGCTAAACATGTTATGATGGTTAAAGCATCTCCGACATCAAAGGCCCACACAGCCTCTTTGTAGATATCAAAATATTAGAAACAAATCAGGAATAAGTGAATGAAAATAAGACAAATCATACCTCCCATATCAAAGTGGCATGCATAAATAACCCAAGCGACGCAAAGACCCCAAGCAAAACGACTGAATGTTCCATATAGAATATTTTCAGCATCATTGAATGGTCGTCCTCCAACCTTAAACACAGTGTATGGTCCATATGTAGCAAGTAGAGCGATGGATATTGCAGAAACCCAGCCAATGATGCAAATAATCTATAAATGAATATCGCATAAAAAGACATTTTAAACCAATAAAGGAGAAATAGATAGATGATTAGAAATGAAAAATCATCGAACGATAAATATTGATTAAAATAAGTAAAAACAAAAAAAAACAAGAAGAAGATTCAGAGAAGTTGCAGAAAAATCCCGAAAGAAAATGCTAGCAATAGTTATTTACGTATTTGATTCTTCCTCTTGGTGCCTTTCGATGGTGAAGTAAACATCCAAGAGCCAAACCAATAAGGTATGGAGGTATACGACAGTATGGTTTACCATAAACCATATCAGCAAAGTTTGCAGCCTCATTGCCAAATCTGCGAATTTCCAAAAAAGAATCCAAGTTAACTCGGCAAATGAACACACAGCAAATATATTAACATCCAACACATTAGAAGGTCTACAACTTTCGGCAATATTAAAACAAAACCGGTACCGTTGATTTGAATTCAACCAACTTCGTTACCTATTGGCTTTAAAACTATGTTAGAATGTTCATCAGGAGTAAAGCTGCCATGGTTATTAAAGATTCAAAGGAACTAACAAACAAGTAAGTAACCTTTTATCGATATGAAAAGTTACCCAAGACAAGAAGAGGAATCTAATATATTAGGAGTCAAGCAAAGTTTTGTGTAAAAAAATTTATTTCAAAGTCTCTTCTTCAAAGTTTTCAGACTTATAAAAGCCCAAAAAATAAAGCTTTCAGGGTCAAGGTTTCCAAACTGCGTTTCTTATCAATACGAATTCACAAAAAAATTCTAAAATTATCGACAACGACAACGAGAGTGCTTCTTGTCCAGGCCTTCCACCTTACTGACAGAGCCAATCACAGTACCCGAGTCCCTAGAAATTTCTCAAAGATAGCAGTTCAAACTGAAAATAGCCCGAAAAATTACAGAAAGATAGCCAATCACATCAGAGGAAGCCCATGCGCCCTCTGGTTGCAATTGGTTGTATATTTATCATGAAAAGCAGCAATACCAAATTTAAAAAGTTCGAAAAAAACAAGGAATTAATTAAAATCCTTCTACTCTTAATTCAAATGAAATTTTATTCTCTTTTATTTCTCGTTATTTTAAGTCAAAATGACTTAGTGGACTGGACTTCCAGTGCCCAGGCGGGGAGAAACAAAACATTACCTGTAATTTTCACACACAATAAAACAAAACAAAATCTACTTACCCTGCTGCCTGAAAATCGCCAGTTAGAAGAGCATTCAAATGCTTTGTTCCAATTATCAATCCAGTTGCCAAAAAACTCAACACGCATAGTGCCCCGTTAATAAGAACAGCACCAGGGACACCAAGCCTAAGAATGAAAATATTGCTATACATTGTTGTTCTTTAAATTGTTAAATTGGACAAGGAAGGCTACCCCCCTGGACCATCTAGATATTGACTTCTTCTTTCAATCGATCCCTTTTCTGGCCGGAAACGAGCTAACGGTTAAAACATTTGTGGGATGACGCATATATCAGCAAACGCATATCAAACAAATTGATTCGTTGGGATTTGAATTTCTTTTGAATAAATAATAATTGCTTCGTTTTGATTTCAGCGGCCTATTCTTGCATTTTTTAAGCCTTCATTTACAAGGAAAAGTACAAAGATTTGAAACTAAACTACATCTGATGTGAAATATCTGTTATTGAAATATCAATTCACTGAAGAAACCAGTCAGGGACAAAAAGTCGCTCCGTCATTTGGAGGATCTAACGGTTAAACCAGATCGTTTGCAGCATCTTGGAAAATAGCCCCACTAAGTTCTTTCCTTACTAGGCACTAAATAAAGTTATTAAAACTACACAAATAATATCAGCACAGCAAATAAGAGTTACAGCTCAATCTATACAGCTCCGGTAATATCACAAAACATGTTCAGTTATGCAACGACCACGCGAAAGATTTTTACTTAATTTTCATTTAGTTTGCATAAAGAATAGGACAAAGATTTATAGAATTCTTGTATTTAAGTTCTATGGTATTTAAGTTCTATGGTCTATTGTTTTTAATTTAAAATTTAAAATTTTCTTTTTTTCTTCTTTAAAATTTTAGTTTCTCTATTCTTTAGCCTTACA
The DNA here is from genome assembly GCA_014526335.1 of Chrysaora quinquecirrha. Lineage (NCBI taxonomy): Eukaryota > Metazoa > Cnidaria > Scyphozoa > Semaeostomeae > Pelagiidae > Chrysaora > Chrysaora quinquecirrha. The sequence continues at coordinate 11,763,046 of JACTAT010000037.1, forward strand.
AATTAATTTTTTCAATTTGTGTACTAGTATTAATTGTACTATTTTGCATAATTTGTTATAATTAATTTTATGTAAGTGCTATTAGACCCCATAGTGGGTGAATAATATATGAAATGAAATGAAATGAAAAATTTAAAAATCGCATAAAATTGAAAAATTCTATTTAAAATAAACATGACTAGCGTGTCTAATTTTGAAAAAATCATTATCGAAAAACGCAGGAAAAAAGACTTCCCCAGACTCTAGCAGAGTACAGGTCACGTGCATTTTCACAAAAGCTTCTCAAAGAAAAAATTGCAAAATTGGTGGAATGTAATTGCAAGTCAAACTTATTGCATGGAATCTTGTCTTTCTTAAGCTAATCTTGGGTACGGCTCATCTTGTACTAATGGTAGCCTGCATATCAGGAATATATATTCACTATAAAGGTCAAGGTTTCAGACAGATATAAATATTTAATATGTGCCTATGCCTGATGTTCGGACAACGACCGCCTTGTATCCGGCGATCTTTAAAAGATAATTCCGCTGACGGGAGGGTTTTTGGTGTTGACAGTAACAAACAAGACCTACAACAATGATACTTGCAGCAAAATAAGCTGATCCTTATATATTCACTCGGCAGTATAAGCAGAAAAACAAAAGTAAAAAAGGCAAAGCAAAAAATACTCACTTGTACATAAGAAACAAGATGATTGGACTTATGGCATAAAATTGCATATCATTAGCAAGATACCACGACCATCCAATACACTGTCCAGAAAAGAAGAACAAATATTAAAACCGTTATATAAAATGTAACTGTTCTCTTATCTTCAACAGATTTTACTTCTAGCATTACATATAGCTTTCTTGTCTGACACTCACAAGGTGAAAGTGAAAAATTGCTTTATGGACAGTCCGCCTATTGTAACAACACCAAATCATGAATATCAATTAAATATAGACCGAGGTCTTCTGAAATCAGCGTTCGAAAGTTTGGTAGAATATTTGCCGAATTTGCAAAACAGCTCGAAATTTTGCTTAGATTTTTTTATGACGTTATTCCGTGAAGCTCGACCATTTCAATGCTGCATCGCAAAATGTGTCGAGACGGTCGGTTTGTAGATTCCCCGATAGATTCATCAATTCCTTGATTCCTAGTTTTAGATTCCTTGTTTTCAATATTCCTTGATTCCTTGTTTTTAGATTCCTTGATTCCTTGATTTTAAGATTTCTACCAGCAAAGCATGTCAAGCTAATATTTTCATACCTCAGTTCCAAATGACTTTGGATAAAAATTATTGATATACAGAAGATTGGTCCACCAATAATCCTTGCAATACTGGATTCCAGGACCTTGGCCTTGCTCAAACCAAAGAGGGCCATTTCCACAGTATGGAAATATGAATATGTAAAAAATGATAACATACATATAACTTGGAGTCAGCCTGTTTGAAGAGATAACGATTTATTAGTAAATAAAATTAGACACGAGTCTTGTAAAGCATGTTTAACTCAATCTAAGAACAGTAATAAAAACGAAACAGTCTCTGAATAACGTGGCTCAACCTCGTCCCCAGGGTGAATAGGCTTCTACGTGAAACTCCGCTGTCCATGTTCGACTCTGGTATCGGCCTTTTCTATTCGCAATTTGATTGCCTGTTCAAACAATAGAAATTTTAAGTGACGTCACAGTTTCTTCAAAATTTCACACCAAAATAGGCAGAAAACTATGTAAAAAACATCTATAAAAACCAAAAAATGATGCTACATGAGATATTGTATCTTGCGTTACAGTTATCAATGAAATTCTTTGCATTTCCTTGCTAAGAACATCTGCTTTCGGAATCTACATCTTGTTTTTATGCCTAGGCATAAATTACCAGTATTTTGGCAGATTTTGTGGCCGGTACCAGGGCAAAAATCGATTTGACGGTTGAGATTCGAAGAAATTCGATTTTGGGCTTGGGGACGAGGTTGAACGTGGCTAACAAAAGCACATGGATGATCTTTGGAAAATGGAGATCCTGATACAAGAGAAGTTAAATTTTCTAAGAGATGCGTTACCTGAGTTTGTACAACAAAAGAAACATTGCATTCGAGGCATAATAAAGCAGGCAACTGTTTTGTAAGGGACAATCAGGGCATTTCTTTTACATTTCTCACATTGACCCACCAGAAGCGTAAAAATTGAGAATTGAAGAGGAAAGCGAATGATATTTCCCCGAATTAGAATTTTAAAGACCGTCTCAAGAGCAACCATTATTTGAATGAAATCGACATTACCAATTCCGACAATACAAGACCAATAAGACAGTAATTTGTACATAGCTAGCAGTTCACAAGGAACAGTGAAGTTATGTCTGTGACATTCGTTTTCTTTATGACTTGAATATATTGACTCTTCAGTAAAAGTTGTTATAATTTAATTGCTTTTTCTCAATTTTGGAAACTTCATCTTTATACTTACCTAAGGAACCTATGAAGATAGTAGAATGGAAGAAATTTCACGGCAAAGTATCGAGGGAAGGAGAATCCATAAAAATTATCAAATCTTCTCAAGCACAAATATGAAACCAGCAATCCACTAAAAACAATTAACAAATAATAATTAGGTGGAAATCATGAATTCAGTTGAGTATGATAGTGTGATTTAAGTTACTCTTTCCTCGTAAGGACAAATTTGACGATATTCGGTGATTTTAGCTCGTTCCATATTTTAGAATGGCCGATTACATATGCATCATATCGAGCCACGGTCTTGTTCACTGAAATTTGTGATATACATTCTTGTATCTGTTGTTTTTATCAATAGACAGAAAAGCAGACGCATCTTCTTTATTAAGTTTTACAAAGCTTTTGATGTTACTTTATTATTAGACCCCGTGCACAAGAGAGCGGTTCTCAAAGTGGTACGGATAGGCCTTCCGTGCACACGAGAACGCCGATATCCGATCTAGTTTGGCTCCGCTGTCGGTACTTTTTTGGATCGGATAAAAAAGCCGTTCTTTTTTGGATCGGATCCATTTTGCTCTCGCGTGAACACCTGGATCCGATCCAAACTAGTCAGAATAGAAACGGATAGAAAACGAGGCAAGTTTTTTAATTAAGTTGAGGTTGTTTTCGTCATCAAAACTTAATTAATTTGAGGTTGTTTTGTAATCAAACAACCTCCCTCAACAAGGCTCAAAATTCTGTGGTAATGCTCTCTCCTCAGCTATCTAAATAAAATTCATAATTTGCTAACTGCAGTTGTAATAGTTCTCATAGTTGATTTCAAGATTTTTAGAACTCTCGAGAGTTGCGCTACTGTAGGCCGATGACGATGAAAATAAGAAAGGACAACAAAGAAATCTCTGATTTTTGGTGCTAAACTGCTATCTCTTTTGTTCGAACATGCTTCCTGCGCATGTCAAAACAGCGGTCTTTTTAACAACGCACATACCTGAGAACAAAAAAGGTGTCCACTGAGAAATAGGCATTGGCTATTGCTTGAAATGAGAATCGATGTACAATCTTAAAACCTTCTATTATGTTATCTGAAAAACACAAAAGAAACGACAAAACTGAAAATTGTTTTCTAAATAACATAATCTCCTTTTTTGGAATTAGGTGCATATGTTTCAATAAGAAGAACAAAGAAGACATGTTTACGGAACAGCTTGAATTCCAATTATCCCATCTTTGATTCAATATATGAAAGTTCATCAAGGCAGTTTAGCCCACAAATCATGTCTTATAATATGAACTGCAATCCTTAAAAAGATAAAAACAAATTGCTATCTAAAAGGCAACAAATTGTGAGGGAAACTACCTGACCCCGCTGACAGGGCAAAGAAGAAGGTATGACCAAGGATGACCCAGAACATGCTTATTGTTCGAATTCCATTCAATGACGTGATTGCATTTGAAGGAGCATTTGTGTTTAATATGGCATTAGCATTTTTCCGCAGAGAGAAGCAAAGCAAAATATCAACAATAAGGGTACCTGGAACAAAAAAAGAAGTACTTCATATATCCCATCAATTGAACATATATCAAAAGATAGTGCCCGACTTCCTTAGCTGATACGGATAGTTTTGAGTAGAACAGAATTTCAACATTGCATTAAAAGTAGAAACTTCTTAGGAGATACTGAAAAGTATTTTTCATCTTACACTCCTCGGAGTAGCTATAAACGTCAAAAATAGACCGAAAAAATGACAAAGGCGGTATCCATATCCACAGGCGGATCGAAATGCATGAATAGAAATGTGGAGCTAGAATGGAATTGTGTTTTTAGACACCAATGGGCTCGATTTATACGAAGTTAAACGTGTAAATAACTAACAAGCAATATATTATTGTTTATTGTGCATATAAAATTGAGAAAAATAACTGTTGCAACAGTCAGTATATGATTATCCGCAACCAATTTATCAGAGATGGTGAAGAATTCAACAGAATCATAGCAAGGAATACATAAACACAAATCTGAACTTACTCTTTGTTGCCTTGATATCACTTTGAGCCAACAGAGGCTGATCATCATCATCTTTTCGATTTAATCTGTCTGTTGTTTCGTTAACAGGTTCAACCGGCATGAATCCATTCGATTTTGAAATAAACAGCGATTCTGGCTTCACTGCACCAATAACATAATCCAAGCATGTACTTAACATCGCAAGGAAGATAAAAAAGGCAGTTATCACGCTACAAGAAAAAAATACAAAGTTAGTAAGAAATACATCATAAATATATACATTTAATTTTAATACACACCCCAATACATCAACTACGCTGTTTATTCAGTACCTAAAGAATGCCTTTTAACGCTCTATGATTCACTCGTGGCTTCTAAGATAGCGTACGGACTTGAAGCTTATGGTAGCTATAGCATCAACTTAAGGTTTAAAGGAAATTCAAGTCCTACAGAACAGAATCCTTAAAATGATTCACTTCAAAGATAATAGATACTCCAAAAATAACTTACATAAAGAACTAAATGTTATTAAAATCTTTACCGTTTGAAAATCTTAAAATTCATGCATAACGTACGCTTCAACCAGACGTCCTTGCCAGAAAAATTTCAAAACTATTTCACAACAAACGAGCATTCATATAAATATGAGGCCAGACAAAAACATAACTATAAAATTCTAAAGTCTAACAGAAAATGGCGCAACTATACTCTGCAGAATATTGGGGCTCGACTATGGAATGATCTTCCATTGTTCCTTAAGTCAATCTCAAATAATAAAAATTTTTGCAAGTTAATGAAAGAAAAGGCTATATCTGGTTACTGTTAGTAAAAAGGAAGAAAATGAAAAATTATAAAAAACGAAAGCAAAACACAAAAATGCTTGTACTCATATAACTAGTATTAAAGTAGTAGCTATAGGTTTGAACTGTAATGAAATATTCTTTAGTTTTGTATTCTTAACCTTGCTCGTAGTATCTCTAATCTTTTATTTCTCTATTATTAAAACTCTAATTTGCGGCCCAAACTAGATAAGCTCTGCTTTTTTTGGGTCGCACAGAATGCGTATTTTCTATATTAACTTTAGTTTTTTGTATACTGTGAATTTGAAATTGAATTGAATTGAATACATTATAGATACAATTGTTTAAATCTTATATACTAATCTCTGGTTGAGCAAATTAGGTTGCCTTTTGCTATGACCTATTGTTCGATTACAAAAGAAAGGCTTTTTCCCAGGACCACCTAGAGAAGCGCTTCTTTCTTTAATTGATCCCTATCCTGCCTGGGCGATGCAGTATCTATTTTTCAAATCTTTTTCAGCCTTAAACTTGGTTAAAATTTCTATTTGTCTTTAGTTTCGAAAAGCTTTATTTTCAATTGCGGGTGCTTTTGTAGTGCGAGCCAGGTGCGAGCGGATTCTTTTATCTTTCTGCTGGTAACCTGCCAGGAAAGGTGCTTTGCTCTCTGACTCTCACCCTCATCCTCTCACAAAGTGCGCTCGGTTCGGAAACGAAAGTGCTGCCCGGCAAAGTTGCCTAAAATCAGCGCAAAATGATTGTTCTTTAATCTTAGAATTTGCTTTCGGGAATAATACAAAACAAGTCGAAATGGTTATCAAAAAGTTAAGATTCTGTGAGTCTCGAAATATTTGTTTGCTTCAAAAGTTGAATCAACGAGAATTTTCCTGTCAGGTTTCTTCAAACAAAAGAATTTCCAAGGGATTTCCATGAAACCAATAGAATTTTCAGGTATACAAGATTCAAAGGGAGTGAAATGACCTGAAGTTCTTGCAAAAATTAACATGACCTGAACGTTCGCTAGAGTCCGGGAGGTTGGTCCTCATCTGTTTCCCGGAAACCTCTCCGAACTCTAGCAAAAGTTCAGGTCATGTTCATTTTTAAAAGAGCCTTAGGTCACATGCTGCTGCACAGTGGAGGTCACCAGATTGCAGATGCGGAGATGAATTCTTCGACGGAAGAATCTTGTCTTTGCAATGCTAATTTGGCACTACTGGCTGCATGGTGAAGGACGGCTGAGTAGTTTCTTGTCTTTCCAAGGTTAAACTAGTAGAAATGTTTGCCGGCAATGCGGCATTAAAGTAAATGAATTATGTAAATGAACTGTCCAGTTCATATATGATATACTTCTTACAGATATTTTTAGGTCTCCTGGCATGTAAGTGCACTGATAAAAAGGTTTGACTGACAATGTATAGCAATGCTCCTTGAGTAACTGTATGTATAGACCATATTATAAAAAAAAATCCAAATTCTCATCCTTCCTCCAAAAAGTCATTACAGTGAAGAACTCTAATTTATGAGGACTGTCTTACCTTAAGGCATGCTCCTGTTTTTACATAATATCCCCAATGGGACCAATTTCATAGAACATCGATAAAAAGTATGGACATCATAAGAAGATTTGAATAATTACTGGAACTTTGTAATTCATGAAATTACTTACAAAACAAAGATTGACCCAGTTGAGAACTCTTCTTTCTTTTGGCAAATGACTGGTGAACCATATAAAGTTTTCAATTTATTGTTTTGATCTACACGCATTGCATTCTTATATCCAGTGGCTGCAAAATACACAATTAATTACGTTTTGAGATAAAAAGTCACTGTATATTTCTATGGGCGCTTTTTCTTGAAAAGTTTTCTAAATTTTACAATCCGTCTCAAAAACTGATTATTACTAATTTAAGATATTTCTGATTGACGATTCTCTGTTTTTCAAACAGCTACATATTTAACTGAAATTACTAGAGCAACAATAAAACAGTTTCTGAAGATTCCATCGAAAATAACTTGCGCTCCTTCAACATTAAGATGAATGTTAAGCTGAAGATCAAATTTAAATCTTCTTTGAAGCTTGAGTTTAAGTTAACTTTAAATTCAAGATTGAGATTCATTTAGGGTTTACGACTAAGACTAAGATTAAGATTAAGACTAAGATGAAGATGAAGATGAAGATGAAGATGAAGAAGAAGATGAAGATGAAGATTAAAATTAAGATTAAGATATAGATTTTCATTAGATTTAAGTCAAAGTCTGTATTAAGTCTGTATATTAAGAATTAAGACAACTTCAACAGCATTTACCATTTCTCACAACAGACGTGATAATCTGAAGCATTGCGAAAGTATCTTCATCATTGCATTCTTTAGGCACACAAAGACCAAGCATCACATCCTAGAAATCATAAAGGATAGAAAATAAATAAAAACTCATTATTGTAGAGCCTGTATCACACTTATGAAGCAGAAGCATAAGGAAGTGAAGTAAGCACGCACACATTGACTTTTCAAGCGTAAAGTTTAAGACCATGTACTACTTCGCCAAATGCGCAACATCTTTCAAGTCAAGCATTAACTTGGCTTTCTCCTTGGAAAATTCATCCGATTCTTCATATAATGATGGAAACTTCCTCACATCTAGGCGAGTTTTTCTTCTTGGTTGGTCGCTATTAGGCCTAACATCTTTACTTATTCTCCCTGCCTGCCTTCATAGCTCTCCGCTGTCCAGTGCTGCAAAGCTTTCTTTTACCGAAATTCTTCAAAAAATTAAAGCAAAATGTCTCCTTGCAAGCTGAGAAACAATGTCTGCATCACGAACAACTTGGTAATCATGTACTTTCGCCATTGTTAAAACAAGCAAAATGAAATAAAGGGACAACACAATCGCGATAGAAGATACTGAAGTTAAGATAGAAAACGCGATGAAATGTCAAATGCGCAATATCTTCGGCCGATATCCAAATCTGAGCAAAAAACAGACACAACTCATAAGGAAGTCAAGGAAATAAGCGCTGGAGAACTTCGCATCGCAGCTAAGGATTCGAAGATGAAAAGAAAACTAAGATAAGACAATGAATAAAAAAAACTTCAGATGAAACTATAACATTGGCCACAGTTTCAGGGGAGCGTGAACTGAGTTATCTATTATGTATAAGCCTTGCCGTGGAACTTGCAGCAGTATATCTCGAGAACAAGTTATGGGACGAACTGAACAGGACGCCTTGAACATATTAATACTATTTAATTTAAAAGTTTTGTTATATTGCTTTATTAAAGAAAATGTACAAAATTGTTTGTGATTGGTGACTAAAGTCTGCGGTGAGTTCTGTGCTTTGACCTAGTGTCTGTCATTGTAGTCTGAAATGAATAACGAGTATCACTTACGATTCCCATTGCCTTGATTAAGCTTGTACAATAATGAGAATCATCTGTTGCCTGACATTCTTGAAATGATCCAAGCCATAAGAGATTACCCTGATAAACTCCACTTCCAGGCTTACCCATGGCATCTAGCACTGCAAACAAGAGCATTACAATCATAAAACATTAAGCTAAAACAATCCAGCTGCCAAACTAACAAACTCTGTATCAAATAAAATCTGTAAACAACAATCTCGAAAGGGAAATTAAACGAACTCTCTCGACTGAACACTATGAGAAGGTGCAATCGATTCAGAAGGCCCATTGTGATAAGACAGTGTCTCAAATAACGGAAAGACATGTGAGAAAATACAACACCAATCTTGAAAGAAAAAACTCCTGCAATGATGACATGGCATGGAAGTTTAGACAAAGATCACTGGATCATTAACCTATCCAGCAGAGATCTCTGATTGCCCGAGAAATCTCTGTTGTCCTGAGGTCTAAAATTCGGTCTTTCACCCACTAATATCCAAAAAAGAATATAATAGCAGAAGTCGAAGGGAAACTAGACTATCGCGAGAAAAATGATGTTATATCTGTTAGTGATGAAGCCTGCAAATGAGAAGAAATATGCACCATCCTAACGAATTCTGTTGTTCCTAAAGATAACATTTGTAAAAAAGAAAGGAAGTCTTTGGGTGATCTAAAAAGAATATGAGCATTAAGATCCTATCTGCGGATAAGAGGCGAGCGACTGTACTTCTGAACAGCTCCGATTATATTCAAACTTATTTAAAGCCTATATGACATGAAAATAATTTCAGATGAAACATATCGGAAGATTAAACCATCCGATTCTCACGTACCACGTTTTTCCTATCAGACCTATAGTGTCACACCACTAGAAAACCTCTCGATGTATATTGCAAAAATCTTGAAAAATTACATCAAGAAAAAGGGGACATGACATGCAAAGAACTCAAGGAATTTGCAGACTTCGTCCATAATGTGGAGGTGATGATGAAATTATTATATCTTTTGATGTCACCTCTCTACTTGAGAAATCAAAAGTATGGGATAGATATGTAGCTGATTTTTTCGTGATTATGAAGAGGGACAAGATGGCAGATTTCACGTGAAACGCAAGTTCACTACAGAGATAGAGAATGATGGAAAAAGTGTAGCCTTCCTTTGCACTAATAAAATTCTAAGCGTATCAGTGTATCAGTGTATAAAATTACATCAGTTTATCAGTGTATAAAATTAAAATGCCGTATTCTCCCCAATAATTGCCCTCTTTTCAATGAGAGCCACTCTCTGAGACCAAAAAATAAAAGAGATCCCGGCGCTCAATAGAGTAAATACAGTATATGGGCTTATTCTTTTAAATAACTATGAATTTGGAACGCTCGCATTCGGAAATCTAACTTTTCAAATCTTTTTAAGGATATCATCATATTAGGATCTGCGCTTATGGATTAAGAAGCATGATAAAAGAACTGGTAAAAAAGTGTCATGCATCAAAAGAATTCAGGGGAGTGCGTATGGGAAGTAGAGGAAGCCTCTTCACACAGAATGCGAACTCGCAACACTTATACAGTGTCAGAAATAGTGCCATATCGTAGCTCTTTCAGAAATAAAAATCTATCAAGAGCCATCTTGATGATCTAGTAATGAGAATAAAAGGCTATTGAAGCGAACTTTAAGGTCAATGAATACAACCATATAAACATGCAATCTAAACAAGATGGCGTACGCAAGGTAATGAGAAAAATCTCAAAGCCTAAACAGAATATTAAGTATCTTGGATTTGGGATCTGTTTAAAATGTGACATGTTGCGAGTTATTCGATGTTTGTCCTGGCTTTCAGCGATTCCTTTTTCTCTCTTTTACAACATATGGGTTGGTATTGAATTAAGATGAAATCTTATTTTGTTTTCTTTGCTTACGAACACGAAGTATCCCTTTGCAATGATAGACTCTTTAGTATGTCGTTTTGCATCTGTACTGTACTGTTTGTTATACTGTTGTCGAAGAGTATCATTTGTACGTGCTTCTTGGTGGCGGCCAACTAAACGTTTGCGCGTACCTCGAACTGTGCGGTTGAAAAGAAGTTCACACGGCGGAACTCGCGTAGTATTTTGAGGCGTTGTTCTGTATTTTAACAAAAAAAGAAAGACTTTGCTGCCATTTGCGTCATTCAGCTTCTGAACTTGTTAGTATTTTTCCTAGAGGTTCCATGAACCGTTCAACTTCTGTGTTTCCTTGCAGCCAGGCAGGTGTAGAAGGCTTATATTTGATATTCAGGGTCTTCAAATACCTTGAAAAATCAACGAGTAGGTATTCACATGTAGGCAATGGTCCATAGAAATCCAAGTGAACCTTCATCGAGGGCCCATCAGGCATCTATGTCATTTTGAGAGGTTTCCGAGGAGCAGATGAATATGGTTTTAATTATTATGATTCATGAATACGGTAATGATTCTCAGGATGGTAATGATGGTGATGATGATGGTAATGATGATTTCATGATGATGATCATCATGATGATTATTACAATGTTGATTCAGATGTTGGTGGTTAAGATGATTATAATAAGTTGAATTTGGATGATAATGACTATGGTGTCATGATAATGATAATGATGATACTGTAACTGTGATGATTATGATATTGATTAGTTATTTAGGGTCCTTGGAAACAAAGCCATTTCTCTCAGGGTCTTTTGTAATTTTTTTTGTTTGATCTTCCGTGGTAAAAGACTAGCTTTTACCTTACATCTGTGATGTGGGTGCGTTTTTTACATTGACACTTGCACTGGGGGCTAACATTTGTACCAGTTTAGCCTTGGAAAGACAAGATACAACTCAACTGTCTTTTACCTTGTAGCCTGAGACACACACAGCAAGTATTACCAAATTAAAATTGGCAAGACAAGATTTTTCCTTCAGAGTATTCCCCTGTGGAGCTGCAATTACGTGACATCCACTGTGCAACAGCATGTGACCTCGATCTCTTGCAAAAATGAATATGGCCTGAACTTTCACTAGAGTCTGGGGAGGTTTCAGGGAAACAGAGGAGGACTAACCTCCCTGGACTCTAGAGAAAGTTCAGGTCATATTCCTTTTTTCAAGAGCTTGAGGTCACATGCTGCTGCACAGTGGAGGTCACTTGATTGCAGTTCAACAGGTGAATTCATGGAAGGAAAATCTTGTCTTGCCAATGCTAATTTGGCACTACTTGCCGTGTGTGTATCAGGCTACAAGGTAAAAGAAAGCTGAGTTGAATCTTGTCTTTCCCAGACTAAACTGGTACAAATGTTAGCCTTAGGTACAAAGGTAAACATCGGTATAATTGGCATCGAAAGGCCAGACTGCTAACTTTGTTAAGAATTTATTCATGATGAGCAAAAGAACTCTAATATCAGAACACGAATTTCAAGTGACAACTTTCGCACTTAAGACAATAAAGAAAAACTGCGCAAAATCAAATATCAAGTGCCACTATTTTTCTCCAGATCATCTTCTGAGGGCAGCTTTCAAATTAAGCAGTCTGGCTATTATCTGTTCTGCACTGGTTTGATCAAATCTTTCAGTTTCAGTTTTAGAGACTTTTTTTCTTTTTTCTGTCAAAAACTTTGAAAATAAAAGTGTTTTGTTTTGGAGGGGGGCGCTCCTGTACCCCTATTTTCGCATTGGCAGGTACATTTATTATGACTGGGACAACTGGTACTTAGTGTAAAATTGTCCATACTTTGCTTTAAATAGTTATACTTAACTCACATTGCTCAATCTTGAGATATTTTCCCTCAATCAAAAGCTTGAATAGGTCATCAAGGGCACTTCTGCATCTGTTGGAGAGCAACATTGAATCTGGTTTGAAAGTCGCAGATACTTCATGGATTTCTGAAGTTGAGTTATATTTTCCAGAAAATTTCTTCAATAAATTTATCATGCCATTGTAACTTTCAAGCTTCGAAGAGTTGCTCGCAAATTCCAGCAACGACAAACGTTTCAAGAATGAATCAATCGTTTTTTCGTTATGCAAAATTTTCCATAAGACATTTGGTAAGAAACGAGAGTCAGCATTATTTCCTCCAAGTCCAATCCTGCGATTAATTTGATATGGGTCTTTGTGTTTGTCTCTGGATAACTGTCCGTCCTGTGCAAAAACTACCCACACGAAGCCAATAATCTGGATGAAATAGATTTTAAGAAATCTCCATTTCTCCATTTCAAAGATGTGGTCGTTGCCTTTCTCCCCTTGCTTGTTCTCTGCGTGTTTTGTTGTGGCCTAGATAGATGAGGTTCGACTCTGCACTCTGCTTAGTGCTTTCCTTCCCTGGTGACCAGTGTGTTCATGTTGTCACATGACATCCATGTGAGAACTGAAGTGAACGTGAAGGCCTGTCACTCGAGGTTTATCACGACTACCACGATTACGATTAGCTATAATCGTGATAATCCACAATGAGGACTTGAGCTGTAATTGTGTTTTGAACGGCATACTAAGGTCGGACCTTAAGGTTTTTTTTTTTTTTTTTTTTTTTTTTCTTTTTTTTTTCATTCTTTATTTTACGTTGGTTTTACAATAGCTTTACATAATTAATGCTGCAGCTAATAAATACCAACCTACTAAAACAATACAACTACAAAGTTAAAAAATTTAACAAAATATGAAAGGTGTGTAATTAATTTACGTCACAAGCTACATACAGGCAGTAGCAACAGAAGAACATTTAGAAATCAAGAAAACAACATTAAGAAAGTTAAAAAACAAATTATTAGATATTATTGGACGTTACACTTTTGAATGTTAAAAATAACCAATGTTTGCAATATATTCCGTGCAAAGCTTACAGTTGCATAATTTGCATAATGGAAGGTGGAACCCTGAGGTAGGGCCCTAACGTGGGACCTTAAGGTGGGACCCTAAGATGGGCTCTAATGTATCCGAGGGCAAAACTCGAGAGAGAGGATATTTCTTTTGGTAACTTAGATCTATCTGATAATTAATAATTACATAATAGTCAATATAAAGTCACGGGGGGTAACACCAAACATCCCCCCCCCCCTATATTCTGATAGCGCTCCATGGAACTTTGTTTTGGCTGGTTTTGGGTGGTTTTGGCTGGTTTTGGGTCGTTTTGGGTGGTTCCGCGTTTTAGTAAGTACGTTGGAATGATGGGGTTTTCAGTGATGAGAGAGCAGGGTATTTGTAAAGAAATCAGTGATTTGGCATGAGGGTGGATTGCTAAAAAGGAAAGAGTTGTTTTGAGGTGTACTTGGTGGGGAATTAGGTGCTGTATTATGAGTTGTGATATCCAAGATTGGTATTGATTCTGGTTCAAAGTGGTCAGGGTTAATTGTATGCAAAGGAGGATTTTGTAATTTACCAATTCTGGCATGTAGTGAAGGAATGTATTTTTGAATGAAGTTGGCATCACTGGCAAGATCTCTACAGAAAAGTATGTTTGACTAAATTGTCATGGGATGCTGAAGTACCAACTGAAATTCCAAAGCTGGGGGAGTTGGTACTACTGAAGGACCAAACGAAGGACAAAGCAAAATGTAGAATAGCTAGAATTACCGATTACATCAAGGGTAATGACAATGTTGTTAGAGGACTAAAACTAAAACTTGGAAACGGATATATCATAGAAAGACCGTTGACCCCAGTCTGTAAACTAGAAATTGGGGAGATGCGCCTGAAGAAAGGGCAGGTCAGAGAAAAGAACTCGATCCAAATGCAAAGGAGTTTGTACCAGAAGAAGAATTTAGAACAAGCAGAAGAGCAAAGAAGATCGCCAGAGATCAGATCAAGGGTACTGCTGTATATGAATCGGATGCTGACTAACTTTTTGTTATAGCTGCTTTACACTTTAACAGGGGGAGGGTGTTGGGAAATTAACCCCTCAAGCTAATTGCTCTAATTAACTATATACGTGCTGATTTCTCGCGTTGAGAGAATTCGCTAATTACAACATTAATTATTTTGAGTTTATTTTGAGTAGATTTGTAGAATTTTTGTAGAAAGTGTATCGAGAGAAACGTAATGAGGATCAAAAAGGACTTTTGCTGTTTTATCTTTAGCGACGCTTACGAGGCAAAGCATCTTGTGTGAGTTTATTTAATGCTACGGGGCATTGGTGGACTTAGGTGGACTGAAGTCAGATAATCGCGCGCCTAATTCCCCACACTAACTCAATAATGCATTTTCCTCTGAATTCAATAATATTTAAAACTTCAACTGCAAAATGAAACGCTTCATTTTAATTTAATGTCAGGTGCATGTGATAGGTGGGCTAGATTAATTGTGTAAGTGAAAGATAAGATGAATATGTGCACATTCGACTAGCTGCAGTGCAGTAATTTGAAAGGCTAGTAGTAACTGTGAAAAGTGTGTCTTATGTTGAATGAAATACAAAAAGTATTTAATTTATAGAACAATCCATATGCAAAGAATCTCATAGTTAGCCCGCTCGCTAAAGTTTCTTGACATACACTATTTCTTCTCTTTTCTAGTTTTTGCAACAAGACCACTTGTAATTCCAAGGGCACCACCCAAAATGAAACGAACGAAATTATCTCCGACAAGGGGACCAATCGCATAAAGGCCTTGTTCTCTTTGAGACTCGTACGTTACGAGGTTAACATCAATTGGATTCTCTTTGACATCAACTTCTAATGAACTATCCACAGCTAGATTGTCTATGCCACCAAGAAATGACAGGTTAGGCTTTGATCCGACTTGAATGAGAACCATTGTAGTTGTAACCACTAGACGGCTTTTTCCATTTACATGCTCAATCACACACTGCTTACTCGGTAAAATTTCAGTCACTTTTGACAAGGCGAAGGGAGTGTAGCACTCGCATGCACCCCGCCCAGTCATCAGGGGCTTCAACTTAAGGTAATCCGGATATGATGACGGCAGCTGATTGACAATCAATTTAGGATCCTTGGCATCTCTTCTGAATACGTGAAATACAGGTATTTTCTTATCAATCAATGCCAACACGGCATCAAGTGCCACAAGCCCACATCCAACAACAATGACAGGATCAATTCTTTTTGGATCAACACCATTCAACAGGTCATCAAGATCCGGAAGCACATATTCAACAAACTTCAGGTTTTCACCTGTGATTCCAAGAGTTTTTGGTCGGCTATATGCACCAACTGCTAGAACAACATTGCGGGCGCATACTTTAAATGGTTCAGGTGATGCCGAAGTAGCAGCATACATTTGACCACTCACCTCCCATAGAGGATTATTCGGACTAACCCGTTTCACAGATGTTACCTTTACATTGTTCATAAAGTTATTATCTAATTTCATTCTTCTCACATAATCCGAATAATACTGTGCAACATGATTTGGCAATATTCTGTCTTCATGAACACCTTCTTCTTTTTCAAGCTTAGGCAAATTACAAGCACATCCATTAATCTGTGTCTTATAGTTGTGCTCATCAAGCCATGTTTTAAAAGGAAACCCAGGAAGCTCTAACCACCAATTAAGGCTCAAACTATACTGTGAGTAAGCCATTCTGTGCCATGTGCCACCTGGTGGACCAAGACCAAGTACAAGATGTTTGAATGCAATTGTGTTATCGCTGCTCCATGAAAGAACTACTGGTTCATTTGCCATGAAATCTGCATTTGGATGGTTCAATTTGTCAAACAGAATGCTAACTGGGTTATCTGATCGGGAATCATACAGGCCATCACTGAGATCATCGAGATTCTATAAAACAACGTAAAAATCTATAGTTAGATAAAACGACTTTGTATTGAAACTAAGATCAATGAGCAAAGTTCCAAAAAGGTCCCAAAAGGCCTTTATATAACAGTTAATACCCTCGATTTACAACAACTTCGACCTAACATTAAAAACAGGAATATTTTTCTGGAATGAAATGAGAAGAATCCCTCTTGCTTTTTTTTTAAATTTTCCCTTCAAAGTCAATGAGTTGCCACTCAGGCATCTCAATTAATGAAAGACAAAAGGTCGTTAAATCATTAAGCGCAGACGGGCTAACTGTCAATCTTATAAGAAATTTAACCAATAGTACTATTTTTAAAATGCATTGTACTCGCATCCTTCTGGAACATGGGCTGTTGAAAACGTAGAGCTCCGAATGAAAGTAATATATTGCATCATTAATTTGCGTGCATAATGACATAATGACTCTATGTCACGTCACTCCTCCGCGTGCATAAAGCTAAAGCTGTTTCAGTGGCAAATAAAATATGCTGCTGAATAAGCTGTAGCTATGACCTATCAATGAAAACATACAACGTTCATTCCGAGTTCTACGTCTCTTATACAGCCCATGGACGGAATCCCAAAATGCGGCACTTCAGAAATATACATGTCAGCCAAGCGAATCCGGGTACGCCATATGACATTCACGTATGCTTCGATAGAATACAAACTTGTTTTAAACTTGCTCTTGAAGTTTCGATATTGGAAATTTATTTTCAAATTCTAGAGGTTTTTATATTACCGGTGTGATATAAATTGAAATCGAACTGTAGCGTCATCTTTCAAAATAAGTAAACAGAAAAAATATGTAAAGTGGTGAACCAAATTAATATTGAAATAAAAGCGAACTGCCACATCATCAATGTGAAAGCTAACGAAATACCACTCTGTCGATGGCAAAAAAGGCAGTTCTTTACAATCATTCCTTGCAGAGACAGAAGCCTGGGCCTTTCCTCAGGATATCATTCTAATATTGAAGGAGGTCGAATGAGGAATTCTCAACGAAATAATAAAAGGCATGACAAACGACAGTGATTGAATTGAATTGAAAATCAGGTGGGTTTTTCTAATTTCTGCATCAGTCCGAGTTTTTCACAGTTGGTTATAATTTCAGTACCAGCAGTGATAAAACGTTTTTTGTCATCTTCTGTATCATAATTCATATAGCGAATCTAATACACTACTGTAGAGGATAATCACTACTGTGGTGGTACTTTTTGCCTACTGTGGTGGTAGTTTCTGCATACTGTGGTGGATAATCACAACTGTGGTGAGTTAGTAAGCTTGTTGTGGTGAGTTACTATGCTTGTTGTGGGGCAATTAATAAAAGGGGGAACGGGGAATTGGGGAAATGAATCAAAGTATAAGGCAATAACTACAGAAATGAGCGTGAGAGAATTTCTTTTAGCTGCTGATAATTATCAAAAAACAAAACAAACACTGCTCAAATGAGCATGGGTTATGATCCTCTTGTTTATAGGAATACTCAAATTTGTATCCAGTCTCGATAAACTTAAATAATGTTTGTTTTGAGCCGCAATACAGTCTTCTCAATTTTCAGTTTCATACTTTTAAAAATCTGATATGGCTTCAGGGGAACTTAGTAAAAGAACAAGAAATTGCATGTAATTAGGTGGAATGGGTTGGATGAATGAATAATCTAATCTATCACGAAAACAGCGAGAAAAAAGCTTAACATCCTAAAATGTTTCCTCTATTTATCGCAATTTTGAAATAAAGTTATGCAAATTCTAACGAATCTCACCAATATGAAAAAGAGCTATAAATCGTATGATGACGAAAACAAAACAAAACGCCCCTTGATTTGCCAAAAGAAGTTCTGTTCAATTACGAGTGGGACAGAAAATAAGTTTGGAAATCTTATCTCGTCATCGTCATTTGATTGGCAATTCAAATCAATGGATTTCAGTTTAACTTGCTTGCAATTGGTTATTTTTTCAATGGCTAAGCTGATTGGTGATCAGATACAACAGCATCCCAGAAGGGTGACCACTTTGATACTAACACATATTCCTTTAGTTAAAAGAATGCAACAATGCATAAAAAACAATACAATTCCCTTAACTTTTAAACTTTGTTGCTAAGATAGCAGGTCGTTTCAGCCTCGAGTCTAATTTTGACAGCTCGTTTCAGATTTTTTCAGGTTGTTTCAGGTCATTTCATCACGTTTCAGCTTGTTTTAACTTCGATAAATTACGAACCGGATATCTTTCAAAAGCTAATAAGTTAATCATTGCTATTCAGAGCTCAAACATTACCTGCTCAACAAGTGAAATGTCTGTTCCACAGTATTGCAGCCGTGCATTCAGCAGTGGGTCTGGGACTGGTGTACCATTATAGTATGGCCAATTTCCCGACAGAAGGTATGACAAGCTGATGGCTGATGGCCCATTTCCTGAAAACAAAAAAATGGAAAATAGGCTCAAATTTGTAACTTGTCGCCTGCGATGAGGGCGAGCAT
This sequence comes from Chrysaora quinquecirrha, assembly GCA_014526335.1. Classification (NCBI taxonomy): domain Eukaryota; kingdom Metazoa; phylum Cnidaria; class Scyphozoa; order Semaeostomeae; family Pelagiidae; genus Chrysaora; species Chrysaora quinquecirrha. The sequence goes on from JACTAT010000037.1 coordinate 11,781,903, forward strand.
TTTACCTTGACACCTGTGATGTCTGTGTGTCTATGGATGGATACATACATACATACCTACATGGGTTCCAAAACACAGTCTTATTATGTCCTTCGGACATAAAATACGTGTTGGCACATGTTAAGGGTATTCAAATCAAAACACAAAAACGTGTTGGTGGATATGAAAGGGTTAATATAATAACATTATGAGTGTTCTCTAAGAGGTTTCCTAAATTTCATAAACAATACCTGATTTCCCTATGAAACCCTAGGGATTTTTACTTATGTAAAATAGATCAATCAGAGTGCAAAACATCTGGGTGAAGTTGGTAGAAAATTACATCTCGGAAAGACAATTTCAAATCAAGGAACAAGACAGCATCTATATTTTTGTGAAAAAGAGAACAAAATCTAGTCCTCTGATGTGTGAGAGCATTTATCTCAAACTTGAAGCAATAGATAACAGATAACAGACAACAAAGCACATTAGATAATTTCCTTGAAAAGAGAAGCACATTGTTAAAGTTTTGTGTAGAATAATGATCATTCTTATCAGTTGTATAATCATTATGTGAGATGCAAACACTCTAGTTTGGTTAATTTTCCAAGGCACTCAATCAGATGACCCTGAATGAATGCAGCCAAATCTTGTCAGCATGAAAGTTTGGTTTGATGATTATGTCATACACATCACTTGTGTCCATAGATAGCTGACCCTACTATTAATAATTCATTCAGCATCAAAATAGACCTGTTAAAATGGACTCTGATCTTGTTTATATGCAGCATTAAAGTTTCACAACTCAGCAGTGCCATTGAATGAAAACGGGAATAACAGATCCAATTCTTCTTCATGGTTTTCTATTCAGGAAGTCTGCATGCAAATAGCTGATGTTTATGAGGTTGCGGATCAGCATAGCACAGCGCAGGAAAAACAGCGTCGATACTAAGTTAAAATAGTGTAAAATAAGTATATGCTCTGCAGGACAGCAATGCAAAAGTACTAAAACTTGATGCTTTCTGAATCTTTAAAAAGTAATAAACAAGGTATTCAACAAATTTAGGGCAGAACCTTACCTACAACCACCACATCATAAATTTTGCATGCTGCACCCTTCACACGCATCGAAACTGATGCCCTCGGCGTCTGCAAAAATACGGACATAAATGCACATATAAACTAGACAGTGCAATAACAAAACTGCACAATTACGAGAAGCTAATGCAGCGATAAAAAGTGGGAAGAAAACTGGACATTTCGCTCTTAGCCTGCTGTACTATTCTCTTTGTGTACACCCAATGCCTTCCTAAGAATTCGCAAGCCAGGCACTAGGCAGGAACAAGGCCAGTCAACAACAAAAATGCAATGACTCAGCGGTTCTTTAATTGTTTTGTTGTTATGTTTTTATAAGAGAGAAAACGATGAAAAAAATATTGAACACAGGATTAAAATGTAAACAAAACAAATTTAAAGGCCTACTACAAGATGATTCTCTGGAGTTTAATTAAAGATCCAGCACAACCAAAATAAAAGGACTGGCCTAGATAGTACAGTTGATAAAGGAAACACATTTTACCAGTTGTCGTCCCGTTTTTTACTTTGTCCGATCAAAGAAGTTATACAGTAGGCTACATACCTTCCAAAAAATAAAGTTCCAGTTTAAGACGTTATTGAGATGATTGCCACATATCAAGATCAAGTAAGTCACTTATTCAATCCCCTCACATCGACTGAGTGAAGCAGCGTTCCTGTCCTCAAGGCCATAAAACCACCTGCAGCTGCAAATTTCTTCGCTGCTTTCCACTGTGACTGTGCAGCGACAGCGTCTCTTGCGCAATGGCGGTCTGTTGCCCGTTACTCAATTCAATTCAATTCAATTAACTTGACAGTTACGCCCACAGAACCATAAATTTTAAACTAGAAGTAACCACCCCATGTAATGTCTGTGCAGTACGGTGGGGGATGTGCAGTACGGTGGCGGATTTGCAGTACGGTGGCGGATTTTCAGTACGGTGGGGGGATACCATGATTGCCGTGGGGAGTCATCTTGCAGTACGGTGGCGGATGTTCAGTACGGTGGGTGATACCATGATGACTTTGGGGGATACCATGATTGCCGTGGGAAGCATCATGATTGCCGTGGCAGATATTCAGTACGGTGGGGGATGTCTCTGAGTACAGTGGCGGATGTTCAGTACCGTGGGGGTAAAATATGATCTAATCAACTAAATCGTTGTAATCAGAGACGGGGGCTCAATATTTTTGCTTTTGCAACAATCGTCGAGCCTTTCTGTAAAACGACTTACAAGGGCGTTTTACTTGTGAGTTCGTTCTTTGAGAGTTAAAAAACCAAAATACCAAATTACTTGTGAGTTCGCTCGGCTAATTAAAATTGTCTACGGCAAATCTTCAAAAATCGGCAAATCATAAAATGCAACTTATCGAAACGGCTGATCTCTTTAACCCTAATCCTACCGGGCTTTTTTTGATCTAACACAGCCGGGGGGTGGTTTCCACCCCCCCTCCATAAATTGCTGTCCAGTAGAGCTAGAGCAACCAAACTTGGCACAGGCATTGGCCAATGTATTAGGAGTAACGTTGGTAAATTGGGCGTCCCCACTTCTATTATGACGTCATTGTGACATCATAATCAAAACATGCTATCGACGTCCGTCAAAAATCGTCCTTCCTTAATATCAATAGAAATCCGGAAATTTCTTTACATTTTGTTGCTAGTAACTATTTTCTCTTACCTTGCAAAGATTCAGTCAGTTCTGATAAGATTTACTGGTAGAAATTGGCATTTATATGTGGTTTTGTCATGACCGCTTTCCATATAAGGCAATGTCACGTGACCCGTTGTTATTATTTTGGGAATTTTTTTGTATCACATTGTAGCTTATACATATAGGCTTAAAGTCAGCCTGGTTTGGAAGCATACATCCATCACATAACAAAACAGTTCCAATAAAAGCTTGGATTTCACCCCCCCCCCCAGTAGGATTAGGGTTAACATCATCTTCACGACTGACTCTAGAAGTCCTAAAAACAAACTCTTGTTGGCTATAGTTACCTATAGCAACAACTTAACAACAAGTAAACATAATTAAAGATAAACAATAAAAACAAAAGCAAGTATAGTTAGAAAAGTGTTAATGAGTTCAAAGTACGTTGTACGTTCATATTTCATAACATTGCTCTCATCTTCGAAGAGAAGACTCCGGGCTTCTTTCTAAGATTTCACTCAAGTTATTTCAAATCTCTGTATCTGTTCATTAGATGAAACTGGATAACACAGTGTTAATGACATTTTAGATTCTTCTACACCAAACTCAGTATTTCCATTTCTTTGACCAAATTCTTTTTCATTTTCTAAAAGTTGTGATGCGGACACATTGTTCTTCAACAATGTCAGGAAAGCTCCTTTGATGATGCTTGTGTCGATTTCTTTTTCCTGGGGCAACTGATTAAGGTTGACTAGGCTATTGCTTTTTCTTGATTTTATCATCGTGGTCAACTCAGTGGTCAATGCTTGAAGCTTCTGGAAAAGCTTACTGATAATAAGAAAACTGTCTTCATTTGAATCACTCACAAGAGTTGCACAAGATGATGTTGTTCTTGAGGCACTGGATGTTCTTTCAAGTTCTGGTTATTTTCAAGAGAAAAACTATTACTCACATTTTTCTGTCCAAAACATTGACTGTTGATATCACAATTCTCCAGCCAGTACCAACAATGTTTCTTGACATGGCCGTTCTTTGAGAGTTAAAAAACCAAAATAAAGATAAATTCCAAAAACACACAAATACTTTCTTTATAAAAAAAACTTCGGCTACAGATCAGTCTCGGATACACTCTGATATACTTCGGCTCGGCTCGGCTAATTAAAATTGTCTACGGCAAATCTTCAAATATCGGCAAATCATAAAATGCAACTTATCGAAACGGCTGATCTCTTTAACATCATCTTCACGACTGACTCTAGAAGTCCTAAAAACAAACTCTTGTTGGCTATAGTTACCTATAGCAACAACTTAACAACAAGTAAACATAATTAAAGATAAACAATAAAAACAAAAGCAAGTATAGTTAGAAAAGTGTTAATGAGTTCAAAGTACGTTGTACGTTCATGTTTCATAACATTTCTCCATTTCTCCAATCCTAGCTTCTCAAAGTTCAATGGGATACAAGTGGGATACAAGTTCTTCGTTTCTTAAATTTTGATTGATTTTCAGGGGCGGTCCAGGGGGTGCGAAGGGTGCTTGAGCACCGGTCAGATTTTCTGGCTATTTTTGCGCACCATTGTTTCCTTTATGTATTTTTATTTCAATTCTGTAGATATTATTCATACCAATACCCATATGGCAATCTTTAAAACACGGAATACGGAATGACGGAATGACGGAATACGGAATGACGGAATACGGAATGACGGATTACGGAATGACGGAATACTGAATGGCGGAATACGGAATGACGGAATGACGGAATGACGGAATACGGAATGATGGAATGATGAAAAGGTGTTAAGTAATAATAATAATAATAATAATAATAATAATAATAAATAATAAACTTCTTATTTACAGTTGGTAAGGAACTGTAATCTGGTTGTTTGTCTGGCCGAGCGATATAGCCGATAAACACCAACAAAATACAAGACAAGAAATGACGATGAGAGAGATACCAATATTTCCAGAGCTGTATCGATTCCAATGTTCATAAACATCAAAGTACAAGGTTAAGTAAACGACAGAACAACATGTTAAATGCCACCTTTCTCAAGTGCAGCACAAACAGTTAAATAACACTCAGGCTCCCATGTCCTGAAAAACGATGACTAACTACATAGTCACAAAATACACAATAAAACAGAAACAGCACCTCGGCAAGATCTTTCTCAAGTACCTTGCCTCGGCCTACTTAACCTAGACTCCTCAGTCCTTCCAGCTACATCTTCTCAGTCTGAATCCACACGCTCTCCCTAAACTCTCTCTCTCTCTCTGATCTCTCTCTCTGCTCTCTGCTCTCTAAATTACAGTTAAAATACAACCTAAATATATACGGATAAATTACTGACTAAGCATGACAGAACAATCTAGAAAAGTTACAAACAAATATGCAATGTTACCTAAAATACAAGGAAGTAATGATGACAGTGCATTAACGAAGTAAAACAAGTAATACGTGATAACAATGGGGACAATAGAACGGAATGCAGACTAACTATGCATGACGCAACTAAGATACCTAGAAAATACGATTACGTAATGTGCTAAATACAAAGTACATCTAACAAAAAACCTAAAGATGATTCTAGAAAATACGAGAAAAATGGAAATAGAAATACATTTTAAAGAAACATATAGTCCTAAAAAGTAGCTGTATTACAGAACTACTAATAGCTCGTACTCTCAAGAGAGTGGGCTAATAAAAACCAACTAATATACATATCCTAATAGAGCAAAACCATAATATTTACAATGAGCAACATAATTGACAATTGGAGTTTCGAATAGAAATGAAAAATAATCTAAGGTGCCAAATAAACGGGGGTCCAAATAAACGGGGGGTGGGGACTTTTTCGAAAATTTGATGTGTATATTACTTGGTTTTTATTAGCCCACTATCTTGAGAGTACGAGCTATTAGTAGTTTCCTTACCAACTGCAAATAAGAAGTTTATTGTTTATTATTATTATTATTATTATTATTATTATTATTATTACTTAACACCCTTTCATCATTCCGTCATTCCGTATTCCGTCATTCTGTATTCCGTCATTCCGTATTCCGTCATTCCGTATTCCATCATTCCGTATTCCGTCATTCCGTATTCCGTCATTCCGTCATTCCGTATTCCTTGTTTTAGCATCTGGACCGTTGACCTGAAGTGGGTACAGGGAACAGATGTGTCCAGATGCTATGGTTGTGGAGGCATTATTGAAAATCCACCAAAAACAGATCTGGACAACCTCATTTTGTTTTGTCGTGATCTAAGATGGTTTCGAGATCCAAAAGCTGGGCAAATGCAGCGTTCGGCACACACGCAAAACGTTCACTTCCATCTCCGTCTACTCTGCGTGAAGATGCGATATCCCAACCTTGAACTTGGCAAGCTCATTGTTCCCAGAGAGTTTATCCCACCTCTCAGTCAAGACCACCTTCAGAGGCTTTATAATGAATTCGGATGGTCGTATCAACATTAGTTACCGTTATGCATAGAATGACAATCGAGATGTGGACTCTACAGCTTTTTAATATTAATCGAGATAGTGACTCCGCTGTGTTTCTTATGTTAATTGATATGTGATATTTTGAGGGTTTTACGCTTAATAGAGATTACATCTAAGGAGCGATGTTGATGATATCGAACGATTCTTAAGACATCGAAATACTTGTTGTTTGCCCATACTGGTAACACCATACGTGTATGTCTCCTGTCTGAAGATCGTTTTAACTCACCTCCGTAGTGTAAGTTTCAACAGTTTCTTGTGTCAGTATGATCTGGGCCGGTAGCATTAAAAGTTCTTGGACTCTTTAAACAAGGATTTTTTCAAACTAATTGCTGAAAAGGGCCCCTTACCTTCAAGCATGAATCCTAAATAGTCATCCTATATTACGTTAAAGTTAGTTAGGGACGTCTACAATGCAGGCAAGCAAGTAATGTTATCATATTTTTTGCTAGAGAGACTTGCTTCCTTGAGTGCAATATCCACCCTGAAAGAACGACATGGTCTAGCCTGGCCTTTTAATATTCACCAAGGGAATTATTTGTTGCTATGTTTGTTGTTCGGTAAACGGAGACGTCATAGAAAAGGTGGATGATTTTGTCTACCTTGGTGGTTACACAAATACCACTCGCGACAAAAAGACACGTATTGCCAAAGCCTGGGGAGCCTTGAACGCCTTAGAGAGGGTTTAGGACTCGCGTATCAAATGCTCAACAAAATACGCTTATTCAGATCAACGGTGGAGTCTATATTGTTAATATGGTTGTGAATCCTGGACCCTGACAAAATCCCTGACCAAGAAAGTTGACGGGACGTACACCCGAATGCTAAGACGAGTGAAAACGTTTCCTGGAGAGCACGAATGACCAACGATCAACTTTTCGGTCAAATTCGCAAGGTGTCTGTCACCATCAAAAGGAGACGACTAGCTCTTGCTGGTCACGTCTCTCGACACAATGAACCCTCAGGCTCACTGATATTCTGGACGCCTGAAGAACCCCGAAGAAGAGGAGGCCCAAACATCACACTTAAGGACGTCCTGAAAGTTGACACCGGGCTCGACTCAAACGAAATGAGTGCGGCTATGGCATATAGGCAGCTCTGGAAGACAAATTTCGTCATGTCACCGAATTTAATCGGATGAACCTAGTAGTAGTAGTAGTAGGAGTATGTTTGTTGCTTTTTGAATAATTTGTTGAGATTGCTATATGAATAAAACAGCACAATTTTTTAAAAAGATTCAGTACCATGAAAAAAGAGACAAATTCAAGTCAAGAAAAAAAAAAAAAAAAAATCACTTGATGAAGGTTAATGCCCGAAACGTCGTAAATTTGTCTCTTTTTTCATGGTACTGAATCTTTTTAAAAAATTGTGCTGTTTTATTCATTCTTAAGTACCACACGCTACACCTATATATTATTGCTACCCGTTCTCCATTCCCCATTGTACCCACTCTTCGTTCCCTCTTCCTCATTCCCCATTCCCCATTCCCCATTCCCCGTTCACTATTTTCGAGATAGCCGTCAGTATTTAACGGAATGAAATTTTCCACACAATTTCTGGGCTGCCCAATCATATGGCGATTCCGGTGCTCAACGTCATCAAAGCACCAGTCAGGAAGAAATAGCCAATCAACGAAGAGAGAACAGCGGCACTAAATTTAAGTCACGCGGAGGCAACGGAGAGGAGAGGCGCGCTCTCAATGTTTTCGTTTATTTTTGATCAGAGAGATTGGCTGTGAGATGCATCATTACACGTTTACTTTCGATCTTAACTAAGATTGAAGTATTTTCAAATAATAATTGTGAATTGGACTTGGACAACATACAGTCTTTAGCCCTTGCAGAGCAGTAGGAGAAGAAAAGAAAATGCTTTAAGCCGACTGGTTGGTTTGGGGACCTATAACTTCCTATTGGTCCCTGTGAAGGAAACACCTTAGGCCTTAGGCTTGAAACCTAAGGTACGTAACAGCATTCTAGCCACCCTAGAAGGATGAACTTGTCCATGTTTTATATGGTGACCCTGAAGAAAATATAAATAATGAACACTTTTGATTGTAAATCGGCAAATTACTACAAATTATGATTATAAAATCGTTAATTACTGTACTTTCGAGAGCATTTTACAGCTTTTGAGTTTAGTGACTTTGGAGTGCTGTATAACCACTCTGTAATAGCTACCTACTAAGGCAAAATAATGGTTGGGCCTTCAAATTAAGGGCGTGGTCAAGTTTTCAGGAGGCCACACCCTTATACCTCTTCTTGAGCACCGGTCAAAAAAAATCCTGGATCCGCCCCTGATTTTAATCAAAACTTCAAAATTTCTTTTCTATAGTTTGTTAACCTTAAGTGTTTCTTATAGTAAACAGATATCATGGATAAAGGGCGAATATGTGAAAGAGATGTTTTCACTGATTAAAAGTACAGAATTTCATGCATAATTTTGCTGTGGCAAATGCAATTTTAACGAGAATTTGCTGACTAGCTTTAGAAAACTGAAACGAAACAAGAATACTCAATGGGATACAAGTGGGCCACCGTACCTTCTTTCGCATCTGTCACAGAACTCAGAGACTAGCCACAAGAAAATACAAAGCTTTAGCCGTATACACTTGAAATATTATTCAGGCTATACACCAGCCTCTAGGTATTCAACCTAACCAAGTTCTACTTTCTACTACGAAATACGGCTGTCTTTATACCTCAAAGCAAATCTAAAATATCAAATTACGAAATTAGAAAATTAGTTAAGCTACTAAATAAAGAATAAAAATAAGCATTGCTGCATACAAGAATATACTGGAAAGTTCTAGCCAACTACGCAAAAGGGGAATCCCGTATTACCTACAATGAAGTAATTACCAAAACATACCAATTACGTAATGACTAAATAAAAAAAAACAATGACGGTCATAGGCATATCGTGACACATCCCTTCGCACAGCGGAAAAACTGTTAAAACATTGTGATTGCAATTGGAAAGCAAAAAAATATGCGCTGTCAGCAGACGAAACTTCTGAAGCCCATTAAAGCCTAGACTCACCACACGAGTTTCTAGTTAACGCCCCCCTTAATTTTATTTGTCACTCCAACAATGTCCTTACAGCTCTGAAACTGGCAAAAAGAGTAACCTCGTTTTCATTATACCGGTATGTGGAAAAGTCGGAATGCTATCGTCCACGGACATTCAAGGCTCTATTGGTGTTATTAATAATTCTAATTTTTATTTCAAATTCCAATGTAAAATTGTATAGCGAATCTAATGATGTTTTCGGCATGTTTGTATCTTTTTTCTAAGACTCACAACTTGTCTTTAAGCCTGGCCTGCCGACATTTCGTCTCAGGGCTCTGATGGGCCTAAATTCGGCGAAATTAAAGTAGGTCAAACAACAATGTTACTTGCAGCATTTCTTTTGCCTTGAACTCAGAATCGAACCCCTTGTGACTCCAGCAACATTTTATTTTGGGCAACTTGGCCAAAAAGTCAACGAAAACTGGACATTTAGGTATTGGCTTCGGCCGCAGCAACGCAATATTTTCCAGACCAGTCCGAAAACTTCAGACAACGTGCTATGAAAGGATTTGATCGGTTCAAAAGACAATAGCTATTGTTTTTGAGACAAATGCTGCAATCTGATTGGGACGGCAACTTTTTGGCGCCGCTTGCCAGTTTCAGAGCTGTAAGGACATAAGTCCAACACTGAGCGATTGTAAAGAACAACAACAATAACATCGAGGGAAGTAGTGGGACTTATGTAGTGAGTCTAATTGAAGCCCACAAATAGTAAGCTCGCTCTTTCGTCGCGCGCAATTAATAGTTATATTTCATTAAATATTAACTAGCCATCAGTTCATTCGAAACCTACACTCTGAAGCTTTACAAAATCAATTTTTCGTCAGAGCTATTCGGTTTTGGAATAGTCTTGGGCAAACTCCATGGGCCGAGTCAAGAAAATTGTTCTCTCCCACTTATTTTCCCGTTATAAGCCCAACTCGAATGCTTTTGTTTAAAATGTTTTTTGATCGATCGTTAGCACTTACAAAGCAAATCACATCACCTTTTATACGTTTTAGCCAAAATTTGATTTTAGATCGCTTTTTATGTAGCTACGAAGAATTCTTCGAATTCTTCGTACAATGATGGAGTGAGGCGAGGGAACGCAGAATTTACCAATATACCAATATACCAATATACCAATATAGCAACGCAAAACGCGTAACAAAAGGCAAACCACTAATCGGTCGTAAACTCTTTGAAAATTTGCGCTGTTGGCATTGAAATGGCAATTATCATCAGATGGTAAACAACATAAGGTTCAGTGACTGAGTGACTCAGTTGCAGACCATTTGTATTTTCAGGCCGGCCTTTTCTCGATAAAGGGGGTTGCATTTATTGTTTGGCAATCTTCCCTGAATAAATAACATGATTAGGACAGAGTAATATTTCTGTGCACGTACGAAGAAGATATGACTCAGAGAGGCTCGTCAGTCATGCATATGCAGCAAAGCACGCATCAATGGGAAGCTTTTGCATCCATTCGAGGCTTATTACTAGGACCTCCTCGCGAAACACGAACAGGTCTACTTAAATTAATGGTTAATCGTAACACTGGCACTGCTGGTCGTAAACATTACATCTTGTGATCTTGGTAACATATACGGGAGATCAGTATGTCACTTTTGGTTTAAGGTGAGTTTGCTTAAGTCCGAACAGGCTTCCTCAGCAAACAGGCTGCCTGGACCGAGTGATGGCAAATTTTGCCAAGAATATAAAGTAAGGACAAGCTTTTTACAACAACAACAACATAGTATGATGTCATCATCATCTTTTTCATCATCATGATGATGATCATCATCATAATCATCATAATCATCATAATCATCATAATCATCATAATCATCATAATCATCATCAACATCATCATCATCATCATCATCATCATCATCATCATCATCATCATCATCATCATCATCATCATCATCATCATCATTATCAACATCATCATCAATAGAATCGCTATCATCATCATCATCATCATCATCATCTCGTCATGCCAGTCATCTTCATTCGAGGCTGTTTTATCCAGTCGCAAATGTGCATTCCTCTGCGGCATTTATAGCGCACCAGCATAACAGCATTCTTCGTACATAGTGACAGGGTCCCTGTGTTTTTCATTGAGATAAAACCCGACACAGAAGCATAGTATACAGTATGCTATTTAAGAATAGATCAGTGTCAAAACCGCATATCAAACAACGCAGTTTTTTCCTTCATTAGAAAGGGAGAAGGGGCTGTTTACTCCAGGTCGCTTGACGCTGGAAGCGAAAGGAGCTTGCAATGGATGAAAGGAAAAGTTTCAGTATTTATCAGATCGCTTTAACTTTCACGGATGTGTCACGATGTTATCATATGATACTATGGGTTAAGGAGAGGTTAGCCTTGAAAGGCTAAGGTTTCGTTATGTAATATAGTAGATTTGAGGTTTTATGGTTTTTATATATTTCCATCACAAAATTTGCTGTTGGCAATGTAGAGCCATATAACAGTATTTGCAAAATTTAGGTAAGGTTCCTTGCATTTCCAAAAAATATTTTAAACGATATTATTTACCATAATGTTTTATTTACAGCAACGTTCCAAATGATACAAACACAATGTAGCCATTCATTGTCTCCAACAACTGTGTGCTGCTTACCCTCTCGATGAATTGACTTCCGGTTGTCAGTCATTTTCTGCTACCTCATTGGCTGCATGGACAACAATTAAATCTAGGAGGAAATTATATAACTTGTTCATTTCCCCTTCATTCATTTCTTGCGCCATATGAATTCAGTACAGTCTACAATGTATTCAAGGAAAGCAGCAATCGTTTTTGCCTTTATGGTTTGGGCTTGTAATGCCGCAGGGGAGTTATTTCACGAACGTTCGCCAAGACATGTGAAGATTCTTATTCTTGGTGCTGGCATGTCGGGTATAAAGGCTGCCGAGACGCTGCATAAAAATGGAATAACAAACTTCTTGGTTCTTGAAGGAAAAGACTACATTGGTGGAAGGGTAAAGCATGTGCAATTTGAAGGAAATCTTGTTCCTCTTGGAGCTGGATGGATTCATGGGATCGGAGCCCAAAATCCACTTTGGAGACAGGCAGAAGAATTGAACTTAAAAGTTCATTTTGATAACTATACAGATTTCATTATAAGGTGAGAATCCCTATACATACTTTTTTGACTGCATTTTTAAAAGCAGTCATTACTGAGCATTTTAAGAATAAACCTGGATTCACACTGCACAATCATTTGAAAGCGCTTGGACGCCCGTGCAAAAAATTTCATACAAATTCCTTTGAATATTCAGTCTCGCACTTTTCCAATCTGGTTAATGCAAGAAACTAGTAAGTTAGCAGCCAAATCAGTTCCTAGTTCTTGCTAGCATGATGGATTTCCAACTTTTGATAATATGAAAATGAAAAATGTCCCGTTTATATAATTGTATCGTCAAGGCACCAGCCATTGTAACAGAGAAATTATTGTTTAAATGTTTAACTTAAGTGGAAAAAGATTAAAAATTTCGAAAGTAATGTTTTAATTGCTTATTAGGCTTATCAATTTCCCTTGTAAGGTTTTTATGCATCACGTCGCTCCAGTTTTTAGGCTTCACAGTCTCAGGCGCTGTTTACACAATGCCGTTTCTAAACGAAAACGAAACGAAGTCATACAGGATTGGCCCTCCATTTACACCAAATCGATTCGTACCGTTTTCAAATCATATAGTTTTTGAACTCTTTTTATTTAATTCCGGTTAGGAAACATTTCAGTGTAAACAGGAGGCCCATACGGTATATGGTCCTACCGTTTTCGTTTAAAAATGCATATGTAGTGTAAACGGGGCCTTAACAGACAAATTTATAGCAAAGCGCTTCCATGCACCAAAATGCTTGCCTTATGCTACAAGCTTTCAGTGTGTATCAAGGCTAACATACCAGCATTGTATGACTTTATAACAGAGGAAAGACGCTAACTGTAATCCCCGTGGCGATCAGTATGAATATATAAAACGAGGCCGAGGCATTTTCGCACCTCTCATGAAATTTCAACCTTTCAGAAAGCTGTATTTGCTAAAACAGAAAGAAAAACCCAATTCTCGCATACATCTCCCTTTAATTGAACTCCTCCTCGTGGAATATGAAGACGTTGTTGATCCAGCCAGTTCCAAATTTGCAGAAAATGTGGCGTGATTTAGAGCACCCATAATTCTTGAATTATCAAGGACTTAAATGTGGATTTGCTAAGATTAGAAAAAAGTAATGTTAAAACGTAACGCTGAACGCTTTGTATGACTCCTTGAGCATAAAATGTCAAATATAACTCTTAACAATGCGTTAAAATTCCTGTTGCTCCTTTGTTATGGCATCATGTTGTATTCCAATATCTCAAGAATTTCATTGGTTAAGATATATAACGATACAAAAAATATTTTGTAACCGCTGTTATCAATATGTAATACAGCTGACATCCGCTAACTTGACTGCCCGCTATCTCGAACATTCGCTATCTCGAACGATTTTCCATTTCCCCTTGTTTGTGTATAAGGGTTTGCATAGAAAAATCATCCGCTATCTCGAACCCCGTTATCTCGAACATTCGCTGTCTCGAACCATTTTCGATTTCCCATGGAGGAACATCTGCTCGTAGACTTACTACATGAGTCGTAGTTTTCGCTGCATTCACCTCAATTCAATTCATTCAACAAAATGTAAAATAAAAAAAATAGTTGTTGCTGTTGTTAATGGCGGCAGCTCAAACTACGACTCATAATATTACTGTTTCAAAATCCGGACTACTTAGGCCATCGGGAACAAATTTTTGTTCCTCCAATCAGAGAGCGGCATTTCAAAATCGAGCATTCTGATTGGCTAATTCAGTGATTTCGAGCCGTTCACGTGCCATTTTCCGTTCATTTTTCTTAAATTGTGACCCCCCGTGAAAACAGTCGGGAAAATGGAGGGAAAACTTTGCCACAGCTTCACGCCAGCGCCGCAGCAAATAAATTACAACTTGAACTGGAAAGGTAAAGAGTATTCTAGAGTTCCTCTTCAACTCAACTGTGCTTGTTTGGCAAATTAATGTTGGCTTTATGCGTTTAACTGAAAGAGAAAGGATTTTTTCTGGCTTTGCTTTGTGTGGACTTGGGTTTAAATTCACGGCAACACAGAATGTTCAGCCTGAAGAACCGAAGAACCGCGAAGAACTCTGAAGACCTGCAAACATCTGAACAGTAAATATTCTTCAGCATAATTTAATACATTTACAGAACAATTATAGACACCTATATGATAGTATTAAATTAAAATAATTCAGCTTTCCTATATTTCTTTTACAACTTTTAACTTAAAGCTTTTCGGCGGTCTAGATAGCTTTTTAGATTCGAGCAAGCGGGCTTGCCTTGAAATATTTAAAACATTGCCTTCATAGTTCACTAAGTTTAGTCATTTTGGTATTTACGAATAAATGTTCCCAAACATTCATTATTCACCATGATTTCTTTCCTTCAACTATAGAAAGTAACAAAAGCTGAGACTGTCTGAAATTGGGCGGCCAGCTTCATTCCTAGTTTAACATGGTGTCTATCTAACTCTAAATTTGTTTTGGTGAACTGACTGGTGCAGAAGTAGGATTTTGTTGTTTTGCCTTATCATTTAAGTTAGTTTCTTTTAGCGGTAAGAATTTGATAAAAATTTGACTTATTAATAAGAATAACAGGTCAGAACTTTGTTGTGTTTGTTTCTTCGTCGCTTCGTGTAGATAGGTTAGTCTATTTTATTTTCCTGCCCGTTACCAAAGGCAAACTTACAAGCCATTCTGGAAGAAACAACTGCTGCATACTTATTGATTTCAAGATCGGTAAAGGGACTGAAGAAGCAAAACTGGGTCTCATTTTTTTGCATCTCTCTGCTCTGAAACTTTCTGTAATTTTGTTTTGCTTTGCCGAGTTGAAGAAACTGCGAAAAATTAGGATGAGAGAGATTTCTGTCAGGGGGTCGCCACATCTTCAGGCGAACAAAATAATGAAATCGAGGCAACGAATTTCAGTCCGTTTTTCCACACTGAAATATTATAAGTCGTAGTATGAGCGGGCTGTGTTGCGTGGGGGGCTGGGAGCGAATCTACGACTTTTGTAGTGAGTCTAACCCTTCCATTTTTTTGCGCAACCTCAACACCGCTGAAAGATAGCCTCAAAATTACTGGAAGATAGCCCCTCTCTACATTACTGCGCAACCTCAAAATTACTGAAAGATATCCTCCACTTTTCTGAACGATAGCCTTCCACATTACTGAAACATAGCCATCCACATGACTCAAAATATACCTATACATCATGTAATGAGATATTTCTTACTTTATATCAGAAGGTGTTGCTGTAAATATAAAGCCTTAAGATTCTTCACTTATGAGACGAAACTAATCACAAGAGAAACGATTTTTCTTTGTTCGTGCTATCTTATTAGTTTTAACATATATTTATTTATGCATGCACATTGTATACATATATATATATATCCCTCGTGTTGCACTCTTCTTATAAAAAAATCATCGTGATAAATTGAAGATTTATTAAAACTGTTGCCTCGGCAAAATAGGAAAGAGATATATACTCGGTTCTGCACATTTTTACATCAACCAACCTTTCTTTTCTGTTTTAAAGTATCTAGATAAAAAAGCAGTTAAATGCACAAAAAGTAGAATGGACAGCGAAATATTTGAAACGAATCAAACTTTTTTGTTTTCAGAGATGGTGAGACGGGTAAACTTGAAACAACGAGTTATGAAGTTTTATCTCATCTAAAGAGAATCACAAATAAAGCTGATAAAATTATAGCAAAAGACAGAAAACGGGCAAAAGTGATGTACCTTTTAAGTCCATACTTTCTATGGCTGGATGGCATGGCAAAACAAATCTGTATAACGCTGTTGAATACTACCATTTTGATTTCAAAGTCGGCGTTTCGCCAGATGTAACCTCAAGCAGATCGTATGGCGTGACAGGAGGAAGTGGTACTGATGCCATTGTAACTGATGGAAGAGGATATGCGCATATCATTGAACACTTGGCTAAATCTTTGAAGAACAAGGTAAACTGGCTTTTTTCGATTGACTGTGTTTGACTGTGCAATAATCATGAAATGCTTTCATGCGCATCTAAAGTAGCAGTAACTGTTACCAATATACTTTTTCTTGCAGACTCCGTGAAGCATTTTCTGTATAGTGAAAATGTCCGTATAACAGCGCAAAGTTTTAACCCTATCAGGACGTTTCGGAACATTCTCAACCTTGGGGGGGGGGGTCATATTGTGCTTAACTATTTTTGAAATAAAACAACTCACAGTGGTATAAGTGTTACCTTGTATTGTGGTAATTTTTTACAACCGTTCATGACAATGACATCTGGTCTAAATTTATCACCCCGTGCAACGTGTGTGCAGTACCGTGGGGGACGCGCAGTACCGTGGGGGATGCTCAGTACCGTGGGGAGGCATCCTGAGTACCGTGGGGCGACATCTTGAGTACCGTGGGGGGTGTTCAGTACCGTGGGGAGGCATCTTGAGTACAGTGGGGGGATATCATGATGTCTGTGGGGAGGCATCCGTGAGTACCGTGGCGGATATTCGGTACCGTGGGGGGATAACTTGAGTACCGTGGGGGATGTTCCGTACCGTGTGGAGGCATCTTGAGTACCGTGGAGGGATATCATGATGTCTGTGGGGAGGCATCATAAGTACCGTGGGGGATGTTCAGTACCGTGGGGGATATCATGAGTACAGTGGGGAGGCATCTCTGAGTACCGTGGGTGTTGCTCAGTACCGTGGGGGAGGCATCATGAGTACCGTGGGGGAAGTTCAGTACCGTGGGGAGGCATCTCTGAGTACCGTGGCGGATGTTCAGTACGGTGGGGTTGATCAACTGTAATCAATCTTCGAATCACTTTTTCCGTTCTTATTTTTATAACTTATCGTGCGGGATTAGTACATCGTTTCTTAGTCAACACAACGGAAAACCAGACTACTATGAATGTCAAGTTCACAAGAATCGTTGGGATAATAATAGAAAGAAATAAAGGGAAGATACACGTACTTTTTTATAAGAAACTCTTTATAAGAAACCCAGACTCTCGAATGGCCAAAGAGTTAAGAAAGCTCCAGTACTGGATTTTATAGCGTAGGAACCTTTTCACCTCAAACAGCGAAAATTTTCTTTATTTTCCGTGTTTTCTCTACGGTAAAGCATTCCTGTGACAAGAAGGCGAAAAGGAACCCATATGCATGCAAACACGATCGATAAATGGGTTTGGAACATCATTCAGATACAGTAGAATAACTATGTTGCCAATATGGATATTTAAGAAACTCGTGAGAAACTTTCAGTACTCAAAATCTGAAAATTTTAAGAAACTTTCAGTACTGGATCAATTTTTTAGTATAAAAAAATACGTGTATATTAAAAACATAGCGGGTTAAGCTTGTCATTTCTTAGTGAATCGAACGGAAAATCAGTCCAAAATAACTGTCAAATTCACAAGAGTACTTTGCGTGAGATAATTCAAGCTATTTTAGAATGAGTTGCGGGTATAGGAAAACGTGGCCCCTTTCATAAACTCTTGTCAAATTGTTACAATAATTTGTAGGAAGTCAGCAATTCTTTTTATTTGGTCCGTCGTCCACATCGACCTGTTTCGTATATTGCAAAAAGGTATCAAACGCTGAGCACGGGCTGCCTGCCCTTCTAGGGGCATGCTGCAAAAATTTTTAGTACAGCTCATCCATCGAGATCTTAATTCATTCTCTCATTTGATCAGTACAACACACTTTTGTAAGGAACAGTTGTCCTAAACAGGTTCTAGAATTTAGAAATATCAACTGCAGAACAAAACTTCGCTGTGTTGTGAAATACATCAGATTATCTCACGCAATTGTGAACTTGACATTCACAGTAGTCTGGTTTTCCGTTGTGTTGACTAAGAAACGATGTACTAATCCCGCACGATAAGTTATAAAAATAAGAACGGAAAAATTGATTGGAAGATTGATTGCAGTTGATCAACCCCACCGTACTGAACATCCGCCACGGTACTCAGAGATGCCTCCCCACGGTACTGAACATCCCCTACGGTACTCATGATGCCTCCCCACGGTACTGAGCAACCCCCACGGTACTCAGAGATGCCTCCCCACTGTACTCATGATATCCCTCCACGGTACTCAAGATGCCTCCCCACGGTACTGAACCACGGTACTCAAGGTATCCCCCCACGGTACTGAATATCCGCCACGGTACTCACGGAAGCCTCCCCACAGACATCATGATATCCCCACTGTACTCAAGATGCCTCCCACGGTACTGAACATCCCCACGGTACTCAGGATGCCTCCCACAGAAATCATGGTATCCCCCACGGTACTGAACATCCCCACGGTACTCAAGATGTCGCCCCACGGTACTCAGGATGCCTCCCCACGGTACTGAACATCCCCCACGGTGCTCAGGGATGCCTCCCCACATGTACTGAACCACGGTACTCAAGGTATCCCCCCACGGTACTGAATATCCGCCACGGTACTCACGGAAGCCTCCCCACAGACATCATGATATCCCCCCACTGTACTCAAGATGCCTCCCCACGGTACTGAACATCCCCCACGGTACTCGGGATGCCTCCCCACAGAAATCATGGTATCCCCCCACGGTACTGAACATCCCCCACGGTACTCAAGATGTCGCCCCACGGTACTCAGGATGCCTCCCCACGGTACTGCGCATCCCCCACGGTACTGCACACACGTTACACGGGGTGTTTATTTATAGGACTAATTATTATTAAACATCATGTTATTGTTAACTCAGATATTTTGGAAATTTATGCTTGATGGTGTATGGTGTCGATGTTTGGTTGCAATGGAGACAGAGTTATGGATAACTGTGACGGAAAAAATGTGATAACTTTAATGGTAATAGATAGAAACTAAAAGTTGATCCCTATAAGGATACTTCTGATTGTTCGATACAGGGACTAAGAGATAAGTAGAATTTCTATCTTTTTGCGAGCCTGATTCTCTTCTCCAGTTTGGTAAGGTTTTCACTGTAGTTATAGTGATTTCACGCAAACAGCATCAAATTATAGTGACGCAAATCAAATTTGGAAAGAAAATGGCAAAGAAATGCATTTATCAATACTATCTTAGAAACTTTTATCAGGAGATTGACAAAAGCTCTCTCATAAAAAGTTATCAATTTTTTCATTTCATAAAGGTCATCCTGAATACAGTTATATCTGAGATAAAGCATTCGGACTCCTATGTGAAAGTAACTACGAAGAACGGCGAACAATACACAGCTGATCATGTTCTAATCACATTTAGTCCTGGTGTGTTAATCAACAATATGGTAACATTTAAGCCAGCGCTGCCTGATTGGAAAATAGAGAGCATGAACTTGATACCAATGTCATACTACTGCAAGGTTTTTTTCAAATTTCCAGTGAGATTCTGGGATAATGTCAACTACATAATGCTTGCACAAAAAGACCGTGGTGCATATGTGCATTGGCAGAATTTCGACAGGAAGACGTTATTAAACGGCGAACATATTCTTCTCCTGACAATGACTGAGAACCAATGCCTCAAATCCGAAACGTTAAGTGATAAACAAATAACAATGGAAGCAATGACAGCATTGAGAAAAGTATTTGGTAATCGAATTCCGTGGCCCACAGGTAATCTGATTCAGGTTGTTTAGTCAGACTGAACTGCGATCATCACCTTTAAAAAGAGACGTGTAGCTCACTCCATTCACCCTTTGCTTCCAAAAAATGGGACATTACATGACAATGTATTTTATCCACGACAAAATTGAACAAAAGGAATAAGGAAGTGGATATAGAAATGGAATTAAAATAGAAATTAAAATAAAGATAAAAATAGAGATGAAAAATAAGGAAACTAAAAATAGATATAGATATCGATATAGAAACAGAAATAGCAAGTGGCGTGTGGCAAAACGAGGGAAGTAACTGGGATCGGAAACTCTATCTTTGCAGATCAAGCCTCCTCGGGAGCCTCCTATTGCTGACGTTGACATGTTCATGACATTGAAGCAATCTTTGAACGATATTTCAAAACCTTTCCTTTTCAGAAAAACAGCGTAGAAGAAAATCAACTGCCTTCAAGTGAAAACAAGAGATTTGCCACACTATTATTTCGACGATTTTTCTTTATTCTAGCAATCATAAGAAGTGCGTGGAATAAGGATCCAATGACAATGGGAGCATATTCTAACAGATTGGTTGGTTTTGAAGCAGAAGATTTAAAGCGTTTGAAAGCATCAGTTGGTCGTTTGTGGTTTGCTGGTGAATATGCAGTAGAGGATTATGGATTCTTACATGGTGCTTATGAATCAGGAGAGAAGACAGCTATGAAAATCATTCGGTGTCTTCGCAGCGGAAAATGTCCACAATATACCGAGAAAAGAAGCCCAAGATGTGTCACAAAAGGGACATAAATTCTTCAATTAAATATATCAGACTATTAACACAGTAATGATGTCATAACAAAATCGCTCAAAATGTTTAATTATTCGTAGTAAAATCATTACCAATGCAAAATCTCTCATTCATAAACGCAAAGTCGCACGCAATCTCCCAAAGTTTTGGCTTCTCAGGGGATAAGAACTTTTGATTGCTTGACTTCTGACGACTACGAATCTAAGTGTCTCTTACAATTGTGTACCATTTGTGTATCTTAATGGTAAACAGTTGAAATTGGACAGGCGTACATTGCATTGCCGAAGTAGCATCGGGAAAACACATCAACTTATAGTCGCAAGTTTTTCGCCGTGTAAGTAGGTAAGAAGAACGTCTGATTGACAATTATCACTATGAATCTAAGTTTTCCTGACAGTTTCGCACCTCTTGCAAATCCATCCATGATATCTCAACAAAGTGTACAAGACAGTAGTTTTGCTTCAGACAGATTACAGAATAAATTTTGAAAGCTCAAACAATTTGAGCCTCTGCGGAGGAGAACATTTTAACTGCGCATAACTTTGTATCCGTAGCTCAAATGCAAGGCATGCCTTATAATATTTTGCTCCATTTTCGACGCTCTTGCATATGGCATACTGAAATTTGAAATATCTTGACATTGACTTTTTACTGACCGGTAACTACATACATCATCGATCACGTGACAACCGGCAATTACCAAAAAATGTCCCAACTGCCAAAATATCCGCAATAGTATAGTTACGTAATAGCAACAATAAAATTTTTGGTTACCCATTTTGCTAGATGGTTACAGTAATTTCCCTGTCTAATATGAGTTTCACAAGGGTATACTTTTTTGTAATTTTGGTGTTTGGTCTAGCCAACGGTATCATTTTTGGCAATGGAGCGTCCATCATTTCATCTTCTGTAGCCTTGGAAAGTAGAAATTTCTTTGTAAGCATTTTTAAAAGAAGCTGGTAAATGGAAAAGGTCGGCCTTGGCCAGGTCGAAAACGCGGAACTCTCGGAAATCTCGGAACGGAAAAAATTACGCAAAAGCTCCCAGTTCCGTGTTTTCTAGTACAGCTCACCTCTACTCGAAAACGCGGAACTACATAAAAACCATATTTACGATATAAAAAAACCAGTTCCGTGTTTTCGAGTACAGCTCACCTCTACTCGAAAACGCGGAACTGTGTAAAAACCCTAGTTACAATACAAAAAAACCAAGTTCCGCGTTTTCGAGTAGAGGTAAGCTGTACTCGAAAACACGGAACTGGGTTTTTAGCGTAAATATGGGTCTGCAGCCAGCATATTCAAAAAAAGGTAGATCTGAGTTGGTATCACAAATCCTACAAATTGAGCACAAAAAATCCAAGCTTCCTACCAGGCAAACATAGTACAATTCACGTAATTGTAACTGGGTTGTTTCTGACCCCTTTCTTATAGTATAAGGAACAAGTTGTTAGGTGAATAATTAAAACTAGAGTGTGGCTAAAATAGTCAAATAATATATTCTTAACTACTTATAATAAAAAAGTCATATTAGAGAAGGCAGTCTATGTACTTTTAAGAGCAAGTGTCTCTAACAGCAAAATGTTTTTGCAAAATCTTTCAATAAACTTCTAAGGTGCTGTACAAGTTGTAAGCTGCTTTCTGGCTAAAAACAACAACAACAAAACCATGTTCTAGAGGAATAGAAAGTTAAAAAAATAGTTCTTATGGATCAATTGCTAAAGTTTTTGAAATCATGTCCAGACATCAACTGAGTATCTTCCTTTGTTACTCATACTCTTCAGATAGTTTGCAGCTTCTTGCTGTGACATTTCACCAACTTGTTGTAAGGTATCTTCAAGAATATCATGAACATCTCTAGCCATTGTTCTTGCATCTCCACACACAAATACAAAACCTCCTTTATTAATAAGCTTCCAGATGTATTCTCTGTTTTCTTTCAAAAGATGAGTAACATAAATTTTCTCTGGCTGATCTCTAGAAAAGGCTAAGAATAACTTTGACAATGTTCCATTCTTCTCATATTCTTCAAGCTCTTCTTGGTATAAATAATCATCTTGCTTCTTCCGGCAACCAAAAAACAAAACTGTGGCTCCCAGGGGATATCCTCGTTCCTTTTGTATCTGCCTTTCTTGTATGAAACCTCTGAAAGGTGCAAGACCCGTGCCAGGACCAATCATGATAACATCAGTTGATGGTTTTAAAGGAAGCCTGAATTGAGTATGACGAACAAAAATTGGCACTCTAACATCTTGTCCATCTTTGGGGTACTTTTGCTTAAGCCATGTGGTTGCAACTCCTTTCTGCTGATGACCAATCCTAGTGACCCAGTCAACAACAACTGCAGTGATATGAATACTCTTAGGAAACTGCTTAGATGATGAAGATATGGAGTAATAGCGGCATTGCAACCTAGGCAGCAATTCAAGTAAATGATCAACTGGAGGCTTTACGGAAGGCAAATCTTGAAGAATAGTGACTATGTTTCTATGATCTTTGACAACCCATTCATGGTATAAAGATTTCCCTTCCTCATCACCTGATATGAGTTTATTGATAAACTCCTGATCTTTCCCATCTTTTGCATAAGCAACAAGCTCTGCCAACACATGAGTTTTTACAGTGTTAGCAATATCAACATAATGTGATAATGCTGTGCGATAGGTGGTTGGGCATGGGAAAGGGCTTTTCTTTTGGGCATCCTCATCTACATTTTCCAGTTTGAAAACAGTATCCAAATCAACATTTAGCAATGTGCCAATTTTTTCAACAAGTTGCAGATCATTAACAGGATAAACAGCAACATGATCTCCTGCATGGTATCTGATCCCTGATCCTTCAATATCTAGTTCAATATGCATACATGATCTATCAGATGTAGAACTATGCAGTTCTCTATTTATCATCACTCTGGCAAGGAATGGATTTTTTGCATCATAAGGAGGCTTCTGGTTTTCAAAAGCACCAAGCTTTGCAATTTCACCTTTGTAGATCTTTTCTTTTGGGAGATCAGTGAATGTTTTTAGCTTGAACACACGACTTGTAAAAACAGACAAGGATCTCTGGATTTTTAATTTGCTTAGATGAACATCAAAAAAGGAACAGACAGCTGGCCAAAACACTTCTCTCCAATTGACAAAATCTTCTTCTATGTTACCATCATCATCCCCTTCTCCTCTACTGCAAACACGAACAGCACCAAGCTCTTCAAGCCTTTTGTCAAAATACCTTCCCATGGAATTGTAGTGTTCATATGTTTTATTACCAAGCCCAAAAACAGCAAAATTAAGTCCAGTAAGGTCTTGCTCTTCATGAAGCCATTCATAAAGGGCTTGAGCATTATCAGTTGGATCACCTTCACCATATGTTGCAACAACAAAAACGACAAGTGATTTCCCTAATTCATCTCTCATGCTTGGCAAATCATCTATGTCACATTCTTCAGGATCAAGCACACTCGCTTTTAAATCGTATCTTTGCGCGTCTTTTGCAAGTCTGTTTGCAAACTCTTCTGCTGTTCCTGTCTGCGAACCATAAAATATTGCAATTTTCTTATCAGAATTTTTCATCTTAGTCACGAAGCTAGAATTTGAAGAGAGCTGAGTTGTATACCTGGAGGTTGTAGAAATCTGTTTTAGGCCAACGTCATCATCATCTTCCTCGGCTTCGATTTCAGCTTTGCTCTTCTTCCTTCCATAAAACCAGTAGATTAGAAAGCCAACAAACGAGAAAAGAAGGAATACGTCAAGTGGTCCTACCATACTAGCAATGCTTTTCTCAGCAGCCAATTCTGCCATCTCTGAAACTTGTGAAACTCCTAGATCGTGACTAGACTCACTACAAAAGTCGTAGATTCGCTCCCAGCCCCCCACGCAACACAGCCCGCTCATACTACGACTTATAATATTTCAGTGTGGAAAAACGGACTGAAATTCGTTGCCTCGATTTCATTATTTTGTTCAGCTGAAGATGTGGCGACCCCCTGACAGAAATCTCTCTCATCCTAATTATTTGCAGTTTCTTCAACTCGGCAAAGCAAAAAAAAGTACAAAAAAGTTTCAGAGCAGAGAGATGCAAAACAAATGAGTTGCTTCTTCAGTCCTTTTACCGATCTTGAAATCAATAAATATGCAGCAGTTGTTTCTTCCAGAATGGCTTGTAAGTTTGCCTTCGGTAACGGGCAGGAAAATTAAGTATAGACTACCCTTACCGTATTTATCTATAGATACACGAAGTGACGAAGGAACAAAAACAACGAAGTTTCGACCTGTTTTTCTCATTAATAAGTCAAATTTTTATCAAATTCTTACCACTAGCAGAAACTAACTTTAATGATAAGGCAAAACAACAAAATCCTACTTCTGCACCAGTCAGTTCACCAAAACAAATTTAGAGTTAGATAGACACCATGTTAAACTATTGGAACGAAACTGGCCGCCCAGTTTCAGACAGTCTCAACCTTCAAATTTGATTCAGCTTTTGTTACTTTCTATTGTTGAAGGAAAGAAATCATGGTGAATAATGAATGTTTGGGAACAGTTATTCGTAAATACCAAAATGACTAAACTTAGTGAACTACGAAGGCAATGTTTTAGATATTTCAAGGCAAGCCCGCTGTTCGAATCTAAAAAAGCTATCTAGACTGCCGAAAAGCTTTAAATTAAAAGTTGAAAAAGAAATATTGGAAAGCTGAATTATTTCAATTTAATACTATCATATAGGTGTCTGTAATTGTTCTGTAAATGCAGTCAATGAAGCTGAAGAATATTTACTGTTCAGATGTTTGTAGGTCTTCAGAGTTCTTCGCGGTTCTTCGGTTCTTCAGGCTGAACATTCTGTGTTGCCGTGAATTTAAACCCAAGTCCACACAAGGCAAAGCCAGAAAAAATCCTTTCTCTTCCACTTAAACGCATAAAGCCAACATTAATTTGCCAAACAAGCACATTTGAGTTGAAGAGGAACTCTAGAATACTCTTTACTTTTCCAGTTCAAGTTGTAATTTATTTGCTGCGGCGCTGGCGTGAAGCTGTGGGAAAGTTTTCCCTCCATTTTCCCGACTGTTTTCACGGGGGGTCACAATTTAAGAAAAATGAACGGAAAATGGCACGTGAACGGCTCGAAATCACTGAATTAGCCAATCAGAATGCTCGATTTTGAAATGCCGCTCTCTGATTGGAGGAACAAAAATTTGTTCCCGATGGCCTAAGTAGTCCGGATTTTGAAACAGTAATATTATGAGTCTAGACTTGCTTCCCAAGTCCCTAACTTTCGCTCACATTGAATTGAATTGATGTTGTTGTTGTTCGCTACAGTCAGGGACTTGTTTCCTTTTATCATCTGAAAGTGGTATGAAAGTTGCAGCCCGCACCAAAAAATTGGTGCACCAATCAGAGAGCAGCATTTCGATAATAAGCATTCTGATTGGTTGATTTAGCGATTTCAACCCGCAAAGAGGCATTTGCCGTTTATTTTTCTGAAAATGTGACCCCCCAGGATTACACAAGAACTTTTGTCGGCAATGGAGGGAAAACATCACTACAGCTTCGCAGAAAGTAACAAATTTGGTTACTGAATCTTCTTGTTGGGAGACTTCAGGAAGGTCTTGTTGCATTCAACTCTGTTAAAATTGCTTTGTAAATGGACTCTACGCTGCTCACATTGGGTGTGAAAAAGAGAAATTTTTCTTCTGTTTTTGTTCCGACTTTTTGGATTTATTCACTGCAAGCACAACACAGGCCGAAGAACTTATTTAAACCGGCAAACAACTGAACTGTACGTAAATATTTTGAACTTCAATTATTATTTGTGTGATACAGAACATTTATAAATATTTCTGCTTGCATCAAGTGGAATTTGATTCAGCGTTCTTATGTTTTGTCTGAGTTGTGCACTTATATTTGAAATTTATCTGAATCTGATTTTCTCAATTTTGAGTTGATGGGTTTTCCGGCTTTCCACGCCAAAAGCGGTACAGTTCACTACTCTAAAATTTTATGAGTGTGCATCTAGACTATTTATAATTTTATGTTACTTCACCAAAATAAATAATAACGAATCAAAGGTATACACATTTTACAGTAAAGCTGAATCAAATTTGAAAGGTCAACTGGCGAGTTTTCACACCGCCATTTGAAGACTAGATAGTAGATAAATCATCTTGAAGTAGACTTTTGGTTTGTTTGTTAGAAGTCGCCCTAATCAATCCGATTACCAAACTGTTAGTTGGTACATGTTAAAATCATGTTAAGAAGAAAGAATTGCAAACCGATAGTTTGTTGTCTTATTTTTCTGTTTTCGGTGTCATCCAGCAGTTTGTTCAAAATATTCAAAAGCAAGTCTGACCTGACGTCCTGACTCAAAGTTTACATGCTTTGATGGTTTCTTTCAACAATAGCAAACAACGATGAGCTGTATATATATTTGATATATCTTAAAACCGACAGGTTAATATTAATAAGCATTTTCATACGAAGTCTGTGTTTCGGTTTACCGAAAAAGTGCTCGATACATTTAAGTAGAGCGGTATATATATACTAAGAAGACAAGACTCAAAAGACTAGACTCTTCATCTCGACAAGCCTGTTTCGTGGTTTCCCACTCATCAGGATTGCACATCTCCTGATGAGTGGGAAACCACGAAACAGGCTTGTCGAGATGAAGAGTCTAGTCTTTTGAGTCTTGTCTTCTTAGTATATAAGCATTTTCATATGAATTTATTTCAAATATTTCACAGCTTTGTCGAGTCGCTTAACACAGCAAAAAGTGAGATGAGAGAGATTTCTGTCGGGGGGTCGCCACATCTTTAGTCGAACAGAATAATGGAAACGAGGCAGCAATTTTCAATCCACTTTCGCCACACGAAAGGGAATGAGTCGTTAGTTTGAGCGTCCAGCAATTCAATTCAATAGCGATAACTACGACTCATGTAGTAAGTCTATTATGAGTCGTAGTTTGAGCTGCCGCCATTAACAACAGCAACAACTATTTTTTTTATTTTACATTCTGTTGAATGAATTGAATTGAGGTGAAGGCAGCGAAAACTACGACTCATGTAGTAAGTCTAGATCGTGACGTGACCCAGTGGTTCGTCCCTCCTCCAGTCGAGTGTCGAGTCGAAGTCTCCTGAAATTGCGTAATCGTCCTAAAGAATTGAACTTTGTCCACAAGACCAACCCAGACTTCTCCTCCCGCAAGTGTTTCTGGGACTGGGTGCACAGTGACGTCACAAATCGAACGTCTCCCCCCCCCTAAATAATTCTCCTCGGATTTCGACGAATTAAAAAATCGGTCCTGGAAAAAATTGAGGAGGACATGCCTCTGGATTCTATAGCGATTAAAAGTTTGAAAATTTATAAGGGTTTTGAGTTCTGAGTTTTGAGGGTTTTGAGGATTTATAAGGGTTTTGAGTTTTGACCGTGGAAAATGACTGAGGGTGTAAAATTCCACCCCAGCGATTGCAAACTTAAGGACTAGAAGCATAAAACTTTGCCTTATCACTAAAAAGAAGGTGCTGAATCCGAATCTGAAATCGAAATTTCTCTGTCCTTGTCCTTATTGTCAATATTTTTGAAAACGAGGCCCTTAGTTGAATTGGTCTGTTACAGGGTGAGCACTTCCGAGTCCTACCGAGATATCCTAGAATGGAGAAACTACAAAGCGTGAAAGGCAAGGCCTTGGATACTAAAGCAACTTTGGAAAATTTGGATTTGAAAGGCAAGATGCATAATGTCCAAAATGACTTCTTTGTTGGGTAAAATGTGTTTTTCTATGTTATATAAGTATTTTATTCAAATAGTCTAGATAGACTAACCCAGACGAGCAAAATGTAGTATTATGACTACGGTAGCCTATCAAATATCACTGAGCACTTTTTAAAATGTATTTGCCAGTATGGAAAGAAATTGACCAATCTAGGACATGTCCCGTGCACAATCGCACTGGCCTACTGTTCAATTTCTATTGTTTTGTATTGTGTAACTTGTGCGCAACTGTGCACAATCCTGTGCACAAAAATTCAACATTCCATACGGGTGTATTTGCTGTCTAAGAAGGCAATATAGTTTACATACAAGTGGCAGATCCACCCCTTGATCTGACAAAGAAGCAGTATCTATGAAAAGCATACCTGAAGCAATAGATTCCAGTAAATTTCAATAGAAAAGCACAGCATTTCCCTGAGAAGCCTGTTTGGTTCTTTAGCAACCTACAGTATACGCACCTGCCTGTCTAGATCTGTCACTAATACCAGGTGCAGAGAATGGTTGCATGCATTTTCTTGCTACCTTTTCCATGACTTCAACATACACCACAAAGAGGCTTTTAGATTTTAACAAATTGCAGGTTTTCCCTATTGATGCAATCAGCTTTCAGGGTTTTGTCTGAGAAACATGCAGCTTTTCTGTTTTTGGATACTTGTTGGGTAGACTTGTCCAAAGTCTGTTTCTCAAATATCCTTCTCCTAAGGTCCACCATTCCATTAAAAAACAAAATAGAGCGAGAGAGAATTAGACTTGTACCTTTTCAGTAGTCATGAATAATAAATATGATACTTCTTTCTGATTCTGATGTCACTTGACAAGACCTGTTCTGTTGGCAATTCAGCAATTTGAAATTAGCAATTCAGCATAGAGAAATGACAAAGTTCTTTCCAAGATCTGATAAAATCTGCAAGGGGGTTGCCTTTTCAAAGTTTTCTTAGATCAATTTTTACCAATGATGCTTGGTGGTATAGACAAATTCAAATGCTTCTCAGGTAGACTGATAAATAAGCTTGCAAAGTAGCATTAGACTTGTCAGCAATCAAGTCGTCTCTAGGATTAGGTCGATGAAAACTAATTCTTGTGACAACAAGCCCCACCCTCCCCCATTGCTTGACAATTGGTCATACCATAAGGTAACAGTATAAAATTCTTCAAAACCTTTCAATACTTGACAAGAAGCCAGGTAACAAGCCAGCAAAATGCTTGATTCTTCAAAAAAGGTCTTAGAGATTTATCTCAGTTATATTATTGAGCTTGGGCGTGTAACTTTCAAATACCCATGGATATCAGATATGAATAAGCTAAATAACAAAAGCACCCCTGCTACCACTATTTATGATGAATTTGCTTTGACACTCCTTAACATGGAGAATCACAATGGGCGTCTTCTGCTTTTTCTTCTTAGGTACTCTCTCCCCATGGGTACTGTTTTTGAATGTATGCAGCAAAACTTGTGTCATTCTATCATTTCACAAATTGGGTGATAAAAGTGATTTCTTCCCAGCCATTCAGACGAAACCATTCATTTATATAAGGAATGTTACTATTGGATTGACAGCATGGTCAGCCATGTTTCTAGAACCTGGAACTTACAGGGCTTGAATTACTTTTTACTGCCTGGTACTGTCTACCAAATCGTTTTGATAATGCATCAAATTCAGCACCCATCTTTAGAGTTGTTGCTTTTGACTTCGTAAAATATTTCCAATCATTGGAGTTTGAATTCTCAGACATAATCTATTCCGTTCTATGCTAGACAGGATAATAGAGACAACCTTCCTTGATAGCAACATTCTCCTCTTGCTTTTTTGAAACTGCTGTCTTGATGGTTTTGTGGGTACCAAGATGATCACAACTTGAGATCTTTCAAAACTGCGTTGAGTGACTTATGGATTCCACGAAATCGGCAAACCATTTCTGAGACAAATCGTCCAACTTCCTGTAACAATCTGACATCAAAAGCAAAATACCCAAACTTTTTGCCTACCCTGGGTAACAGAAGCACTGAGGGTTTTTTAAGTGGCATACTAAGCCGATGGACTGTTGCACCAGCAAGATCTGTTTTGAAAACATGGTTAAAATGAAGAAGTCTATGTATAGTCTGTTTGGGTCTTGATATAAATCATAAACTGTTTTCTCATAGACCAACATGTATGGAAGCAACTACTTCAAAATTAAAAAAAACTTTCGCTGGAAGAGGCTTTCAAGACGTTACAAAGATGTGAATTTTTTAAATCAACTTTCGTGAATGTGGAAAAATGGGTTGTTTTGCATGAGCAAACTTTTACAAGTTTTAGTACAATTAGCATTCAATCCAGCCATTCTTGAGAGATTTCGGGAAGAATTTTTATTATGTATTTGAGTCTTTGAGGAATGGAAACTTTTCAAACAATTAATTAGCAGCGGGACGGTGGCTAGTCACCTAAGACTGGTAAACAACCACAAACCTTCCAAGACCCTCCTGCTTATGGCTACGTCCTTGCTCTTTTGAAGTTCTGCCATAAAAATGTGGCTGTATGCTACAAGTGCAATGGAAAATTTTTTGAGAATGGATACCTTAACCTTCCACAAGATATGATTGAGGCATCTAAGATCCAACAGCAGCATTATGCTAAGGTAGCACGTGAGTACAAAGCTTTGAGCGAATTCTCAAAGGTGTACTTTTTAATTACGCATGTATTTGGTTCTATAACTGCATGTCTTTACCGAGCAGGGTTATAGTTCCAGAGGAGCTACGTCAACATTTGCTGCCAGTCCATCTAGGAATTCTCCATCAATGTAGAATTCACTAGATTTGGTTCAGTTAAATAAGGAGAAAGAACAAAGACCGAATTTTTTCGATCTAGAAGACCGTTGATGTTAATTTTGTTATGTCAATGTTACTGTTATGTTTTGTTATTGAAAAAAATTAAGAAAAGATTGGTTGATTGGCTCTGTTCATCATTCCTTGTCTTCCTCATTTATTGGTTGTTTCAATGTTTGCATCTTAAAGGACCACTTAAAATGCTGTTTAGGCAGTAGCTACAATCTTCCGTGTATTGATTTAAATGTTGGATATATGCACGAGAACAATTTACAAGCACATGCGTATTAGATCAGATCCTTCAACAAGAAAAACGGGTAAAGAAATCCATGCAAAAACTAAACTCCAATAGGTCCTCTTCATTGGTCCTGGTCCTGGGTCCTCTTTATAGGTCCTGGTCCTGAGTCCTCCTTATGGGTCCTGGGCCCTGGTCCTTGGTCCTCCTTTTGGGTCCTGGGTCATCAAATTCCGTTATGCCAAGTTACTTCCTACGAAAGTTTCTTTCCGTTAAAGTTTTTCAAGTTATTGCCCAGGCCTTTTAAGCAATTATCACTACCATATTTTCCCAAATTTCAATTGAAAGACTTCAGGTTATACTATTAATCCATATCCTTATTTTCCAAAGAATGATAGTCATGCGCCCTTCCAACTTGGAAATAAACTCTTCTAAAGAGGCAACAGTATTTCCGCAGCAAAACAAGCATTTCATCATCAAATAAAATTAGAAATACTGTATATTGAGATATTAGTAGCTCGAAGAACGATATGTACTCAATGGCTAGATTCTTTTGCATTTTTCAAAGTCAAATAAGGACAGTGTTACCGAGTTACCTTATAAAGTAAGTGGTAGAGTCATGTGACAGGCTTCACTTAATAAAGATCGCTGATGCAAATAAGGATTAAAAATTCTAATTTATATATTTTTTGTAGTTGGAACTAATCGTAACAAAGATTTGGTTCTTAGGGCTAGGCTAGCTCCCGAAGGGCACTGGTATCCTTTTTTGGGCTACTATCGATGTGACAAAGCTTGTTGTCAGGTTTTTCAGTTTATGAAGGAAGGAGATAGGTTCATTTGTCATGTCAGTGGGAAAGGGTATAAGATTGAATCTACGTTTGATTGTGGTTCCTCAGGTGTTGTTTATTTGTTGGGTTGCAAAGTCTGTGGTGTATAGTATGTATGCTCTACATTTATCCCTTTCCGTAAAAGGTTAGATGATTACAAGTTGTGTTGTAGACGGTTTGACAGAGGGGGTTTTTTTAAGTACTTTTCAGAAGCAGGTCATCATCGTTTTCAGAAGGGCGTTGGTTCCAAATAGTTTACACTTTGTGTGATGATGGGTTAGAGAGGTTTTTGGCAGTTAAACCTGGATACTTTTGCACCTCGATGACTTAATGTCAGACTTGTGGACTCCTAGGTCTGTTATATGTTTATTCTATTGTTGTCCATTTTCTATATGTTGTTTTAATTTACTGGATTTTGCTTTTATGTGTCGACGTGTTTGGTGACGTGTAATTTTGTTTTTTTTATTCTCTTCCTTATTGCGCCTCTTCATGTTGTTACGTTTTTTATTTTGGTTAGCAAATCGCTCCTGGCCTCGATGGTAATTTCTCTGTTTCTCAAAAAATCTTTTTTAATGACCCTATTGTATCTTCCTCCTCGGCCCTCCCCTTAAGATTACTTTCAATGTATTATATTGTATTAGCAGGTTGCCTTATTAAGGCCTTCGCAAGCCGTGCCAACATTGTTGGCCAACATGTCGGCTGAAAATAGACCCACACGTTGGTACGGTTTGCCATACTATCACAACATCTGAGATGTTTGGGATCATCGTGGTCCAACTAACAACACCTGCTTAAATCCATTTCTCATTTCAGGACTCCGAAATAACAAACAAACCGAAATTCATCATATTGTGCCAACATGTCAGCGAGACATAGTATACCGTACCAACGCATCAATTTCGATCCAATCGATGAAAATCTTAGCCAACATTTTTAAACATGTTAAAAAATGTTGGCCAAAATTTTTTCGTCGACAACGTTATTTATTAGGCCAACATCTATAGCGAACCATGCCAGCATGTTGGGCGACATGTCGGCACGGTTTTTTGGCCAGCTTTAGGTTTTCATTTCTTTCTTACCCCGGTGAAATCTAGGTATATAAGTAGGCCCCCAATTATTGTAAAGAATAGTTTGCTGATGAAAAGCTTAAGAATAAAGCGTTGATAAAAATGAAGTCATATGTTGAAATTTCTTTGCGTGAAATTTTTTATAGGTTTAAAAAAGGAAGCTTATTGTTGTAGGCGTATGTTATTATTGGACAGTTTATGATTGAATCGTTGTATCCATTTGTATTATTGCATCTCACAGATTCAAATGCACATTGTCAAAGATAGAATGCTGATTTTTGGCCAAAAATTTTATTTCATTGTCTGCGAAAAAATGTAGATTAATAATGTGTGTATTTGTACTACTGCATACCTCCTCTACGCAAACCACGCAAACCACACGCACAACACATCAGATTGTGCTTCAAGAGAAGATTTCATCTCTCTAATGTCTAAAATCAGCACCTCAGAATCCTTTTATCAGCAAGGCACTGGAACGGAATTTCATTTATTATTTATGACTGAGGGAAGATACATGTCTATTTCTCTCTCTCGCTCTTCTTTGTTTTCACGAAATGGTGGACTTTTGGAGAAGGATATTGAGAAATAGACCTGGGGCAACACAAGTCTACTTTTAACGTGTACGTGTTATGTGTAAAATATGAGAACTTGCACACACGAACAACAAAACCTGAAACTATAGCTCCAAAAATGGCAATTGTAGGTTTTAATCTTATAATATTATACTCTTCTCTTGTGGCTTCTGTTTTTGTAAGGAGAATACTGTGGCTAACTATTTGAGTTTTGCTTGTCAGTCTAACATTATAAGTTATGTTTTGGAAATTAAAAATTGTCATTCTTATCGAATGTCTTTCACAACTTATTTCTGGCTGGGAAACTATGGAAACCTTTAAGACCTGTTTCATATTTGTTTTCTTTTAAACGTGTTAGCTATTTTTATGAGTTCTTCTTATCAGCCTTGTGTTTATTTTTGCAATAAGAAATTTCAAATTGACTCAATACTGGAATCTCCTAAACTAACAATAACTTTCGACTTTACATATGTTTTAGTGAATAGCAACATTCTGGCTCATTTTCACGGTCTCAGGTCTTTCAATGTGGTCCTAGGTCACTCTGGACTATTGTTGCTAATTTTCGTTAATTTCTGTTGTTAAATTTTTTATTGTCTTTTATCAGTTGGAAGAATATTGCAGATAAGGCGAGAAAGGAAGCAAAGACCTTGAATAAAAAAGCTAGGTAGAATCTTATCTTTATCTTATGTTCTTCCATTAATTCTGTTTATCTTCACGCTGTTTCCTATGAGTTGACTGGTGTTTAAAACACAATAACAATTTTGCTTCCCTTTCCTGACTTGTGCATTTCGATTAGAATCTGGGTATTAATTAATTCTGCCCCAGTAAGTTCTTTTTTAGTTTATACTCTCAGGAGTGTCAGAAGACAGAAAATTGTTTTAAGTATGCCCTATGATGTTTCTTCTATTCATTGTTCTCTAGCACAGATTGTTAAAGACTTTCAGCTGTTTATCGTACTGAAATATTCAAAGTCAGAAAACTCCCTCCTAATCGGACCTGCTTCAGCTACGAAAACACCTGGTTATCTGAGAAAAAACCACTCTATTTTG
Source organism: Chrysaora quinquecirrha (assembly GCA_014526335.1). Taxonomy (NCBI): domain Eukaryota; kingdom Metazoa; phylum Cnidaria; class Scyphozoa; order Semaeostomeae; family Pelagiidae; genus Chrysaora; species Chrysaora quinquecirrha. The sequence continues at coordinate 11,816,976 of JACTAT010000037.1, forward strand.
AGAAAAGCCCACTCTTTCTTTTGCTAATCGGCTTTTTACTGAAATGAACAAAATCTGATTTCTAAAATACACTTTCCTAATGCTGCTAAAATTTCCACTCACCTGAAATTACTGTCGATACCAGAATCCCTCAACGTGCTCTGAAAAAATAACACAGAGCAAAAAATTATCATATCAAGTTTATTCTACTTTCTTTCAATAACGGAAATTTTTCTCACCTTTCTTGAAATAATTGGACATGTCATCGCTTCTGATACCCAGTTTGAAATTTCCTTGCAAGACATTTGAAGGCACCAAGATCATTGACAAAGCAAGGTCTTTGTTTCACTTTGGGTTTTGGAATCTGTCTACTTCAAAACCAAAAGGCCGGTTCTGTGTAGGACTGAAGACATGAATAATTTCAGGACTAAGGAACAAGAACAATAACAAGACTGAGGAACAAGACGATTGAACGGAACTGAATACCACGAATGATTTAGGTACAAACGAACATGAACAAGAACAAGACTGAGGAATAGGACCAGGGAATTAGACTGAAGACCAGGAATAATTTCAGGACTAAAGAACATGAAAACTATCAAGATTCAGGAACAGGATTAAGGAATGGGACTGAAGACCACAAATGATTTTGTGACTAACAAACATGAACAACAACAGGTCTGAGGAATTAAGGACAATGGAACGGGACTGAAGACCATTAGTAATGTCAGAATTCGAGGACAAGGTCCTCGAGGCAGAGGTCCTTGTGAGGTGGTGGACAGAGACGAACAAGGGCTAGTCCCCATATTCTAATCCAGAGGTCAAACCTACGTGTTTTTTTGCTGATAGTCTTTCAGGGGTTGCTGTGCATGCTGCCCAAAATCAATTGCTTTCTTTCCTTGCAGAGCGAACATGACGTTTCAAAAAAATTTCACCATTGTCTTCACAGTATTGGTTTCTTCAAGGCAATTTGGCCTGTTTGTTTTTAAATCACTAAACCGTTTCAATTAAACTTGCCCTGATGGTTGATTCCTTGTGGTTTTACATATTCTAGGCTTTCCGGACGCTTTTCTTTTTAAATGATCAAAAACATTTTAGAATTCATCACGGAATTTTTGCTCTCAACAACATCTTCCCCTTGCTGTCCTTTGCTATTTGCTGTTGTGCGTGCATGATCGCTGGAGTGACGCATCTAGAGAATTGGAAACCTGTAATTCTGTTCAAGTTTCAAAATAAATGTTAGCAATTAAATCCAAACTATTTTTATAACATTTTTCGGTAGTCATATATAGAATTTCAGATATGACCTTGCGAGGTATCTATAAACAATGAAAAGGCTAGAGAACAGGACCCAGGACCAAGAATAGAACAGAGTAATATGATTAACAAGACTGAGAAAGAGGACTCAGGAACAAGACTTAATGCCATGAATAAAAACAAGTTTAAGAAACATGGCACAGGAACAAGACTGAAGAGCATGAGCTATAACAAGGCTAAGTAACAGGACTGAAGACCATGATAAAAAACAAGCTGAGGCAGGACAAAAGGAGCTTGGCTGAACAGCGCCAGCAAAAACAAAACTAAGGAACATGACTTAGGAGCATTAGCAGCTGACAATTAAATTCAAACTGCCCTATTATTATGTTGCAATCAACATTAAGATGAATTTTAAGCTGAAGATCACATTTAAATACATTTTGAAGTTCAAGTTTAAGTTAAGTTTAAATTCTGAGATTCATTAAATGTTTAAAACTTAGGATAAGATTAAAAAAAGCTTAAGATTAATGTTAAATTTTAGATTAAGATTAAGTCTAGCACAAACAATAAAATTAACATTAAGATTAATAAAGATTGAAAATAAGTAGCATTATTATTAACATTAAGATTAAGATCCGGAGAAAGTATAGCAACTTAAACGCTCAATCCCCTCCTGGTTGAGGCCTTTACTGGCAGAGTCCTTTGGGGAGGGGGAGTCCTTGCAAGGCAGAGTCTTTGCAAGGCGGTGGTCTGAGACGCAGGTCAAGTAAATAGCAAAAACCAAAATGACATACAATCCCAAACATTTTGTCAAAAGTTATAAACAATATTGTGATATTGATTAATGGATTAATAGCTATAATATTTGAGACAAGATAGCTATTGTTGCTAAAATTGATAAACCATCCATTGCAGCTTAGTATAGGGTTGGGGCTTATTTTGTAAACAATGTTGTACAGTTGAGGGCCACGAAAAACGTGTATCCGCTGCGTAAAACGTGTATGAGCATGGGTAGTTTCAGTAGTTTCATATTGGCCAGTTTCATCAAAATGATATTGCAGCGAAATAATTTCGCCTCAAAAATTTCAAACCATTCCAGTCTCTTTAACAGTTTAAGAACAAGTTTTAAACAATCAAGTGGAAAGCTGCCTTGTCACCAGGGCAAAAGAAAGTGTTGAACTTTAAAAAAAATAGTTGTTGGGGACATTGTTGTCTTGCAAGAACAAAAATATATTTCTATTTGCTATCTCGCAGAAACAAAAATATAATATTTTCGAGGCGAAATTTTCCGCCTGTTCGAAATCAAGCTTGAACGTACACCAATTATTATGAATATAACATTAAAAAAACACGATGGCTTGAGCAAAGGTAATAGGAAATTGAATGTAAAGAGACTTTCATTGTTTTCTAGAAAAGCTCTTGCCACATATGAAGAAGGTTCTTCTGTCAGGTAGAATTTAGGGTTCATCTTGTCGTTTTAACGTTGTACTCTAAATGTACCATTTAAGAATCTAGAATCCTAGAAATGGTATATCTAAAGAATGAATAAGTTTATCAATTTTACCTAGATATGACCAGATATATGACTGTAATTTTGACACTGGATTTGACATCTGGAGAAAGTGAGTAGTTTTTCATTTTCCAAATAGGCATTAAGCAATTCATTAGCAACGGGAAGGCAGGGAACCACACGAAAATCCTCAAGCATTTATTGTTGTCAACCTGCTGGGGTGGTGTGGGGACTTTTTAAAGTATAATGTCCCCTTTGATGTCTTCGACAGCGACATTCAGAAAACCTGTTCTTATTACATCGCCATCGTAGGAGACGGCGATGCGACGGCGTTGTTCAAACATGTGGAACCAATCTCATCTTGTTTCTGGTCTTTTTATGCTAAGAAAACAATTTCCTATATCATTGTAAGCGTCCCCACAGCAATGGCGTCTCGTCGTCCACGATTCTATAGGATCCATGCTTGAATATAAAATAATATAGTCAAATACAACATCAGTTGTCATCCTCCACACTTAGTACAGATGATAAGTCTTTCTGCTGATTAGATTCCAGAAACACTGGATCAGCCTCAGAGATCAGACGATGGAAAATGCAAGAAATGCTGAGGTAAAATACTATTTTTAATTTTTTTAAGCCAACTGTGTTGTAGTTCTGTGTAGAATACATAAATTTAATGATGAACAGGCAGACGATAACAAATCGCCATCTATGATATTGACGCTATCCATGATATTGAATTTACGTAAACATCACAATGACATAACAATGGTTTAACTTGCTGTATGTAAAGTCAAACCATGATTTATGAGTAAGTCGAACATTTTCGTGTCATTATGCCATTAAACATTATGCAAACTATTTTGATAACAAAGACTACAGGGTTTAAAGCCCCATGACTCAGAATGTTGTTGGGAAAATATTTCCCATTTTGTTGGTTTCCTGTTAGAACTCAAAGTAACCAACAGTTGAAATGTTTTGACAGAGAAATTCATTCTAAAGTTGAAGCAGTGTTGTCTAAAGGTTAAGAAAAATCTCTTCAATCTGTTCTCACCTATTCCGACCTTTAAAATTGCATGATAAAATGCAACATCAAGAAAAATGCTAACTTTTTCTGATGTCCTGACCTTTCTACCTTACTGCCTTACTACTATATCTCTGATCTCTCTAACCTTACTGCCTTTTTGTAAAGTTCTTGATAGTATGATTTACATTTTAAGCCGTAGTTTTGTCTCTTCAAGGCGGCCGATACTTTAATAGCACAGATTGTAAAGGACTGGAGAAAGTGGGAATCTCTTGTTCATACATTTCATGAACACCTTGTTTCACTGCCTGATGTCATTGGGCATGTGGAGATCGCTGAAAATCAAATATGTAAGCATTCTAACGTCTTTTGACTCTCCGAAAAGTGTGTATTTTTCACCCACACTTTTTTGTAGAGACTTGCTATTGCTAATAAAAAAATCAAATCAACTTATGTTGTCTATGTTCACCCAACCATGAAGACTCGTATTGTCGAATGTCTGGTTAAAATTCAAAATGTAAGTCAATTCAGTTTTCTTTACGTTTCACTTGGAATATGTAAACTAAACAACGGTTAATACAAATATGAACAAAGAATATATAGGAACAACGTGCACTTTCACATATAAACTTCTATGTGCGAAATTTCTTAAAGGAACCGTTGTCACGGTATTTCGACTGATCGAGGAAAGAGCAACCTGTCTATTAAAAAAAAACAATATTTTTGGCGGTCAGGAAGGTTGTAAACCATTCGTCTTTTGCAAAGGACCTCGGTAATGGCAGTGAGTGTAGGAAAATGCGCGCGCTTTTCACCCTTCGCTGGTCCTTGTAAATACTTGTTGACGTTTTGTTTTGTTGTTGATGTTTTGTTCTCTATTGATTTACGACCTGGACTTTGGTCAGGTCACGAGACATGAATGAAATTAGAAATTGACTCTCTGAAAAAGACTCTCTGAAAACACTCTCTCGAAAAGACATTCTCTCGAAAGACGCTCTCTCGAAATTACTGCGAAATCAACCTGAAGAACTGTAAAGTGTGAATGAATGAACTCTGAATTTTAACTCTTGACTTGAACTCAGAAACAGTGAATCTTGATACCATTCTCGGAAGAAACTCTTGACTGAAGCATCGTTTTGGTTATTATAATTCTTGGATTAACTTTTGTATTTTACATTGGAACAAATTGGTGAACGTATATCAAAGGTATTATCGCTGACAAACGCTTGAGGATTCATGGTATATCAAGGTGATTCATGGTATACAAAGATTATCAGGTGAACTCGTTTGTTTATTTGTATTCTGCATGAGATCAAAGACGTGGCTTCGCATTGAAGAGAACGCATGAATTTGTCCTTCTGTCCTTTGAGTCTTTTGATAATTTATACAGTCCTCTTATTCATTTTGTTTAGTGTAATTGTATTTGAATTGTAGTTGTATGTAGTATTTGACCTCTGGTTTGATTCTGTCGAATTGATCTTAATTATCTTTGAACCATTTGGTAATTCTAACCTGCGAGTCAGGGGGTTGTTTTCCCTGGCTGTCGTGATTTGGATTCTTTAGCAGGATTTCCTACAGTGAGCCAATGCTCACAGCATACGGTCCAGATGAAAGAATCCAAAACCTTAACAAATGCCACAGGAACCCTTTAGCGTCTCCAGTTGTAGGACTTGCTGTAAGGTTTCCAATTTTAGCAAGAACACTTCTTAAAGCATGAAGGAAAGGAATGCAAGCCATTTTGCAGGCGTCCTGCTCGTTTGCCCCTTCTGTTTTTGTCTTGGATAGCTACAGGTTTTCTTGTCCTTGACTTAACTTCACATGAATGCAAATAGTGTTGCACACTTATGTCAATATGATTGTTATTGAAATGTTTGTCACAACTGTTATGTCTTTCAGGTACTATTGGTAATCAGCTTCTTAAAATTGATACGCTGATGTTAGATTTTGAAGAACTGTGTGAACAAGTTGAAGTAGAAAAGCGAAAATTCAAACAAAAAGCAGAATTAAGTTACCTAGTTGAAAAAAGGCAGTGAGTTGATTTATTATGCTAACTTTTTTGTTCTGCACATCCTACTTACAGATTATAACTCTCTTATCAGATCTTTGAAATTGAATGAACATAACTCGAGCATATTTGAATTCGATCTTCAGGAGTAAATTTTAATAGACAGTGTCTTTCTTTTAAGAACACATTTTATTGGAAACTCCAGGCTCGACTTGTCCAGAAATATAAGCAATATAATAACATTATCATTATCACAGTCAATCCTCGGAAGAAAGTCTTTTCTGGAAAATAAAGATTCGTTGGCAATCACGTAGTGGTCCGCGACATTAACTCACAAAATTATAGTCACAAATATAATTCACCGTAACCCACAATTATTCGATCATAGCCTATAGTTAATTCCCAAGAAAGTACAATCTAAATCTACTTGTCTAGTCGTTACATCTTTGGTACTATCCCTTTAGAATGTTCTAGTCCTAAAAAATCTTTTGTTAGAAATTAGTTACATAATGGGTCAATTTAGCTGTTAGTTTTGCGTATTAAAGTTTCCCATGCAGATTTTCCGGACAGAATTGCATTTGGATAATGACCACGAAAAATTTTCCCGACAGTTTCGCATAACAATTTATGGCTGTGAAAAAGTATCTGGACTGTTCCTTATAACAAAATTTGCTATGCGAGGACAGCACACAAAACAGCAAAAATGTAAATTTTAATGGGTATTTCATATACATGGGCTCATTTCTTATCCTCGCCCCCTTAAGATTTTTAGACTGTTTTTGTTCATTTTAAACAATGATCTACTTAATTTGAAAATTTGGTACGATGTGTATTTTGTGTTGTGGTCCTCAAAGTATTCTACTGCTACACGTCAAACTGTGAAATTGCTTCAGTCTGATTCTCTCGAAGAATATTGTTCCATGTTGCCTTAGATGTTTGTTAAAAAAAGACCAAATGAAATACTTTGTATTCTCTGCATGAGGCAAGGGTTGATTATGGCCTAGTTCCTATTTCGCTTTTGTCGCGGGGTAAAGAGCATAGAGCTTTGATTTGGTTAGGGCAGGGGCTTGCTCAGATTAAGCAAGCCATAGCAGCACGTTGATCAGTCATTTTTGTTGAATCAGAAGTTCGAACCCAAATATGCTGGAAATACTTCTGGTGTTATTAGGATTTTTAGTATTTTCGTTTCATTATCCAGTCATGTTTAACCTGACTTAATATGGCTTGATTAATCTGTTCGATGAATCTGTCATCTTAGTGTTTAATCGAAAATGATTTGTTTTAGGTCACAGTTTTATTCAGCGAAAGGTAATTTTTATATAACGTAGTAGTAACAATTTTGCTTAATTCAGAATCTTTAAGATTGCCATCTATAGATGTAAAGCAGGAATATCTTTGTGTGTGTCAACCCGTCACATTTTATTTCAAGACTAATCTATCTATGTAATTTGAAATATCTTTAATATTTATCCTTCATGGTTTGAAATTTTCCGCGGAGGATAATCTCCGGAAAGTACCATAATAACCAACATTATGGCATAGCATTGCCTGGTAGAAAGTAACTGTAGGAGTCAGTTTTAAATATGCGCATTTCAAAGGGTAGTGCTATAAAATTCTCAACAGATTTGCATTTGTATTGCTTTTTTTACACAGTTAGTCCTAGGTTATGCCTGGGTCCAGAACGATCGACCAGAATGTGGCATAGTGCTTTCAATGAATTGTCAAAACTGGGATTTCTCATATGTAAACTTTAATAAATATCTGTTTGCAGAAACATCGGAGATGACAGAAGAAGAATGCAGGCAAAGGGCAAAAGTTGTTGAACGGCAAGAATCAATTGAAAAGCAGCAAATCTATGAAGATGCATTTTTAGAACAAATGGATAGATATATTAAATATGGAGAATTGGAAAGTATGCCGTCAATTTATACTTATTTCTTGTGTACTGCTTCTATGAAAACTAGGAAGCCACGCTCTTTTTCAAAAATTTCAAGATAGTAAATATTTGCAACCACTTTAGAAATAAACACAAAAATTAAATAAACATTTTCATCATGCCTGCTTTCCAGTTGGGATAGTGACCACATTTTGACACAGGGGTGTGTGTGTCATGTTTTTAGGTCTAAATAGTAGGATTTATAAAGCAGGTCCGAGCGCAGAGTGACGTCATCAATGAGCCTCCAGGCACAGTGACGTCATCAGTTCGCGCTATAGCGTGATGGTTTTTAATGATTTCGTTTGAAACTGATAGCCTTTTTTAAGATCAGTGCCCCCTTCAATCCTCTCACCGCACGAATCCAGTGACATCACGCGTCAGGGCATTTTTTAACAGTGTAACTACTGGGGAATGTTCCCCAGTAGGCCCAATGCCTTCCCCAGTAGTGAGCGCCAAAATCATACAATTTCCCCAGTAGTCTGGGCCCTTGTTGACTCCACTTACCCACTTGAATATAAACTGGTAGGTTTAAGTGAAAATGGCTGTCGTTGATTAGCTACAACATGCATTAGCAGTATCCCAGAACCATCCACGCTATCCTTACGAGCTTCTTAAGTATTGTTTTCTGGTTACCTTTTACGGATACCTCGGATACCTCGCCAGCCTTCGGAAAATTTGAATAACTGGTGCGAAAAGAAAAGCTGCAATTGTAAGCAGTTTTCGAGACAGTATATTACAAATTCTCCCAGGGCCCTCAGATGTGGCAACTTTCGGCTGATTGCAACCCAATCCTTTCATGGAAGTAGCATGTATTGGTAGTCAGTACGACCGTCAGCAGTGGATACCCCAAACTCTTAACTGCAGAAAAGTGGAGTCAGTCGTTTCAGTACTTATTTTTACGTTTCTGGACTATCACGGGCGTCAAGTGTTATTTCAGTTAAATTTCAGCAAAACTTATCTTCTGTTTCTTCCGTTTTCTTAAAAAACTTGGCTGCGCAAATTGAACAAAAGTTGCCTGAAATTATCACAAGAGCAACTCAGCTACCCAATTTTTCAAAATTTTCCGGGAGAGCATGCCCCAGACCCCTGTAGTTGCTTAGACGCTCTACAGCCTTCTTGATTCAGTCCCTCTTGACACCTCCCGAAAAATTCTGTGGAATTGCGCCCCTGGTCTTTTGCCATTTCTCATTTTGAGCAACTGTGAAAATCTTTAAAATGATGTATTTTAGCTACTTTTGGTTATTACGCTTTTAGGCCCTTTTCCAATTTTTCCCCAGTAGTGAAAATTTCTTAAAAAATGCCCTGTCACGCGTGGCCTCAACATCACATACGCTGCGTAGAAGGAGACAAGAAATTATCGTTTTTTCATCCAATAACTCCACTATAATGTATAAATTTTAAATAATTACAACATTAAATAATTTTCAATAACTCCACCAATAAATAAATTTTAAATAATTACAACGTTAAATAATTTTCAATAACTCCATCAATAAATAAATTTTGAATAATTACAGCATGAAATAACTATAACATTCTCATTTAACATATTCATTAAAGATATTTGTCTGAATTAGTTCATATCTCATTTATATATATTCATATATACCATTTCATGAAAATTGTTCGCTTCGAACATTAAGGATTTGATCAAAGGAATTGAAGCAATACTAGAACATCATGAAAGTGTTAAAAAATTAGAGTTGTAAAACACAATAGGCAACCAATACATACTTCTTCTTTGTTTAATCGGCCTTTCTCCTTCAAAATTTATCAACCTCATTTCCATCACTTTAGAGCAGCTAGTTCTGAATGATATGACTGCAATATACAGCTAAATTCTTGAAATAGAAAATTATGTAATAATTTAATTTATTAACAGCGTCATATGCAAAGGGAAAGTCTCTAATCAAAGGGAAAGTCCCTAATAACCCTCTTATCTGATTGCTTAGAATCTTAAGCAGAGGGAAAATCCCTAACAATCTTCTAATCTGATTGGTTTACAGTTCCTGATCAAAGTGAAGCCCCAGCAAATTGCGTAATAATCTCACAATCTGATCCGTTAGTAAAAGGGAAAGTCCCGAAAAATCCAGCGCTATTATTGGTTAATTTCAGGATGGTGCAACAATTCGAACATCACATACGAAAATTCAAAATAAACTGCCATCTCATTCGTTGAAACTTAATGTGGCATATTTTTATAAACCTATTAGCTAGAGACTTGACAATTGGTACAAAGAACGAGCCAATGATGGAGATTTAAAATATATATCTGAAATATATTTTTATTCATGAAACTGCCCATGCGCAGTAATAATTTTCATGACTGTGAGAGCTAGAGGCCTAGAACCTGGTATCTAGGATCAACATATAATAGAGATTTGAATGATAAAATTCATATGAATATTTATCAAATTGCGCATGCACAGTTGTGAACTCTATAATAGCCAATCTTAATTGCTATATACTTGGCTTATGATATCCTTATATCATTTGTATGGAAAAATATTATCTAGGCATATGCACTATATTGGTCATATATTAACATTAGCAATTTAGCAATATTATATCGTCATTCATTTTCAAAGAATGACAAAACAGAAACGAGGCCATTTTCTAACAAAACATTAATGAGCAATAATTTATAAACATTTTATAATCATAGTTATTTCCTGCCATATGGAATTGCTGGAGTACTGTTAGGTACAAATTCTTTCGCAGCATCATCCTCAGAATTACTAGCTTCCTCTTCTTCATCATTCTTTACTTTGCGTATGATGAGATATTTCTGAATAATTTTTCTCAATGAGAAATGTTATAAAATTTATACCAGGAAATATTCAAGTCAAGTGCGATATCGTGTAGAAATTTTTTCATGATAAGAGCTTCCAACTTGCCGCAATTAGACATTAAATTTGTGATGTCCCAAAACCTGCTGTTTATATTCCACCATTTAGTACTGTGATCGTTCGTGAACGGGAATCATTATCCCAGAGTAAAATTGTCACGGCCATTAATGTATGGTCAGATAATATTAGAGAAGTGTATTGAGCAGGATTGAGGACATTTGGGTCCCTGTTTTTCCGGCCACCCTGTATATAAAAAGTAACGCTTGAATACTTGCAGTATGTTCTGATCTTCGTCCACTTGAGCACGCATTGAAGGCCATACATTCCCTAAAGAAAGACCATCTTCAGGGTTGGTTGTTTAGGATAAGTAAAAAATTTGCAAAGGATTAGTAAAGGATAAGTAAGGATTAGCTAAGGAAAAGCTCATGACTAGGATTATTAGGTAATGTCTTAGGTAATGTCATAGGTAATGTCGTTGTTGGATCTTAAACGAGGCTATCTGTTTCAAACGAAATCATAAAAAACCATCACCCTATAGCGCTACCTGATGATGTCACTGTGCCTGGAGGCTCATTGATGACGTCACTGCACACTCGGACCCGCTTTGTACATCCTACTCTAGATGTTTTGCTTGAAGTCCTGATTATTTACTGCTAAACTGGGACTTGGGAGGTGCAGGGCTGTTGTTGGAAAATGTTTCATATTAAGACACAAGGAAACAAATCTGTAATACATCCATTTCGTTCAATGAAATGCTAGGTGTAAGAAAATGTCTGAATATTTAAACCTTTTTTATATCATCGTTCAGAACCAAAAAAATAAGTCTTAGTGTTCGTTGAAAAACAGACGATCACTGCATGCTGAAGACCCATCGATTGCATCAAATAAGCCATCAGCTTTTCATTCATATAAGAGATATGTTCTAAATCATTTTATCACTGCTTTTTAATATTGAAGTTGAAGGGGAAAAAATTTTCGATCAAATTATGTTTATTACCTCTACGAATAAAAGGATTTCTTTAATCAATACCATATATCAATAGACTAGTTAAACTGGAAAAACAACATGCATAAAAATCAAAAATGGTTATCCTGGTGTAATTATTCCGGATTGATTTGGTAATAAGATCGTCAGTTTTCTGCTAATAGAAAGCTTGATCCGCAGAGGTGCTCTGTTTCCTTGAAAGTTAGAGAAAATTACAGCGAAGATCAGTTGCAATTGATTAGAAAACCAAGGTTATTGTTTCTTGAAAGCCTACTGCTAAAAAACCTCAGAAGTGGAGGACACTGCTAAAATATTTTATATACAAAATTGAAAAAATATCTGAAAGCTGGATGAAATTAAACTATGTTAGCAAGTAGTTCATTATTTATAAGACTATAGATGCTCTGTATTACTTTGAAAAGTAGTCTAAGAAGCGCAATAATATTTTCTGTCCCAAATATTTGCTTCAGAAGTTCTTCGGTTGTTTAAAGTTCAGTCTTCTGTGCTGTGGACTCCATACAAAGCCAGAAAAAACTCCTTTTTGTCGTCCAGTTTATTGAATTATTCAATTCAAGAATAACTCTAGAAACCCTTCGCCTTAACCATAAAAATTTTGTAATTTACTTGCTGTGTCGCCTTCGAGAATCTAAAGGTTGTGGTAAAGTTTTCACTCTGTTTTTGCGATAGAGGACCTTCTACAATCACAGGCGCTCACAATTTCGGAAAAATGAACTAAACTGCCAAAAAGAAAAGTTGGCACCGATGGCCCACATTGTTTGGATTTCTACACAGTTATATTGAGAGTCTGAGAGCTGTCACCTTTAGCAACAACAAAAACATTTTTGATTTTACATTTCATAAGTCTAGGTTTTGGAATCTGTTCATGTTAGAACCAAATGCCAGTTTTGTTTCGACGGGTTCTTTTTCTCACGTGGTCTCTCCAGCTTATCGTATTGGTCACCCAGCTGTATCACGTGAGCTGTTTCATTTTCAAAAACTCGATGCCAGTCTAGCTTCCATTTTTAGTTTTGCATATTAATCCGGGTCTGAGTAATCTATTGTTTTGGCCCGTTTCTTTCCTTCATACTCTGAGTGTCCAATAAAAGAGATACATACATCAGAGCTGGATTCGGCAATTTGATGCTGGTTATTTTTGATATCCTAGATTACAATTGAAGAGTCTCTATATTTCAGGACCTCATCTTAGCTTCAATTATGCATACCTTGTTGTGTCTGCCATAGTTTGTTTGTAAAGCTGCTTATCAATCAGTGCTACAAAGCCTCTATTTGCTGATATAAGATGTTGCATTCTGAATGCAATTCTTTACGCCTAATGCTATTTTGTTTCACATTACGTTTACATAAATGAAGTTTTCTTCTGCTTAGAGCCAATTGCAGGATCCGTTGGACACGAAGAAACATTTGAAGATCTTTCGTTTGATGTAGCTGATTTGAATACACTCAAAGAATTTCTGGGTCCTGAGGTAAATATTCAGTCCAATGTTTGTCTGTTCGCAGTAAAAATCTTTACTACAATTGACAGGATAATTCTATCCTTCAATAAGTACAGTTCAAATTTGTGTTGTTATCAGTCATTTGGCTCCAGTAAAGTTCTCTCCTCTTTATCTCAAGTAAACAAAACTAAAGAGACGTTTCATCTAACTCTAATCCTGTATCAATTAATGAAACATCTGTGAAAGTATGACAGGACAACAGTCAAGGCAGCTTCTGTTTTAACCTTAAATTATTAAATCGGCATTGAAAATGCTAATTTTTTTGGATTCAACCTGAAAGCCCCATTTCAACCTTATAGCGATGGAAATTTTAATCTACCAATATTTTCATCAAAACAGTTCAGCTCAATTTTAGCATCTAGCAATAAACTTGACTGCCATGTTGACCAAGAAAGGAATGTAAATTTAACTGAATTGAAATTATAGTTCTAGCTGTGTGCTACCACTAAAGAACATTCCATTTTTACTGCCGTAAATTCAAAAAATTATAAAGAACATCTTTTGGTTAAAGGCGCACCAGCGTTAAGTAAAACAGGATAAGAGAGGTTGCAACTAATTGCAAGAATTGTTTATAAGTGTTAATGCATTGGCATCAGCTTCTGGTAAAACAAGATGTGTAGGGTTTATATTTATTGCCATTTTTTAAGTTATTTGTAGCCACTTAAATGCCCGTCCTTGCAATCAGCAGTAATTTCTCTTCGATCAATTAGCGTAATGAAATCTAATATATCTATAACCTTCCTATTCTCCCAGAATTAGGTGCTGGTATAAGAAGGCAAGTGGTATTTAAGAATTTCGAGCATTAGTGGAAGCACCTTTGGGTGGGCATGCCAGCCCACCTGCTTTTATACATATCAGCTACATTGTCTGGGGAAAATAAGGCCAATCCGTCTTTGATCTCCGTCACTGTGCCTGTTTGCAGAATGGCCAAATTGTAATAGATAATTGGATTTCATTATGATCAGTGGGATATTATCTCGCCAACTGTATACATCGCATGGTCAAAGCTCGAATCCTTCTTGTGAAAACACTTGTGGCTTTCTTTGTTCTTTCTCTGTTTTATTTTAATAGTCTAAAAGTTTTAAAGTCGAAAGTCATTTCTACAAAATACAATCCCTTTAAAATTATTTCATATTTAGATTTAAACATTATTTGCAACTTATAATAATAGTAACAATTTAACTTGCAGCCTTCTGAACTTTTGCTAGAGTCCGGGGAGGTTGTTGGATGCCATGGGGAGCTAGCCTCCCCGGACTCTAATGAAAGTTCAGAAGGCTGCAAGGTAAAAGGCAGCAAGTTAAAAGGCAGCTGAGTGCTATCTTGTCTCTCCAAGGCTAGACTGGCACTAACATTCACCCGCACCGCGGGTGTTAAGCTAAAAAGCTCACCCGCATCAGGGCCGTCAAGGTAAAAAGGTCGCCCGCATCCCGGGTGTCAAGTTAAAAAGCTATTATACTTGTAATTGTAAACACATAAGTGAATTGATAAAAATTTACCTATTAAATTCTGGACAAGATAAGAACATCATGAGCGACATAATAATAGCAGAATTTATAGCAGTAGACTCTGCGAGAAATGGATTTCTCTCCAGAGAACCTAAATATTTCTTCCATATCATAGCCGCCGTCATCTTCATTGTTAGTAGTATTACTACTGCCTGAATTCAATATCTGAACAATAAATATCTCACTATATCGGAACATGGATCGGAACGATTTTAATTTTGTGTGTTTGTGCTCTCATTTTCAAAGGAACATTCAACTTGAAACCCGAAAAAATTAATGGCCTCTTAGTAGTGTTGCATTTGCATTGTAACAGTAGAACGCAAAGTTTAGCATGGCGATTTATAGAAATAATCAAAGCAAGAACTCTTCTTGAAAATAGAAGAATATGAGTAAGATTCTAAAAATTAATTACAGTCTCCTACTCTCCTTTGCCGTCCTTTGACCCCTGAAAACGTGAAAACGTACTTACTAAAAGCACTCAAAGCGAACCATAATTTGATGAACAGCACCCAAAAGCACCCAGAAATATCCATTTCACTTCGAATCATTCATTAAGTGGCAGAAAATCCTTGAAAAATCATCAGAAATTCTCATGTTCAGAAATTTCATTTTTAACTCTAAAATTGTACTTTTATCTTGGGACTTTTTGTTGACATAAATAGCTGTTTTCTACATCGCTGCAGTCGGTAATGCCCTTTTTGTTCACAACAGTATTTGAGCGTGAAGTTGAGAGATAAAACACAATCGCACGCTGCCAATAAATATACCATTGGGAACGGTATCCATTGTCTGGAAAGTGTCTCATTTTCATATCTCAAAATATCTTGCAAGAAAGACTACACCACAACTTAGTCGTACTAATGTAATCGTGAAGGCCCTGCTATGGCCAAAATGTCACAATTTGTATTTATGGACGTCCGATAATCGTGGGAAAAAAGAAATGCTCACGCCTCAAGAATTTGAGATAATCATCCGACAGTTCAGATTTTATCTTGAATCCAGGCTAAACCCCTGAGAGTTGCACTCAAAAGATTTAATCCGAAAATAAGTAACAAAGCGCATTGTTCACGTTATTGGCCCAAAGGGAGAAGATAATTTACTACACCGCGATGATATTTTGCTAGAATCTGAGTATTTGGAGGGTCTCCTGGCCCCTAATAAATGGAAATAACTATTTTTCTATAGTTTTAGGTCGTTTTAGGTTGTTCTAATCCCATTATGGGTCGAAAACCGAAAAATATTTAGGCCTATTTCATTTAAGGGACTTTAAGCCTATAATTTTATTTGTGCCAAACTTCAAACTTATTCGACACTGAAGTAATTAGTTCATGAAAAGATTTTAATAATATATAACAAACCTTAGGCCTACTCGTTGTTTTGGGTGATTTTTGAAGCAAAAATTCTTTTTAAACCTGAACAATTCCACAATGTGTGAATGACATTCGAATTTAAATGAAGGAAAAATTTTGTCCTTTGGCTTTGAACTCTGATCTCTGAGATTTGCTTTTTTCCGTTGGTAGAAGAAAATTTTAACTCGCATATTAATAGAACAAAATTTATACTTAATTGTACAGAAGAGATACCAACCCATTCGTAGAAATCTTAGATAATTTTAAAGTGGAAATGACACCAAAATTTTTATTGTCGATTTATAGGTAATCGATAGCGCTGAATTCGAAAATCAACACCAAATTTTCAAATTCTGAACGGAATTCAAGTTATCAAGAGTTTTAATTTGAATTTTCCCACCAAAAAGTGTCCACGGAGTCTGGGGCGAGTGACGTAAAGTGTTGGACACATCCTGACAGACAGGCCGCGAAGCGCAGCAGCGAAGGATACATACATGCAGCAAGTCGATTAGAAAATAATTTCTAACAACCAAATAGTTTGTCTACGGAGACAATTCAGTATTCTAAGAAAGAAGAGGAGGCCAAAGAGGATCTCATTGGAGTGCATGGAGGGAAATTATTACCATACAAGATGAAACTTTGGCTTCATCAACTTGATGAAGCAGACGATTCATCTTAGGCCGAAGACCAGGAGACGAAGTTAGGATCCAACCAGCAACACTATCTATAAGGCGCTAGAAGTTTCCAGGTTCCAGGCGCTAAGAAGGTTCCTGTTCCTCTACAGAAATGGTAAGAAAAACTATTGTAGATATTTTAACATTAGACTCATGTTATTTCAGTTATTTCAACAAAATCTTCATTTATTCAAGGCATCCGTGTCAGTCAGTGTTAGTGTTGGTACCTATAGTCTGTGTTTTTTTATAATTATAGGGTGTACGTGTACTCTTGAAAAAGTTTTGTCTTTTGACCCCTTAATTGATTACAGTATTTCCTCTAATAAGTGCCATGGCGCTAATAAGCATACGGCGCTTATTTCGCTCAACCATTTTTAGGTGTGGTGCTTATTGGAAGGCGACGCTTATTAGAGGGTGGTGCTTATTTCATAAATCCAAAATGCGGTGTACCTCTATTTCAAGAAAAATAGAAAATAGAGTACCTGTGAACTCGTACTTTCTTTTCAAAATCCACTCTACCATTGCTTAAGTGGCACATTTAGGTGCGGCACTGAATAGAGTGTGGCACTTATTAGAGGGCAATGCTTATTTCACTCAATCAATCTCAGGTGCAGCGCTAATTAGACGGAATATGGTAATTGGGTAGAATGCAGTTTAATGGACACCTTCAGAAGGGAAACAAGACTATACGCTATACTATAATGGAGTAGGGTTTTGGGGTTGGGGTTAGAGTAGCATTTTAGGGTTAAGGGTAGGGTGTACGGCTAAGATTAGATTAAGGTTTTAAGGTTAGGGCTAGGGAAGGTTTAAGGGTTGGGGTTAGGGAAGGGTTTTAGGGCTAAAGTTGTTGGGGAAAGGTTTTAGGGTAAGGTGTAGGGCTAGGGTTTCAGTAAAGTATTAGGGTTAAGGCTAGGGATGGGTTTAGGGGTTAGGGTTAGCACTTTAGGGTTAGGGTAGGGTTTTAGAGTCAGGGTAGAGTTTTAGGGTAAGACTGGGGTTTTAGATTTAGGGTAGGGATTTGGGTTAGGATAGGGTTTTAGGGTTAGTGTAGGGCTTTAGGGTTAAGGTTCTGGGAGGGTTTTCGATTGGGGTTAGGGTTAGTTTTAGGGTTTTTTAATGTATATGTCATCTGTTCGACTCAATAGCAAATTGTTTTCGTTGCCATTTTAAAGTTGTCTGCTTAACTGCACCTGTACCAATAAATCTAATTAGCATCCCACCTGGAAAAAGCAGTCTAATCTGCACTGCCTATAAGTTGCAAAAAGACTGCAAGCTTTCTTAAAGTAATGCCTGTCTATGTATAATATGGTCCATATATTCTTCTTGCAAGAAAAGTAGCTGTCTCCTACTGTATTTTTAATATTAATATGATGAGATCTGTTTTTCTCTTTGTCAGGTATTCTTATGAAAAATGAAGAACAGCAAACTTACAGTACAACATAATATTGATGCTGTTGGGAAGTAAATCAAGCCATTGCCAAACTAATCTTTGATGGCAGCATTGAAAGAATTAAATGTATAACCTAATATGATGCTTACATTGCTATGGTCCACCAAAATTGTGATGGGAAATGTTTGACCTCTTTGGGAGGAACATATAGGAGACATACTGGAGTTTTGTAAAACGAGCTGGTTGAGATATTAATACTGCATAATCAGTTAATAAAATCTTTGTCAAATTCATCTTCTATGTAGTTAATTCTTAGTAGGCATCTACAATCATTTGGGTAAAGTTGGTTTATTCACTGATATTGGTTCACTGGCATCTTGGATGGCACAATACACATCCACTTCCAGTCTGTATATATAAAGACATTAAAGTTCCCATCTTCTGGTCATACAGGGTACATGGACTCTGAACATTATTTAGTAGTTGTTATTGTGAGAATACTAACTGATACAAGTCCAGTCAATGTTGAAACAACAATAAGATTAAAATTCAACAGAACACCTCAAGAAAATTCTTGCATTATTCTGTTTTTTTGAAATATGGTCTTATTTTATATCTTCTAATCTGATATATAAATAATCTTTGCGTCATTGCATTTAAAAAGCATTCCGCTAAGATTCTAAGTAATCAACCACCTGACCCTAGCAAGGAGGACAGTTCAGCCACCCACTTGCCAAAATGTTAATGGCCAGTACTGCTGATGATTCTTCTACAATTACAACTACATTTTCTATGAGCGGCAATTGTTTGCAGAAAGAAAAGGGAGCATCTGGGTCCTTACGGCTTCCAGAAACTGGGTCCTTCAGCACATTCCTCATAAGCTACACTCTTTTGCAAGTTCATCACTGCCACCAGTTAGGTGTGGATTTCAAATTGAAGGCACTGTGCCATGACAAATAAATCACTTCGAACTTCTTGTATCATAGTCTTCTAGGCTTCCACTCAATCCTTTTGTGTAGCAAAGCAAGTATTCTCAAAATGGGCTAAGCACAGAAATGGACCTGCTTCATCTAGGGTCAAAATTAGCTCTGTCTCCAATCTTTATCATTTGATCCGTTTGTTTCTTACTTCGAGATTTTTGGGAACTCGCCTCCTCGAACTCCTTCTTTCGCTTTTTTTGAAAGCGAAAGCTCACTCATCCTGAATCATGTACCTAGCTACTCTAACACGGCCCTTGTTCAAATTACTGACTTGACTAACACTTCTGCAATACAGGAAAATTATTAACAAACCAAATGTGCAAACCAGAAATGAAGAAGCTTGATCGCTTTGGTTCTAGTTAGGTTGTTATTGTTTCGGTGTCACCTTCCTTTGCTCGCATCTCCTTTCAGAGCGGATTTGTGCACCTCTTGATCAACTTGAAAAAACTGATTATATCACAATATACAAGCCAGTCACACAAAGCCAAGCCACTGTCAACTTAAATTATTAATATTTTTAGGAAAGAAATTAATTTTTCCTTCCTTCGTAGGCCTTCCGTCTTGCTCTGCAACCACTACACTACTTCTCTGAAATTTTGTCCAACACTTTACGTCACAGAGGTCTGGTAGCGAGCGGTCTGACCGCGTTCGGCTTGGGACACTTTTTGCGCGAAAAATCCTAACTTTAAATTGTAATATTTTGAAAACTACACATCGGATACAAAAAATTCAAAAAGCACTGTAATAAGCACTACTCAATTGATGAAATTGAGTAATAAAAATTTTGGTGTCATTTCCACTTTAAAGCAACAGATGCCTTTTCTGTTAGAAAATATAATTCAGAACTTCCATCAACGAAATGAAAACAAAATTTGGGCTGTTGCTAGCCAACAATTATCAAAATAATCAATCTAAAAAGACTTTTGCAAGACGAAAGAAGCACTGTTCTTGTAGTGAATAGAACATAATAGATGGCCGCCATTTAAAACGAAACTTCTGGGGGCCGAGATAAAATCGAAAATTTTTACCATCTAATGGTTCTTGAAAGATTTAGAAAAATACAGCATGCACTACCTGGGTAGAAAGTACATCGATCAAAAAAAGAATCACATTTCTATGTAGCCCAGAAATGGAGCCTTTTGTGCACTAGCGAACAACGTACCATTGCAATGGAGCAACCTGATTTGCATAACTGCACATTAGTATATACAGACTAGCCCTTGTCCGTATAAGACCACCGCCTCATGAGGAACACCGCCTCCGGTGAAATTCACCAATTGCAACTTTCACCTCGAAGGCATTGTGCATCAAAGTGGCTATATTTGTTATTAATCTGGATTAGAATCATAATCCAAATCTTGATCTTAAACGTTGATCTTTATCTTATTCTTAATCTTAGTCTTAATCTTCGGCTTCTCAAGGTAATCTAAAAGAAACCTATGGGCCACTATATAGTCAATAAAAGATCTAAAACTGCTAATATAACCTCTCTTGAGGTTAACGTGCAAACCATTGACAATCCTGTTCGTATGGCTAACTTAATGAATGACTTCTGTAGCAATATCGGCGTTGATTTAAGTAAAGATATTTCCGATACGGAAAACGATCTTCTAAATGGCGATTATCACATAAACCCAACTAAAGCCACCTTCTTGTTTACACCTGAACATAGAACCTGAGTTATCACAGCTATGCGCAAGTTTGATACCCATACCGCATGGGCACGGCATGGATGAAATTTATACAGTTGACATCCGCTATTTCGAAGTCTCAAGAGAAACAGGAATTTGTTCGAGATAGCGAATGTTCGAAATAACGGATGCGCCATATAAATATGAAAAATTATAGTTTTAAAGTTAGAAAAGGAGCCCTTATTAACAGGCAGGTTACGGATCCAAAATTTTATCAAACAAGTCTGGTATTTTTTACATAGGAGTAAAGGCTCATCTGCTTTCATCCCTACTATTGGTGAAATTGAGATAATGGCGATGCAGCACATCTCGAAAGAGAACAGCTTCATCTATTGTATACATGGGAGCATATAACTTAGCTGCTGCCATTCCCGCTCCGCTGGCGAACTTATACATATTTTCAGCCTTTCTGTTTATCTAGTTCAGCAGAAAATTTGGCAAAGTTCGAGATAAAGAGCAAGCTTTCCTCCATGTGAATCGAAAATGGTTGGAGACAGCGAATGTTCGAGATAGCGGGGTTCTAGATAGCGGATGATTTTTCTATACAAACCCTTATACCAAATAGAGGGGAAATGGAAAATCGTTCGAGATAACGAATTTTCGAGATAGCGGGCATTCGAGATAGCGGATGTCAACTGTAGCATTGGAATGCCTGTCTTTGCAGGGCTTCTTGCAGAGCTTCAGATAAGTGGAAATAAGCTAGGATAGCACCCATTCATATAGCAAATGCAACTAATGAACGGTCAGCTTATCGTCCCATCTCATTTTACCAGTTATGTCTCGGCTGTTTGAAAAACTTGTATATGATCAAATGTATAACTACTTAACTTCATATGAAATTTTTTTTCGCTGCAATCAAGTTTTAGAAAACTGCATTCACTCCTAACGCGTTTGCTTCAACGGACTTAAAAAAGCGTTTGACACTGCCAATCATACAATCTTACTGAAAAAGATGGAAATCTATAGCACGAAAAGAATTAAACTTTCTTTCATACCTGTCGAACAGAATTCAAAAGTTAATGGGGAGCTCTACAAGTTTAAAATAGTTGCATTTGGTGTTCCGCAAGGGTCCTGCATAGGGCATCTTCTTTTCATATTATACATAAATGACCTTCCTTTGAAGCTGAAACACTCGCAAGTTAATATGTATGCTGATGATACTAGCTAATCTTTTTCAGCCGACTCCATGCCTTTAATAAATGAAAATCTTAATGACCTAGACAATCCTAAGCGTGGCTTGCTGCGAAAAATTTGTCATTAATGTTGACAAAACCCACAGCGTAATAATTGGCAGTGGGCAAAAATGGAAAAACATTCTGCAACCAAATTCAGTGAATGTCTTGTAATAGGAGGGGAGACAATTTCAATACCTAAGGGTACTAAATACCATGGGGTATATGTTGACCAACATTTGAGCTGGGACGTACAGATAACTGGTATGATAAAAAAGAAATGCTGGTTCGAAAAGTTGTCAGAAACTAGCAGTCAGAAACTTCGGAACACCAACACCGATCTACGTGTCCCTTTGCTACAACCAACACGTGTTCAAAAATGCTTCTATTTTATAGGGGCAAAACTATGGGATGGCCTGAATCCAAACAAAAAAACCAAACTTTTCAGTGTGGAAGGCACGCAATCCTTTTGAACGGATGACAGAACTTTCCGAATGCTAAAAATAAACCTAGGGTTGGCAGTAGCGAAACACTTAGTAATGGCCTCTTTGATTTGATCTTCGAATCGCAAGGAAACATTGCGAAGCAACGGCAAGCCAAGCCACGGCATTTTAAGTAAACAGGGCACTTTTCCGGACCGTACTTTTTGTCAGCCGAAAAACTTGCGATCTTATTGCGGAAAAAATTCGAAATAACGTCCTCCTGGTAACTGTTTTCGTTAAGAATAGCCTCTATTTTGTCCAATTCGGAATCAAGCCGAGTTTTAGGGCTGTTCATAATTGCCCGAAGAACGAAAGTTAATTCATTTTCGTTTTTAAGTATTTATAACAGGGTAAAGTTATCAATTCCTAGCTAAAATTGCTTTACAAACTGCCCTGTTCAAATTAAAGTATCAAACCTAAAACTTAAAATTTACCATACGGCAATGTTAAAAGGATGACAACGTAAAAGAAATTTTTAAGTGCTTGTAGGATCGGCAAAACGATGCCAGTTACGTAGGCAACACTTCCCATAGACTAAGAGACAGGGTTAAACGACATGTTCGGCACACTACAACCACAACGTTCAGCAAAGGGAGCAACCACCCCGCAACTCTAGGCATCAACTCACCCTTAAACATGATTCTGCCATAGGGCAACATTTACTAGATCACCTAGATTGTGTGGAAAATTACAAAGAGTATTTTTTTCAAATAATTGGTAGGGCTAGATCCTCGTTTCATCTCAGCGTTTTGGAACCTGTTCACATCAAAACCAACAAGCAGGTTCTGTGTAGACAGAAAGAGTTCGTTTTCTCACTTGGACTCTTCAATTAATTTCCAATGTTCTATGCGCCTAAAGCTGATGCTGTTTAAAACACAATGCCAATTCAGCTTTTCTTTCTGATTGGTGCATTTCGAGCCGCATTTGGTTATAAATTCCGCCTTAGTTTATTGTTTCGGTCTGACATTCGTACTCTGAACGTATTTTGAAGTGACTTAGACGTTTTGGAAATCAAACGTTTTGTAAGTGGAACCCGAATCATGTCATGTGAGGATGGATCTGCAAAAAAGGGTTTAACCAGTTTAGCCCTGAGCCTACAGCAGAGGCGGAAAAATGAAGGTGCGCTGGCTCGCCCATACCCAGGGGCGGCCGAATCGTGCGAACGCCATCCAACAAAATGCGGTTCAAAGTTTCTTATACAAAATCAGGCCTTCAGCCGAAACATATTCAAATGTAAGAGATGTTCTTTTAATCTAACTTGTATTTAGAAATGGTGTGCTTTTCATTAGGAGCTGAACAGTGTGTTTCAATCAAAATTAACGACAGAAACTTGTGTAAAGAATATGCAGAAAACAGATGAGTCAAAAGACACAAGTCCAATCGAAGAGTCGTCAAAAAGTTGCACTGAAGGTAAAGTAGATAATTCAATAAATTTGGTTATTTTGTCATTTCTCTGGAAGTAGACTGGCTTTATAGAAGACATCTTTGCCAGATGTGATTACAGTATAAAGCAAAAGCAAGCATATACGATTACTGAGGGCATCACAATGAAACATTTTCCATTCAGAAGCTTACAATGGGAGGAGATGACCTGAGGAATGGTTGTGGAAGGAAAGGTTAGGGGGTATGATACGGTGACGCTAGTTCTACCTAAACACTGGCCGGTGGTAAGAGAAGTGAACTTCTTCGTGCAGGAAAGTCATTTCTGTGATCCAAGTATCATAAATCAGGTAAATGTATTGCGATTCATGATTCTTATTGGTTGGCCTATGATGTTTGCCTTCACTGGGGGAAAAGTCGCAAGTGCTCGACTGCAACCACAAAGAATACAGAATAATGTTGAATTAAAGAAAGCATATACGTTTTTTCTTTCCACTCCAAGTTTCCTGCTTTCTTGATCTTCAGAAGTTGCCTGACGATCGCGAAAGCGTGTATCTTAAGAATATTATGCGTGTATCTTAAATGAAGACTCCATTGTGCATTTTTTCCAAATTCCTAGTATTTTGCTATTTATATCTATATAGATCTGCAAGTGGATCATATTCAGTATCCAAAACTTCAGAACGGCAGTGATGAAAATGAATCAAAAACGGACCTTTGTCCTTCTGGGAAACCTGAAACTCGGTCAGAAATTGAAAGTACAACAGAAATTGACGTTCTGAAAGAGGCTGACAGTTTTAAAAGTGGAACTCCTGAAATTGCCGAGAAGAACAATGGATCTGCATAGGTTTAATAGTGTTGTGCAGAGGAAACGATTACCACTATCGAAGAGATTCGTATTTGTTCTCTAAATATTTACATATAAATCAAATTTGGAACCAGTTGCTGATAACGTTCAATAAATTTTGAAAAAACTGAATTCTTAATATTAAAGGTCTTGTACAAATTTTTGCCTCGTTTCATTTTGCTGTCATGTTTTATTTTCATAGGTGCATTGAGAAAATGTACTAAAAAAGCATGACGTTTTATGGTGATAAAAAGTGGAAAGAGTTGGAAACCGTTCTGAAATATTGTAAATTACAGTTCTAGCTATAGACCTATTTCTATAATGGCAATGTCAAAAAGTTGACCACAACTATTTCCTGTTTTTATCACCATAAAACGCCATACTATTTTTTTACATTTCCTCGATGCACTTATAAAAATAAAATGAACGGATACATGATGAAAATACCAACTTTTCGTTTCGTTGTATGGACAGAAACAGTTCGTTGTCTCACTTGGATTCTTAAATTAACTCTTTTGGTCTTCTCACTGCTTCCTGAAAACTGATTGGTGTTTCTGCTCACACATCTTCGACGGCAAACCGGAAAAGTGGGACTCGGGACCATCAGGTGGGACCATGGGACCCGAGACCCGGGACCATTAAAGGTGGGACCATTAGGGTGGGACCATTAAGGTGGGACCATGGGACCCGGGACCCGGGACCATTAATGGTGGGACAATTAGGGTGGGACCATTAAGGTGGGACCATGGGACCCGGGACCCGGGACCGTTAAAGGTGGGACCATTAGGGTGGGACCATGAAGGTGGGACCATGGGACCCGGGACCCGGGACCATTAAAAGTGGGACCATTAGGGTGGGACCATTAAGGTGGGACCATGGGACCCGGGACCCGGGACCATTAAGGTGGGACCATCAGGGTAAGACCATTAATGTTTTATTTGCTATAGTCATGATTTGGTAGTCTTACTATTTGAAATAAGGACATCTAACAGGGGCGTCGTTGCTCTACGAATAGAGCAATACTATTTACGATACTACATTATTGCCGTAGCCGATCGTTATCGCAAAATGCTCCTCCATCAGGATGTAGACCCTCATCCTAGGCGGCTTCGATGAAAAATTCAACAAAATTTGTAGTTTATTGATATTTTTATGGGCTTTACGAATGTCACTCTGGAAGGGGCCCCCGGAAACACCTGGCGAAAAAGCCTCTGATATCTGATTACATAAATGATTTCTACAAAAATTCCAAAGTGTATTGGAGACATCTCACGCCCATACAGTAAAATAAGACAACTTTGCCTAAGTAAAGGTTAAGAATTTTATGGGGATTGTTTTGAATATTCCAAATTACATTTTAGCTTCTTACCCATCGATTCCCTTTGTTTGTCTTAATTTTCTGCAATTATAGTTGCCGTGACCGTGCGTACGCTACAAAGGTCACATTCTTAGAATTGGTTTCAGTAGGGTGCATATCGTATCGTTACTACCGAATTTGTGGTAACTGTATATGTGACAGGCAGCTCAGAGAAAGCAACCTGATATTCTATTTTGCGTCATGGGTGGCATTAGAATATTTGTAAGCATATTTTCAAAACAACCCGATGCTTACAAATATTCTAATAAGAGATTTACCAAATGAAATAAGAAGTACAGACATTTCTTTGCGCAGCGCAACCAACGGCTGTCTCAATGTCGAGTCAAATCTTGTTTCTTAGCAAAAACATTGCGGGGCTTAAAATCATAGCAATTTGTACTCACCAATTATCTTCAAATCAGTTACATCGCTGAGTTTAAACTTCGGAAGTGCTTGTGCAAAAACGTCTTCCCTTTGCTTAGTTCTTTTTGGCAAGGTTGGTGGCAGGAACATCTTGATTGAGTTGTACCCAAATCAACAGAACAACCATGTGCTATGCCATGAAAGTAACGAAACCACAAAACTGAAACCAATCCTAAGAATGTGACCTTTGTAGCGTACGCATGGTCACGGCAACTATAATTGCAGAAAATTAAGACAAACAAAGGGAATCGATGGGTAAGAAGCTAAAATGTAATTTGGAATATTCAAAACAATCCCCATAAAATTCTTAACCTTTACTTAGGCAAAGTTGTCTTATTTTACTGTATGGGCGTGAGATGTCTCCAATACACTTTGGAATTTTTGTAGAAATCATTTATGTAATCAGATATCAGAGGCTTTTTCGCCAGGTGTTTCCGGGGGCCCCTTCCAGAGTGACATTCGTAAAGCCCATAAAAATATCAATAAACTACAAATTTTGTTGAATTTTTCATCGGGGTCAAGAAGCCGCCTAGTATGAGGGTCTACATCCTGATGGAGGAGCATTTTGCGATAACGATCGGCTACGGCAATAATGTAGTATCGTAAATAGTATTGCTCTATTCGTAGAGCAACGACGCCCCTGTTAGATGTCCTTATTTCAAATAGTAAGACTACCAAATCATGACTATAGCAAATAAAACATTAATGGTCTTACTTTGATGGTCCCACCTTAATGGTCCCGGGTCCCGGGTCCCATGGTCCCACCTTAATGGTCCCACCCTAATGGTCCCACTTTTAATGGTCCCGGGTCCCATGGTCCCACCTTCATGGTCCCACCCTAATGGTCCCACCTTTAATGGTCCCACCCTCCCATGGTCCCACCTTAATGGTCCCACCCTAATGGTCCCACCATTAATGGTCCCGGGTCCCAGGTCCCATGGTCCCACCTTAATGGTCCCACCCTAATGGTCCCACCTTTAATGGTCCCGGGTCTCAGGTCCCATGGTCCCACCTGATGGTCCCGGGTCCCACTTTTCCGGTTTGCCATCTTCGACGGCCCTCGATATAAAATCTCACCAGGAAAGAAAAAGCAACCCAGACCTATTAATCGTAATCTCCATTTGCTCCATGGAAAGATTACAGTTAAAATGCTTAAATGAAGCAACGATCTTGCTTTGAACAGTCTTGCTCTGACAGTTATTTGAAAAGATTCCTCGCTGTAATTTTCTTCAAAATGTCTGTGTCTGCAAACGATGTTCTTTGCTGGAATCATGCTTAGGGGTGGATTGCAACTTCACGAATAGTAGTTAAACCTGCTGTTTTATCCTGTCTCCCAAATAATGGATGTAATATTCCCGTTTAGGGAATAAGAGAGGAGAGAGACAGACACATGCGAATGCGCTTTGTGACTACATTACTGAACTCGATTACAATAAAATAAGGAATAACTGAATCTTAGATGAACGATGGTTACCATTGACATTGTACTGGAAGTACGAAAATGGCACTGAACCATGAATACTACAATGGACATGCTTTGGAAAGCCGTTATTAATATGGAATCGAGAGCTTTGACAATGGAACTCGTCTCTGTGCTTTACCTTCAGTATTAAGCCCTGTTTACACTACACAAACTAACCCGGGTTGAAGCAAGCCAGGTTAGATTTTTGATAGTGTAAACGCAACCGGCTTAGTTGAACCTACCTCGCGAGGCGGGTTGATCCCGGGTTCAACCCGGGTTAGTTTTTACAAATTGCAGTGTAAACGCAAAACTGAGTTGACCTGGGTTAGTTTTTCTCTTGGGCAAAGACAAAATGTAAAAGGCGCGGACTGAAAGACAAAATGTAAAAAGCGCGCCACTCCAACAAATTTCCTTCTTTGTTTTGGTGGAAGAGAGAGGAGATATAAGATATTTAGTTGTTGTGATCTTGATTTAGGCCGAGATTCGCTTCTTCGCCAATATGTTTTGTCTTTCTTGCCTCTTTCTCCTCCTCAAAAGCCTGCGTGCAAACTTCACAAAGAGGGAATTGTAAAGTCTGCGGATTAGCGTCCGTTTTCGAGTCCTGTGACCTCGATTTCCTCCTTCACAGAGAGGTCGATCTTGCGCAAGAAATTGCCTCCGCTTTACTCCTCCGAACGTCTTTGCTTTCGAAGAGACTGTTTTGAAGCACGATCGAAATCTTGTGGAGGGATCTGGCGTTTTTAATCAGAAAGTGGAAATTCTTAGTCTCGATTTTATTTATTTGCTTCCATTTTCGAAATATATTTGCAAAGATTGTGTTGATTTGTTGAAAAAGAGAAGGAGGTTAAAAGACGAACTGGCCAAAGTCAACGAAAAGCTTAAGTTAAAATACAATAAAAAAGCAGCAGCCACTGACACAGTTATTGGGTTTGGCAAGGACAAAGCTCTGCCCATATCGGAGCGCCCATCGAAGATTAGAAGGGTTTTGTTATCGTCGGAGGCAGAGGGAAATGACAGCAGGGACAGGCCTATTACTAGGCCTACAGCATCATTAATTTTGATCATTAATCTTGATCCACGTTTAATGCTTCGATTTTAAAGATTTGCTTCACCATGTCCAATCCCCTTTGAAACGCAGTTTCGTCCCAAATTTTCAAACCCTGAAGACATTCAAACTTGATCCTCGAAAAGTAGTCACTGAACGTTCCTCCATCTTGAATACAGGTAATTTTTGTTGTGTTCACTCCTTCACTTGTCTCGAAGAGACTGAAAAACACGTGACGATGTTCTTGTTTTTGATTGGGTCACTAAAATCTGAAACCACTTACTGATTGGATGAGAAACAATGCCCAGACAAAGAGCAGATTTATTGCGCAAGATCACAGAACTCGAAAACGGACGCTAATTCGCAGACTTTGCAATTCCGTCTTTGTGAAGTTTGCACGCAGGCTACCTCCTCAACTGCCTAATTCACAAGAAGCTCTGCATGGCCAGTGCCATGATCTTCAAGGTCAACAGTTGTGTGGTGTTTATAAGTCTACGCCAATGCCGAACGGTTAATTATCACCCGCCATTTTCGTTCTTCGAGTTTATCAATCAGGTGTTGCCAAGGCGTGTTTCCAAGACGCTGTATTTCGCATGTAAGTGGTATGGGATACCGAGAGAACACGATACTGTTTTGGATGTTTGGTCTGTTATTGTTCCATGAATAATGGCTTGGAGTTCGCAGTGGTTTGAATTCAGTGGTCATTTGCTAAAAGAAGAGACTCGGAGGGGCTACTGACATCCAGAAGGAAGCTTGATCAACTTGGCAGTACCTTAATATGAAATATTGAGAAAAGGCTTGTAATTCTTTAATCCTTTCTGTCATTCAAGTCAATTTGCAATATGCAACTTAACTCTTAGTCTCTTAGTGTTAGCCGTAGTATCTTTGCATTTTAATGATCCCACGATGACGGACTAAAGTTTGGTGTGGGTAGGAAATGATTTTCCTAATAATAACATTGTACTGATGTATCTAGCAATTCCTTGATTTTTGCAGCGACTGTTATCACAGGAATGTGACGGGAATGAAGTGAAGGAGACATTTTCCCTCCCCCTCTTTTAGCCGAATTATGCTTACGAGAATTTCTTGGCATAGACAGGGATTTGTCCAAAAACATAACTAAACCGAAACATATTGTACGTTTCTGCACAATGGTAATAGAAATGAGCAAATTTCCTTTTTCCAGCATTGGATAAATACATCAGTGTTTCTCGTCACCTAAAACCTGGTCTTTTCCGCCCTATGATTGAAGCTGTGTCAATGCAAGCTAAGAGTGGGCAACAGTTCGTGTTATCTTTTGATGGAATATTGTTATGCAGTGGTTTAACGAAAGAATTTGGGCACATTGACATGGGAGGTATTGAGACCAGGCCAACGCTTCAAGAGAGACAGGAAAGGCTGAGAAATGAGTTGGACATTCTAAAGCATTTGCAAATACAGATGTCAAGGTTTGAAGAGGACAGAGACATCAAGGATCTTAGTAGCTGCGAGAAGGCGAGAAGGATGACATTTTTGAGATCTGCAGTTCGACTTGTAACGCTTCGCGTAAATGATGCAAGACAAGCCAAACTGAATAAAGAAAATGCTATAGCACATATGATCACTGCTGCTGGTGGGGAATTGAAATATAAAGAAAGCAAGCTTGTCAATAGCATATTTTGGGCCAAATAAGATCAATACATGATTAATCAATTTATAGTAGATGCTCGTGATCAAAGCAGAAAACTCTTGTGGCAAGAACACTACATTGTATTGGTAGGTAGATGTTTTTTAATAAAGTCATGATTATAATTTTCAGCATCCTGTTTTTTGGTTTTTTGGATTGGTTGACGCTGTTTTGTAACATTAAGAGTGTCAGCAGGAGCGCTGTTGACATGGGCCAACTGAAAGCTACATTTTCGAATACCCCTTTGCAACTCAGCTTCTAACTGCTATAACATCTTTCATAACATAAAAATTGCTATTCGGCAATGAATTATTTATTCCAAAGCTTAATTTTTTCTTTACATTGCTATTTTTGGACTAATTGTTTAAAAAGTGATAAAATATTAAAGGATGTCATGATTTAAGAGGACATAACTAGATATTCCGTGTAAATGCGTAATAAAAAGCCGTTTAAACTTTTTGACAATTTTATACTCTTGAGGTACCCCAAATTCACAGGTTAACATGTTAAATCTTAAGCAGTACATCGTTAGCTTAAAAGATCCAGCGCATCTTCTGCTGGAACTGCAACCCCGGTGTGTGAAGCAAGGCACTGATGCTTGGTTTCACCTGATAACACCAGCTTTATTTTCTGGTAGTACTCTGTACAAAGGTCTTGGGCTTGGGAGGTGCTGACAAGACTGCATTTCTCAAGTCAAAATTAAGAAAGCCTCTCGAAGTTGCTGAAAATTACCATCATAGAGGTACAGAGGATCAACCAGCGAGTGAATTAAACGATGATGGTATCAATGGGATGATGATACTGACCCAGTACCCAACCACCGAAACAAATCTTCAATGCAACAATATCAAGAGTGGGGATCCAGGAATTAGCAGCATGCAATTGCGACTGTAGTGAGTTATGTGATCCCACATTACTATCCAGGCAAAATGTTCGTTGAAGCTGGTGCATCCTTTATCACATGCGAAAAAACAAATGAAAGTCTAGTTGAAGTATCTGCTGATGTCCTCGACACGACAACGGGGTATGTTGGAAAGCCTGTCTCAAAGGTAGAAATAAGAGTTGACGGTTTATTATGAAATACCAAGATATTATGCTTTACAGCTTATTGTAGATATGGAACCGGAGCTGCAAGTCCCTGAATTGATATTTGCGTGATATTCTCCAAAAAGCACTGTCGTAAGCAGGGTGAAGTTCTGTGACGAATTATGGATTCCAGCGAAAATTGAAATAAAGAATTTACTTCAAATGATGAAGTGCGGAAAATATCCAACGACAAGAACACTTTTCGTAAAGGAAATTCTTCCAGAAAAGATGACCGCTTTTTGCGATCTTGTGTCGAAGTTCTTGTACCTTCCGTACAAAATGTCGAAGATTCAGAAATACTGTTCAATTTTGTCCTTGTTTATACTGCATATAATTTTCCATTCATGACTTCATGCCGAGGTCAAAGGATTGTATATCTAGTGATATTTTTGCAGAACAGAAAGAGCGTTTTTTATCCACTGGGAAATGTGTATTACAGGGTTTGAATCTTCCAAAGAAACCATACGTTGGGTTATATAAAGCAATATCTGACAACAAACAAACAGAAAGACGCAAGAATAAGACAAAGTCAATGAAGCCAAGGAAAGCAACAGTGCCAGGTTGTAATAAGAACAAAGGCAATGGGCCGAAAGGCTTTTGCTACAAACCAAAATCTTTGTAACGACTTGCTAGATCAATTGTAGAGTCCAACAAGTATTATAAAGCAGCCCTGAACGTAAGCTACGCAAAGGTCATCTGGTCTGATTAAGTTGCAAAATGGAAAAGCACAAGTCAAATTGATCATGGAATACCTGAATGTCCTAGCACATGGTTTTGCACACCAGAATATAATCAAGAAAGAAATAGGCTGGAACATAAAGTATGGGATCCTACCCATCTGATTACCAACATTAGAAGAGTAGTGTACACAACTGGAGCGCGGGATTTGTAACAAGCTGCTTGGCTAGCTGCCTCTAAAGACCCAGCAAACAAACTGAATCCTGCAATGGTTACAGACTTACCCAATAAACAGGACGTGTCCTTCGCTCTGACGACGTTTGGAGCCGATGTTGAAGAATTTATGACAGGTGGGCCGCTGAGGATGAGCCTGGTATTTCAGCAGTCAATAGAGTTTATCAAAGTAATCAGCTTCGGGCTTTTCTTCTTTCTGGTGTGGATTTTGGTGCATTTCCCCCGATGTCTTCCTATATTAAAGGTTCGTATTTCAATTGACCTTTAAAAGTTTGTACTCCGTTTTGAAAAACTTCTTCACAACGCGTCTGGAATTCAGAATTTTTGCGCAAGAAGAGTGCAATAATGCCTTGAATATTGCTTGTTGCTAAATCCTGTCTACAAGGTTACACAACACAATCAGTTTGTGAAATGTCATGGCAACTTTATTTCTTCTGCGCAACTGTGAAGGAATAAGTATTTTAACAATGCTGTATTCTCAACCAACAGGTTTCCTGAGGAAACTATATGAAGGGCACCTGTCAAGCATGGATTCTAAAAATCAACTATATGCTTTGACCAGACATTCGTACAACACGAGATCTGTTTCAGAAAATTTTTTCAGCTTTTTGATTGAATTAGTCAGAAGTGGAACTGGTTGCCTAAGAGCCAAAGATGTATGGGAGCTGCATGCGCCATTCTCGATAAAAGACTTAATCCAGACAGGTAATAAGTCGTTTTTTTCAATTTTTATACTGCAATTGTCATTATGAAGAATGATTTTGAATAACAAACCAATTATGAAGAATGATTTTGAATTACAAATCCCATTCATTGTGCTAACCAGACTTGGCTTTAACAGACGTCCGATACACAGACCCGGAAGGTTAACTTTCTTGCATGAGTTCCAGCCACTTAACCGACACTAAACCGAGATCGTTGAAACTGGGAACACCTGTCGTAGCTTTCGCGAAACGAAATATTGGGGTTGTGACTGCACGAGAAGTAAATAATGCTCATTATGTCAGTCTAAGTCTACCCCTAAAGCGCAACTATTGATCTGGATATCAGACTAGGCCGAGAGTGCACTTCTTGGCATCCCACCAATAAATGAACACTTCATACATTGACCGAAACAATATGCATGATAGGAACCAGGTTATTCTTGGATATAAATTTAGTAGCTAACGATATGTCTTATTTTGCAGAGCATTTCACTGCAAGACTACAAAATGTACCATTTACAGACTGCAGGAAAACGAAGAAACAAGGGAAATGGTAGATTCAACAGAAAGATTCGACAGGCCTGTAACATCAGTTGAATTCAGGTAAGCAGTA
The DNA here is from genome assembly GCA_014526335.1 of Chrysaora quinquecirrha. Taxonomy (NCBI): domain Eukaryota; kingdom Metazoa; phylum Cnidaria; class Scyphozoa; order Semaeostomeae; family Pelagiidae; genus Chrysaora; species Chrysaora quinquecirrha. The sequence goes on from JACTAT010000037.1 coordinate 11,850,770, forward strand.
TTTGATTGGTTAGTTATTGCATTTCTGTAAGGTGTCATTGATTAACCCAGATTTAACATCTGCTGGATTAAATCAAAGCCCTTTGATTTTACTTGAGGATATCTCCAGCTTCACTTGTGATAAAACGCATAAAAACATCAATTAAATTCTAGATGACAAAAAAATACTGACAACAAAAAACTGAGTTTGGAAAACCTAGGAAGAACAAAAACTCAAGCGGGTAGCTTGGCTTGATTGAGAAATTACATTTCTTGCAAACCATATTGTAATTTCCATTTCATTTCAAAGGGATGAATTCTTCAATACAGCTCAAAGGAAAAAACAAGGGGTAAAAGGAAAGAAGGTACTCTTTGCCAATTCGGTGAGCCACCAAGAAAGGCACAGCCAGTACGAGCTTACCCTCGCTGCGATGAATAAAATATATTGCCGGAAAAACTGCTTAATCTTGAAGAAGATATTAAATTGTAGACTAGTTAAGATCTACAGTTGTTATCAACAATGGAGTTACAAGGTCAGCGTAAACGCCAACGAAGCCGAAACGGGTATAGAAGTCTACAGGTACTAGCCTCGTACTGCACAATACTGCACACGTTAATGCACATGACGTTGTACGGGGCGTGGTACTAGATTCTGATTGAACATTTGTTGATTTCCCATGAGATTTAATTTAGTGATGTTGATGTATGTACTAAGAGCTTGGTTACCTGTGAAAATCGTGGTTAAAAACGACTTCAAGCCAAGAAAAGTGAAACCTTAGACCACGGGGAGGGGGGGCTACTGTACGTCAATGAGTTGAAATACATAAACGAAACTGTACGCTATTGAAATGGTATTGTAACAAACTCATTTTATCCGCATGATGTTATAAACTCATTTATTGATCGAGCATTCGAATATGTTTTATGTCAAGAATTGTTTCGCAGACTAAGAAAAATTTCGTGGTTAAACTTTTCCTGAACTGGAGGATCTATTTTTCACCATTTGGCAGTCCGGGTTGCTTCTAAAGAGTTCCTTTTTTCACAAATAAATAGTATATCATTTTCATTTTTCAGTTTTATCGGTTGCATTGTAGAAACATTGTGGTATGATAAACCTTTGGTTAAAAGTTTTTAGAATTTATAACTTCCTTTGTTTCTTTTTGGGAGATTTGTTTGTTATGTTGTAAATAGAGCCCTAAAATTAATTCTGTGATCATGCTGCAAAAAATCCTGTTTACGTGATGGGGAAATGTGGTTCAGCTTTGTTTACAAAAGGAACGCAAGAGAAAGCTCAAAACTTTGCATCTCACTTGACCTCTGGCCCTTGCCATCGATGCAGTGGATGCGGCCCCGTGGCAAGAGTTTAATGTAAATAATAAAAATCTTTTCAAATTGGCTTCTCGTGTTCTGTATTTCAATTAAAACAGTTGACTCGGGTTGTTTTACGGAAGAACAATCATATCGCTGTAGTTACATTGCCTGGCCTTCTTCGTTGTTGCATCAAGGCAAAATTTCCGAGCAGCAGTTAAAAAATTCTACTGTACTGAAGGTTTGCGTTTTACATTTTGGCGTATGTACAATATTCTAATAAGTGAATACGATTCATCACATCGACCATTTCTTCGAATACAGTACAAGCAAAGTTTTTGTGACTATTAGAATAGGCCATATCCTCTCTATCGTCCATGCAATTTCCATGCAACATTTTCAGTATTCGTCGCAGCCCTCCACTATACTGATCATATCCCTCCACGATACTCCGCGTCCTCCACTTTCATGATGATATCCCTCCACGTTACAAATGATATCCCTCCACTATACTGATGATAACCCTCCACGATACTCCCCACCCTCCACTTTCATGACGATAACCCTCCACGTTGCATTGGAACCCCCCACTTTCATCATGATATCCCTCCACGCCACAAATGATTACCCTCCACTATACTAATGACCCTCCACAATACTCCGCATCGTCCACTTACATGATGATATCCCTCCACGAAACAAATGAAATCCCTCGACTATACTGGTGATAACCTTCCACGATACTCGGCATCCCCCACTTTCATGATGATAACCCTCCACGTTGCATTGGCACCTCCACTGTACGGAGATATCCCTCCACTATACTGATGATAACCCTCCACGGTACTCCGCATCCTCCACTTTCATGATGATAGCCCTCCACGTTGCATTGGCACCCTCCAGTTACATGATTTTTTTTCATTCTTTATTGAACTTTGGTTTCTGAAATAGCTTTACATCTAAAATGATATAATACCAACCTACTAAAAAACAAAAATAATTATAAAGTTAGGATAAACTAAAAATCGAAAGAAGGTTTCCAAAATACTTTACATTACAAACTATAAAACTAGAAGCTTACGACAAATTACAATATCGAGTTAATTGGAACCAGAATTAAGGAATCAAATTAAGGTTTACATCAAAATAGAAAACATAAATAGTTCATATTAAGGTTTACTTTATGGAAAACGTTAATTTTAGAAATAACCAATGTTTGCAATATATTCCGTGCAAAGCTTACAGTTGCATAATTTCTTCTTAGTTTCTCGTGAGGTTTTGATTTAAGCTTTGCACAGAATTGTTTCCTTAGTTTCATTTGAGATTAAGTTCCATGAAGCACTGCCTCTGTAAGTTAATGTATCAAGACCATATCTAATTGTGTTTGGTCTTTTGATTTGAAAGTGAGATGTCCGCAGATTATGCGAAGTTGTGTGTCAGAAACAGTTCTTTCATGAAGTCTGGATTAATATCTTTCATAGTTTTGAAAATTTCGATGAGAAGTTTATGGACATTTAGTTGATGGATTTTTACTGATTCATCTTTGCTTATTTTCCATGTAGTATTTATTAATTGGATTTGCCAGTATTCTCTCATAAACTTTAGAAGTAGATAGAAGAACACTGACAGGTCGGTAATTCGTTGAATTGATACAGAGAAAAGGCCACGAACTGCAGACTGTCCCGTCGGGTCTTTCGATTCTTGCGGCGAATAAAGTAAAATAAAAGTGAGGCAGTAACGCTGCAAAGCGACGAGAATACAAAGCAAAAAAAGACGAATTTTTTTATACTAATATTTCGCCCCGGCATTCAGGGCTTCATCAGAGTAGTAAACGAATAAAATATTTTACAGAAATTCAAATTTCGTGTTTGATTGTGATTGGTGGAGCTCAGTGGGTGGTGTGTAGGTGACATAATAGTGGATGAAGTTGTAAGGTGAAATGAAAAGAGGCGGACAGGAAAGCACAGGATTAGATGAAATTCCAAGGAAGTAAATGAAATAGATGGATCTGGTTTGGACAGAGGGTATTTTATGGATATGAGTAATTAATCATTATTGATATAGTTAGCTGTTAAAAAAATGAGCAAAAAAGACTGGGTTAGCAGTCTGTAGTTCTGTTAAGTCCGTTAGGTGCAAGAGAGTTAGCCAAGCCGATGAAGTATTGTTCTTTGGCTCGTCTAACACTCTCTCGTTTGTCATGTATTTGTAGTAAAGGCGTAACTTGTAAATCCTGTAATTTGTGTCCAGGCTGACAGAAGTGTTCTGCCACCCCAGATTTGTCATGTCTTTTGTTTATAACGTCTCGTCTGTCTTCGTTAAATCTGTCTCGTCACCGTCTTCCCGTTTGTCCAATGTACTGGCAGTTTTTGGTCCCGTTCTATAAGCATCGCTTGCACTGTAGCATGTAGATAACGTAAGTGGTATTGCAGTCAAGTCTTTGTCGTATTCGTATAGTCTTGTCAGTATTGGTAAATGTAAAAGTTGTGGTACCGTTGCTTATATGTTTGCAAGTGATGCAGTCACGTGTCGAGTTACATTTCGTCACACCTTCGGGCTTATCTGTGCTTGCAGTTTTTAGTTTTGCTCGCACAAGATTAGGTTTTTTGGTCTCCGGTGGCTAAGTATAGGTGGCTGTCCGAAAGCTTCCTTGCAAGTGTCAGAGTTTTGTAAGGTGGCGTAATTCTGTCTCAGTATGTGACCCAGTTGTGGTAGGCTCGGGTGGTACGTGACCACAAATGGTGTCCTGTCATTGTGTTGTTTCTGTACTGTTTTGAGACTGTCAATTCGTGAAGTCTTGGAAGCTTTCTGTATTTCATGTTTGACGTGTTTCCGTCTGTAGCCTCTGTTCGTAAGGTATGTCAGTAGCTCGTCTGTTCGTCTCTTGAATGTAGTGTCGTCGGAACAAATACGTCTCAGTCGCAGGGCAAGACTGTATGGGATGGATTGCTTGGTGTGTTTCGGGTGTGCTGAAGTGTTAAGGAGGTATTGGTGTGTGTCAGTTGGTTTAATATAGAGGTCAGTGGAGATGCTGTTGTCTTGATTTAGGTTGACGGTGACGTCTAGGAAGTTTATGGATGTGGTGGAGATTTCGCTTGTGAATTTTATGGTTTGGTGTTTGTTGTTGAGTGTTTGGATGAATTCTTGAAGTTTGTCTTGCCCATGTGTCTAAATAATAAAAATGTCGTCGATGAACCGCCACCACACAAGAGGTTTGTGTGGTGCGTTCTCTAGGGCGTTAGATTCAAACGCCCCCATAAACAAATTAGCATATGGGGGTGCCATTCTTGTCCCCATAGCGGTCCCGTGTGTCTGTAGATAAAATTGTCCGTAAAACTCAGAATTGTTGTTTTTAATATGATGTTAAGGAGGTCGCATACGGTTTCAGTAGGTGGTGTTTGTTTGGTACGCTTATTAAGGTAACCCCTGGCAGCCTCGATGCCTTCAGAGTGTGGTATGTTAGTGTACAGAGATGATACATCAAGAGTGACAAGGAGAGAGTTATCAGAAAGGTTACCGACGTTGGAAAGTTTGTTAAGGAAATGCGTGGTATCTTTAAGAAAGGAAGGTAGTTTATATACAAGAGGGTTGAGTATGTTACTGACGTATTCTGAAATACGTTCAGTGGGGTGGCCGTTGGCGGAGACAATCGGTCTACCAGGGGGTTTCTGTCTGTTTTTATGTATTTTAGGTAGGATGTAAAATCTTGAGCATCTAGGGTCGTTGGGTGTTAAATATGTAAATGTGTCTTTGTCTATCCGTTCGTCACGTTTCATCTGCTCAAGATATTGTTTGACTGTTTTAGTGACCTTATTGGTGATGTCTTTGTCATGTTTTTCGTAGAATGTCGTGTCATTAAGTTATCGGTTGCATTCGTTTATGTAATAGTCTCTGTCCATAACGACAGTACCTGAGCCTTTGTCTGCAGGCTTTATTATGACTTCTGTACGTTTGGACAATGTCTTAAGTGCGTTGCGTTCGTCTTTGGTCAAATTGTCTGTAATTTTGGTAGGTGTAATGTTGTGTATTTATTGGTTAACTTTGTTGATGTAAGAGTCTAATACAGGGTCAAGGTTCTTAGGTGGTGTCCAGTTGCTAGGTTTCTTGTATTTGTGACCGTTGTCGTTATTGTCAGACCCTGCATTATTGTTGCTGTCCGGTTTCTCGTTGAAGTAATGTTTCAGCCGAAGCCTACGTTGGTAGTCGTTGAAGTCTGCGTTAATTTCGTTCCAGTCAATGTTCTGTGGTGTTGGGCAGAAGTTAAGTCCACGTGAAAGTAATTAGTTTTCGTGTTCCGCCAGTTGGTTGGTCGATAAGTTAATAACTGTATCTGTCTCAAGGTATTTGGGTTTACGTCGTCTTTTGTTGGTTTGTCGTTTGTCTTGTCCCGTGATGTTACTGGTATCTGTAGGACTGTTTTCTGTCTGTTCAGTTTGTTGTCTTTGTTGCTGTTGTTGTACTTGTTGCTGTTGTTGCTGCTCTTGTTGTTGTGGTTCTTCTGTTTGGTTACAGGTTCTGTCAATGTCTTGAAGTGACTGAAGAGTGTTCATGTTAGTATTGTTACAATTAGCATTAGCATTAATTGTGTTACTAAGGTTGTTTCTTTTGTTTTGATTAGAGGCAGTGTCTCGTTGTTTGTTTGTTTTATTATTTTTATTATTCTTATGTTTATTAGTTATGGGCCTTTGCACACTAGAGTACTTTTCCAAATTTTAGTAAGGATTAACAAATTAACACCTTTTTTCCCAGTGTGCAAGGACTTTTTTGCATTTTCTACTATCCATAAATTCTAGTAAGGATGAAACAGGCCGACTAATTAAATATGGGCAGCTCCCGAGCTGCCCTTATTTCTGCCAAATGTCATCACGGATTAATTTCTTGACCTGAAGCGACATTTTCTTGCTTTTTCATTCGTTCTCGAAACAAGATGTCGGATGAAGAGTTTTTCATGCTTTTTTATGATTGTTTTCTATTTGCTGGAGCAAAGCGGCCAGGGCAGAATGCAAAGAATGATGTTGGTATTATCTGCATATGTTAGACTATCACTTTTACAAATGCAACAAGCGGCATTAAGGTTCTTTATTCAACAATATTCTGAAGACCTAAAGTCGGAGAACCCAGATTCTTAAATTTAATTCATGTCATTCACTAAATGTCGAAAATAGGCAATTTCAAAATAAATATAATTCAAGTTGATGGTGCATTGAGGGTGAAAGAAAGAAGGAATTCTTCTCATACGTTACGGTGAACCCTATCGAATCTGTCATCAGAAGTCGAAATGATTGATAGAGACTATTTCAGGGCATCAGGAATTTATGGTCGGAACTCAATAATTAGCAAATGCGCCCCACTGTTTGGTAGAATTTTGGCAGAATTTTAGGTCTAGTGTGCAAAGGGCCTATATTAGCTCTATTAGTGTTATTGTTGTTAGTAGTAGATGATGGCGTGGTGGTTATGGTTTGAATTAAATTAGAGAAGTTGATTATAAGTGAGGGGTTATTGCTACGATGTGTATTGTTACGGATGGTATGTGTATTTTTTTGGAGTATTCCTGGTTTGAAAACGTGGTGTTGGATGTTGCAGATGAAATGATTGATTGTCGTGAGTGCTATGATGATGCCCTGAATTTGGTGAAGGGAGGAAGTGTGGATATAGGATTTGCGGATGTGAAATATTTACAATAGGAGTGAAATGTTTAGGTGTGTGTGGAATGTTTACATCAATAAAATTGTTGTACTTGTTATAATAATCAAGTGGAGAGTTGTGTTTTTGATTAGGACTATGTACAGAAAAATTAGGTATGTCTCTTCTAAATTTATTTCATTTTTTTGAATGTAGTTGCTTTTTTAGATTATCATTTGAAAACTGAATATTTTGTTGTAGTTGAATAAATAAGTTGTAATTTGAAATTGTGGATAAATCATACCAGAGTTTTTGAAGCTGTGTGTGGATTAACGAAATCGAATGCTTTGGTGCTGTACAATATCTCACTTAGTCTTTACCTTTATGCTCGTTTTTGCACGCAATTCGGTGAATGACTATAGTCTTTGCTTAGTTTAGACTTTAGTCATTGCTCAGTCCAAAGCTGTTCTCTACCTAATCAACGCTTATAGTCTTCACCTTTTTGCACGTAATTATGCTCACAGATTTAAATGGCCCCAAAACATGCTTTTTAAGAAAAAGCTGTTTTATTTAAATCTGTGCCCAGAAGGTGTGAGGATAAAGTGGGTAGAGACTAGGTTGGGACTGAGCAACGAGGACTATAATCTGAACTAAGCAAGGAATATAGTCATTCATCGAATTGCGTGCAAAAAGGTGAAGACTGTAAGCGTTGATTAGGTAGAGAACAGCTTTGGACTGAGCAATGACTAAAGTCTAAACTAAGCAAAGACTATAGTCATTCACCGAATTGCGTGCAAAAACGAGCATAAAGGTAAAGACTAAGTCAGGAATAGGTAGAGACTAGGTAGTGATTAAGTGAGGACTATAGTCCGGACTATAGTCTTAAATATTCAAAGACTATAGTCATTCCTCAAATTGCGTGCAAAAAGACAAAGATCAAGTGAGGACTAGGTGGAGACTAGGCAGGGACTAAGCGAGGACTATAAACCGGACTATAGTCTTGAATAACTAAAGAGTATAGTCATTTATCGGACTGTGTGAAAAAATGTTCAAATAGCAGCACGTTTTGAAATTTTGATTTGTTGCTCGTCGCATTGTTCAAGAGAGAAGGCAAGCTGTTAAGAAACGTTCTTCGAGAGATGGCTTTCGAATGTGGATTTTGTGATAGCAATTTCAATAACAAAAGTAATCTAAATCGCCACTTGAAGAACAAACACAAAAGTTGTTACAAAGACTTTAAATCTGTAAAAGATGAATTAGATCTGGACAGAGAAATACACGTTTTTTTTTTTATAAGGAACCTTTGGTCTGAGTTGAGGCTGGAGTTCTTTAATTTTTCAACAAATTGAGGCTGAAAGTTCCTTATACTGTTCCTTGTCGTGGGATATGTATAAATACTAATTTTACAGCAAATTCATAGAAACTATTCTTCATTTCTAACTTTAAGTATAAATGGAGCCTTTTGGGGAAGAAAGATGGGAAATATATTGTACTTCTGTTCCTTTTCGTACAAACCGTCTTCTTCTTTAAAAAAGAGTTTCTTAGTTTTTCATCCGAGCCTCGACAGTTCGTTAAAGTTCCTCAATTTTTTGGGAATTTTCAGCCTCGAGTTCCTTATAAAGGTGTTCCTTATAAAATGATGATGATAATGTCTGCCCTGTGATGCTTGCTGAAGTAAATGATGATGAAGATATTATACAAGTTTTCAAGAGGAATTGTATATACTGTAAAAATTTCAAACGTGATGAAGTTGTGAAAGGAATCATCGAAACAATGAGAAAGGCAAAGGAAGAAAATGGTATGAGTTTTGAAGAAGCCTTTCACTATACGATTGATAAAAGAAAGTTCCTAATCATGCGTCAGACAGCGATGGATGCAGATGATGAAAATGCAACAGACGATGATAATGATGATGCCTTTTTGACGCAGTAACTTACATGCATGTGAACAGACCAGCTTGCACTTAATCGTCATTATGGAAAATCAGAGCTCGATTGGTTGGTTTGAGGAGAATGAAGAAGCCAAATTTTCAATATTTACTCGCACTGACGATGATTTTACTGGTTATAGTTTTTATAATCATCATGCTCAGAAATGAAGGAAACATGGAAACAAATTTGGAACTGTTCTATCAATGCATGCAAGCCAAAATGTTGTTGGTGGAGGAATGGCAAAGACTGTTGGGGACAATAAAACTCTGTAGAACATTGACTTGAACAATAAAAACCAAAATTCTCGACTATGAATATTAATGCCATTATGTTCTACAAAACGTTCATTGAGTTGTTTCTTTTGTCTTACCTTTCTGAACAAAAAGAAAAAGAATAAAAAAAAAGAAAATGGTGGAAAAAGAGGTTGCATGAAAACGAGATGTGTCACGTTATTTGCAGATCACTGAAGCTTGATTGACAGGTCACGTGATTCACAGATCACCCAAATTTGATTGATAGATTAACTGGTTTGATTGACATGTCGGCATTTTTTGTGTACTGTGGTGGATAAGCACTACTGTGGAGGGGTATTATGCTTGATGAGGCGGGTTATTATGCTTGTTGTGGTGGTGTTTTTTGCGTACTGTGGTGGATAAGCACTACTGTTGTGGGTTATTGTGGTGTTGTGGCAGTTATTGGCGAAGTGGCCAGGTAAGAAGCAGCGAAAACAGATTTGTTGTTGAGTTGTTTGATTTGGGGTAGGACTGGTACAATTTACGCTGCGAAGAAATTTGTTAAACGCACACTCGTCTGTTCTGGCCCAGGACAGACTTTTAGACCCAGAGGCATACGAAGGGCTGCGTTATACTTCAGTAAGGCCGTTAATGGATAGATTCGCTGTAAAGAACAGATCGAATAGCAAGAAAGCAAGCAATCTTTATTTGTTAATAAAGCTGAGGGGTTCTGGACCTGCAGCTTGTGCCCCCAGACCGATATTCTAGAAAGAATACCCTGGGTACTCATTTACCGACCTCATAAGGATAGACAGCTGAGTTGACTGTAGGCTTGTGGAAAGTGGTCCCGACGAGATTCGAACCCACGACCTTGCGATCGTGAGCCGAACGCCTTGACCACTCGGCTACACCACCTATTACTGGCAAGATAGCATATCCTGTGTTAGATCTGGATGGTGTTTAACCATGGCCTGAACAAAAAATATTCCAGGCTTCAAGCCACATAGAAAAGTTATTTATCTTGGGTTGGTTCCACCAGGTGTAGCAATTACTATGTTAATATCCAGTGTGGAAGAAGAATTTAGGGTCAAGGTTACTTGTCCCGGCGTGAAGTTGCTATCGTACAGAGCAAGGGAAGCAAAGAGTTGAATTCGACATACTCTTTATTTTGAATAGCTTTAATAATTATTTTCAGTGAAAGCGCAGGTAAACAACCCATTGGAATAGGCAAAAAACGGTAGAGTTTGAGTTACTTGATGACTCCTGCGGTATCGCTATGTTGGGTTCGTATATATATTGTGTATTGGCAATGTGTTCTGCAGCTTGTTCTTGAACCGGGGATGCCGGGGAAAGCTCGCGATTGCGGTTGGAGGCATTTGCTCTTCTATCGCTGGCTAATTCTTCCCTGATTATTCCACGTAACTCGGAGATCGGGATAGATATGGATTCCTCAGGAACGGAGGCAACTGACACACGGTCCAACTCTGGCACAGGATCTCTAGGGATTCTACCAAAATACGCAATTAAACGATCAATCAGAACTTGTATTGTGCCACTTGATTCCCAGCTCATAAGATTCGCATGATTTTTTTAGCTGCTCCTTCGTTAGATGCAGCCAGTCTGCTAGGGTACGAGACTAGTCACGGTTTAGGTTTTGGTTTGCTGAAGATTGATTTCTGCTAGACATATTAAACAAGAAAAACGAATTTGATTGCAACTACAGCACTCTGAAAACTTCTCCACAAGTACGGTTTCACTTTGAATGATGGTGAAGGACTGAACGAATATTCCTAAGGGTGTGACAATGCATGACCAAATGACCTCGCGCGTTAACTAACATTTGCGGAAGAGCAAATGTGCACAACAAAATTCCAAACCACTTCGTCGCTCGTAAAAAGCCGCGTAAACGCAAATTGCACTGAATAGAAATCCGCTCTTAGTTATTATGTACTGTGTAAAAAAGGATAGTTAATAACATAGATTGCAGGTTTGAAGGAGGTGAAGAACTTTCTTAACTCTGTATCTTGCATTAAGAAATGACGCAGTAGCTACATAACTTCTAAATACAATAATCGAAAAGCATCACGCTATTTGAAACCGAAAATCGATCAATGAACTTCAATACGTAAAGAAATAAGTGAAACTGAATACTGGTAGAACATGCCAATCCAGACAGCAAATAAAATACCAAACAACAAACCCAAAATTTTTCTATGCGATAATGAGAAAGATGTATACAAAGTTATAGAGTTAAGCTTCGCCAGTGACATAAACATTACAAGTACAACAGAAAAGATAAACAATTGTTGTATGCTAACCAAGATCTATAAAACATGTATTAATGTTTTACATCTATCAATTTGAAATGTTCCCAATAATTGCTTAAGCAGTTGTGTGCGAGGTGAAGGTGAATTGTTAAACTATTTCACAAATGTACTTTTAATGTATTTAACTAGCGTTTGTTGTAAGTTTTTTTATCTTGTCTCAATGCCGAGGACCGATTAGTACACATTTCATTGTCAATGCTTGATGAAATTTTTTAAGACACATATAATTAAAAAATTGCTAAGACGTCAGATGATTAGATGATTAGGCACAATCGGATAACTTCTTGCTCTGTAGCTGTGGTACAGTAGTAGTTAGTAACTAATTAACTTGGTTACAGATAGTGTCAGAAAAAATTCGAACTCTTGGTCGGGCAAATTTTTATCGGAAAAGTCTGTTTCGCATGCAATTCAACAACTGATGTTTGATGAAGGAGAACTATTGAGATTCGTGCTTGAAAAGACATTTTAGAAAAAGTCAATGCCTTTAATTTTCTTCTTTGATTTCCACTGTCTGTGTTAAAACTGAGTTATAATGTTCACCTAAACCATAAGCATGAAGATGGTAGCTACAAAGCAAATGATCAATGAGTTAAACCTGAGATCAACCCTGGAAAACGCTTATAGATCGGACGACGGGAGGTAAAAGAAGCAAATTTATCTATTTTAATTGGAAGAGGTATCGTTGTCTGAGAAACTTCTAATCTCTGCGCACAGAAAAAGACATGAGTATAACCAAGTCAATTTAAATTTATTTTTCCTACATTGTTCTCTGTGATTACATTGCTTGGTCACGTTTTGTCATGCCTATAATGTCATGCTAACGCAGACAGAGCTACAGTCCCCATTTTTTAGTTCTACTCTGAAAGAGGCTCATTGCAAATTGGTTGTTGTGCATAGAAACATCTTACTAAAAGTATTCTTCTACTTTCTCTTAATTGATCTCCAAATGCTGCAGTGGCTCAGACTGGAAAAAAAGTCATACTTACGAAATACGAAGAGGTTCAGCGTTGAATTCCTCTCCAATTTTCAGAATTGGAGCATTTGCCTGAAATATTTCTATTTGCATTTTGAGTGCTTTTGAAAGAGCTTGGATCTAAAAGGAAGGGGAAAATGTTCAATGCACAATTTTTAGCATTTCTTAAATCTGTCTTAGCACAGCTGATCCAATTTATAAACTATTTGGTAAATCTCAGAGGTTCACAGTCAAATCAAAATTTACGATACACATGAGTGATGTTACTCTAAGCCTATCAAAACCAAAATGAATGGAAAATTCGCAAAAGACGCTTGGGGGTACTCGACCAAGATGCATCGCGTTTTATACCAAAATACTAACTTTTATGGTAATTAGTTATGTATAAGCAACACGTCAGCGTCAAATGCCCATTAATTCATCTTTCGTGGCATCAACTATCGTTTTTGTTCAACGTGCAGAGTTGTAGGCCCTGCTATTCGAAATAATTTTCTAATTTTAGAATAATTTTTTGCCTGCAATAGTCAAGTTAGGCAGGAACCTTGCCTTTAGAAGACCGATAGCAATTTTATCCGATTTAGCAAATGCATGCTCACTAGAAGTGCGTACATATTCAAAATTATAAACAACTATTCTCCTTCCATCACTCCATAGATTTTTTGCCAATAAAGCGCATATTTTTAGAAAAAGGCAGCTCAGCTTCACAGCAAACTTCCAACTGTTTTGTTTCAGAAACCCACTGCAAATCTAATTTTTTGTTTGTGAAAAAGGAGTATCACAGAAATGTTTCTAACCGTCTCGTCCTGATCTGAAAGCTGAAAAGTACATGTCAAATGCAACATGTTCACATTATTCCAAAATACACTCGCAGAAAGAAGAGGCACAGTGCAGAAGTTAGAAAAAGTCTCATTTCACAGCTGAGGCGTTTAGCACCTCAAATCAACATTGAAGCAAATTTCATCCCTTCATTTGAAGAATTTGAAAAAAGAAGCTAAAACGTTGACTTGATACAATATCTAATTATATCTGATACATATTTCAAAGTTTCAAAATCATAGAAGAAATCAACATTAGAGAGAAATATGCTGCGTAGTGATGATATTTTTGATGAAGTTGAATTTCCACCAAAAGAAGATTCTGTGCATTCGTAAAAGCCTCGTGGTAACGCTATTAAAAAGAAATGCAAGCAATCATGTTATTATCGCAGTGAAACATCTCAACACGTCTCTGCCTGTCTGCCGGACTTTCCAAACCCCGTATATTTGTGAGCGGCCATTGGCAACTGACAAAAACCTATACTAAATGAAAAATATTCCCATCTATCTAAAATAGTTATAATTGGATGTTTTTATTTAAACATTAAGTATAAAAATTTTGGATGGTCAATGCTATGAAAATGTCCTGCTTGCTGGCAACTATAATATGGGAATAGGGGTACGCGATAGTGCAGAAATGCCTACAACTTGCACTAATGCCTGACTACCACTAATAACCTTTCGAAGGGGCTCATACTCACAAATAAAAGACATTCTTTCATGAAATGCTATTTGTTTGAAAGAGGCTTCAGTGACCATCATCATCTAATACACACAATACTAAACTCAACCTTTGTTAAATTGCCTCAAACGACTATCAGACACTGTAAGTATAAGAATTTCAGCTTAGAAAAGTTGCAAAGAGACTTGGATAACAAACTTCGTAGCAACATTACTACTGACTGTCAAGTATTACATTCAGTCGCCGAGAGTATACTACAGAAATACGTCCCCTTGAAGCCAAGGATGGTTAGAGGGCATATTAAGCCCAGGCCAAACGATGCAACATTTGAATGCAACATTTTTTGCCGACCCGATGTTGCGTCCTTTGGCCACCCATGTTACAGTGTGCAACATTAGTTGTTGTTGCATGAAGTTTGAAAAGAATAAAAATTGTTGCACCGTGCAACATGATGTTACATCGTTTGGCAGGGTCTTGCAACATTTGTTACGCCCACGCATGCGTATAGCAAGGAACTATAGCGCCAAAAGCATGGTTAACATAGAAATAACATCATTGGTTTGTTTCCAGTTCTTTTTCAATAACGCAGAGAAATGTTGAATTGGAAATGTTGCAGCGTTTGCCACCCGGGTAAATTTACTTTTCCGGGGCTTTAAGCCCAACGTCGTCGGATTTGAGAAAAGCGATTGTGACAAGACCAAGACTCAAAACAGGGCAAACAAATCTGAAAATTAGAAAGGCCGTAAGAAAAATAAAAAGAAGAGAAATCTGATAGTCAATATGAACAGATAAGCAAACCGCGACTTTTACATTCCTATAGACATTAAATTTGTTGACAATGAGACAAAATTCCGGGAAGTAGTCTAACCGATGATTCCCAACGGCAACCCAACGGGGGAGAAAATCCTCCTTATAGAAGAAGGCGAGGTTATACCAGATGATAAAGTGATTGCTGAATGCTTTAAATCCCACTTTGTGAACATCACAGACTCCCTTGATGTAGATCCTCATTTAAGGACGATGGGATTCATATGTATCTGGATGATAGAGTAGATATAACTACAGGAAATATAAAAAAATTTTTCTCACCCAAGAATTGTTCTCATAAAGAGTAAAGTCTCTATAGACCAAAAACATGAATTTGGTAACGTTGAATTGTTAAAAGAAGACTTAGGCACTAGTAATCAAATTGTAGGAATATACCAACATTGCGATATACATTGCGAAACATTTTCAGGCATACTTGAAAGATTTTTTCGTCTGACACACCCCAGAGTATCAACGTCAGGCACAGACCGAAAAATAGACTATGTATCAACCAGAAAGAAAAGCTGAATTGGCATTGTGTTTTAAGCACCAATCAGCTTTAGGCGGGAAGAACAATGCGAATTAATTGAAGAGTCCAAGTGAGCAAACGAACTCTTTCTTGTCTACGCAGTACCGGCTTTTTGGTTTCAATGTCGACAGACTCTGGGTGATCTATTAAATGTTCTTCTGTGGCAGAATCATGTTTAAGGGTGCGCCGTAGTCTAGAGTTGCGGGTTGGTTGCTCCCTTTGCCGAAAAAAGTGGTTATGAATGTTGGTAGGAACATGTTGTTTTAGCCTGTCTCCTAGTGTCTGGGAAGTGCGGCCTACTTACCTAGCATCACATTGGCACGAAAAATCATAAATAACCAAACTTTTCTGTGGTAGGCACGCAATCCTTTTCAATGGATGGCAGAACTTTCCAAGTGCTAAAGATCAACCTAGGGTAGACAGAAAGAGTTCTTTTTCCCACTTGGACTCTTCAATTAAATTTCATTGTTCTTCCCGCCTAAAGCTGATTGGTGTTTAAAACACAATGCAAATTCAGCTTTTCTTTCTGATTACTTGACTATACTTAACTGATTGCATAAATGCAACTACGGATAACTGTAGCTTTACAGAGAAACTAAAGAAGCAGTCGTTTGTGCAATCCATAAAAAGAATGACATATCAAAAAATTAAACTAGAGACTAATTAGTGTCCTATCAGCCATGTCCAAATTTTTGAACGAATCATGGGTGAGCAAGTAAATCACTATTTTGTAGGCTAATAATCTTGATTGCTTTCTGGCTGTTGAGAAGTTTATAGGACACAACATGCTTTGTTTTGAGTAGTTCAAACATGGAAAAGTGCTTCGATATCTCGGGTATAGTAGGAACAATCTGAATGGATTTGTCGAAAGCATATCATTGTATATCTCAAGATCTAATAATTGTAAAGTTGGAGGCCTTAGGGTTAAAAAAATGCTCCGAAATTTGTCTATAGTTTTCTGACAAACCGAACACAAAGGCTTAAAACACAGTAAATCCTCGAATTAGCCCCCTGGGGCCTTAACTATTCATCATTAAATTGTAGGGGGCTTATTCGAGACTGGGAGTTAAACGAGGGGGGAGCTTATAAAATTATTCACAAAAACATCTTTTAGTATGTAGAAACAGACGATAAATAGTGACTTTTCCATTTGATTTTTTAATTCCAGAAAGACATAAACGGTTATTTAGACATAGCCAGTTAATTCGACATAAACATGAATAAATAAATAATTAATTATCGACTAGCCCATTTTTTAGTATGTTTCGCGCTTGGGGGAAGTAAAAATAACATTAAGTTTGATTTGAGGATAGCATTGTTTGATGAGACGGGTTAATTGGGTTTTAATTTTTAAGCTATACGATCCAAGAAAAGGAAGGCAGAAAATGAGCGTAGTTTTTCCATCGTCATTGGGACGAGGGGAGGGTTTATTTTGAAATTTATGATTAAGAAACTTAGGAATGATGCTGTCGATGAGATTAGAAGGATAGCAATTAAGCAGAAGAATATGTTTGATGCGAGTAATTTCAGCATGAAAATTATGATAGGAAGAACAAATATGAAAAGCACGGTAGATAAGAACTTTCACGAGGTTTATTTTGTATATATCAGGAAACAAAGTAGCGAAATTAGTGTAGAGGCCAGTAAAGGTCTTTTTACGAAATAAATTAGTGGAAAAAAAACTCTTGTTGTCATTACGAGATATTTAGATATCAAGAAATGATAAAACGTTGTTGGACTCGAGTTCCATGGTAAAAGAAATATTCCTGTCATAACTTGATTAAGTACCAATATGGACTAAAAAGGCTAACACCAACATGCCAGGAGCGGGGGCTTCCTATTCGAGGGTTGCTTAACAGCAATTGTTCCTTCGAGGGCGGGGGCTAATTCGAGGGGCGGGCTTATTTGAAGGGGGGCAATTCGAGGATTTCCAGGACAGCTCACCACAGCATATCTCACTGCCGTACAAAAGAGACCGGTTCCTGGACCCTTACTTTTCAAAATCCCTTGAAACGATCTGTTTTAAATGGAACTAGAATCGTAAGATATGTAAATTTGCTGATGACAGGACAATGTACCCGTGCGATACATCTGTGGAAGCAGTCATGACAAGGTTAGATGATGACCTGCAGGGAATAATTCAAAAGTTGACTAACAACAGCATGAGTGCGAATTCTTCAAAATTCCAATTAATTTTTTCAGGGGTAAAAGGGAGGAATGAACAATGTCTTAACATGAGAGGCCAATGGATTCCAAAAAGCGAACATGTAAAACTTCTGGGATTGAAAAATGACAACACACGTAAGTCAAGACCATAATTAGGAGAACATGAGTCGAAGAGACCTTTGAACTCCGTAGTATAATGTCGAATTTTTCGGCATACCGGAAATTGATGACCCGGGACGCAGTAGGCACCCAGGACGTCGGACGTGGGACGCAAGTAGGACGTGGGACACAAAAACCGGAGTGGGACGCGGGACTCAGGTGGGACTCGAGACGTGGGACTCAGGTGGGACCTGGGACGTGGGACTCAGGTGGGGTCTTAGACGCGGGACTTAGGTCGGACCTAAGATGCGGGACTCAGGTGGGACCCTGGACCTGGAACGCAGGTTAGACTTGGACCTGGCAACCAAATTGGACCTGCAATCTTTGACAAAATATATTGGAACTGAGGCAGTTTTTAAATCTACTCATAATTCCCCCCCTCCCCCCAGCACAATGTTGTTCATATTTGTTCGGTATGCCGCAATGCAGCACTTACACCTGCACAACATTGTTCAGGGGGACAGGGGGTTGAAAATATTGACCACATGATGAAAAAGCGAGAGACATAGGATTTTGATCACAAATTCCAGTATTTTTGTCCAGGATTGTGGGACAGGGAAAGCAAGTTGGACCTGGAACCTGGGGCCAGGGACTCACTTGGGACCTGAAACTTGGCACAACGATGGGGTCTGAAACAAGACTTTGACGTAAAAAGTGGTTGCTTGCTGGAACATAAGTAGGACGTTTGACTCTAGATCAGTTGATAGTAAAACTGAATCAACATAATTGAATATCTATGAGAAAGCTTTTCACAAAACATGTTTTAAAAGTAGCAAAATGAAACCAAAGTTAACTGTTCATAACTGTTCATAAATAATCAGATTTAAATTCTACTCATATTACCAACGAACGAATTGTAACAGAAAACGAGGATAAAGCTTATGATTTTTGCTCCACTAGTGCATTTTTTATTTTTTCTTACAGAGGGCAGAAAATGCATCCAGTACACTAACAGAACAAAAGTTCTTCTCAACGGTTAGATTTTGTTCTCCTTTATCCTGGGGGATACTGCAGCCTTTTTTGCAGTGTCGGGAAACCTAGAGTTTCGAGTACTGCATTTTATCGCATTAGATAGCGGGACAGTAAGTAAGCTCGTCAGCAGCTAAAGACACGAGCTTCGGTGGACTCTGACCCCCCAGTTGAATTTTAAATGCCAATGCCTGCTATAAGTAAATTCACATCTATTTCTTCTACTTCATTAAAAATGAAAGCGTCAAGATTAGTAACAGGGTTCTGCAAAATAGACAGTACACCAGCTAATCCTTGTATTTTTCAAGGATTAATTACATGAGATGTCTATCGTTGTCTATTTCCGTCATATCAGCAACGCTGCTAGGTTTCTCTCCACTAGTTTTCTCTGTAAATTCTCTATTATCAGTTACTATTGATTCACCTTTTACAAGTGTGATATCCATCTAGTTAATTACATGACCTTTATTTTACAGGAATGGCTTTACTAGATTCCAGAATTTTTTATTCAAAATGAGTCCATTTTGTGGTAGCCCGTTTAGTGGATTAAAATTTTCCAAAAAGCAAAAAATTGTTCAGAGCATTTTTTAAGGAATTTTTGCTGCGGGGGCAAAATCGTGAAAGGGCACCAATTTTTAGATGAGGTAGTTAAAAAAATTCGCTAAGAGTTTCAAACAATAATCCATCTCTTGAAAAAATAAAGATTTACAAACACCCATGATCACTCTTAAAAAACTTTTTAACAAAATCCCGTTCTTGATAAAGTTCGCTACATGGCTCCCGATTTCTTCTGTCTTTCTGTTTAAGAAACTCGTATACTGCTTGCCTTGGGTCGAAATGTGCAGTGCCTTTACCGTTTAATGAAACGTGCATTATCCCATTAATTGTTTCTTGTTTCAATGATGCTCTTTTTGTTGATTTAAACGTTATTATAATGAGATACTGCCCTCTCTGTGGCCATACTGTCAGGAGTGAGGGTCAAGAAAGTGGCTAAGAATTTCCTCATTATTCCAGTGCTTGCTCTGCCATTTTTTCTTAACTTCAAAGCAAGAGATATGCCCTTGTCCTTGATGTCCAATTCTTCAATTTCAGCCACTTTTCCCCAAGAAATACAGACATCAGACACATATTCTTCTAGAATGCCTTCTCCTAAAATTTGAGAGACCAGGTCCCTGCTGGTTACAATGAACTCGTTTGCTGTGCGGGCATTCATCATCTTCTCCAAGTTTCCCACTGTCCCATCATCTTCAATGCTTATTCTTTGTGACAAGAAATTGATAGCCGACTGTGTGACTTCATTCCTCACTGCACTGTCATACCTGCCCATTGTTGTTACAAATTGGTTTCTACTGGCTCTTTTCTCTCGTTGGTGTACATCCACGTCGTTTTCTTGCAGTTACTTTTTATATTGCTCTTCTTTTCCTCCGGCACTGCCATCTCTTTCATGACATTGAGATTTCTAAGGGCAGAGTCTCTTGCAGTTATAATATCTGGCAAAATGAGGTCAGCCATTTGAAATTGTTTTTAAAGCCTCTGAAATATAATACAAAGGTCATACATGTACGCTGTTAGCCACACCTGTTGAGATCCAATGCTCCATTTTTTCAAGAATCCTTTTGCTGTATTTTGCTCAATTCTTTTAGATGGGATTACTCCGTCGGATATTTTTTGCCATACCCTTTTTGCAGCCTCGAGATTGTGCAGCACTGCTTTCAATACATTCGCTGTGTGCTCTGCAAATCTTATTTCGAAGTGTTTAGGAAATGCCAAACATTCTTTCTTTTCTACCTGAAAAAGCTTTGTCCTGCGAGGAGATGCCCGGAAAAATGAAACCATTGACAAAACATGGGTCATCCATACAGCTAGCTCAGAAACTTCGGATTGCACAGACTCTAAAGCTAGATCTGATCGGTGGCATACGCATCATAAAGTTAGAATATCCCTTCCGATTTGTTCTTTTAAAAGTTTCCACAATCCTCCGATTTTTCCAGTGTTAGCACTCTCTCCGTCAGTTGTTATTCCAACCAGGTTGCCAGTATCTATTCCAACGTTGTCGAGGCATTGTACTAAAGAGTCTAACAACCCATGTGCCCCACCCTGGTCACTCGAGGAAATACCAAGAAAAAGCGTTTGCACAGATATTTCATTATTTGGTACGAATCTTACGGTTACAAACTTTGTGTCAACTTGTTGTCTGTCTGAACTGCCGTCAATTTGCTCTGAGTAACATAAACTGTCTTTTAGCAAAGACGCCATATTTTCAATCTCCAATCTCACAATGATATTCCTCATTTCTGCATAGGTGACTGGGTCACGATAATGATAAAAACCAGAATTTTCAAACGGGACAAAATCAGTATCAAATCCATCTGAATGAAAGATGCGTAGCAAATTGTTGCCATGCTCAACTGCAAGAGATCGTGATTGCCAACTTCTAGCACTAACTGTTTCCAATCTGCAATCATTGTATAATTGTATACATCGATCGCCATTCTTATTAGGAAAATTCATGGTCTCCTTTTACATTTTCAAACACTCTAACCCAGGGGTGGTCTTTCGACATCGTTTTCCAAGCAGCATTATGACATTCTAATCGTTTGGCTTCTTCGTGACACGGTGAAAGCAGATGATCAACTACATACATTAGCTATTCTTTTCCATCAACTCGAATGCCTGATGCCATTGGCAAGTGACCGTTCATTGAAAGCTTTATGACATCAGATTCGTATTTCTGGCATGTTGTACAGATCATTTTCTTGCGTTTCCTTTTATCTTTCACTTCCTGTCTTACTTCGAGACAGCATTCCGAGTGAAGAAGCCAGGTTATATCAAGCTTTTCCCCTCTGTACCAGGTCGTGTCCACGGTCGTGTCTGTGTCATCTTTCCTTTCGTCTTCCTTAATTTCATCTTCTTTATTGTCGTCGATGGTTTGTATTTCTCTCATTCCAAATGAATTTTGCTCTGGTTGGCGGCTGCTCCCAAGTACTTCTAGCCCTAGGGATGTATTTTCTGAGATCACATCTTTCGTTTTTCCAAAAAAATTTAGCAGTGATTTCTGACCAGGTGCTGAAGCTGCAGCTTTCAAAGCATTCTGGACATTCCTTTTTCGTTTTTCATTACCACTGAGCTGCTTCCTTTTCATCTTTGAATCGTTCTAACCCTGTGTCTTTTCTTGGCTTGAAATTCTTGTTTAAGATAATGATATTGCAGAGAGATCAGAGACTTCAGACGTATAATTATTAAGACCTGCTAGTATTACATACGGTACGCCTGTCTGATCTATGATATTTGTTTCGTACTGTTCTTCAAAATTTTATATTTCTCACAATAACCCAGTCCCATGTGGGCAAAAAGTGTTAAATGGCTACGAAATTAACAACCAGCTTACAAGCACAAACAATAGCTTTTTCTGTCAAAATGTTTTATATTCCTGGAAGCACATGTCATGTGAATAATCAATGAAAGTGTTAATTAAACCTTTAATGATCAGATTCTAAATTTCCTCATTATTTTATCAAATTCTTTCACGAATACTTCAACCTTCTACAGGGTGGCCCAAAAATTTCTGAATAAATTTTCTCAAGGAGGAATTTTATCAAATTTATACCAGGTAATATTCAAGTCAAGTGCGATATCGTGTAGGAATATGTTGGTGATAAAAGCTTCCATCTCCGCGCAATAGGACATTAAATTCATGATGTCCAAAACCAGCTGTTTATTCCATCATTGCGTACTGTACTGCAATCGTGCGTGAAGGAGAATCATTATCCCAGAGTAAAATTGTCACGACCATTAATGTATGGTCAGTCATATTAGAGAAGTGTATTGAGCAGGATTGAGGACATT
This sequence comes from Chrysaora quinquecirrha, assembly GCA_014526335.1. Classification (NCBI taxonomy): domain Eukaryota; kingdom Metazoa; phylum Cnidaria; class Scyphozoa; order Semaeostomeae; family Pelagiidae; genus Chrysaora; species Chrysaora quinquecirrha. The sequence goes on from JACTAT010000037.1 coordinate 11,873,112, forward strand.
TTGAATATCATTTGACTGAAAGAATGAGTTACTGATTTTTCTGTTTTGTTGCGTAAGGATTATGTAAGGGTATAAAGTTGCATATTTTGTTACAGTACGTTTTTGGACTGTAAAGTTTTAAAGTCAATTTATTCAGAGATACTAACCCATATCATCGTGATATTTACAAGATATATCTCACTTGAGTTGAATATCATGTAGTAATAATTTCATGAAATTCCAAATTAAGAATAAATTATTCATAAATTATTTAGTTAGGGGTCCCTTTTTTTTGGGCCACCCTGTATTTATAAAAAGCGTTAGATGATGGGCCCTCAACTACGGGGGCATTTTCACCTCACTACGGGGGAAAGCATTGGGCCTGCGGGGGCAAATTTCCCCGTAGTAACAATGTTAAAAAATGCTCTGAAATTGTTCCCTTCCCTTTAAAATTTGATCTCGTTTTCTAAAGACAGAACGTGACGCCATAATGACGCCATAAAGTAAAAAAGTGCAATAATTTGATGTTCTTCCGATTTCTTCTACCACCGATGGAATAAAGGGAGAAAATAGTGCTAATAATAGTGCTCTAACAGCTATTACATAGTCTTTGAGTTGTACAAAACTTCTAAAATGTGATGAACAGCGGAATCATTTTCGGGCATACTTAAAAGCTTTTTTCGTCTGATACTCCTCAGAGTAAAAAGCATGGTCCGCAAAAGTGCTCTGTTTACCTAAAAGTGCCTTGGATAGGAAATGTCTCATTGTGACTCGAAATTCAAATTAAAAAGGTCAGTACTAAGTGCTTCGCTGCTGCCAACCCTCGGTTAGTTTTGAGGACTCGGAAAGCTCTACTATCCATTCAAAAGGATTGCGTACGTACAGCACAAAAAGTTCAGTCATTTATGAATTTTCGTGCCGGTGTGATGCCAGGTACGTAGGTCGTACTTCCCAGAGATTAGGTGATAGGATATAGCTGCATGTCCCTACTAATATTCGTCAGCACAACTTTCGGCAAAGAGAGCAACCACCCCGTGTGCAATGTATTAATTTTTCTCATCTTTATCTTTATTTGAAAAATAGACGTCATAGAGGGCGATAATTCACATCAGAAGACAACTTTATGGATTAGTTCAAGTTTCTAATGGGCGGGCCATCAGTCGGAAAATTTGGCACTCAGTCGGTATATGTGTGTATCGAAATTTGCCCCACACCACCACCAAGAATCCTGAATTTCTGCCTCTGATGAATACGAACGCCCTTTTTCTAGAATTGTTGAAAAACACTGCCTAGGCTGGACTTTTTTCTCAAACAAAAGATAATCTTCAGTGCTTTTATGTAGTTTCAACGCTAAGAAAAGACTCTGACAGCGCCATCTGCTTCCGTGTGCAGTATGATGGTCATCAACTACAACTAAAACTTGCTTTCATTGTCAAAGTTCTTTTTCATTGCAAGAATGATGAAGTTTGAAATCGAAAATCGTATTTCTGGCAAATAAACCAAATTCATTTCGATGACGTACCTCCAATAATTTGCATTTAGATCTGAGGAGCCTTTCAGCTCAAAATACGTCGTAAGCATGCCTATATTTGACTTTCGCAGCCCTCGCATTGTTAAATGAACGAAAAGAACACTTGTGAGGGCCATAAACTTTTAATATTACGAACAAAATATTACGAGCCATATGTTGACTGAAAGCTTACATTATTTGTAACCATATGCGAATGAAACGATCAAGAATTTTTCGAGAAATGAGCTTTTTAGCATGATTCATTTCTGGTGTCATCAAAAACTCGTTGAATTAGTAAAAAACATTTGCCGATTTTCTCAAAATACAACGAGCCGTATAAAAGATTAAATAAAAGATTATTAATTTCATGGTGTTTGCAATAATTTGCAACCAAATCAGCCCCACCAAAAAAATGACTTCATTGAGCACGTGACTTGCCGCAATTTTTTCAAATGGCACGACCGGTGGAAATGATCGTTATACCACCAAAAATCACAATCTGGTGTCAAAACAAAGGGTTAGATTTTTGTTTTGGTTTGACAACCCCATTGATTAGATTTTTGCTTTCATTGATCTTTCCAATAAGAAACTTAGCCTAATCTATTAACAACTCTTGTTATTCACCGAAATACAGGTTTAAAGATGGTAAACATAGAACCTGAAGTGGCTATCTTAAAAACCCGGAATCCTGAAACTAGAAACCCGGAATCTCTAAAACCCGAAATCTAGAAAAACCGGAATCTTTAAAACCCGGAATCTAGCAAACCCGGATGGACTAATTGCTTTGATTGGACTAAGCAGATAAGACAGAATAAAAGAAATACGTAAGGGACGCTCTTATGACTGAGCATAACTAATAAAACAACGAAGTATAATGAAAAACGGTTATATAACTAATGGCAATTTTACTTTTCTTAATAACTAATAACAAAAATTTCTGTCTTGACCAGAACGCGGGGCAATTCACTGCTTAAAAAATATCGTAGCAACTTGCTGAAAATTCCACTGACTTTGGGAAAATCTTCTGAAACCACACCCTTTAGTTTCCGCATGAATCTCGTACGTCCTATTGAAGATTAAATTACTCATCTCGGAAAAGAATGGATTCATAATCAATTTCAATTTTGATTTAAGTCGAAAGGTTTGAATTTCGAAAACAAATCGGAAAATTCAATAAGGTAATTTGAATCAAAGATTCATGGAATTATTGATGAATGTTTTTCAAAACAGGAGGAGGATTATCGTTAAGTCTTTGTTCAAACTTTGAATTACATAACATGGCGTGGTGACTTACGTTGCCAGCCAGTTTGAATATTTGTGATGGAGTGTTCAAAAAAGTTTCGAATTCAATCGTTGAAATAATTGGAATAAATGCATCGTCTTGAAGCTGAATCTTTCCACTTTTCAAGAAACCAATTCAAAATTGCATATGTTTTAGGATTGCTTAGGTACGATTTGTAACAGTAGTTTTCCATGTGGATTCAACCCATTCAGAAGTCCAAAATCTGTGACCTGTTTCTCTTTTGAATTCCCCAATAAAAGACGAATTTCTCCATTCAACATTGCTACTTGCTGCACACTAATAGCTTGTTGGTTTAAAGTCTGGTGACGCAGCACCTGAAGCACATGGATGTATTACATTGTTATCAGATTCCGGGTTTTAAAGATTCCGGGTTTTCTAGATTCCGGGTTTTAAAGATTTAGGGTTTTCTAGAATTCGGGTTTTGAAGATTCCGGGCTTTCTAGATCCCAGGTTCCAGTTTCCACATTCCAGATTCCGGATTTTAGAGAATCTGAAGTCAGAAAGCGGCTTAGATGTATTTCTGAAAGTTTTAATTCATCAACGTCATTGCACACAGCAATATGAAGTGTAACGACATCAACGAAAACTTTAGACAACAGCATCTCTGAAACGGTAGGACAGATTTTATTTATTTTTTAAAATCGGCTATACTTAAATTTCTTCAGAACGGACGAAGTTGACGTCACTACGCCCGAAATGGCCCCTGGCAATTTTAGAATCCTTTTGTCATCAGGAACTATCCCAGAATAAAATTTGGAGTTTGGAAATATGCAAGATCGTTATAGAAATTGTCTATTAGTTGTCAAGTGCTGAATATGCATTTACCACAATTTTCTGAGCTCAAACTTTCTATGTATTTACAACTGTATTAAGCAAAACAAAGTTAAGCAATTAAATTTACACAAATGTAAATAAGTTTCTTACGTAAAGAGGAAAAGGCCGGGTTGCGTGGGATGACATGATATGGAAATAAATATGCATAAATTACAGTGCATCTTTGACTCTGTGCGATGACGTCCATACAAGCGGGATTACAGAGATGATACGTTTCATGAATGAAGAGAGCGGAAAAATGACGGAATGAATAAACTACCAGGAAGTAAAGGAGAAAGGGGCCGAAGATTTTTAATTTAACTACAATCATATAAGTAGAAGGATAGAGTTTTCGTCAGTTAACAAAAAAAACGAAGTTTGCACTCGCCCGCTGCATCAATTTCGGATTGACAACAGCGCAACAGTTATTTTACCTGTAGATGTTGTAAAAGCTATATGATACATCTAAAATATTAAGTAAAAGAAAAAAAGCAAAGAAGACAGCAAAAAGATTGTGGGAGAATCTTGCCTGTACCCCTTTCCACTAAGGGCCTCGTTTTCAAAATTTCCAGAAATGCCTTCATACGAAAATCTGGACAGTCAGTCCACGCACTGTACAAGCAAACACAAGAAAATCGAACCTATGGCCTTGGTTGTAACGCTTGTTTTTTGAGGATACGATTACGCCCGATGTCATATCGCAGCAAGAGTGTGGCAAAACTATATTTTATTCATTCAAAAGTTTACCTCTTTCATTTTAATCTACTATTGTTTATTTCTTATTCGACTTATACCTTAAACATTACTTCATAACTGTCTTCCATTTTTAGTTTACTTTTACTTTGCTGTTAAATAGCTTCATTGGGTTAGTGTTGATTAGCTACTATTTGGGCGTGTATTAAAAAACCGGTTCTTTTTTCTGTATTTGTGTTTTTCGAAGCCGTTCTTCGAACAACGGCAGGTTTTGGAGATCTGAGACTGAAACTTTCGAGAGATCCTAGTTTTTAAAATTTGAAAGACACCTCCATTTTACAAGTTGTCAAGAGACATCCCACGAATGATTCTGGGGAGGACGGAAGCAAGAATTTTGGTGAGAGAACTGACCGACGTTTGAAACTTTTGAAAAGTCTTTGATTTTCAGAATCCCAGATTTTTTGAAAATCATGGATTCTGTTTTTGGAAGCTGAATCGCCTCCGACAGATTCTGCAAAAGATGGCAGCCGCTTATTAAACGCACTGCATGATAGGAATATGCCCCACCCCTAGCTACGCACAGTTACAAAATGTACGTCTGTTCGTCTGAAAAGATAGGCCAAAAAACTGTGATAAAAGATATGAAATTTGATTCTTAGTTTTTAAACACTAATAAATTTGTCTGATTATCACGTGAAAAAACCATCTCTGCAAAATTATGTTTTAACATTCTTTGTAGCTGATGAGTTTGTTGGAAGCATTAAGATGAAGACAGAAAATGAAGTCAGATTCTCACAAAAAAGCTACAATCTTGGACAAAATATTCTTCCAAAACTTTTATTTTTGGAAAACCACATGGGAAGAGGTGGGTATAGAGTTGATTTTTCTATGCCTTTTCCAAGAAAATAGCTAACTTTAACTTTTTGCAAAGTATTTTGTCCATGATTGTAGAAACTCACAAATCACACAAGTCACTGATGCTGAATACCAAAAATAAACATTTTTCAACAGACTATGTAAAAAAACTTTTTAAAAGACTTCTCTGAGAATTTCTCAATTTTGATTTGATTTCTTTACAACAGACTAAACTTTTCGCAGCTAAATCTGCCGGTCAGTGGGTCAAAACAAATTCTATCGGACGTACACTTTGTCGCTATGCATAGCTAAGGGCATAATCCTATCACGCATTGCGTGGAATAAGCGGTCGCCATCTTTTGCGGAATGGTCTATTGGGAAGAATTTTGAGGTTCAGAAGATAATGTCGTTCGACTTATTCCTTTAGTCGTTTTTATCGCTGTTGAGTTCATGAGCGTCTCTGTCTACGCATATTCAGGATTCAGAATGTATTGCAATCTTTGTATTTGTAGATTGTAGATTGCTTCACGGTTATGGAGTCTGCATACTCCCTATCCCAACTTATTGGTCAAGAAAGGTAAGCGCATCGAATTACAGCAGCCCTCATTCAGTAGGAAAGGTACCCTAACGAAAGATTCATGTCACTTCCATTTTGTAAGTCTATATTCAATGAATTCAATTAAATAGCATGTTCAAAAAAAGATTTTTTCTGAACTTCATTTCGAATCTGCTGATTCGGAAAACCTATAATAATAACAATAATAACTTAACCTCGAGGTGTCCTCCCCATGCACTTGTTCCTTCAACGTCTTCACAATATTTGTAAAATTGATCTGAAAGAATTTTTTTGTTTGAGTTGAAATTATAATCCCTATTGACTAAGAAAATATAAAAAGATCGACTGATTGAAATTATTGAGCTTTTTGTACCAGGTGTATAAAGTTCCCCAGTGCTTGGATTTAACATAAACGGAAGATATTCCTCTTTATTGTCCCGCATTTGGTTTGCTGTGATTGAACGCAGCTCTTTCCATCCAAGCTAAAACGAAGAAAAATAAGTTTTTTCTCGCTGGTCTTTCATAAGGTAAGACTCAATAACACAATACAATATACTTTAGACGCCTGACTCCGAAACGGGTACAATACAAGTTAACACAAAAAATACATCGTTACCATAGTATAGGGATTGTGTAACTGAATATAGTCTTGTACGCATCGACTCTCTTCTCATTCACTTTATCACATCTGTCCCATTCAGTTTTGTTCTTTATCTTCGTCTTTCATTGAGCGGGTGCATCACAACAGTTTAAAAGCAATTTTACACATTGCTGTAGGCTTAGCTACAACACTGATAAGGTGGCAACGTAAATCCGAATGTGATTTTCGGATGAATTACATGCAATACATTAAAATACAATATCTAATTTGCAAATTTCGCATGCATCAATAGTTGGGAATACGAACCCTCCAAGTTATTGTTTGAAAACAAAAACGCCTTATTCAATGAGGCGGTAGGTAATTGCCCCTGAGTAGTTGTTAAGCCTGTCTTAGTAATCGAAAAATGGTCTGCTCGAGCTTGTCTTTTCTCATTGGAGGAAGGAGTGTGAATTTTCTTAGCTTATCTTATCAGTCTCTGTGTGACGTAATGTAGTCATTTGTGTGCATCGATTTGGTTTTTCCAGGCAGCTTTAACTCAGCTGTCGACAAAGGCCTAAGTAAACAAACAAGGGACTAGAGAAATGGTGCTCCCTGTTAGGAAGAGCAATCAAGATTAATTGGTGTCAATCGAAACGTCATGCGAGATGTATTCCTTGTCTTCCTTGAAAAATTCACTTAATTTTTCCTTCGAGTATACAAAAATTCTCAACCTACAATAATATAACAATTAATAAACCAGAATCCTTTAGAAGCCAAAAAAGGATCACAATTAGAGTTCAGAATAAAAATACAAAACAGTTTTTTAAATTTCTGAAAGTCCTTGTCACGTCATAAAAGACAACGAGGAAAGCCAAAACGTGGATGTCTTCCCAGAGGCAGAGAATTTTCAATAACAATCTGACTTTCAACCTTACTTTGAATTTTATTGAATACATAATCTACTATTTTTGTTAATAATGACAGTTTCCGCGCAAATTTTTTTCTCAAAATAAGAATTTTTACGATGATCATGATGTGATGCATTTGTATAAGTTTTGTAAAATCGAACTCATTATATATCTATCGAAAGCTCTTAGTCATGAGAATACATATTCGCCCTTATCAACCTCTTTCGATGTACTAGTATAGAGATATTGCAGTCAAAAAGCAAAAATGCACTTTGATGACGTCATCGAAAAGTCCAACTTCCGGTCAAAATTGCAAAGGGCCCATCTCGGATTTCGAATCAGCGCTTTCGATTTACCCTCAATGTGTAAAAAATTTAAAGTTAGGTTGAAATTCAGATTGTTATTGAAAATTACCTGCCTACTATCTTACCGAGGTAAAAATTATTCAGGAGTAGGAAACACCCCATCAAAAACGATAAATTGAAGTCTTGGAAGAAAAGGAGCAAAGAGAACCAGGCTTTCAGTGACGTATTAGATATTTTTTAACAATTTGGAGGTAAATGTCTAGTTGTTCTTGCATTCAGCAACATTTTCTATAAGGAAATATGCTGGTCAGTAATTTGTTAAGCGATTGACCTCAACATAGGACTTCAGAGATTAATTTTGTAATTAGCCTTTACGTTTTAAACTAGCAAAACTGACTAAGTATTGCCTTAGAAAATGGCGTTACAAATTACAAAAAATTCAGATAGAAAAACTTACATTATGTCCATAATTCGAAAGCTGATCAGCGATTGCATTATACAAGCTAGAAAATTAAAAAAATATAACTGTAACTAAATTGGTCACCATGATCAAGCCATGTGTGACGAATGAAACAAGATCGCGATTGGAAGAAAAGAATTGCCACTAATTTCTGTCCTCTTCCCGCTTGTTCAATCTGATTCCAACTCAAACAACATAAACCATCAATAATATAAAGGTCGCATGGTGTACTCAAAATTGGTCCCCATATTGTTTCCCCTGACTGCCACCTACTCCAGCTTTACCTCTGAACAGCTCTGGTGCTTTTATAATCCACCTTTAAAAGCTGCGAAGATCAGCGGAAATATCATAGAACATACTTAATGACTAAGGCAGATTTTATATCTAAATGGGATAAAAATGCACCCATTAGAAAAGTGAACCTAAATTGGTAATCTGCTGTAGACACCAACTTCTCTTACTTGTTAGGAAATGTTTCAACGATGTTGAGTGGAAACAGTTTCGTGTTGTCGTAGGAAATGACCTCACATTTTGTATTCCACCTTACAGATCAAACAAAACCGAGCTTTGCAGAGGGTTTGAAATTCTTTACACTCTGACCAGATAGCCCTCTTTTGTCTAACAGGCAACTAAAAATGAATTCAATATGTACTCACCAGTTTCCATCTGCAGCAATCTGAAATTGAAACAAAACTCAGAAAATAGCAAGACAAATGTCTTTTGACCGATATATGAATACGATGATAAACAACGTCTGCTAATTAATCACCAGTTCCTTGGAAATTACTGTAAGAAGGCATTCGGGAAAAGGCTGTTCAGTGCATTCTATCTACAATCTTGATTATGTCGTATGTCGTACTTCTAAGGCTTAATTCATACGTCAACTTATGTCGAACTTATGTCGAGTCAAATCAAATTATTTAATTAAATCTAAGATAAATCCATGATAAATCTATCGTCTGAATTCAAGTGATAAACTTGACTCAAATCTGACTCAAGTTTATGATGCTCTGTTAGATGATCTAACACAAATGCGACGTGGGTTCATACGATGGATTTCTGTCGAGTCAAATTCAATTGATTTCAGTTCTGGTCCGCTGTTTGTCCTATCACCTAGCTTTGAGCATGCGTATTAGAGTTAAAAAAAGTGCGCGCTTTTCGTGTGTGGCCTTTATTATTTGCACCTTGAAGAAAATATGGCGACATCTGTTGGTGACTACGACATTGAGGAAGAATTCGACTTAGATAGCAATGACGGGATTTCCGCAGCACAATGTTCTAAAAGTCGCGTAATATTTAAAGATTTCATTAATATTTTTGCAAAAGAGCAAGAGGAGGAAGAAGACGAGGTAGAAGACAGGGAGCGCGAAGCGCGGGAGGCGAAACGCCCAGTGGACAGTTTTCTTATGTGTGATGCAGAGGACTGGGTCGGGGCGGGAAAACTAGAATAGAAATTGCGAATGGCGTCTTGCGTTCTTCGTGTTCTGCCACATTTTGCGTACTGAATCATAAAGGTTTGAAATTCAAATTCATGTTGCATTCATTTAAAAAAACCTTAGAAATTAATAGACTGTCTCTCTCTGATAACCGTATGTCGGTTTTTTATTATAACGTTCTTTGTTTGTGAGTATTTTGATTACTTTTTGCACAGTATCTTTGATATAAATACAAAAACAACAAGATACAAAAACAAGGCCAGAGTCCACAAGAAACGATTCAGATGTCTTCCTCTCTCAATATCTCGCAAGCGGCAAAATATGGCAAAAAAAGTTTTAACACATAGACTGACCATGCATGAGGTAACATTTTTATGCTGAAAGCGCAAACATTCTTTAACATTCCTGAGAGAAAATTGAAAGCCGCCTGCAGCTAAGAGTTTTGTTGTAGCTTAGGCCAACGTCTCACCGTCGTACTAAATGGGTTAAAATTCGAATAAATGTAGTTTTACAATTGTTAAACTTGCCTAAAAATCAAAAGAAAAGCATAATAAACAGCCAGTCAAAAAACTTACCTTTCCCAGATTTAGAGTGGAAACAGTAGTAACATAATATCACCCTTCAATTTTACTGGGTCAAAAATTTCACGACACAGCTCGATTTCGCCTCGAAGCGCAATTCGAATTTTGCATCACACATCAGAAAACCGCATTTCATTGGTCGTTTCGCCTCCCGCGCTTCGCGCTCCCTGGTAGAAGAAGATGAATGCATTGATGAATCTTGCGCGTCAGCTTCATCGAAGTCAGATAGATCTGCCAGGCAAAAAGGCAAGAAAGCCGGAAGAAAGGCCAAGTGGAGTGCATCTTGCACAGATGATTTGGTCGATATAATCTGCAACGACGAAACGGCAAAATATTTTGAGCGAGTACCAGCGCAGTGTTGAAAAAAGTAGGCATCAGACATCAGATCAAAACAAACTAAGAAACCGTCACCATGTCAACAACGCAATGTCTACTACCCAGACGCCTGTGTAATTTATCTTCTTCTACGTGTTTAATCAACTACTTCAATAATGAAGGCTCTGTTGATGTATAAAAAAAAAATTAAAATAAAAGAAGATTAAATTGCTAGAGAGGAAGAAAAGATATTGATTAATAGGTTTGGCAACTGAGCAGCAATAATGGCACAATTGCAATTGGTGAGTTAAACCTATGGGTTATGCAATTGTGATAGGTTATACTCATGGGTCATTGCAACACATTGGCTCACATCTTGGTATTTGTTTCCCTGTGGCTCAAGAATTAAATCTGACACAAATTCGACGTCTGAATTCAACTCAAACTTTGGTCGCGTTTATGTTGGACTCAATAGCAATTAGATTTAACTCGACATAAGTTCGACTTATGAATTAAGCCTAAGATGTGTTCTCAATTTCAAGTTGAATGTTGCTTCCTCTGCAAGGAGAAACTTGGACAGGGCTAAGAAATCATGATAATGTTGACCCACGACTGGCTCTCAAATAGAGTCAAAAGGGATATGACAAATTCTATTGTTTTCCCTTCAAGCAAGATCAAGACACACATAATTCAAAAACAATATTTTCTGCATTATTCTCACAAAGCACCCTACCTCTTTAATCGTCAAACGACGTTTGAACAGCATGGAAGTCAACTGTTCTGCTTCTGTGTTTCTCAAACTATTTCTGTTATCGATTTCAGCTTGGGCGATTCTCTTCTCTCTTTCCTTGTCTTCTTCCAGCTTGCGTTCCTTTGAAAAAAATGGACACGTTACGGACACGAATTCATTTGCGTTGGCTATTAAATTCTGGCAAAGCTATCTATATTTTATTGAATTGATATATGCTTAAAATTAGTACCCAGTGATTTACAAGATTTACACGAGTTTAAGTGACTAAATCTCTATGATTTTAAGTGCGTTTAAATTTGTCCTTTAAGTCCAACATCATACTAAAAGAAGTAAAAGAGATACAGAGGTAAAATAGTGCTGCTAGCTTCTTGAAAATGAGAAAGGAAGAAGGAAAAAGAGGAAAGGAAAGGAAAGAAAGGGAAGAAGGATTTAATTACCCTTTAATCCATAAACAGTATAAATGTTGGTGATTAAAACCATTGCAGAAAGTTTCCCTCACACTTCCGTCCATTTGTCATGCAGGAAGTGCAGAGTCGTCGTGTAGTAAATTTTCTAATAAATATTTTTCCACAGACTGAGCACAAACCTCCATTGAACATAACAGAAGATAAAAGTAACCTATAAGCATAGGACACGGCAGTTTACTGGAATACTCTTATTCCAGCAGCAAATGATTTGCTCAATGCCATTCATCAAGGCCAACCCGTTGTTTATCAGGGGCACAAAGGAAAAGACATGGCAAAGTTAACAACTGATGAAGTTGAATTAAAAAAGATCGATGAAAATTGAAGGAACTTCCTTGACGGTACGTATTTTCACCTGAGTATACACAGACACCTGAAAGAAACATACAAGCTTGTCTCTGAAAGTGTATACTGGATCTATGATACATTTAATCACAGTATCTTGGTGGATACACGTGTCGGGAAGATGATTTGAAATGTCTCTTGAGCTGCAATTATGTTGGGGCTCAAGATTATCGGCATTTTCATTTGGGTCAGAGTTATGAACAGCTCCAAGATGAAGCTGCAATGTGGGGACTAAATATGACAGACCTAGCAAAATTTTCGGACACAAGATTTGCTAATAGTCAAAGAACTGTGTACTAGAGCAATCATCACACGTTTGGGGATCGCAGAATCTGAGGCAGCGGGGAATCCCACAACCGTGATGGTTGAAAATACGGATACAACCACTCAAATCATGGCAAGCCAATATTAAATAGCATTTAAAAAATAAATCTTCTGCCGCATGAGAGAATGGACAAGTTTTCCGCAGCTGTAGACAAACTTGAGTTGATGTCTGAAAGCATTAACAATTGACAACGCGAGGAAGACAAGAAAAAACAAACAAAAATGCGAAATGCATGTGGCCCTTTTATCATGAGGATGTTAATTCTATTCCAGAAAAAAATGTCATTGAAAGGGCTCTAATCGTCGAGGCATATTTTATTAATTGACATTTTATTCAATAAATAAAAAAATTTAGTGCTATTCTTCAGTATTGAAGCAAAAAGATCGAGAAAGATCGCTTGTCGGTTTACTTATGGTTCCGCAGTACCTTCATTGTTGCTAAGGCGTTGTAATGCACACTTTTTGATCACGTAACTGAAAAAAACCGAAAAATAACCTACAACAATAGGCTTCCAGACCAGTGTTTATTCTATGGACTATGATTCAATTCAAGGAGGCAATAAACGGAAAATAAGCATCATGCAGGACTTCATAATCATTAACAAGCTTCTTACAGGACAGCGGGGCAGACTACGGGGCTCGGGCCAGCAATGATAAGATTTTTCGATATAACTTATGTGTTGGTACTCCATACGGTTGAAACCCAGACTGCCTAAACTGCTCTAATCCCATTCGATTATTATCACCGAATGAATCTGAGTCAATAATGACGTTAAGGAAAAAAATTTTCACTGACTTTCCTTCTCTGAGATTTGCTTTTCTTTTGCTTTCCACAACTTCTTTCTTCTAAATCAGTGGCATCTATTTTTTCGCATATTCTGCCAACGCTTGCTTGAGCAATTTCCTGAAACAATCAATGTTATGTTTAGCTGTTGCATGAACCTTAGCTTACACCTGTCTTTAAAACACGGAATATGGAATGACGGGATGGAATGATGGAATGGAATAAGTCAATATTTATTAAATAGTTCCAATTTCACCAGATAAATCACTACTTTGCCTTAGTGACAGATGAAATTACAGGTAAATGGCGTTAAATCACGAAGAATGATTTGGTTACTCGTTTTATAGCACCATTCCATGTTTTTTCGAACGATTCTGTGTCTTCTAAAACGATCCTGTGTTTTTTAAAACGATTTCGTGCTTCTGTAAACGATTCCATAGATTTTAAAAACTATTCCATCAAATCCTGTGGCATTCCCCCCTGTTTTCAAAGTGATTGTCGGAAATAGCGTGCAATCAATTCGTTGTTTTATCTGCTCTGAACTTCAACATGTGTGTTGCCCTTCCCTGTGTTTCTTTCTGAGATTTCTTTGAAATAAATGGATAAATCATTTAGAGATTCAAAAATTAAACCTAAAAACCCCCCTAAAGACGATAGGACGTGGCAGTTCTGGTACAGTTTATCGTGGTATATTATGACGTCCTATGACGGCCCTTCTTCCTTTAGCAGTGCTCCTTCTTGGTCTACAAATTTTTTCTACGTTTTATTTCAACTTTGCAAACAGCTTTTATCATTTGGTTTGAAAGACACTGGGTTGCGACACCCCCTCAATATTTCGAATCTACTGTAATCACTATCAGTGAAGGACAAGATAGTGATCGAAAAAGAAATTAAGTTCGATAACAATAGTAGTCTGCAATCACGTGAACCAGACAACTTTAAAAGCTCGAATTAAGGGATTCTCGAGAACCTGCACGTTTAAGTACGCTCGTGAGCCCCATGTATTAATCTTTTCTTCAAACAATTTGGTTGACGATTCGGTGCAGTACAACCGAGTACAACACCCGTAGTGCAGGCATTTAAATACCAGGGCCAGTTTTTGCTGTTCGCCTTATCACTGTTCGCTTTTGCTGTAGATTGTCGCTATAAAGAGACTATACAATAAAAAATAGTCATATCCTTTACTTCTTGTCCATTACAATAAATATATCCCTGATTTTCGCGTAAATTTGTTAAAGGTGGTTTATGCAACTGAGAATAAGTCAAAGTAGAACCTAGTTAAACGAAATACAACGCTTCCTCTAATGGTTCTTGAAATTGCTCTATAGCTCATTTTTGACACACCAGAGCGTGGATTATCTGCGCGGAATTAAATGAAATTATGCAGACACTTTTTTCGTTCGCGATTTCTTTGTGCGTATCCTTCTCTCTTCATTTGATTTGGCCAGTGTTATATGAGAAAATGAGGCTTTTTTAGAAATAAGATATGGGGTAAGCTAGTTTCATGATTAATACAAGAAAAAAACATAATCTCCGAATTGTAACGCAATAACTCCGTGACCTTACTATAAAGTGACAAAAAAGCAGAAACGTTAATTTTCATCACCTGTCCAAATACATTCCCCAATGCCTCGCTAGACCCTTGTATTAATCACTCAAATTGTTGGGTTAGGACTGAGCAGAATCTGAGCCTGCGCAATTGAACACATTATCAAAATTATCATTTAACCGCTATTATCATTCAAAATTATCATTTAACCGCCCTTTAATACTTTCTCAGGAAGCTGGCCGTTAGTGCATTGGCCAATGCTGCCTGACCAAATATCACGTTAAGGTTGTTGATTGAATAAGAAATTAACTTTCGGGCCACAGAACACCTTGGTTATCCTAGCCAATCACATAGCTACCTCTAAAGGCTTGAACTTGACTTTCCAACAAACTATGCGCTTCTTGATGGCAACTTTCACCAGATTGCGAAGCGAGGCAGAGATTTTCACAACACTGTGAATCAATTTAGGAAACAAATATGGTAACGCGTACTACTTTTCTTTATTTGAGGATTGTTCTTTGGCTGTTATTGTTTGCTTTTCGGACTGTTGGGATTTCCTTTTATTTCGCTTCTTTTTCCTCTCTTTCTCCTTTTTGGATTGTTCCCTTTCTTCTTCAGTTTGCACATTTTGTCGAATGTCCTCAGTGACAATAGCTGCCTTTTGTTCTATTTTCATTAACTGAAATTGAATGGTTTTGAAAACTAATCAAGGATTCTGTTATCAACTGAAAATTTTCCTTGAGAAGGATTCGATTATTTTCTTGCTCAATTTGAATTATTTTCTGGGATTCCATAAATGAAGCTGCAATTTTGGCAAAACTGTCATGAATACTAAGATCTTCAGAGGAGAATCAATTGGGTGAGGCCTGAGCCTGTGGCTAGAGATTAGAATCAGCTTCAATAGGCTCCGTCTGGGCGGCCATAAATGAGTATTGACCATTACTGGAGGAGGCTTGCAATATTTTTGGCTCATTCACAATTTTTCTTTTAATCAATACATACGTTGTCCACTTGAAAGCTGTTGATGCCATCTTTTATGAGGTTTTCCAGGACAGTATTTGCCTCTTCCTCCGTTAGGCCCAAAAGCGTGCAGGCATCCAGAAGCATGAAATCTTTGTCTGGCTTCCTTCTCTTGAAATTTTTTATTTTGTCGAGAGTATTTAACAGGATTACTGTTCAACACTTGGATTACCTAACATTTTAAATTTAATTTTACCGTCAATCGTCCAGACCTTCTCAACTCTTAAAAAATATTTACGGTCATAGATATAATTAACCAATTTCTTCATCCCTTGCGCCAGATCTTCTTTGATATTAATGTTTTTGGCTTCCTTTTTCTTACGCATCACCCTTACCTTCGTTTTGTGGGAGAGGAACTTAACCAATATGGCACGCGTTTCATCTTTTTGTACTCTACCAGCTCTGTGGACGATTTCGATTTCTTCAGGCTTGACTTCGACCCCGATCTCTTCTTTTAAAACATTTATGCACAACTCTTCGCAGTTTTCAGACTCTTCTTCTTTAACGTCAAATATGCGAATTGATGTTTTTCGGCTGTACTGTTCCTGTTTATCCAATAAAAAATCCAAGTCCGTCAACCTTCTACCATTATCAGCAACATCATCTTTTATAAGATTAAGCTCGTGCTCGAAATTGGCTTGTTTTGTGCTCAAGTAGCAAATGTCTGTTTTCACCCTTTCCATATCTGCCTCAATTGAGCTGAGACGAGGGAGCAGTTGCATTGCATGACAGTTGCATGACAGTTTGCATTGCAATGTCAAAGTGGTTTAATTAGCATCAAACCAAAGTGAAGAAGTATAAAACGAAATGAGCTTACATCACACACCCACTCTCAACCAAACTGCCATAACGAGCGCTGCATAACTTTCGCACCTGATATTCTCAAGCCTTTTTCAAGGATGAACTTGCTCATTGATGTAGACAGCCTAACCTGCTGCACATGGCCGTGTGCAAACAACCGGTCATGCAGAAAAAACAGGTACTGAAATGCTGAATACTGCATAATTGTCCCAAATGGCTCGCCTGAGCCATATAAAGGGATGCATTTGCTAATTTATGTAGACAGCTTCACCTGCTGCAAACGCTTGCGTGCAAACAACAGGTACTGAAATGCTGAATACTGCATAATTGTCCCAAATGGCTCACCTGAGCCATATAAAGGGATGCATATGCTAATTGATGAAGACAGCTTCACCTGCTGCAAACGCTTGCGTGCAAACAACAGGTATTGAAATGCTGAATACTGCATAATTGTCCCAAATGGCTCGCCTAAGCCATATAAAGGGATGCAATTGCTAATTGATGTAGACAGCTTCACCTGCTGCAAACACTTGCGTGCAAACAACAGGTACTGAAATGCTGAATACTGCATAATTGTCCCAGATGGCTCCCCTGAGCCATATAAAGGGATGTACTTGCTAATTGATGTGGACAGCTTAACCCGCTGCATATGGCCGTGTGCATATAACAGCTATCGCAATGCTGAATGCCGATTGTCCAAAATTGCTTGCTTGAGACAAACGCCAAGACGCACTTGCTTACCAATGTAGACAGTGTTTGCTAACCCAGTGCACATTCTTGTGTGCAAGCGACAGGAGCTGCCATGCCAACCGCTGCATAACTGTTGCAAAGGGCATGCTTGAGGGTCCCAATAGGAGGGTCCCAATCACTTATCGAAGTAGACAGCTCAGCCTGCGGCCCCTGCTTGTGATCAGGCCTGAACAAAGCAAGCTACAGAAGAAATGCAATCAGAGAATATTATCATGCTGAACTGAGAAGAATTGAGGAATAAAAACGAGATGAAGTTCACTCATTGCAGCAGCAGCAGATCCAAAGGGAGCAAATCACGGTGCCAGAACCAAAAGCAGCCAAGCAACTCTCACCTGCATCATCCATCGTGGCCCCAAATCAACATCAAAGCAACAGGAGACAAGAACCTAGTGCAGCTCAGAACCAAGTCCTCCCTATGCCAACTCTGCAAGAACCAGGTATGAGCTTGCTTCGCGATGAGTCATACTCTAAGCAAAGAAGCTCCCTCTACTCCCGGCAAAAATGTATAAAAGCCCTCCAAGCCAAAGAATATGTTGATTTCAACAACCTTCTTCCTCAGTCGCTCTATGACATCGCGCAGCAGCAATAAACATTTTACCTGCAAAGATACCAGTTCAGGGCATACTATCTAATTGGCCGACAGCTGTGATACCAGTGGTACGCAGTCACCCTAGACAGGGAATTTTTCCAAAAAACCTAAGGAGCTACCTAACCTCAACTTTGAAAGTTGTTTTTAACTAAATCGAATACGGAGATTACGAATCTGCTTTGGGCATTTTGGGATAGGGCCTCAAAATCACGTGACCGATGACGTCATTTTTCAATGATAAAAAATCGATAAAAAATCAAATAGTTGGCTAAAACGTATGAAAATGGATGTAATTTGGTATGTAAGTGCTAGCCAACAACCAAAAAATAGTTTCCAGTGAAAAAATTCAAGGGGGGCTTACAGGGGGGAGATAGGTGGGAGGGAACAACTTCTCCCTTACCCCACCCAGTCGTGTGAAATATGCCCGAGGTTGATTCTGTACTTGAGAAAAGACTGTAAAATAACTTTTCAATGACAATTTAAGGTAGTGGAGCTAGCCTTATGCCACAAGGCTGCTACCTATATACATAGGTAAAGGCACTAGTCTGTGTCAAAGAAACAAATGGAAAAAAATTGCAACAAAAAAAAGCAAAAATTTAAATAGTTTATAGTGATAATCCAGGTAACCAATCGTCTTCCAGGTTACTTGAACCATCTACATCGCTTGGTGGAATAAGATATGAAGTTCAGTTCATTTAACGGAATGTGTTCACTTTCCTCCTTTTCATACTTCAATGGGATAGTCTCTGGTTGTACGGAATTAGAGCGATATCTCTTCTTTGTTGGTCATACTTATAGTAAGTTGAACATGACTGATGTTCCGCCCAAGTTTTACTTATGAACAACTACATCTGCAACTGTCGCCTGTTCTGAAACAAAAGCGCCAGAAAGGTAATACGCCTGAAGTTGAACTGACAAGCTTTGCCGTGAGATTACCAATCTGGTGACGCAGCCAATGTCGCCTCTCAGAACAGTGCGGCTCTCTTGAATGCCACTATGTAGCCAATTGTCACCTAGAAAGTGAGCGCAAGTCAAACAGAGTTGGACGAGAGAAGAGGAGCAAGCATTGCTGCAACTGCTCCAGAAGACAAACCCGGAGAGGAACAGATATTACCTGAATGAACTTTGTGCAGATCATGAGGCATTTACTAATCGTCGAAGAACGAAATCGGCGATCGGTAGTAAATTTTGCGTCTTGAAGAATGATCCATAACCGGTGACGTTGGTGAGCTTTCGAAGGCAGCTCGACAAAGTCGGGCGAAGGAGAGTGAAACAATAAATCAAGTCATTGACTGGCAGGAGACCGCTGATCCTCCCCCTCGTAAAGTTAATTGGAATTCGACAGCGGAGGAGACATTACCAGCGTTTTGCGATGAGCCAGCATGATTTGCAGTGCAGGAAGAGCTGGTGGCACTCTTTAGCAGCTTGAGATAGCGTGCTCAGTGCTTTAGCCATCGGAAAGTAGAACCAGAGCTGCACGTGGACAAAGAGCAGAACAGAGTAACGACCTAAGCATAAATAGCGTCCAAGCTTATTAGGGAAACAGCTGCAGGAGTAACAAAGTAGATGCACCGGGCTTGCAGGATCATTCCAAGCCAACACCTCTTACACAAGCAGACCAGCGGACCAACAACCGAAGTAAAAAGGCTGTGCTGTATCAGTGATTAAAGCTGATCAAGCACAGAAATAGATAGATGGAGAGCGAAAAGGTAAAAACAAGTAGGCAGCAATGTATCAGGCGACCTGTGAAAAAAACCATACCTCCGAAAAAGACGCTCAACCTCCTGCCTTGAAATGGAAGATCGAACACTGTAGTTGTAAGAGAGAAAATGGAAAAGACAGAAATTCCATAAAAGGAAACTACATTTTCAGGGTTCTGGGCCAAAATAATTGGCCAGCCTGAGTGGAACGTCGACAGGAAATTCCTCGAGCCTCGTGCAGAACAGGACCTGCTTACCCACAACAGTGGAGCGGCAGCCGGAGCAGGCATCTAAAGGCCGATCGCTTGTCTGAATACTCTGCTTTTAAAGTCGACTGCCCTGCTCGCAAGAGCCTTGACGAGACGTGCTCCTGCACAATTTATTGCCATCAGAGAAGATAGCTGTTATGGAAAGGAACACATAGAGATGCTACCCGAGTATCACATAGAGATCAACTAAAATACTAATTAATCTAAAAAATAGTTATAGAGTGTGTTCACAGGCTATCCATAATAAGAGCTAGGCAGAAGGTTCGTTTAGGAAGGATGGATGTCTTATTGCTTGATCATTTTATCCATGCGCACGCTAGGACTTCAAAAATAAATCTGTCTGACTAAAAGAAAGCATTTGATGATACTCATGACATCGGGCATGATATCGACCAAATCTGCAGTGGAGACTATGGATCAAGAAATCCTTTTGTAGGCTACGACCATCCAAGTTAGTCTTGGAAAGAGATTGATTAAAACTGGGCAGGTGCGGCTACAATGAGGGTTATTTCAAGGCGACTCGCTCTCGCGAGCACTAATATGTCTTGCCTTCACTTTCGGAAACACTCTGAAAATTGAAAAGAAGAAAGAGCATTTGAGACCAAAGAGGGAAGTACGTTCTGTCATTTTCTCTGCGCGGATACTTGCTGCATGTATGACCAAACGGAGCTTGCTGCTGACCGGGAGTCGTTAAAACTGTTCAATGGATGTTTTCATGCTTGTCTCACGGCTGTCAGAGTACTCACAAGTCACAAGTGTGAGCAAGCAGGTATGTCAAATATTGGCAACAGACCTTAAGGACAAATGTAGCACCGAAAAACCCCGACTCAAAAGACTGGCAGCGCTTTACACTACTATCTCGCGGGACAGGTACGCAGTAAAGGTGACATCAAAAAGGCTTGATGTAGAATATGGAACGGCTTTGAAATGCCTTATACCACGATGATGCAGCTTCAGATGACCTTTTGTATCTATTTAAATTCTATTCCATGAAACTATTTAACTTTTTCCTTATTTCTTTGCTTTTTCGTTGTTTCTTTCACCATCTTTCACACATTCCGTATACAGTACGCAAGAGTCTTGTGGCATGACGCTGGTTGCACCACCTTAAATTTTGATTGAAAAGTTATTTTACAGTCTTTTCTCAAGTACAGAATAAGCCTCAGGCATATTTCACACGACTGGGTGGGGTAAGGTAAAAATTGTTTCCTCACACCTATCTCCCCCCTGTAAGCCCCCCCACCCCCTTGAATTTTTTTCACCGGAAACTATTTTTTGGTTGTTGGCTAGCACTTACATACCAGATTACATCCATTTTCATACGTTTTAGCCAAATATTTGATTTTTTATCGATTTTTTATCATTGAAAAATGACGTCATTGGTCACGTGAAAATGCCCGAAGCAGATTCGTAATCTCCGTATTCGATTTAGTTAAAAACAACTTTCAAAGTTGAGGTTAGGTAGCTCCTTAGGTTTTTTGGAAAAATTCCTGTCTATCCAGTCGGCCATCTCCATAGCTGCACATCTAAACATGACAGAGGGGTAGGCCACACAGCTATGTGGCATTGTTTATAGTTAGCTAGAAAATGTTTCTTATTATAGCCCTATGTACCCCTCGCATGGGCGTGTAGGTCAAGGTGCGATCCAAATGAGTGCCAAAACAAAATAAATACTTGTGTCTCATCTTTTCGTCTACAAATCCTGCGAGTGAAATTATTAAGCAAGCGAGCTGTACTGCGTTAATTGAACGTGTGAAAATAGAGTGATCGACAGTATAGAACAATGACAAAGGGTCAATGATTTGAGGAGGACATCCCCCCTGGGATGAGAGAAAAACAGCGCCACTGCAAAGAGTTCAAGTTATGGGCGATGTTTTTATCGGGTTAAGGCTTGGTTATGTTGAAGAGAGGTAATGACCCAAGACAAGTAAAGTAAAGTAAAGTTACACTTAACCTTAAAGTAAAGTTGCCGTTTTTGAGTCTACTACTAGCCTAGGGCTACTCAGTCGACTTTACATTTTACCCTTGGTCTTGATGCATATAGCATATAGCAGGGCGCAGCCACACACGGCAGTCATAACTACCGACCAGATACCCATTTATACACCTGGGTGGAGAGAGGCACATTTGTATTAACAACTTGCCCAAGGTTGTTATCTCTGCAATCACAAGTGGAACGACCGTGGCTCGAACCCACAACATTCTCGTTGTGAGGCCAGCACCCTAACCACTGCGCCACAGAGATCAGAGACCAAACAAGGGCACAAAGCCGAAGTTTGTCTCAAGATTTTGTGTTTTAAATTTAGCGAGAGCAAGCGTCTTTCGGGTTTGTGTACCATATTGATGATGTATAGATACGATAGATAGAGGCAGTGCAATTTTGATTGAAAGTTTGTCTGTAACGGGAGAAAGAGAGTGAATCATCTGTCTGTATTATATCTGTTTCGGGTTCTCATACCAAATTTGATAGATTATTCTCTTCGGTTGATTGCTAATACAACTTTTTGTCAACATTGAAGACTGTAAAAAGACGGCCATTTGGCGGAAACAAATTATGGTATCTAAACTACAAACAAAACCACTTTGCATTGAAATGACTCAACTTAATATAAACAATTAAATAAATTCTCTGATTTCAATTTTTGGAGCTTCAAGAACTGAAAAGTAAATTGCGGAAAGGAAAGCTCTAAAGTTCGATATTCGAGTTTTTATGTAAATTTTACTTTGTCACGTTACATATATCTCGACTTAAATGCCCGTGTGCTAGTGTAAAACCTTTTAGAAAAAGGCAGCCCACGAAAAAATCGGGCCAATTTGGAATACACTGTATATGCTATTGTTGGACAAAAAACAAGGATATGACTGTTTATGACGTGATACCTGGAACAGAAAAAAGATGGGTTGTCACATTACATCGTTATCGACTTTTGCTGTGCAGTTCTCTTCCAATATCAAATGACACAACAGCCTCAGAGACTAAGCGTTCTCAGAGTTCTCAGAGACAAGTAAAGGGATCAGCTACACTTACAGTTAACAGCGATGACGAGATAAGTTCAGATAAAGAGACTATAATCATTCTTTGACAACAACGTCTCACAAATATCAGCGAGACTACCAAGAAGAGCGAGAATAACTTACACCCGACTCAAAGCCATATAACATCAGAGCTAGAACAATACAGTAGAAGTTCAAGAGAATAGGGTGGTAGAAATCCCAGAAACTGAATAAAGTTTGGATATGGAAGAATAATGTGAAGATGACAACGATTCTGAACAATCAGTGGAAATCAAACATCTTGAGGGAGTCAACATTGACTGGGCACTAGCTGTTGAACAAGGACCACAGAGAATTGGCACTGAACCAAATGTTAGTGCATGAACCAAACATATTAATGCTACTACGCACAAGGACATTCCATAAATAGTGCAACTGTAGTACCACTGTTCCGGGTGTTTTATTATGTGATGTATCGATCCTATGATCTGTACCATATAAAAGACCTTCTATTTTATTATGTTACTCAACACTTCCGCAGAAATCTTACACGTCGTTTATGGCATATTCTTACATACGTCGTCAAATACGTATATTTGTTACCTAAAATTAACAAAAGAATAAAAGAAAAAATATGCATTATTAACAGTGAGCCAAGACTCAAATCTTTTTTGTTATCATTTATTTGTTAAATGTTAGGGTGTAGTAGTTAGCATATTTTATCATATTCACGTACATTAGCATATTTAGTTTACTCATTCTTTAGCACTAGCAATTTTAGGTAACATCCTGTAGCATGTACTAGCATAGGCATCCCCGTATTACATCATTGCATGCTACCCACGTAGGTAATTCCCGCAGCATCATAGGTATTACCTTATATGTCACATCCAGCATAGCCTCCGTTATTTATACCATATTTAGCTAGTTTTTCTTACCGTTATAGCCTATCATTTCATTCCTTATATGTAGAAAAATATTGTATATAGCTCACTTAGATTAAGAATAAAAGTAGTTAGATTTTTGTAAGTAGTTATTCAGATTCACGATTCAAGATTCAGAACTCAGGCAGAAAACACAGATTCAAGTTTCTCTCTTTTGCTGACATTCTACTGCGGCACGCAAGCAAAGCCTACCAAAGTTTTGGGTGAGATTGTTTCAAATTGTTCTTGTATATTTAGATTTTAGCTTAGCATTTATTGGTAATTTGTCAAAACCCACGTTTTACCAAAAGGGACAACATTTTCGAGATGGGAAGTGTGTTAGGTCCATTCCCAAATGCCCAACGAACTGGACGTTGAACTGAACTTTGGAGATAGCGTGAGAATCTCGTGTGCTGTTGAGATCGTATGGTGGAGATGTAGACTTATTTATGATCATTTTATGAATCAGGGGTGTAGCAAAAGGAAATGAGAGTATTTATTCCTGATTTAAACTCTGTTATATCGAATCAAGAACTTTCGCAGAAACAAGAATATCATACTTTATCAAGCACTTCTCGTAATATCCTACAAACAGTCAATGATGAACCAACGAGTACTACTCATTTTTTGAAGGAAAAAATATTC
This sequence comes from Chrysaora quinquecirrha, assembly GCA_014526335.1. NCBI lineage: Eukaryota > Metazoa > Cnidaria > Scyphozoa > Semaeostomeae > Pelagiidae > Chrysaora > Chrysaora quinquecirrha. The sequence goes on from JACTAT010000037.1 coordinate 11,897,314, forward strand.
CATTATAGTGGCCTTTGAAAAAAATGCACTAATTGTGTTTATTTTTATAGTTTTCTTGTTGGAAATTTGAAAATCAGAGTCAGAACCAGGGCAATAGCTCTGAAATTTCCACCACTGATGAGATGCAATGTGTATACTAAGGATTTCATACCTGCTTATGAAAATTTTCCATTTCTGTTTCATGCTTGTTTTTAAGTTCAGCTTCAAGTAAAGCTATTTCACTCATGATCTGCTTTTTCTTTTTCTTGTCTCCTTTTGGTATGGAGTGTTTCATAGCTTGGGTTTTTCCTGAAACAATTGAAAATTTTTTGACTTCTATAGCAAAGACAAATAAGTTCTGGCTAGAATGCAGTTTAGTGGACCCACTTTTTAAAAGAAGCTCGATTTTAGTTAATTTGTTAGAGAAGTCAAAATTCAAGAAAGAGTGTGAGCAGAGTGTGTGACTTTGTGAGATTTTCATTAATGCTTTTAGGGCAGGGTGTACAGGTTTGCAGTTTAGGGTAGGGTAGGGTTTCAGGGCAAGGTTGGGGTTTTAGGGTTAGGGGTTTAGGATAAGGGTTGTTGAATTAGGCCAGGGTTTTAGGATTGTAGTGGAAAAGGGTAAGTGTCAGCGTTGAGGCTTATAAAGTCAGAAATTTAACTGATAACTAGCATATAAGTTAATGAATGAATATATGAATGAATAAATGAATAAATAAATATATATAGACAAAAACAAATGTTGAATCAAGGAATTGTTAAACAAATATATAAACAAATAAATGAATATATTAATAAATATGAATATACAGGGTGACCCAAAAAAGGGACCCCCTACCTAAATAATTTATGAATAATTCATTCTGAAGTTGGAATTTTATGAAATTAATACTACATGATATTCAACTCAAATGAGATGTAAATATCATGATGATCTGGGTTAGCATCTCTGAATAAAAAACTTTACAACCCAAAAACACACTGTAACAAAATTTATATCAACAGAACATTCTTCAGTCAAATGATATGTTCAAAATGTCCTCAATCCTGCTCAATACACTTCTCTAATATGACTGACCATACATTAATGGCTGTGACAACTGTATTCTGGGATAATGATTCCCGTTCAAAAGAGATCACAGTACTCAATGGTGGAATATAAACAGCAGGTTTTGGAACATCATAAAATTAATGTCTAATTGCGGCAAGTTGGAAGCTCTTATCATCAAAAAATGTCTACACGATATTGCACTTGAGTTGAATATTTCCTGGTATAAATTTTATAAAATTCCGTCTTGAGAAAAATTATTCAGAAATTATTTACTTAAGGAGGTCCCTTTTTTTGGGCTACCCTGTATATCAATATATACATAAAAAATATTAGATTAATATCAAAGGTTGAATGAATGAACAAATATATAGATTAATATGTAAAAATACAAATGAACATATATATTGCGATAAACAGCAGAAACATTTGTGGGCATACTTAAAAGCTTTTTCTTCTGACACTCTTCAGAATATGAACGTCAGAAACAGAGCGAAGCAATCAACTAAAGCGCAACTGTGAAAATGGAGACCGTTCCTCTACCGAAATTATGAAAATCAACACCATTCCCTATACCAAAACACAAAAGTCATGACAACTGACTCAAATTGATACCTTTCCGGGCAGCACATCCGCAGTGCTTCAATTATATTAGTGCCCCGGGCAAAGAATAAAATTTTTTGGGTAGAGTTGAGGGGCCCCTTTAGGCCTTTAAGCTTTATGTGAGCATAAATGTGAAGCAGCTACCATCAACCATTGAACTATATATAAAAAGTCTTTTTATATATAGTTCAATGCCATCAACTAGGGTGACTTCGGACTGCTGGGTGACTTCGGACGAAAATATTGTTTCTACTTTTTGCTTTTGTGATGGCGCTTGAGAAGCTTAAGAAATCGTGAATTAAATTTTTTAAAGTTAGTTGGTCCAGGGTGAACCTCTTGCTTTGACTGGAAATTTATTAACTCAGTCCAGAAACTCTCACAGAACCGGCTTGCAAATGGGCCTAAATTGAGCGAATTTGTTTTGATGTCTTTCCTCACGAACAGATGGAACCTTCTGCAAAATTTCTTGCCAGATCTTCTCTTTTTGACTCTTTTGGAAACTTTTTGTAACTTTTTCATCTTCGAAATATGTCTTGATTTTTTCAATGCGAAAACATCACGTCTGTCCGAAGTCACCCCAGAGTAGGTGGGGTGATTTCAGATGATTTAATCTTTAATTACCGTGAGATAAGATCAAGGAAATAACAGACACCCCTTTTAAATTTACTTTCGACCTTTATTACTTTTATCAAAGAGTTAAAAGAATTATATGATTAGTTTTTGTAATATTCATAGAAATATACCGAAATGTGTCTGAAGTCACCCCGGTTGACGGTATATGCCAAAAGCTCCACCCCCCCCCCCCCCACTGTACTGCACAGATAATGCTTGGGCTGCAATCAACCCTACTAACCTCAAATCCCTAACCCTAACCCTAGAACCAAGCTCTAACCCAAAAGCCTAATCCCAACCCCAAACCCTATCCTAGATCTACTTCTACTACTACTACTAAACATATTTAGCAGTTAACCGCCATAATGTCCCGAACCATATTCCTCCACTTCTTTCTATCAGAAGTTATTTTCACTTATTTGTCCAGTACTTCACCAGGTGTTAATTTGTTTAGATTAAGGTTTATATTTACCAAATCCAGATCTTTTTCAGTTACTTTCATCCAGGTTAAACATGGCCTACCGATCTTCCTACATACATCTGTAAGTGACTCTTTGGGAGAGAGCCTTACCGGAGTTCTTTGGTCCAATCTCATGAGATGCCCTAACCAGTTGAGACGACGCTTCCTGATTGTGGAGCTCCACTTCTCAGCTGCAACTTTCTGATAAAGCTTCTAGTTGGAAATGAGCTTGTGCCACCGAATATTTATAACTCTGCGAAGTAAACGTCTTTGGAATGTATCTATATCGTTCTGTAATGTTTATGTAAGAGTTCATATTTCTGAGCTAAATAAGAAGATGCTGGCTATGTGGGCATTAAATGTTCTGATTTTTGTGATGATTTGTTTTGATTTAAAGATTTGTTCAAATTTAAGTAGAGATTAAGTGTAAGTCCTTTCCTTCTATCGATGTCTGATTTTGTATCGAGCAATGATCCAAGTAATTTAAACTTTTTCCAGTCCGGGTGCGGATTATCAGGTGTGGGTGGCTTGTATGTGAATAACCAGTCAAGTGCTGACCAGTTAACCGTGTTTTTCTGTGTTCGTGTAGCCCGGGGGGGGGGTACTTCAATATGTAGACATACCAGACGTGCCGCTCATATGGATGGGTTTTTTCGACTGAATTTCTCTACACATGGGTCTGATATTCTGCTCGATTCTGGTTGATGGGTTGGTATTTTAGGATTTTCTTACCAAAAGGTCCCATTATGATTTACCGCAAAGTGGCTGACAACCTTTCTACTTTGTTTTTTGCTTTCCAAACGATGAATTAGCAGCAACAACAGAGCTCAGTCACATTGATTGCAAAGAATCGCCGTCAGATTCGATTTTATGAGACCTTTCATGAATTCTAGCACTGTAAAGGGTTTTAAAATCAACCAAATTCATACACAAGGGCTTGAAATTTCCCGATTTTCATGCAAATGGGTCAGAAATCCTTGAAAATCCTATCATACAAATGGGTCCTTTTGTCAAAGTCCAGATTCACGTCGAATCATGGACACATTGAAGTACCCCCCCCCCCCCGGGTCGTGTAGTTCTTCTATTGTGGGAGGTGGTGGAGCTGGTGGCGGTGGTCTGATATTTGATATTTTTCTTTCTTTGATTCATTAACCTTAGGGTTATAGCTTGTTAGCCTGTCTACCATGATGTGTTCTGTTTCAAAAGCATGGCCAACATTCTTAAAATCATACGAAATGTCACGACCGGTACCACGGTGCCTACCATTCTAAGCTGCCTAAATTAAAATAAAATTCATCACTATTACAAACCTAGCAGCTCTTTTACGTCATTTTTCTGCTTGGCAAGAAGCTCATCCATGGCTACATTAAGCTGCATACCAATAAGTTGAGTCACGAAAAAGGTAGCCTGCGCACAGCCTCAAAACTTTCCTCAGGTCAAGTGTAGAGTCTGCGAATCACAGTCGAAAAGCAAGGTCGAAAAGCTTGGTCGAAAAGCTTGTTCACGCCTCGTTTCCATTTCGAAAACTTTCAGTTTCTTTTGTGTTTCAATTGTATTTCGACCAATGACTTATTGGTAACCAGCTCGAATACTGATTGGTCATTGAAACAAAGGTTAGCATCCATTGTCTTGATGTACCGCGCGGCTCAACTTGACAAATCGTTCTTCACTTTCAAATGTCCAAGATGGCGGTATCAGAATACTGAGCTGGAGCTGGGCACAAAATCGGTGGGATGCTGCAATTAAGCGATCTGTTTTTGAAGTTTTTAATAGCATCTACGAATGACCTTTGGCGTTCTTGTTTAAGGAAGAATGAATAGAATTCGAAAAAATAAAGCTTTGGGGGCTTGAAATCAATACCGATGGATGAACATAAAAATGAAGAGGCACAAGACAAATGCAAGGTGGTGAAGAGGATAGACTAGACTAGCTAGGTATTGCATGGACCCTGCTTGAAGTTGAGTACGACTTTGTTAACCAAATCGAAAACAGAATGAATTATAAAAATTTCAATGAACAGTATTTTGCTAACACCTAGCTGTACTATATATTGTTAGAAATTTGAGTCTTACATAGACTAACTGGAATTTTGTTGTTCTTGTTTGAAATTAAAGTCTGATTCTGGCATTTTAAATTCAAATTATGGACTGTTTGTAGGTATATCAGTCCTGTACATGCTACAAAGATCTGCAATCATATTTTTGATTTCAAAAGATTAGCTTTTCTAAGTAAACAAATTTGGGTTGTTCTCAGCCTGAATTTTTGTCTGATTTTTCAATAAGCCCAGTCAACCCTTTCTCCTAGAATCCAAGTTTCATGTTTGTTACCTTTGTTCTGTAAGAGAAATTTAGCTAAAACATCTATGACAGTGAACTCAATGCGTATAGACATAAATGAACTGTATGAGCTACTTAAGATTTCTCTTTTGGTTAGAATATCAGGATTGTATAGCCAGGAAATGGTCTTATTTCAATTTGATGTCTCAAAAATCTAAGAATTCATGGTTTAAGTTAGAAATGGTTACACATGACCACAATTCTATACAAAATAAAATTCAAACTTTACCTAGAAGTTGTAGCCTCCCAATATTTCTGAACGCAAATTTTTGGCAAATCTACAGTTTTGGTCAGGTCAGGTCAGGTCAACCTGCTACTGGTACCATGTAAACCAGTACCACCTGTTCCATGGTCGGGTGGTCGGCGACTAAACCGGCTCCCCCACTTGGTCACTCCAGTGACCTTGTGAGGAGGGTGTGTGGACACCCCGCAGGAATAAAAATAAGACCTGTCAAAGGGCGGATGAGCTCAACGGAGCCAACGGCCATCCATATCCGGAGAGGGATGGAAACCACCGGATTACTTCCACCGAAACACAATGATGAGTACACTTAATTCTTATACTATACCAGATCGGTCGGGGCCCGGGTTAACAACGACCGCGCTTAACACCGGATCTCACCAGGGTGGTTCAGGCGAAAAATATGCTACTGGCGGGAATCGGAATCAAAATCAGGGAAAAAGCCTAAACATTGCAAAGCAGGAAGTTACCATTGGCACATGGAACGTAAGAACGCTATGGGCACCTGGAAGGCTGAACGAATTGGAACATGAAATGGACAACTACAAATGGAATGTGCTGGGAATTGCAGAAATGAGATGGTTAAATAACGGTGAAACAACATCTGATGAAGGTCACAAAGTATGGTGGAGTGGAGACAAAGTGAGGAAACAAGGAGGAGTAGGCTTCGTGGTACATAAGGATACTGCGAACATGGTGATGGAATGCGAACCAATATCTGTTGGGGTTTTCCATACGCTTCTGCGCAGCGACACTTGTCTCCGCATTCATTTATTGCTTTTCCTTGTTGGTAGATATTAAGAAATATATTACTTATGACTTGTTCTTTATTTTCTCATAATTTGCGTAAATGTCTCGACATGAATTCGAGTACAGGAAATTGCCTACGTTAGTGTGTTGTGTATTGAAGCAAAAGAACATTTTAAGGCTAGGAGTAATATCCTGTTATTCTTATTTTTGATTGGTTGGTTTTTAGAACTATTCATCCTTTTATGTAATTTTATGTATTTGCATTTCTTGTAATCGTCAGACGACAACCTAGATGCGCAGAGTAAGGTTGTAAGATGTGAGATTTTAATATTCGTATTCAGAAAACGTCAAACCGGTTTCTTCTTGTTGTTTTATCATTCTGCTCTAAATATCCTAGAAGCAGTGCTTAAGGAATTGAATTTTAGTTTCAAAATTCTGGTCCACCGAACCAAGGATAGAGCTTGTGCGTGAAGAATGGATGAAATAACGAAACTGAAGAGAGTAAGAGGCGGAAATCGAGCCTATGTAACCAAACTTATTCAGTCGATCGAAGAGAATAAGGAAGATGAGAGGAAAATTCGCCAAATAGAGATGCAGTTGAAGGAGAAATTGGCACTTTTGGAGAATCTTGATGCGGAAATCATCAGTCTCGCTGCTACATTAGACGTTCCCGAAGAAGAAGAAGAAAGGGACGAAAATGAAGACGAAGCTGAAGATTCGATAGCAGAGATGTGTCGCATTGAAATAGAGGAAGCCGGAGCGTTTAAAGAGAAGGTAAATCTAGCTTTGTTATCAATTGAAGATATTTATAAACCAGAAACTGTGGTGAATTCAGGTTTAAGCAGACGTAGTTCAGTTGCATCGATTGCAAGTCATGAATCATCCACGTCAAGTGTTGCCTCATCCGCGTCAATTGTTGCTCCAGGGAGGAGAGTAAGAGCTAAACTTCCCAAGCTTGAAATGAAAAAGTTTAGTGGGAGGCCACAAGATTGGCAAGAATTCTGGGATAGTTTTGTGAGCTCTGTTGACAGTAACGAAGAACTTTCTACGGTCGATAAATTCGCGTATTTGCGACATTATTTAGAAGATTCGGCCAAGAAAGTAATTGCTGGCTTCGAATTAACAGAAGGAAACTATGATTCAGCCCTTGATCTCTTGAAACAAAGATTCGCTAAGCCCTCTATAATCAAAAGAGCCCACATAAAGGATCTGATGGACGCGCCCATGGTCTTTAGTGATAAAAACGTCAGCAGATTACGTGACCTTTATGACGTCATTGAGACCCACGTCAGAGGATTGAAAGCTCTGAATGTCGACAAAGATACGTATTCCAGTATAGTGGTTCCTGCATTGATGGAGAAGATTCCAGACGGGATTCGAATATGCATGATCAGAGGAAGCAAGAACTACGAGGATTGGGATATCGAGGAAATGCTGGATTCTTTCAAAACAGAGTTGGACATCCGAGAGAAGAACATGCCATTGTTCTCAAAACCAAAGAAAGAAGAAGAGATGAAAACGAGGCAGCCAGTGAAATTGGCCAGTGCAAGTGCAAGTGCTTTGTATTCTGGACAAGATGGCGGGAAGAAGAAGACTTGTGCCTTCTGTAATGAAAGTCATCAGGAATCAGATTGTAAGAACGTTACAACTACAGAAGAGCGTAAGAAAATTATCTTAAAGCAGGGTAGATGTTTTATATGCTTAAATAAAGGCCACAGGGCCTTTAAATGCCGCTCTAAGAGTACGTGTAGCAGTTGTAATCGTAAACATCCCATAGTGGAATCGGTGCATGTTACACCACATATATGTGGTGTACAGAAATTAGAAATTGGTGTACACTGGTGTAAAATTATTATAAATCTGATTAGAATGGTGTAAAAAAACTATTCGCTTATTTGCTGGCGTTTGGTGTACGCAAAAATGGATTCAAGACAGAACTTATTCTAACAAGGTTCCTGAAAACTCAGTCCTAAGTTCAAGGAGAATATTCTGTCTGTTTCCCATTCTGCTCATTCCATATTCATCTATCCCTTCCCTTAGTTCGCGCGCTTCATTTCAACTCAAGATTTGAGAAGCATAAGCAAGAATATGAACTCCGAGAGTGACAGTGAATGTAATGTCGAGACTGAGACAAATACAAGAGAAGGCGTCTTTTATAGGGACCTCAGTCTCAACAGGCTCTGAGGTCTTGCTATTGCCCTGTGTCCTTTATTTCTGCCCTGTTTATTTATTAAGGGTAGGGGGAAGTGTAGATGACCAGGCCAGGTTTTTCCTTCTCTTTATCGTGGGTTTACTATTTCTTTCATTCCAAAGATGAGGTGCTCAAATTGCTAAAATAGCCGTTTTAGAGGGTCTAGCAACCAAAATTTTCTTTGCTGCCCAACCATGGTGGGCGGCAGATTTAGTCTTCCCACTTGAAGTTTGCAGACGTCTAAACTCGAAAAAGCGAAAAAAGTGCAAAAGTATGTTTCTCAAATTGAAATGCAAGCATAGTTCCCCTCAGCACATCTATCAATTAATGACTAATATCGACTGAGCGTATTTAAGATGAATTCTTTATTAGTGGGTGTGGTTCAGAAACTTTATCTGCCACACCCTGAACCCTTTTGATTTGGTAGCCACCCTTCAATTGTGGTGCCAGACCACCCCTGCCAGTGTGACCAGTGGTGTATGCAAAATTTGCGTTGGGGGAGGAAATTTTCAAATGGTGTACTGTACTTCCAGCTGGTGTACTGATGTGGTGTACAATGACCCCTGGATTCCACTATGGTAAACATCACGAATCTATTTGTGATCGCGCTGCTGGCGATGCCAAAGAGTCTGCAGAGCCAAAGTCCGGTGGACCACCTTCCCTAACAGCTAACGCCACTTCTTGTGTAGATCATGTAGGAAACGGGGGGAGGGCAGCCTTGCAGACTGCATTAGCTAACATTAAGGGACATAAGGAAGCTAAGGTGCGTGTTCTCTTTGACACAGGTAGCCATAAGACATTTATTGCAAGGGAAGTAGTGCAGCGCTTGGGACTAGCCCCCATTAGACAGGAATCCTTAGGAATAAGGACCTTTGGTGCAGAGAAAGTGGATGAGAAAGTACGAGATGTGGTAGAGATTGAGTTGTTGCCACTGAGGAAAGATAAGGGTGTTAAAGTAGAAGCATTTGTTGTGGATAAAATTGCTGAGATTAACAATGAGCATATTGAAACTGTGAAACAGCAGTATAAGCATTTGACTAATCTTTGGTTTTCAGATGTTTGTCGTTCACAGGAAACACTAAAAGTAGATGTTTTGATTGGCATGGACAAATTTTGGAGCTTCCAGGAGGAGCAAACCATACGAGGGGAGCCAGGAGATCCTGTTGCTGTGAAAACCAAATTAGGATGGGTATTGTCTGGCCCATTAAAAGGTGAGTCAATGAATCTTGTTGATTGTAATCTAATTCTTGATAGCCCAGTTAATAATTTGCTTACTGCACAAGAAAGAAACCAAACAGAGCATGAGATGCATAAACTCTGGGACCTTGAAACACTTGGCATAAAAAATAGGGATGATGTGCATGATGATTTACTTGATAATGTTTCCTTTACAGGAGAGCGTTATTCAGTTAAATTGCCTTGGAAGGTGGGGCATAAACCCTTCCTCTAATTATGCTAATAGCTTTTCTAGATTGAAAGGACAGATTAGAAGACTTAAAAGAGATCCACCAGTTTTGGCAGCCTATGATAAGATAATCAAAGATCAGTTGGCAGAAAATATCATTGAGAAAGTGGCTGAGCTAGAAGTCCCTGAGAAAGTCCACATGCTTCCGCATCAAGCAGTGATTCGTAGTGATGCAGAGACTACAAAAGTAAGAATAGTTTATGATGCTTCTTCAAAGGATGGCAAGACAGGTATATCACTTAATGATTGTTTGCATGTAGGCCCACCACTTACACCCTACTCTTTGATATATTGGTTAGATTTCGTGAATATAAAATAGCCATGGTTGCCGACATCGAAAAAGCATTTTTGAACGTTGAGATTGATCCATCAGATAGAGATTGCTTGAGATTTCTTTGGGTCAAAGATATAGGAGCAGAAGATTCAGAGATAGAAGTTTACCGTTTCAATCGAGTGGTGTTCGGAGTGAATTGTTCGCCATTTTATTGAATGCTGTGCTTAGGTACCACATAAGTAAGTATCAGGAAGAAGACCCAGAATTTGCAAATAGGCTAGCATTAAACTTCTATGTTGATGATTTGGTCTTTGGAGCTTCTGAATTGCAAGATGCTAAACAAATGTATGTCAAGGCTAAGGAGAGAATGAGGAGGTGGATTTAACTTGAGAAAATGGAAGACCAATGATGCTATTCTAGCTAAGGAATTCAATGAGACTTTGACAAGTGATCAGAAAAATGGTGCAAATGCTGAGATGAATGAGGATAGTTATGCCAAAGAAACCTTAGGAATTAGCAATGTTGAAGGAAAGACTAAGGTATTAGGTATAAATTGGGACATAAGACAGGATATCTTTGAGTTTGACTTATCTAAACTTGGGAGTGTGACTGAGAATGATAAGGTTACCAAGAGAAGTATTTTGAGTTCGCTTGCTAAGATATTTGACCCTCTAGGTCTTATTAGCCCTATAACGGTGAATGCCAAGGTTTTGTTCCAGGAACTTTGTGTGCAGAAGCTAGGCTGGGATGATGAGCTACCAGCTAGTCAGTTAGCTAAATGGAGTGCCTTGGTGAGTGATTTGAATGCTGTGGGAAAGATTTCATTGCCACGATGCCTTTATGACAAAAGTGAGGGACAGATTAAGAACTGTTATTTGCATGGCTTTGCTGATGCCAGCAAAAAGGCATATTGCGCCATGGTCTACTTGGTGTATGAGACAGAAGCAGGAAAAGTGTGTTCTAATTTGATTGCTGCTAAGACGAGGGTTGCCCCTCTCAAGGAATTAAGTATTCCCAGGCTTGAATTAATGTCGGCCAGAATATTAGCTACACTGATGGATGTTGTGCATAAGGCTTTAAGTACACAGGTTAGGATAGATGGCATAAGATACTGGCTTGATAGCAAGACTGCCTTGTTTTGGATTAACAACAATGGGCAATGGAGACAGTTTGTGCAACATAGGGTAGATGAAGTTCTCAAGCTTTCCAATAAGGACAATTGGGGTCATTGTGCTGGAGTGTGCAATCCAGCAGATTTAGGCTCAAGGGGGGTCACAGCAAGCACCCTAAAGGAAAGTAGGTTGTGGTGGCAGGGTCCTCACTGGCTTCTTATCGGGAAAGAGCATTGGCCCAAAGAACTGCTGTTGGAGGATTCTCAGGCAATAGGACAAGAGAGAAAGAAGATAAGTACCATGTTGACCATAGCTGAGGGAAAGAATGCAGGATTGTCAAATATCATAGATAAGGAAAGGTTTAGCTCTATTGACAGACTTCTGAGAGTAACTGCATGGGTATTACGATTTGTCAAGAATATTAAGGCAAAGAAAAGGAATGTAGAAAAGACTAAGGGAGTGTTGAGTGTTGAAGAGATTCACAATGCTGAAAGGAAGTGGATTATTGAAGCTCAAGATAGAATGAAGCGGGAACCAGGCTTTAAGGAACTCTCTCAGAATCTAGGAATCGTAGAGGAAGATCAATTGCTAAGATGCAGAGGAAGATTAAGTAATTCAGAGCTAGATTTAGATTGCAAATTTCCAATCATTTTGCCAAGAGATGACAGATTTTCAGATCTAGTTATCCTTTCCGCTCATAGTAAGGTACACCATGGAGGTCTGAAGACAACTCTTGCAGAATTCAGAAGCAGATTCTGGATAGTCAAGGGCAGGCAATATATTAAGAAATTGTTGAGTAAATGTATTGTTTGCAAGAAGATTCAAGGCAAGGCCTTTAGATCCCCACAAGTTGCAGATTTGCCAGATTTCAGGGTTAAAGAAGTACCACCATTTACTTTTGTAGGGATAGATTTTGCTGGCCCACTGTATTACAAAGGAGATACAGGAGATATGGATAAATGTTATATAGTGTTATACAGTTGCTGTAATTCAAGAGCAATTCACTTAGACTTAGTCAAGGACTTATCTGGACCATCGTTTATCCTAAGCCTTAGGCGTTTTACAGCAAGGAGAGGAACACCAGCCATGATTAATTCGGACAATGCTAAGACTTTCAAGTTTGCCAACAAATTCTTAGACAGTCTTGCACGTGATCGTTCTGTTTTGTCGTTTTTGCAGGCAAGAAGAATAAACTGGAAATTTAATCTGGAAAGAAGCCCCTGGTGGGGTGGGTATTTCGAGCGCATGGTTGGCACAGTGAAACGCTGCCTTAAGAAAACCTTGGGAAATGCAAGAATGGCATATGGTGAGTTATTGACAGTTTTGATCGAAGTAGAAACAACCCTTAATGCTAGGCCATTGACATATATATATGATGAAGTGGGATATGAACCCTTAACCCCTTTCATTTAATGCATGGAAGAAGATTGAATCAACTTGCAGATGAAGTGGATTTTAAGGTAGATGACCTTGAGGATTCGACAGCATATACCAGAAGATTTCGTTATCTAATTAAGAAATTAGATCATTTTTGGTCTCGTTGGAGACATGAATATCTTATAGATTTAAGAGAAATCCACAGAAATAGTGCAGAAAAGGAGATTGAGATAGGCGTTGGGGACGTCGTACTGATCAAAGAAGACAACGTTAAAAGAAGTCAATGGAAGATGGGTCGGGTTGAGGATTTGATCAAGGGAAGAGATGGAATTGTGCGAGGAGCAAAGGTACGAACAATGACAAGAGGTAAGCCACAATTTATGAATAGACCTTTGCAGAAATTATTTCCTTTTGAGGTGAATGGTAGGGATGTGCAGGAATGTGAAGGGAATGAGAATGAGAAAGATGAACGGAGTGTCAGATGTGAGGAAGGAATGGCACCAAAGGAAAACGGGGAATTAGTACGGGCTAAATCGCAGCGGGCCGCAGCTAAGGACTCGCAATGGAAAACTCGCTCTATGCTTGACTCAGTCTGAGTCAAGGAGGGGAGTGTGTTGGGGTTTTCCATACGCTTCTGCGCAGCGACACTTGTCTCCGCATTCATTTATTGCTTTTCCTTGTTGGTAGATATTAAGAAATATATTACTTATGACTTGTTCTTTATTTTCTCATAATTTGCGTAAATGTCTCGACATGAATTCGAGTACAGGAAATTGCCTACGTTAGTGTGTTGTGTATTGAAGCAACAGAACATTTTAAGGCTAGGAGTAATATCCTGTTATTCTTATTTTTGATTGGTTGGTTTTTAGAACTATTCATCCTTTTATGTAATTTTATGTATTTGCATTTCTTTTAATCGTCAGACGACAACCTAGATGCGCAGAGTAAGGTTGTAAGATGTGAGATTTTAATATTCGTATTCAGAAAACGTCAAACCGGTTTCTTCTTGTTGTTTTATCATTCTGCTCTAAATATCCTAGAAGCAGTGCTTAAGGAATTGAATTTTAGTTTCAAAAATATCAAACAGAATAATACGAATCAGACTACAGGCAGCACCAAGAAACCTGTCTATCATACAAGTGTATGCCCCAACTTCTGATAGCAGCGAAGAAGACCTAGAAACTTTCTATAATGAACTAGAGGCAAATATGAAAAACATCCCAAAGAAGGACATCCTTGTTGTGATGGGAGATTGGAACTCCAAGGTGGGGTCAGATGCTCATGCAATGTGGCCAGGAACAGCTGGAAAGTTTGGACTTGGAAGCACGAACGAAAGAGGCCTACGGTTGCTGGAGTTCGCTAAACTACATAACATGGTCATTGTGAATACCAAATATAAACATAAAGCATCGAGAAGAGTGACATGGGTTGCTCCAGATGGGGTCACTAAAAATCAGATCGACTACATACTGGTTGAGAGACAGTGCTCCAGCAGTATTAATGGTCACAAGACAAGGTCTTTCCCAGGAGCTGACATAGCTAGTGACCATAATCTTGTGATGACAACGTTGAAGCTGAAATTAAAGAAGATAAAAAAGACCAAAATCTTTAAGAATAAAGTATGATATAAGCCGACTGAACGATGCAGAAACGTCGGAACACTTCAGGGCTAAAATAGGTGGAAAATTTGCACCACTACTAGAAATGACTGAAATGCAAGAGATGACAGACTTGTTCACCGATGGAATGAACGAAACAGCATTGGAAGTCCTTGGAAAAGAGAAAAAAGAAGAAACAACCTTGGATGACACATGAAATAATGGATAAATGTGATGAAAGAAGGAGGCTAAAAGCAGACAAATTCAAAGATGACGAATGTAGCAAGAAATATAGAACTGCCAACAACATGGTGAGGAGAGAAATAAGGAAGGCAAAAGAAGAATTCTTGCAAAAAAAGTGCAAAGAAATTACAACAACATTCGAGAAAAATGATTCGAGAACGGCTTACAGGGTAGTCAAGGAACTAACCAACGAGAAAACAGCGAGAGTATCAGTAATAGAAGATGCAGATGGGAAGTTGCTAACTGAAGCAACAAAAATCCAGAAAAGATGGACTGAATACATTCAGGAACTATACAACTATCCGATTTCGACAGATGATGACATCATAAAGACATTACAACAAGAAGGTCCAGGTGTAAAAGAATGTGAGCCCGATATCCTGATAAGCGAAGTTGAAGAAGCTGTAAGAACTTTGAAGAATGGCAAAGCTGCCAGTTTCGACAACATACCGTCAGAACTACTAAAACACGGTGGTGAAGTCATAGTCAAAATACTGCACAAAATTTGTAATCTAGTGTGGGAGAGAGGAAAATGGCCAACACAATGGACGAAGTCACTAATCATTCCACTTCCAAAGAAGGGAGATTTGAAGAAATGTACAAATTATAGAACGATAAGTTTAATAAGTCACCCAAGTAAAGTACTACTGAAGGTCATCAATAACAGACTAAAGATGAAAGTAGAAGAGATATTGGCTGAGGAACAGGCCGGATTCAGAAGTGGGAGGAGCACTGTAGAACAGATTGGAAATGTAAGAATTCTAGGGGAAAAATACCGCGACCACCAGATGGAGATCCATCACAACTTTATAGATTTTTAAAAAGCATTCGATAGAGTGTGGAGGAAAGCACTCTGGCTAGTGATGAAGAAGCACAACGTTGGTACTGGGCTCGTAAACGTGATTGAATCTCTCTATAGCGACAACAGCAACGCTGTGATGACTAATCTCGGTTACATGGAGTGGTTTCGGACGACAGTCGGTGTGCGTCAAGGGTGCATCCTCTCCCCATGCTTGTTTAACATCTTCCTAGAACAGATCATGTCAGACACACTCGAGAACCATGCAGGAACAGTAAAGATCTCGGGTAGGCAGATAACTAATCTGCGGTTTGCGGATGACATAGACCTCATTGCTGGCTCCAAGGTAGAGTTGGCAGAGCTCACTACTAGATTAGACACAAGAGCAAGAAAATACGGAACGGAAATCAGCGCTGAAAAAAGCAAAATAATGGTCACTTCTAGAGTTGAAGCCGAAGACGACATCTATACTGGGGTCAAAGTTGGTGGAACAGAGCTGGCAGAAGTGAAGGCATTCCAATACCTCGGCTCAACATTGAACGCAGATGTTACTTCAGAATATGAAATCAAGAAAAGGCTAGCAGTAGCTACAAACCAACTTGCAAAATTGAACAGATTGTGGGAATCCAACGGTATCTCAACTATGATGAAAGCGAAACTACTGAAATCTTTGATAACATCCATTGCCTTTATGGCTGTGAGTCGTGGACCCACAGCAAATATCTGGAGAAAAAGATTTGTGCATTCGAACTTCGATGCTTTAGGCGAATACTTGGGATAACTTGGAAACAGAAGGTCACCAACATAGAAGTGGAACAAAGGATGAGGATACTAATTGGTGCCTATGAATCACTGATAGTAACAGCAAGACGTCGGAAATTGCAATGGTTTGGGCATGTGACCAGACAAAACAGAACATTAGCTCGAGACATAATGCACGGAGGGGTAGAAGGTAGAAGAGGAAGAGGACCCCCCAGGAACACATGGTTAGGGGACATCGCTAAATGGACAGGGAAGAGTATGACGGAGTGTACGAGGCTGGCCATGGATCGCGGAAGGTGGAGGAAAATAGTGGACTTATCAAAGTGCCCCAACGGTCAAAGGGCCATGGGAGTGACATGACAGTTTTGGTTTTGCATTTGATGGAAAATGTGGCAAGTTTCCCCCTAATCAAGGGCTTTTATTATTGCATGCATGTATTCACTGTTTATGATGCAAATGTAAACCTTGACCAGAAGGAATTTAGAGTTCAGTTCAAGCTTGAGACAGTTCTAATACTAAGGTCAAGTTGATATTTAATGTTCCAATTTGCCATCTCATTGCACATATATTTTCAAGTCACACACCTTTTGCCTTGTTTAGTGATCATGCAATTTCCTGGAATTCTCTCTTGTAAAAAGGTATTTCAAGGGTTTTATTTAGCAAACCCTTGAAACAAAGCAAATTCAGTTTTGTTATTAAGGATGAACCAAACAAGATAATAAGTAATAATTGTGCTTTACTACAATAAAAAAACAACTGCATTGGTTTTAAATAAAGATTTACTACTTCCCATAGAAATACAGATAAGCCTTTCTACTTAGGGTAGGTACCTAACTGTTTGTCTCAGATACATATATAAGGACAAAAATCACAATTCTAAGTTGTTTCTTGTTGTCTCTCCATTTGCGAAGTCTTCAAATAATATTTGGTGCCGTTGTGTTTAACAGCATCTAAAATTATCCATAGATGTACTATTTTGCTGTTTACAGTTCTGGGCAAAAGGCCTAGGCCCAACCTCTCACTCAGGTACCTTGCCACTCCAGAGGTCTCAAATAAAATCCCAACTTCGTAAAAACAATTCATTCAAACACAGGAAAGCCACAGAAGGTGCAAGGCATTTCATCTTCTCAATTCTGATATGAAACTTGTAGTTTCAACCGTTTTAAACTATCTATGACAAAACAACTCTTCGATATGCCACAGCTCGCTTAAAATCCGTTGAAGGACTAATTTGACCGCACGGAAAAATTCGTATGACAACGAGGCTGAACTTTTTGCTGACTCAGTGAACAAGCTTTTCGACTGTGATTCGCAGACTCTACACTTGACCTTAGGAAAGTTTTGAGGCTGTGCGCAGGCTAGAAAAAGGATGCTTTGCAATCTCCATTGTCAATATTGCGCTGTCTATAGGCTCTCACTGACTAGTCGATAAATAATGGGATTGCTCCAGACAGTTTCACCCTTGCAGCCCTGTGCCTAATCCTGACAGCTTAATCCTGGTTCTTTTTTTGTTTTGTATTTTTTTTTAAGCAGTCACATAATTTTACTATAAAGTACAAACCTATTAGATTTTTTTTTGGAACAGCAAAGGAGCATGAAGAAAATTAAGGATTTGACATTCACTGTCACATCTCGTCATGCATTGTAAAACTACAATGTTTTACAGATTAAGATGAACAAAGATTTAACGAATAATGTTTTCTTCCTGTACAGTTGACATCCGCTATCTCGACTGCCCGCTATCTCGAACATTCGCTATCTCGAACGATTTTCCATTTCCCCTTGTTTTGGCATAAGGGTTTGTATAGAAAAATCATCCGCTATCTCGAACCTCGTTATCTCGAACATTCGCTGTCTCGAACCATTTTCGATTTCCCATGGAGGAAAACCTGCTCTTTATCTCGAACTTTGCCAAATTTTCTGCTGAACTGGAGAAAGAGACAGGCTTAAAATATGTATAAGTTCGCCTAGCGGAGGGGGAATGGCAGCAGCTAAGTGATATGCTGCCCATGTATACAAAAGATGAAGCTGTTCTCTTTCGAGATGTGCTGCATCGCCATTATCTCAATTTCACCAATAGTAGGGATGAAAGCAGATGAGCTTTGACTCCTGTGTAAAAAATACCAGACTTGTTTGATGAAATTTGGGATCAGTAACCCTGCATGTTAATAGGGGTTCCTTTTCTGACTTAAAAACTATAATTTTTTATATTTATATGGGGCATCCGTTATTTCGAACATTCGCTATCTCGAACTAATTCCAGTTTCCCTTGAGAGTTCGAGATAGCGGATGTCAACTGTATATAAAATCATTCACTCAAATTGTTAAATCGACGTTAACACTCACCTGGCTCAGGAAGTGGGCTTTGGTGCATTCGCCGAAGCAATCGCCCTTTACTGCCTGAGCAATAACCCTTTTATGGTCGGTGATTGCCAAGGGAAATGAAATTCCGGCCAATGCACCTGTCACCACGGAGAAAGAGCCGTGGGAAAGGGAAAAGTGGAAAAAGAAAGAAAGAAAGTAAGGGAGGGAATAGGGAGGGAGATAAAACTTATTGCTAAACGAGCGAACAGCAAGTTTCCAATTTAACTGTAAGTACTCAAGTGCTGTTTATTGACAAAGTGCTAAGAAAACAACTGAACTTATATGGGCATGACAACCTCTTTGTCCAAGGGGAAGAACTATTCAAATCCTGCCGAAGAAAGTTAGCTCCTCCGCAATACCTAACATGGGCCTGAAAACATCTCCTTTGTCAAGGAGGAAGAACTATGCAAATCCTGCGCAAGAAAGTGAGCTCCAACACAATACATAAACTGCGCCTCCGGTGATTATTAACTGCGGTGTAAACTTAGAGTCTAACTGAGATTTAATACTCACCTGGCTCAGGAAGTGGGCTTTAGTGCATTCGCCGAAGCAATCGCCCTTAACTACCTGAACAATAACCCTTTTATGGTCGGTGATTGCCAAGGGAAATGAAATTCCGGCCACAGGACACGAAGATGTCCTCACCAAATCACCGACCCTACCACTTACTAAGTTAAACTTTCTGACCTATAAAGCCCTAACCTACTCTAATAAAATTCGGTGTGGCAAGAAAAGGAAAGAAAAGAAAAGCAAAGCAAGAAAAAGTAGAAGAGACAGAAAAAGAATAGGAGATAAGCCAGCACGGCCCAAGGGCCAGCTGAAGAGTAAACCGGCCTCTGGCCCAAATAGTTAACCGGCCTCTGGCCCAACAAGTAAGCCGGCCTCTGGCCCAAATAGTAAACCGGCCTCAGGCCCAATAATAAACCGGCCTCAGGCCCAATAATAAACCGGCCTCTGGCCCAAATAGTAAACCGGCCTCAGGCCCAATAATAAACCGGCCTCAGGCCCAATAATAAACCGGCCTCGGGCCCAAATAGTAAACCGGCCTCTGGCCCAAATAGTAAACGGGCCTCAGGCCCAATAATAAACCGGCCTCTGGCCCAAATAGTAAACCGGCCTCTGGCCTAAATAGTAAATCGGCCTCTGGCCCAAATAGTAAACCGGCCTCTGGCCCAAATAGTAAACCGGCCTCAGGCCCAATAATAAACCGGCCTCTGGCCCAAATAGTAAACCTGCCTCAGACCCAAGAGTAAACCGGCCTCAGGCCCAAGAATAAACCGGCCTATGGCCCAAACAGTAAACTGGCTTAGGGCCCAAAAAGTAAACCAGCCTCTGGCCCAAATAGTAAAACGGCCTCAGGCCCAAAAAATGAACCGGCCTATGGCCCAAATAGTAAACCGGCATATGGCCAAAAATAGTTAAGTCGGCCTTTGGCCCAAATAGTAAGCCGGCCTCTCGCCCAATAGTAAACTGGCCTCTAGCCAAAAATAGTTAAACTGGCCTATGGTCCAAATAGGAAACCGGCCCCAGGGCAAATAGGAAACTGCCTGTAGGCCCAAATAGTAACTAGTCTATGGCCCAAATAAAAAACCCAGGCTCTAGCCTAAATCATCAACCAGCCTCAGGCCTAATAGTAGCAATAGGCTCTAGCATGAAAGTTAAAAAACCGGCCTCGGACCCAAATTGTGAACGGCCCCTGGCACCAATAG
This sequence comes from Chrysaora quinquecirrha, assembly GCA_014526335.1. Lineage (NCBI taxonomy): Eukaryota > Metazoa > Cnidaria > Scyphozoa > Semaeostomeae > Pelagiidae > Chrysaora > Chrysaora quinquecirrha. Next base: position 11,917,237 of record JACTAT010000037.1, read on the forward strand.
AAAAACTGACTACTAGCCTGCTAGTTGAAATTAAAAACATTGGCTTGTGGTACCAAATAGCTAAACCGGCCCCGGTCCAAAAAATAAGGGACATTGGGCCGAAAATATACTGGTCTAAAACCAAGCCAAGTTACAAAGTCCTTAAGGGACACGGAAAGAACGCAAAAGAAAGAGACAACTGCCATAACAAAACGTAACATAATCGAACAAACTAGGTAACAAGTACATAGTTTTTTTTTTTATTAATTTACCACAAACACAACAGTACCACAAGCCAATGTTTTTAATTTCAACTAGCAGGCTAGTAGTCAGTTTTTCTATTGGTGCCAGGGGCCGTTCACAATTTGGGTCCGAGGCCGGTTTTTTAACTTTCATGCTAGAGCCTATTGCTACTATTAGGCCTGAAAATAGTTAAGTCGGCCTTTGGCCCAAATAGTAAGCCGGCCTCTCGCCCAATAGTAAACTGGCCTCTAGCCAAAAATAGTTAAACTGGCCTATGGTCCAAATAGGAAACCGGCCCCAGGGCAAATAGGAAACTGCCTGTAGGCCCAAATAGTAACTAGTCTATGGCCCAAATAAAAAACCCAGGCTCTAGCCTAAATCATCAACCAGCCTCAGGCCTAATAGTAGCAATAGGCTCTAGCATGAAAGTTAAAAAACCGGCCTCGGACCCAAATTGTGAACGGCCCCTGGCACCAATAGAAAAACTGACTACTAGCCTGCTAGTTGAAATTAAAAACATTGGCTTGTGGTACCAAATAGCTAAACCGGCCCCGGTCCAAAAAATAAGGGACATTGGGCCGAAAATATACTGGTCTAAAACCAAGCCAAGTTACAAAGTCCTTAAGGGACACGGAAAGAACGCAAAGAAAGAGACAACTGCCATAACAAAACGTAACATAATCGAACAAACTAGGTAACAAGTACATAGTTTTTTTTTATTAATTTACCACAAACACAACATGATCACTAAATTAAGCCCCTAGAAGGATTTAACCAATTAAATAGAAAAAACGTTAGCAAAGTACGAAGACCCAATATGGCCTAAATAACTGAAGTTTGTTTAAAAATGTAAGAACAGTTTAGCTGGTTGCAAAGTTTGAAGCAACTGACAAGCAACGTGATGCAGAAACCAAACAATGCTGGGGAAGTTTGATATACACCTGGTACGCTTCACTTGACCAGCGGCCAAGAGCCTTGATCAAATAATCCGGAAAACCCAAGGAAGCAGCCGTAGATGCTGCCCCTATCAGGAAACTATGCAAAGTACAACGACCATGCCATCCTGCAGCAGCTAGCAATTGCTGAAGACGGGTGTTAAGTTTCTGGCGGGTTAAAAAGGAACCATCAGCATGAATAAATAAAGGACCTGCCCGTGAACCACGAAGACGCATGAAAGTCATTAATGCAGTAACTGGGCATAAAGCAGAATCGGCACGGGCTAAAACAACAGTGTATCCCTTGCCAAATTGATCAGTTTTGGAATACCGTAATTGTAGGAATACTTTGTCTGGAACTGGACTTTTATCAATGGTAATACTGTCAGAAGACAAGTGAATGCGCGAAGAAAAACCAGAGGGTGGAGGGATGAATTCAGCAGCTCTTGCAGCCCAAAACATAATTTCATTAAAATTGGAAAGGTCAAGTTGAATCTTGACAGTATGCAACACCAAAGCCGTGATTGGGAGTTTAGGAGCTTTCGGCTCGAAACTTTTTGCTCGACGTAAACCACGTACGACCAATGGAATACGAGGTAAATTCACGAAAGGATCATTGTAGCCCTGAGAGATATGCAGCGAGCGAACAGCAGCCAAGTAAACTTTTGCAGACGAAACTTGACAAGTAGCACTAATCTTACCAAGAAAACGCAGGACAGTTAGCTCCGAAGCGGGACAAGGAGAGCCATTTTGTTGTAAAAAATTATTCTTTTCACAGAATGAAATAAACTACTTCTGGGCAGAGGAATATGTACATTGTGTATTAGACGACAAAGCATTTTTCAACAAATATTGCCACGAGGAATCCAAGGAGGAAACAGAAGCCGAAGAAGCACATCTTGAGGCACCGGCACTGAAGTCAAATCCGCAGTTGGGGCAGCATCGAAGAAAGCCTGAAAGTCGAAACGAGACAAAGCATCAGCTTGTACGTTACGAGCCCCCGGCACATGGACAGCAGTAAAAGTAAAAGATTTTACAACAGCTAGCATAGATAGTTCACGCAACAGAAAAGCCAAATGACGGTCCCTGCAACTGCCCTGACGGAGCACCAACACGACAGCAATGTTATCGCAGCGAAATGCTATTCGCTGACGCTCCCATGATGAACCCCAAGTATGGGCAGCCAGGACAATAGGAATAAGCTCCTTCACAGCGATGTTGACATCTTCTGCCCCTGAAGGCCAGCGACCAGCAAACCATACACCATTATAAATAGCTGCAAAGCCAATACTGCCCGCTGCATCCGAAGTAATAGCAATACGAGGAGCTTGCTCCCAAGCTGGAAACAAAAACAAACTTCGACCATTCCAACACTGGAGCAACCGGAACCACCATTCTATATCATCTCGTTCCCAAACAGAAAGACGCACAAAATGATGAAGTTCTGAAACAGAATGAGCCCTGTCGATGAGTCGCCTAAGGAAAGGCCTACCCGGAACGATAGCCTGGCTGCAATGCTGCAGCAAACCAATCAGAGAAAGGAGGTCACGCTGTGTGCCAACCCTTTGGCCTGACCACTTAGCTGAGTGTGCCATCACCTTGGAAAGCTTGTCCTGTGGTAACCGAAGTTCAAACTTTTCCGAATCTAAAACGAAACCAAGATAGGAAATAGAGGTGGAAGGGCCTTCTGTCTTGTCATCTGCGATTAGGACCCCAAGAATCTCACAAAGAGAAAAGCAAGTTTGAAGATGCCTCTCACAAAGTGAAGAGGCAGGAGGACCAACCAACAAGAAATCACACAGATAGTGCTGAATGTCAGAAACACCACCTACATTGGAGAATAGGAACTGGAGAGAATCGGCAAACCGAGTAAAAATTCGAGGTGCAGAACGCAAACCAAAAGGAAGGGCAAGATCCAGATAATATTTGCCCTTCCAGCGCATGCCTAAGAAAAGCCGATGAGAAATGCAAACTGGCAACAAACGATATGCCCTTCGAATATCGAATTTTGCCAGAAGGGACCCTTTCCCTAAACGCATAATGAGGGCCACTGCCTCAGGAATGCCAGCATAAGAAACTTCAGCCTCCCTGTCTGGAATTAAATCATTAACACTAGCTTGCCGAGGAAATGATAGATCAGTTATCAAGCAAAATTTACCCGGGGTTGACTTAGGAATAACCCCAAACCTATTCAAATCAAGATCGGGATTGGGTGGGTCATCAAATGGACCAGCTATGGACCCAAACTTAACTTCCTCCTCAAGATACTTATCGATAACTTGAGGTTGACTTAAGGCAGATTGGCAATTACGAGTAGCAGAGCAAACTGACCCTGCAGTAACCCCTAAATCAAAACCAGAACGAATACCCTTAACGAAATAAGAGGCATCTACATAGCTACTATTATTAAGTAAAAAGAACCACATGTTAAAGTTCAACGGTGTAATAGCCACTGGCAAAGGTAAAGAATTAACAAAAAGATCAAAAACATTAAACGGATCAACCGCTAGTCAATGACGCGATGACTTCTTTCTAGCCACTGGTGGCGAATCATGTGCAGACTGTTTCCTGGAACCTGACTGACCTTTGTTTTGGCACTGGGATTGAGGATGATCCCCCTGGCAGAGCAAACAATGATGACGAAAACGGCAATCCTCAAGGTTACAATTGCCTTTATTCCAGCGAAAACAAGGCTGATCCATCCTTGAAGTTGAAACGGTTGAAGCAGCTTTGGAAGGCTGAGCGCCTTTTGCAACGACAGTTGTCATCCAGAGGGTGGGAACCATCATACCCCAATCGGTGGAAGGATTATCAACCATATACTTCCGAAAACGGACATCATAATCACGCCAACCACCACCAGGTGTAGAACGACAGGCAGTGGACAGCAGCAAAAAGTAACCGAGAAGGCTAGCAACTTTTTCAGGAGCCTTCTTTAGCAAAACAGCTGAATAAACAGCCCATGCTTCCGCCCAATCCATAAAAGTGCGGATTCGGGCCGATTCTGCAGAAGCCAACTTAGTAAGCTGAGTTTGGGTGGGCTCCTCCGCAGGTTTCAGCTTTTCCAACGTAACAGGACGCAAAAGATTGAAGTCTACGTACTGTCCACTCTGAATTTTTTCAACTAAAAACCCAGGAACAGTATGGACGGCAGACGACACGGACATACTTGGCACTTTAGCGGGCTTAGATGCCTGATCAGTAGCAGTTCCAGCCGGCTTAGGAGAGTTCTCTGCAGGAGCAAGTAGATTTTGAGCAGACAGACTTTGGGCAGGCAAGGCAGCGCCTACAGCCTGAGACGATGAACCTTCACTTTGCTGGGCAACCTGAAGAAACTCTGGGGCAGCTGCAGGGTGATTTGAAGCTACCTGTGCTGAACTACAGGTAGCAGAATCAGCCTTACCTTCCTGATTGGAGCTGACCGCACCAGCTTGCGATAAACGTGCTTCGGAAGAGCGCTGCCCATTCGATAGCAGGCTCAAAATCTGCGACATGTTATTCTCTATACTGTCAAATTTAGCCATCGCTTCTTGCCTGCTCATAGTCTGGCCGTTGGAAGCCGGGCCTTGAGGGTTTTCGTTATCAGATTCTGACATGACGAAAAAATTTCAAACAACTGGATTGAAAAATACCGCGTAGTACCCGTAGTAGCGCGCAAGTTCGAAGTTTAAACTGAATTCAAACGTAAAAAGGTATAATTAAGAACGAGCTCACCAAATAACAGTGTCCTTGAAAGTGAACCCAATCCAACAGCTGAGAATACAGTTGAAGATATCGAACAATATGAAACAAATGCAGCATAAGAGTGACGATAAAAACCAGAGCAAAAGCAATTCGAATAACCAAAACACGAGAACTTCTTGAATACAGCCAAGCGTAACTTTAAACACAAAACTTAATATTTTAGAGATAAAACTTATTGCTAAACGAGCGAACAGCAAGTTTCCAATTTAACTATAAGTACTTAAGTGCTGTTTATTGACAAAGTGCTAAGAAAACAACTGAACTTATATGGGCATGACAACCTCTTTGTCCAAGGGGAAGAACTATTCAAATCCTGCCGAAGAAAGTTAGCTCCTCCGCAATACCTAACATGGGCCTGAAAACATCTCCTTTGTCAAGGAGGAAGAACTATGCAAATCCTGCGGAAGAAAGTGAGCTCCAACACAATACATAAACTGCGCCTCCGGTGATTATTAACTGCGGTGTAAACTTGGAGTCTAACTGAGATTAAACGGTACAAAAACTATTCAACTTTATAAAACCCAGTGTTCTTAATCAGCGAAGCTTCTCACGGACAAGGCTAATTCGAAAACTCAGCGGAAAACTCGGCACAACTCTAGGACACAACTTGACTTGACAACAACAAGAACACGACTGACGGTAACCAAGATGCCAACAACTGAAAACACACTAAAGACACACCTTATGACACAACTGGGACTATGACAATAGCAAGATGGTGATGACCAGATGAAATAACAATAGGACATAGAATACAGTTGACAAGGTGATAATAAACAAACTGAATGAAAAAACAAGAAAAACAAGTAGACAAACATCACGAACACAAACAAGAAAAACCTGTCGCTAAACAGCATAAGTCAATGTCAGTGTCTGCCACTACATCAGCCATTATCTTCAAGGATCAAGATCCACGTAAGCACAAATTCATCGAACACAACAAGCTAAAACTGATCCTTGTTCTTAACCAATTGGATACCATGCTTTTTGGTAAACTCCTCTTCTCCCCCAGCAGTTCAGCAACTCTACCATAAAATGTTCCACATTCCCTACTCATTCCTCCAGATGTTTTGAGTATCTTGGAGCAAATGGCTTGAAAACCCTCACGTCGAAACACAGGTGGCATCAAATATTAAAGAAATCGTAAAGATTGCTTACTCGTGTTATATTCCTGTTTGTATTTCTGCTGTATTTTTCCCTATCCCTGACCATCGACCATGCTCGAACTTTGTTTTGAAAAATAGGCCCATTGGTCCCAGTCCCCGAAAACCAATACGCGGCGAAGAAGGAAGAAAGAAGGTTAAGGTCGGAGGGTTCATCCAAGCCGTCCGGCCTAACCCAAATTTCAGCGGCTCAACCAGCGGCTCGTGGACTTCTGTTGTCTCATCAGAAGCTATCTTTGCAATACTCAATGACTCTCTTTCATGCCCCAAAGGCCAAATCCACCCTACACAAAACCTTCAGCCACAAAATTGCTCGATTGTGGCGGCCACTCGGCTCTCCTGAGATTCTCCAGACGATCGAGGCAAAGCAACGGTCCACTCAATGACGTAATCTATCTACTGCGCTTGCGCATCAAAGAGGCTGAGCTCGAAATCTCCATGAAGGAACGGGGGACCCATCATTGCAATTTCAGAAATGCCGCGAAAAAAATCGCGCCAGATTCAAATATAAAATGGCCACGCTTGAAACGTCAACGTCCAACGAAGAATTCTTCCGAATAAAGCGATGGTAAGTGCACATCTACCATTATTTTTTTAAGTGTTAGTTGTAAATATTCAAACTATGCGTTTTAGGCCGAAACTCCAAGAGTGAAACTTTGCATTTCTTTGTGAATAAAGCAGTCGGACAGGACAGACTAGAAACTTCACAACTCCTCCTTCACAAACGCCAGACCTAGGCCTATTCACCGACTGTAGCACAGAACACGTAAAGGAGAATAAACCAAAATTTATGCGAAGGATTTCCTTATTGAATAAAGTATATATAGTTCATTGAGCTATATTTTACCCCAGAAACGCCGGAGAGGGGGAAGGGGGGCAAACTTTGAAATTCCAAAAATATTTCTGCAGTACTGGAGTTTAATAATTTTTTTGGTCTAAGAGTGGAGTTTCTTACAAAAATTTAGCAAATCAACGAAATACGTGTAGTGGTTGCAGGTATTAATGAGAGTAGATGAGTAAAACAGTTTCATTTGTTCCTTTTGTGTAAAAGGTTATTCTTCGTGTCAATGCTAGGCCATCAGCAAAAAATTTATCAACTCTTGCAGATATATTATTTTTAACTCTTCAATGATCCTGCAGAATGTTATGAATACCAATTACTATAAATAGTATTTCAAACATCATAGTTACATATTTTTGTGCAGGTTACTTAGAAACTATTCCATAGAAAATGGAACTGAAACTACAGTAGATGACATTCTGCAACATTTCAATGATGATAAAGAAAATTCCCAATGTACCACAGTACCAAGTGCCAGAAGAATTGGAATAGAAATAAAAGAACTTTTGGTGATTCAGTTGAGACAAAAGGAAATCAAAAGGAACAAGAAAATCAGGGTTTACAAGAATCTCTGCCAGAAATTATTTGTGCCAAAAGATATTGCAAGAGGTGTTAATTGTTATGGATGGCTATTACAAAACCAATGTGAAAATGAAGATGAATTCTGTTTTAACAGGGTTGAAACAATTTTAGTAAATGAGAGTCGGTACACATTGGATTTGATTGTAAATCTTTCACAAAGAACTTTGGTTGTTATTGGAGTAAACGGTCTAAAGGTTAATGAGTATGATTTTTGTATTCCAAAGGCTGACATAAACCATGGAAATATTGCTTTTCTGTTATATTTCTTGAGCAGGTTAAGGCTTTGTGTGGGTTTCAAAGAAGAATCAAGAGAAGAAAAAGTGATTCGGAAGGAAAATGACAGCATTTTGTTTAAAGTTCCAATAAGCAGTCACAGCAGTTCCTGCCTTTCCAATGACAATAAAGTTGTGGCCTTGCAAGGCTTTGCTGACACATTGTCTTTGTTTGTCTGATAATACAACCTGAAAAATTATTTCATTCTCATCATATCTTATTCTGCTCTTTTGTCATTTCACAAGTTTTTGTATAATTAAAATGTATTTTCTACCATTTCTACACATATTTTGTCATGTGTCAGCATGTTTTTGTTGTTTTAAGAATGAATGGAAACAAGAGGGTGATGTTCTGACTGAGATTGGATGATATCAATAGGCTGGACATGTTTTTAAAGGCAAGGGCTAATTTTTTAGCAAAATATGCTCAAAGTTAACAACAATTAATGCTGAACTCAAATATAGGGGAGATCTTAAATTATACTTTAAATTAAACTCCAGTACTGCAGAAATATTTTTGGAATTTCAAAGTTTGCCCCCCTTCCCCCTCTCCGGCGTTTCTGGGGTAAAATATAGCTCAATGAACTATATATACTTTATTCAATAAGGAAATCCTTCGCATAAATTTTGGTTTATTCTCCCTTTACGTGTTCTGTGCTACAGTCGGTGAATAGGCCTAGGTCTGGCGTTTGTGAAGGAGGAGTTGTGAAGTTTCTAGTCTGTCCTGTCCGACTGCTTTATTCACAAAGAAATGCAAAGTTTCACTCTTGGAGTTTCGGCCTAAAACGCATAGTTTGAATATTTACAACTAACACTTAAAAAAATAATGGTAGATGTGCACTTACCATCGCTTTATTCGGAAGAATTCTTCGTTGGACGTTGACGTTTCAAGCGTGGCCATTTTATATTTGAATCTGGCGCGATTTTTTTCGCGGCATTTCTGAAATTGCAATGATGGGTCCCCCCGTTCCTTCATGGAGATTTCGAGCTCAGCCTCTTTGATGCGCAAGCGCAGTAGATAGATTACGTCATTGAGTGGACCGTTGCTTTGCCTCGATCGTCTGGAGAATCTCAGGAGAGTTGAGTGGCCGCCACAATCGAGCAATTTTGTGGCTGAAGGTTTTGTGTAGGTGGATTTGGCCTTTGGGGCATGAAAGAGAGTCATTGAGTATTGCAAAGATAGCTTCTGATGAGACAACAGAAGTCCACGAGCCGCTGGTTGAGCCGCTGAAATTTGGGTTAGGCCGGACGGCTTGGATGAACCCTCCGACCTTAACCTTCTTTCTTCCTTCTTCGCCGCGTATTGGTTTTCGGGGACTGGGACCAATGGGCCTATTTTTCAAAACAAAGTTCGAGCATGGTCGATGGTCAGGGATAGGGAAAAAATACAGCAGAAATACAAACAGGAATATAACACGAGTAAGCAATCTTTACGATTTCTTTAATATTTGATGCCACCTGTGGTCGAAATACACTCTTTGACCTCTAATCCACAGACACACTTTGATGGTCGTCTTGGTTCACTTGGATCACTTTTATAAATCTTTGTTCTTTAAAAAAATCTTTGAAAATATAAAATATGAATGAATATATGGAAAGGGAATTCTGTGAACAACAGCTGCAATTGATTTGAAGTGTAGATGAATTGATTAAGTTTTGTGTGAAATAATAATAAGGTGCACTAACATGCATGTAAAACTCAAATATAAAGGTGTAGTACCAACCCCTGCTTTGTGCCTCAGAAAAGCTGCCTGCACCCACCATTGTATCCATAGATATGGAGTAAATTTTTTTAAGTGTTATATTTTACTGGGGGTTGTATTTTTGTGCTTGTGTAGTGTAGCCTTGTACTGACTCATCAGCTGATTCCCCATAAAGCATTTCAGGGCTAAGGTCAGTAATGTTTTATTTATGGGTGCCCCATTGTCTCTGCATCCGGAAACAAGAAATTTGTCTCAAATCTTTAAATGAGCCTGCTCCAATCTCAAGCTCATATGCTCATAGAACGAAATCTTGTCGTTTTCATTTGTATCTGTTATTGTACAGAAAAGTTTAATGCCATTCTTTTACACTGCAGGTAGTAATGACTGGCAAATGAAGAAGCCTTTTCAACAAGAAGGTTGCAACCCTGGGAAACATTGGAAAAGAAATATTTCAAACAATACTTCTTACTCAAAATTTTATTAAGAAATCATCCTATCCATTATCTGCTAAAACAACCCATAGTGGCTTATCAGAGTGAAACAAGGAGGCAAAAAGACCTTAGAAATATACATTTGTCATATGGTGTATACAACTTATTATATATATGATGTTTGTTTACAAAGTAATATTCACAGAAAATTGTATTTTATTTTATTTGTGTTTGCATGGGTTTACTCCATTAAGTAAAAGAAATTAATCTGATCTTCTCTAAAGTTCAATCATCCAGAATGCAACATCATTTGATTCATTAGTTAAAGATTCTAGCTTTGAATTGATATTCAGCCTTCTTTTCATACTCAACTGTGAAAAAATAGTTGCTTCTTGTACCAGTTTTTGAGTAAGATTCTAACAGATTGTTCTCCTACTCGACCTGTTGTCCTATCGAGGCTTTTGACTGCCTGGACGCGACAGTTGTCTTTCCTCTCTGCAAGAATCCATACACACAAATAGGCATGAAATCAAAATTTGTTTGTTCAAAATTTTGCCTTTGCTTAATTGTTATTTTAACAATAGAACTCAATAAAAATTTTCAATGGTTATGCATATACTCTAACGTGCCAAATGAACGTGCCCCCCGTTTATTAATTTTGAGTTTTTCCCCCACACCCACGGAGCTTATTAGGACCCCCCGTTTATTGATTTGGAAGAAAAAATTTCATTTGTGCAAGGATTAAACTACGTTTATTAAATTTCCCCCACCCCCCGGACCTTACTAGGACCCCCGTTTATTAAATTTTCGAAAAATTTCCCACCCCCAAGTTGATTTGGACTCCCCGTTTATTTGGCACCTTAGAGTATATTTCATTTCTATTCGAGACTCCAATTGTCAATTATGCTGCTCATTGTAAATATTATGGTTTTGCTGTATTAGGATATGTATATTAGTTGGTTTTTATTAGCCCACTCTCTTGAGAGTACGAGCTATTAGTAGTTTCCTTACCAACTGTAAATAAGAAGTTTATTATTTATTATTATTGTTATTATTATTATTACTTAACACCTTTTCATCATTCTGTCATTCCGTATTCCGTCATTCCGTATTCCGTCATTCCGTATTCCGTCATTCTGTCATTCCGTATTCCGTCATTCCGTCATTCCGTATTCTGTCATTCCGTCATTCCGTCATTCCGTCATTCCGTATTCCCTGTTTTAAAGATAGCCACTAGTGACTCTACAAGAACCTAGCACCCTAGGTTACAGGAAACATTATTCATCACATTTACAATAGATGACTCCTAATCATGACAGTTCCTTTGAATCTGCTTAATTAATCTACGTCAATAAAATCTACGCATGTCTGCAATATCACATGCGTTACACTCTCGACTTTTCTTCAATTTGCTACCCACTTTTATGGGGTTTTGGTTAAAATCATACTCATGTTTAAAGAATTTCAGGGCCAAAAACCCACCCATATGGGCGGCACATACCCGTGCCCAAATTATACTAAGTACCCCCGGGAGCTTCATCTAGCAACGTCTACCCGAAATTTTATGGACACCCTATGAACCTAACAAGGGTCTATGTTATGTATTGATACAGAGAAAAGGCCACGAACTGCAGACTGTCCCGTCGGGTCTTTCGATTCTTGCGGCGAATAAAGTAAAATAAAAGTGAGGCAGTAACGCTGCAAAGCGACGAGAATACGAAGCAAAAAAAGACGAATTTTTAATACTAATATTTCGCCCCGGCATTCAGGGCTTCATCAGAGTAGTAAACTAATTAAATATTTTACAGAAATTCAAATTTGACGTGTGATTGTGATTGGTGGAGCTCAGTGGTTGGTGTGTAGGTTACGTAATAGTGGATGAAGTTGTAAGGTGAAATGAAAAGATGCGGACAGGAAAGCACAGGATTAGATGAAATTCCAAGGAAGTAAATGAAATAGATGGATCTGGTTTGGACAGAGGGTATTTTATGGATATGAGTAATAAATCATTATTGATATAGTTAGCTGTTAAAAAAATGAGTAAAAAAGACTGGGTTAGCGGTCTGTAGTTCTGTTAAGTCCGTTAGGTGCAAGAGAGTTAGCCAAGCCGATGAAGTATTGTTCTTTGGCTCGTCTAACACTCTTTTTTGGTCGAATTAAAAGGAAGCTAGAATAAATTTTTTAAGATTTCTTTTAAATGAATATTTAGACACAGAGTTTCTTATTTTCGCTGGAAGGTCATTCCACATTTTTGCCCCCAAGTAGCGAATGGACTTCAAGCCATATTGGAGACTATTTTTCTGAGTAAGGAAAACATGACCATGATGAGATTGCCTTGTAAAGTGTCGATGAATGCGTGAATTTAAGGAAAAGAAATCATGAAAGCAAGAGGGGTTAATTTTATTGAGTGATTCATATACAAAACTTAGTATTTTAACTCGAAAGATATCCTGAAGTCTTAACAGTTTGAGGTTTTTAAAAATTGGAAGAGTGTGAGACATAAAATGCTCATGGGAGATAGCTCTCACAGCTTTCTTTTGAAGTTTAAATATAGGGTCGAGATATGAATCAAAAGTTTGACCCCACACGGTGATACCATATTGTAAAAATGACATAAACAAGGAATTGTAAACATTAATCAATGTGTGAGTTGGAAGCAGACTTCGAATTTTGAAAAATATGCCACATGTTCTGGCTAGTTTCTTAGAAAGCTCCGACAGATGATATTTCCAGCTAAGGTTTTCATCCAAAAGGAGGCCTAAGAATTTTACGTAATTTGCTCTGATGATATGTTTTTTACCTATTTTAATTGCTATGTCATGAGGGATTGTCATATTGGAAGAATGAAAAATAACGTAATTAGTTTTACTAATATTTAGTGAAAGTTTATTCGCATCCAGCCACTTTTTTACAAATTTCAATTCTTTGTTCACTTTCTTTACAAGTTTATATATTGAATCACAATCAAAGTAAATATTTGTATCATCTGCAAAAAGGTAAAACTTCAGTTTCTTTGACACACTAGGTAAGTCGTTAATGAATATAAGAAATAGCAGCGGGCCCAGTACAGACCCCTGCGGGACGCCACATGTGATTTCCATAACGTTGGAATCATAGCCGTTGACAGTAACATACTGCTTTCGACCAGACAGATAAGACTTAAACCAGTTTAGGGCGTTGTCTCTTATACCATAATGTTCTAGCTTAGCTAGCAAAATTTCATGGTTAACAGTATCAAATGCTTTCTGGAGATCAATAAAAATACCACAACCAAATCTTTTATTGTCGAGAGTGGATCTAATTTCTTCAGTCAAACTAATTAATGCATGATCAATAGAGTGATTTTCTTGAAATCCGAATTGGAGAGAATAAATAATTTTATGCTCTTTCAAAAACGAATAGAGTCTTTTATGCATCAATTTTTCATAAACTTTACTGAAGATTGGTAAAAGAGAGATCGGCCTATAATTTGAAGGTAGTATAGGGTCACCTTTTTTGAAAAGAGAAATTACTTTGGCCATTCTAAGTTTTAATGGAAACGTACCCTCGAGAAATGATTGATTAACTAACTTAGCAAGAGGTTGAGATATTTTAGGACCTAATATTTTCAATAATTTTATTGGAATGCTGCCAGGACCAATGGATTTTGACGGATCAAGATTTAGGATTACTTCATTGACCTCTATAGGAGTGACTGGTGAAAGGAAAATGGAACTAGAATTTCTGTTGGTAAGATAGTCAATTGGTGATTTGGGGGTTCTTGGGATTGATTCCGTAATATTATTTGCAACATTGACGAAGAACTCGTTGAATTCATTAGATATTTCAGTTGAGTCAGAGGTTAAATTTCCACTTTTAGATTTAATTTTATTAATTCTAGAAGAAACAGAACTTTTGTTTGAGATGATAGACTTAATGCCAGACCATAGTTTTTTCATGTTTTGGCTGTTTTCTGTGAAATAGTTCTGGAAATATCTTATTCGAGATTTCTTTAATTCATTGGCTACCCGATTCCTAAATTTTTTATAGATAGTGAGAGTATCTCTTGATTTAGTTCGTTTGAACTTCCTTAACGTTAGATCTCTAATTTTCATCATTTTCTGAATCCCTGGATTGATCCATGGTTTAGTTTTAAATTTCACTTCTCTTTTTGAACACTTCTTAATAGGTACATGGCTACTTACGAGAGTGGTTACACCATTTAAAAATTTATCATAATTTGCATTTGCATCAGATACCTCGTTTAGATAAGTCATGTCAATACCGTCGAAATCTCTAATAAAATTTGTTTCATTAAAGGCTGAGTAATCATATTTAAAAGTATCTGAGTGAGTATATGAGATGTTTGAATTTCTCAAAATCAGAAATTGCGGAAAATGATCTGATATTTGTATTAAAATATTTCCACAGATTATTTGTGAGTCAATCATGTTAGTAAAAATATTATCAATGATGGTTGATGAACTATCAGAGATTCTTGTTGGATGATTAATACTTGGTAAAAAGTGGTTGTTGAAAAAATTGTTTATAAAATCACTAGTTGGAGCATGGGAATCATAATTCAATAAATTTATGTTAAAATCGCCCATAATAAAGACTTGCTTATTCATTGTCTTAGAAAGTATATTTACAAAATAACTAGTGAGCTTGTCAATAGTAGAATTTGGATGTCTATAAACACAACAAAACAAGAGATTTTTATCATTTTTTGTATCTATTTCGATCCAAATTGTTTCAAACTCCTCGCATTGACAATTTAGGTCATCTCGCTTATTGGAGCGAAGGGAAGATTTTACAAAAAGACCCACCCCTCCATTCTGACTAAGTGATTTTGTATGAAATATTTGATAACCGTCTATATTTATATTAGTAAGTATTGGATTTTCTTCTGAGTGCCACATCTCAGATACCCCAATAACATCAAATTGTTTTTCCAATGAACTGAGAAGGGAAGTTAGTTCATCGTGATGACGAGAGAGGCTCCTTATATTCGTATGTAAAATAGAAAGATCTTTAAGATTAGTTTCTAAAGAAGAAAGTTCAGATACTGTAAAGTATTTGGATTGAATACTTTGAGGCAAGTTTTCATCAATGTCCTAGTCTCCTAAGTTCGGTATATTATTTAGATCTGAGCTTGATTCAAAAGCTGGAAGTCCATGGACGTCTGAGGGCAAATTAAATTCGTGCAAAATAGACATTACTTCTTATTCTTCAAAACACAATATTAAAGTAATACAAAAGGAGTAAATAAGAAAAAGAGAGTAATTAAAACTAGCAAGAGCGCAAACGAGAGACTGCCGCGGATTAAAAAACAACTCATAATGTGTTTATACCAATTTGTATAGATACAGGAGCTCAGGAAACACATCCTTTGTTTAACCAGTTGAATTTACTAATCTGATGTAAAATTTAAAAAAAAAAGACATCTTTTGTAGAAATGTAGAAACAATGTAGATGCCCTCTTTTGGGATTAGAATTTGGTATTTTGAGCATCAAAAACTAAAAAGGCATTGACAACAATGAGAAAAACTGACAAGTATCAAGAGAGTGAATTAGGGACTAAAGATAACTTGCTTTACAATGTGACAAGCAGTGGCCTGTGAAGGCAAATATTGCATAAAGCATGGAATGCATTATCATGCCCCAACGACCGATCTGCAGGGAGAACACAATCCAGATCCACCAATCCAACAGATTATTAGCTCAGTTTGTCATGTATTTGTAGTAAAGGCGTAACTTGTAAATCGTGTAATTTGTGTTCAGGCTGACAAAAGTGTTCTGCCACCCCAGATTTGGCATGTCTTTTGTTTATAACGTCTCGTCTGTGTTCGTTAAATCTGTCTCGTAACCGTCTTCCCGTTTGTCCAATGTACTGGCAGTTTTTGGTCCCGTTCTATAAGCATCGCTTGCACTGTAGCATGTAGATAACGTAAGTGGTATTGCAGTCAAGTCTTTGTCTTATTCGTATAGTCTTGTCAGTATTGGTAAATGTAAAAGTTGTGGTACCGTTGCTTATATGTTTGCAAGTGATGCAGTCACGCGTCGAGTTACATTTCGTCACACCTTCGGGCTTATCCGTGCTTGCAGTTTTTAGTTTTGCTCGCACAAGATAATCCCTTAGGTTTTTTGGTCTCCGGTTGCTTAGTATAGGTGGCTGTCCGAAAGCTTCCTTGCAGGTGCCTTTTAACTTGCTGCCTTTAACTTGCAGCCTTCTGAACTTTCGCCAGAGTCCGGGAGGTTGTGGGATGCCATGGGGAGCTAACCTCCCGGACTCTAGCGAAAGTTCAGAAGGCTGCAAGTTAAAGGCAGCAAGTTAAAAGGCAGCTGAGTGGTATCTTGTCTTTCCAAGGCTAAACTGGTATTATTATTCACCTGCATCGCGGGTGTCATAGAAACCCACCCGCATCGCGGGTGTCAAGGTAAAAGCTCGCCCGCATCGCGGGCGTCAAGTTAAAAAGCTAGTCTACTTTTAATGGTTAATACATAAGAGAATTGATGAAAGAGTATTAAACTGTGGACAAAAAAGAACATCATCATCATCATCATCATCATAGTTATCATGACCGTCAAAATTATCATTATCGCCATCATCAACTATAACATTATAATCACCATTAAAATCATCCTCATCGTCATCATCATTACCGTCGTCATAATCATCATCATCATCACAATCATCATTATCTTCATGTCATCAAAATCATCATCATCATCATCATTATAACATGAAAGCTGAAGGTCAAATATAAGCCAAGTTTTTTAAAACAAAACCTTGGGTGGGATAGTGAGCCAGTGAGTCACGGAGGTTAAGGGTATCTCTGACTGTGTTTCATCCACTTGAATTCTAATGCAATGTTCTATGCCCTGTCTGCACTCGAAAATCCTATTATTAACAGCCTAAATAAAAGTCCAACAGTTCGATGGTAAATGCTTAATAAATTTTTTGCCACCAAATTTCCAGATCTACTGAGGATATTCCAAACGATTTTGTGTCAACTTAAGATGCAACATTAGTAGCATTACTGCTGCGTAAATTCGAAAATCCTATCCGTATCTCATCGCAGACTTTAATTTTAAATGTCCTTCATGAACAATAAATATCTCACTATATCGGAATGATTTTCATTTTGTGTGTTTGTGCTCTGAATTTTAAAGGACCATTCAACTTGAAAGCCGAAAAATTTATTGCCTCTTAGTAGCGTTTCATATGGATTGAAACCCAAAGTTTAGTGTGGCGATTTATGGAAATAATAAAAGCAAGAACTCTTCTTGAAAACAGAGAAAATATGAGTAAAATCCAAAATGAATTACAGTCTCCTACTGTCCTTGGACGTCCTTTGATCCCTAAAAACGTGAAAACGTACTTACCAAAAACGCGAAACAACCCAAAATTGCCCAAAACCAGCCAAAGGCACTCAAAACGAATCATAACTTGATGAAAAGAACCCAAAACCACCCAGAAATGTCCAATTCACCTTGAATCATCTATTATGTGGCAGAAAATCCTTGAAAAATCACCAAAAACTCTCATGTTCTTTGAAATTTCATTCTTAACTCTTAAAATTCTACTTTCGTCTTGGGACTTTTGTTGACATAAAAAGCTTTTACATCGCAGGAGTGGGAAAAGCCTTTTTGTTCACGACAGAAATGTAGTATTGTGTTTTAGCGTGAAGTTGAGAGATAAGACACAATCGCACGCTGCCAATAAATATACCGTTGGGAAAGGTATCCATTGTCTGGAAAGCGTGTTTCATTTTGATATCTCAAAATATCTTGTAAGAAAGACTACAGGAGATGAAATGCACTTTCTAATGATTTGCCCACTATTCGACAACTAAATCGTAGTAATGTAATCGTGGAGGCTCTTTAACAAGATGTATTTTCCGTTTTTAAATAGTGTCACCATTTGTATTTATTATAATTGCTATCAGGTTAGAGGCCATTTTGTAGCGATAATCGTACGAAAAGAAATTCTCTCTTTAACAACCAAAATGTCACCATTTGTATTTATTGTCACGATTGTGCGATAGTCGCACGACAGTTAAGATTCTGTATGGAATCCAGGCTTTTGAAGCCACAAGTCATTGAATAAACCCCTGAGAGTTGCACGCAAAAGATTCAATATGCGTGTAGTGAAAGGAACATAATAGATGGCCGCAATCAAAACCAAAACTTGTTGAACTCGAGATAAAATCGAAGTTTTCATCAACTTGCGCTTCTCAAATCATTTAGAAAAATACGGCATGCAATACCTGGGCAGAAAGGGCGTCGATCAAAAAAAGAACCACGTTTCTAGGTGGCCCAGGGAAAGAGCCTTTGTTGTGTAATCGAACAATGGGCCACAACAAAGGGCAACCTAATTTGCATTTAAGGAGTTTAGTAATATAGATATATTGAAATATTGTTTTCAAACACATCAAGGAAATCTGTGCGATTAATTATGGCAGCTAAACTGGATCTTACTCCTCTCACATCCTTCGATCCACATGGTGAGCCTAATAATCCCGCGATTCGCTGGAAAGCATGGGTTAAACGATTCCAAACCTTCCTCAAGGCAGCCAACATCACTAACAAAGTCCAACAAAGAGCACTACTACTCTACTAAGCTGGCCCTGAAGATCAAGAAATTTTCGAAACCTTAGCGGATACAAGCCGTGACGACGATCTTGAAACTGCGATCAAATGCCTCACAGATCACTACACTGCAAAAAAAAGATTCTCATGCAACAAAACTGGACACACTTCTGGCAGTTCATGGAGCTACAATTAATTTCCTAGTCGACACAGGGGCAACTATCAACATCATTGATGAATCTTCTTTTCACAAGATCTTGTCCACAGGTACACCAGTCACACTACAAAAATCAACTGCAAAGGTTTTTGCCTATGGATCAAAGACTCAACTTGAAATATTAGGACGTTTTGAAGATTTCATCGAAACAAAAAGCCAAATCACTGTTGCAAAATTTCATGTTGCCAAACATGTAGACGGAAATCACCTTAGCCGGCAAACGGCTCAGGATTTACATCTCATTCAGCCCAACATTCACAGGATACAACAACAACAACAACAACAAGCAGTCTAAGTCAAATCAGACACTGATGACAAAATACACTCAGCAAGCTATATCCAACAACTCATAGCCAAACACAAAGAAATCTTCCATGGAGTTGGTAATCTCAAAGATTATGAAGTAAAACTACATACAGACCCTTCTGTAGCACCTGGCATCCAACCACAGCGCCGCATTCCATTCCACATTCGTAAAAAAATTGAAAACAAGAGCTGAAAAGACTTGAAGATGAGGACATTATTGAACAAGTTGATGGTCCAACTTCTTGGGTAAGCCCTCTAGTTATCACACCAAAAAAGAATACCGATGAAATCAGAATCTGTGTTGATATGCGCTTTCCAAATACATCAATTCAGAGAACAAGGCACCCAATGCCAACCCCCGAAGAACTCCTTACAGATCTTAATGGTGCAGCGGTATTTTCAAAACTTGATTTGAAACAAGGTTATCATCGGTTTAGTCCGTCAGCTGACAGGATCCTAATAAGCACTTGGCAAAAACAAACGAAATATGGCTCAAAAGGAAGCTCTTGGAACCCTGGTCATGAAAAACGATGATGGACATTTGAAAATGGTAGCTTAGGGGGAAAATCGGGGGCTCAAAGCTGCCGTTTTAGGAAAAAAGCCTCTGCGGAGGAGAAATACTCTTCTTTGGTCGTATCTTCGTAATAGTAAGGTTGATGCCAAGAAAGACACCCAAGATTAGAGCTTAGGGCTTTATATTTCATGTTAACAGGCACCTCACTGGTCACGTGACATAGCCCTTTACCATATCAGGTCATTTATATAAAGTAGTTTATTGAATGCTGGCTTGTTTTTCTGGAAGGGTGCAAGGCTTCTATTTGGGGTTCATAGGAGGTCTTTTGCTAAAAAGTCTTATTTTCCATCGCATATACTGTAACTAACAGAAAATAAAAATAGCATATATCATATATCATATCATAACTATCGCATTGTCTCGACCCAAAATTTAAGTTGCTTGAAAGGAAAAGTGTTATTGGTCATAAATTAATCATCCTCAAAGTCCGAAGAATCACTGTCTGAAATGGCCGCATAAGCATTCTGATCAAGTTCATTTTCTCGTTCATCGGCAAGTCCAACATTCATGTTTTCACATTCAGTAGTGCATAGGTCAGTACACTTCAACCCTGCCTGTAAACAGCAACACGATTCAGTTTTGCATGATCTCTTGCAACGGCAGCTTAATAGCTCCATCACTTTATCTGGTGCAGGATCGCTAGCTAGCCATTTGATCGCAATTGAATCCTCACTGACCTCTCAGCCATGACAATCAGGGGATGGGACATCTGGAAGTTGGAAAATGGCCCTTCTCCACACTCCAGCTTGATAATTGGCCCTTGTTACATGAAAAGCAAGAGTTGACTTTAATGGCGGCAAAGCTTCTGGTTCAACTTTTCCACCCTTTGAACAGTATAGCTGTAGCGGAGAAGGTTGACATTTTGAAGTCGCTTTCCATACAATGCGCAAACAAATTCCTCTAGTTTCCTTAGTAGATCTTCTAACACTAACAATGTATTGCCAAGGTTGGAAAAAGCTGCTACGTGTTCACTATTTGCCATTAATAACTTCAAAGCTTTACTCTTTCCTTTGCCTGCTAGTGCTGAAATTGAATCACACCCTGTGAATGCATGCATACCAATTAACGATCTGCAGAACTCTTGGCGTGATATTTGTGCGTGCAACTTTGACGCGATTGCTGCCTTAACTTTGTTGATATCAATTATCCTTGTCTTGGAACCTTTTCCTACCTTCATGTAGGTGTTTGATAGGACATTGCTGTGTCCAAGGAGCAATATGAACACGTCTGTGTCATCTGCATGAATGACCACAGGGCCATTTGCGTACTTTGCATGAAGCAGCATGCGAGTATCCGCCTCTTCATGTGAACATTCTAACTCTGGAACGATCTCAGAAGTGTCTTCTTTTATTCTCCAGCAGCTGCTTCCTTCAGTCATATACATTGTCTTCCCTTCCAGTTTGGCAATTAACTCTGGCTGTTTCCATTGGGATACCAGAAACTTCACGATCTCCGTCTTATTTGATTGGATGGGCATCAATTTCTTCCAAGACTTGATCGGATATGATGGAAGAATATTCTTGTATCTGATTCCCTCAGCATTGCCAGAACTCCTCTTTGGTCTCTCAGGATTCTTTATTGATATGTCTCGGCAACATCAAAAACAATATGAAACTTTCTACTGATTTAACTTGAACATATCTGAAGCAAATTCTTAGCCAGTGTACGAAATGTTGATCCATTTGGAGGCTGATATTTCTGAAGAACTGCCATTCCGTCGTAAACGCTTGTGGCATGCTCAGGGTACTGGTCTGCAGGGGTACTTCCTTTCTCGAGCAGCTGCAGGAGTTGTGCCTTGTTTGTTTTTCTGGGCATTCCATAGGGATCTGCAATTGCCCATGGTAGTGGACCAAGGGGATAAGTGAAAATTTCTTTCAGATCAATTTTTCGGAATTGCGCTATCAGTTCGATGCGTGCAAACAATGTACGGTCCATCTTCAATGGGATGAGTTGGTCTTTCTTTTGCACATTGACAACTTTTTTCAGCTGTTTGAATGTCTTCAAATTGGTCTTCTTCAACGGATCGAAATATTCAGCTGTTGGTTCTGAAGAACATCGACTGATGATAAACGCTTTGCATGCCTCTTTTCCTTTCTCCCTTGCACCCAGTAGATCGTCCTTCACTTCCAAAGAAGCAACAACACCCGTTGATAGGCTTAGCAGCTCTTCACCTTTCCATGGGCTGATAAAAACATTTTCCAGAACCTCGATAACTTTCTCCACAGCAAGCATGTCCTTTTGAACTCGTGCTGGTGCCATTTCTTTGTGCACATATTTTTTTTACTTCAATCCAATCTGCTCGCGAAAAAAGGCGTCTGTACTGCCCCCGGCTTGCTGCATTTAAAACCCATCTCTGAGTGGCTGGAAAGCTTGAGCTAAATCCAATGTAACCAATCACTTGTCTTGCAATCTCTGTTTATCGTATTCTCTATGGTCTTGTCAGCTTCATTCCTTCCAAATGGATTCGACGTGCTCATTTGCACAGAAAACTCAACTTGCGTAAATGCTGCATACATATCTGGCTTTTCCGTTGGGAGCTTTCGCATGTCTTCTAAGAAAGGGAGCAGATATCTCGCATACTTCTGCCGATCATATGCGAATGTCCAAGGAATTACTTCCTCTACACAAGAGAGATATAACTCCCAATCTCCTACTCGGATGGCAAAGATAAGATTCAGCAACAGCTCACATAGTTGCAGATATGAAAGCCAGAACCTTTGCAAATCAATTCCTTCTTTCTCAATCAAAGCCAGAAATTTCAAATATAACTCGTACAACTCCGCAACCACACCCTCTTTCTTAACAGCTTCAAATTTTTCTTGAGACGTGTTTAATTTTAGGTCTTCGAGGACTTCACGGGACTGTGACAGAGCTTCTGGATTCTTGTCGGCCATCCAAGTTTCAAAGTTCTCATAAAGTAAACGGCTTAATGCCTAGTACACAATTTTGTGCATGCGAACGGCACGGTTGTAATTTTTGCACTCTAATGCTTTGTCAACTGAACCTTCTGCGATGACTTCACTTTGAGCAGCGACTTCTCTTAGTCCAGCATCACCATACCTGCGGCCAAGGATGCCAAGATACATCATTAGGAGATGGAAACCCCCAGCATGAGAACTAGATCTTTGAAAACATCTTTGTTCTTCAATTGAATTTCAACTGCTTTGGCGTAAAAAGCCTGGTCAAACACGCAAACGACTGCTTTTAATCTTAGGCGATCTTTAATCTCTATTCCTCTGCATAACACTTCAAAGGCAGTCTTCAAATCTGTTGCAGGGGAATCCATTGCATCTAAGTAGGATATTTTGCTTTCCACAATCACTATATTATTCCTTACAGCGATGTTGAATCCAGTCCATCCATGAACACTGATTGTAGGAAAGGTTTTGAGGCTTCTTAATGCTATCCAACAAAGGAAAGTTATTTTTTGCTCTTTTTGTCTCTCCTTGTAACTTTGACTCTGGTCAAGATTTTGGATCCATTTGAGTGCTCCCGGTCCAGTTCTCTTTCCCGCATAATAGTCTGGCAAATCTTTCCTCAGCTTATCATCTGGTATAGAGCGAAGACATTTGCGCTTTGCTGGACTCGTTATTTCACTTTCATCAGCATTATCCTCAACCTTCTTGGTGACCATTATCGAGTTTACTCGATGTGATGTTCCAAAGCCTGTTTCAGTGCTCTCCAGATTATCAATATTGTCAGCTATCATTACAGCAATATCATTATCAGCAGAATTTATCATATCTTCTTCAGGAATTACCACTTTATTCGCTCTCTTCTCATTGATAACATCCAAGGCATGTTCCGTCTCGATCTCTTGTACCAAATCATAGCTTATTCCATGGCCTAATTTATTTAGCATTCTTAGCACCTCTGTATTATTGCACAGGGATTTCACAACCGCAGGGAATAAAACACTCTTTGGGGTCAGCAGTCTACCATTGGATACAGAATAAATGATGTCTTGAGCGATGGAGTTCTTTCGCAGAGTCTTGCCTTCTCCAATTTCTGTTCCGTGTTTGCCAGTCATAAGGGTGCTGCAAAACGTATCTAGTAGCGGTGGGATGAAATTCTGTACATTCTCAGCTTGAAGCTCTATTTCTTTTGGAGGCCATGACATCTGTGGAGCTTGAGAAAGTATGGTTTGACGCAACAATTTTGCTACTTGAATGACTGTGTTATCTTCGCTACTTGAAATCTGATTAATCGAGTTCAGATCTGCCATAAGTGCATGATATTTGACAACTAAATCATCCATGTCTAAAGTGCGTGGGTAGATTAAAACACAGTTCTGGGCTTTGCGGACAAACTTCAGTCTTCGAAACTAGAAGATACTTTTCTTAACAGATTATTGTGATACGATGTAGGCAATTCGATACCTAATTCTTTGGCCTTTTCATCAACAATCGTTCTAATTCTTTTGAACTCTTCAACTCTCGATGATGCTATCAACTCGTCACAGAATTCTTACTTCTGAAAATATTGTATCAATTTCATCCGGTTGATTTTCAACATATTGCATCCTCTTCTCTTCTGCCCTCTCACTTGAAACTCTGGAAAAATTTCTGTAGCAGCTAGCATGGTACTTCGCTTCACTTGAGATGAGATCCTTTGAGCAAATAATCAGAATTTTGTCGGCTACTTCGGCCATTGGGGTGCACATGTTGATATGCTTTAGTGCACTATTCCTTACATCGTCATCTGCTCTGATTTCCGAGCAACTAAATAGCTTTTCTCGTGTTCTAGTCTTCGGTTTGTATTTGTCCTTCTTGCAAAAGATGCATTGCGCTGGAAGAATCAAAGAGCTAGAAGTGCTGCCATCCCTCCTCGGTCTTGAGGTCACAGCTGTATTTTCCTCTGTGGAAGAACCCTCTGATAACTTAAGCAGCTCCTTCTTATGAGTGAATGAAGATCTGCATTCTCTGTGGTATCTTATGGCAGTACAGGAAAAGCCATTTTCATTTGTCACCAACGATAAAATTTCAGTGTGGTTTCTAATTTTTGCTGCACTATACAACGTATTAAATGACGTGGAATCTCTACATTCACTAAGATTGTCGCCTCCTTTTCCACATATGATGCAGTTACTGCGTTCACCAGCATTGGATTCCATTGCAAAGTATATTTGTTGATCAGAACATGCTGAGTTTTGATATGTGTCTTTTAAATCCAAAAAAATTAGAAATTCTTCGATTTTAACCAATAACCCTTCAATAATTCATAGACTCACCCATTATATCAACTTCTCACACAGAGGCGGCACCACAGGGAGGACTGGGGAGGACATGTCCTCCCCAATATTTTCCAGGACCGAGTTTTTAATTCGTCGAAATCCGAGGAGAAATATTTAGGGGGGGGGGGAGGCGTTCGATCATGTGATAAATTTTTCAACTGATGAACAAGGAAATGAAAAAGACTTCTTGAATATGTCGACCCTCAACAGTAGAGTCCAACACAATCACGCCCATATTAGCACAAACAGTTTTACTGTCTGGTCTAGACTCATTACACCCTTCCTGTCTGTTGTTAATTGCAACACGTAGAACTGAAAACATGCCAAGATTTCCTGCCCATGATTGACGAAAGCAACACATTGAGTTGTATATAGTAAAATAATTTCATAAAATTGGGCGTGGTCCAAAAAAATTTCTAGTCCTCCCCACTTTTTAGGGCTGGTGCCGCCTCTGGCTCACACAACAGTGCATAGATCTGTGCAATTTTACTCTGAATTTAAATCACGTGTGTCTGGTCTGAAGATCACATGAAAACAAACATTTTAGTTCCGCCTCGCTTCCGCTTCTGCCTCCATTACGCTTTCTTATCCGTTTTACAATGATGTTTTGACGTTTTGAGATGAGGAGCAAAACAACATTATTTCTCTCAAAAGATGCCATTTTCCAATCATTTTGCCGAAATTTGAAGAGTTTGTAACAAAAAGGAAAAAACTAGCAATCAAAAACTACTTTAAATGACCTTATATGGTAAAGGGTTATGTCACGTGACCAGTGAAGTGCCTGTTAACATGAAACATAAAGCCCTAAGCTCTAATCTTGGCTGTCTTTCTTGGCGTCAACCTTACTATTACGAAGTTACGACCAAAGAAGAGTATTTCTCCTCCGCAGAGGCTTTTTTCCTGAAACAGCAGCTTTGACCCCCTGATTTTCCCCTTAAGCTACCATTTTCAAATGTCCATCATCATTTTTCATGACCAGGGTACCAAGAGCTTCCATTTGAGCTATTTTTCGTTTGTTTCGGCCAGGTGCGTATTGAATCCTAAAAACGTGGCCTCAGCTCACCGACTATTAGCCTAACCCTAGCCCAAGAATCAAGAAATCTCACTACCTTTTCAACTCATAAGGGACTGAGACGCTATAAAAGACTTTGCTTTGGTATCAATTCTGCTGCTGAATATTTTCAGAACACAATAGCTCAGACAATACAAGACATTCGCAACACAAGAAACATGTTTGACGATATCATTGTTTGGGGAAAAAAACTCAAAGTGCATATATGCACTTTGAGTTGCACTTGCAAAGGTTCTACAACGCTTTCACGACAAGGGACTCACCCTAAACAAAGACAAATGTCGATTCAATCAATCACACTTACAATTTTTTGGTCTAATCTTTAGCAAGAATAGTGTCAGTCCAGATCAAAGCTTAGTTGAGCATTTCGCAAATGCCTCAGAACCTAAAAATGTCAGTGATGTCAGAAGCTTACTTGGCATGTCACAATATTTTGCCAAATTCATTCAAGACTATGCTCCAATAACAGAGCCTTTACGAAAGTTGACTCAGAAAAATGTACCGTTTCACTGGGGTGAAGAACAACGAGTTGCATTTGAAAAGCTAAAATCAACTCTACTAGCTGAACCGGTCATGGCATATTTTGGCATAAAGAAACATACCGAAGTAACCACTGATGCAAGTCCATTTGGAATTAGTGCCATATTGTCTCAAACCTCAGCACCCGATTCAGATGACAGAAAAATTGTTGGCTATGTCCCCAGATCATAATCACCTGTTGAGCAGCGATACTCACAAACTGAGAGAGAAGCTCTTGCACTAGTTTGGGGCAGTGGCGGACTGGCTACCATTCATCCCACCGGGAAAAGCAATCAAATGGGCGCAAATAGGTGGTCATACCGCTTAGCTTTGGGGCTAGTAAGACGGGCCCCGTAAACTTCATGTTGCCGAGAATAAGTTTTTTTCAATACAAATGCATAATACTTTTTTAAAATCTATTCCAATGGCTGCAGAATGGTTTAAAAATTAGGGCTATGAACGAAGCGAGCGAAATTGTGGTCCATTTTGAAACCACACCAATGCTTCATTATGAAAATTCCAGTTATCCAGACACTAACTATCTTCCAAGATTTTACAGAGAAAGCCTCCAGCCTAGGAGACGAGGTCCAATTGTCCATGACTACCCGAAAGGCAAGCCTCAATTAAAGAAATGTTTATGAAACCTAGAATGTAATGACCCATTTCCATATTTGTATTGAAATAGAATGGGGGATATGTCGAGTGCAAATTCATCTTTTCAATGGTAACGTGTCAGTAGTGTACGCCAAAATCATCTAGGGGTTAGCATGCTCCCCCGGAAAATTTTTCAAAATACCAGCCCTTGTTTGGCTTAGATTGGCATTTTTTCCATATAAGTTACAAAAAACTTCAGAAACGACTTCAACTTAGATGAGCAAATAGATGGCTTCAGCACCCGTCGCCATTATTGTATTATTTTATCGATCGGTCTTCGAATCAGGCTTCTCAAAGTGCCCTACACATTCCCATAATGATTTATGTGCATCTTTTTCGTCTAAAATGCTGTGTTGGTCCTGTACTTTTCTGATTCGAATCGAACAGAATTCAATTTTAACTGTCCTGGATCGATTGTGATCGTTAGATATATCAGTTCTTCACTCGCAGCTTTCCAGAAAGACTTTATGACTTCAGAGAACTTATGGTCCGAACTTTTTCGAATGTGTCCATGTTTCGGACTAACTACTAATCAAATTGTTAGGACTGACGTTGATAAGGTAAAATGTGTGGACCGACTGGACCGACTGATAAACTCTTGGGAGGGGTGTCACACCCACCACACCCCCTAATGTGCACCCCTTGCTTTAGATCTTTGAGAGGGAATACTTATTTACTATAATGAGAGGGAGTGCGGTGATTGTTTTTTGACATAACAAGTTTTTAAAAAAAGTTAAGGCAAAGGGCGCACCGGGAAATTTCCCGGTGTCCCGGTGGGCCAGTCCGCTTCTGGTTTGGGGGATAGAGCGACTTCATCAATTCTTATATGGAGCTGGAAATTTTGTCGTACATACTGACCACAAAGCTTTGGAAATAATTTTCAACAATCCTGCTTCCGAACCACCAGCCAGGATCGAACGTTGGCAACTACGCCTTCAAAATTACAGCTTCACAGTCAAATACAAAAGAGGATCTGAAAATCCATCAGACTATATGTCACGACACCCTGCAATATTACTTCCTGAACAAACAACCATTGCAGAGGAATACGTAAATTTTGTTATCAAGCAGGGGCGGATCCAGGATTTTTTCTGACTGGTGCTCAAGATAAGGTATAAGGGTGTGTCCTCCTGAAAAATTGACCACGCCCTTAATTTAAAGGCACAACCATTATTTTGCCTTGGTAGCTATTACAGAGTGGTTATACAGCACCCCCAAAGCCACTAAACTCCTAAGCTGTAAAATGTTCTCGAAAATAATTAACGGTTTTATAATCAAAATTGGTAGTAATTTGCCGATTTACAATCAAAATGGATCATTATTTCTATTTTCTTCAGGGTCACCATGTAAAACATGGACAAGTTCATCCTACTAGGGTGACTAGAATGCTGTTACTTACCTTAGGTTTCAAGCCTAAGGCCTAAGGTGTTTCCTTCACAGGGACCGATAGGAAGTTATAGGTCCGCAAACCAAACAATCGGCAGAATTCTTTTTTATATTAAAGCATTCCCTTTTCTTCTTCTCCTGCTCTGCAAGGACTAAAGAGTGTATGTTGCCCAAGTTTAATTCACAATTATTATTTGAAAATACTTCCTCACAGCGAATCTCTTTGATCAAATTATAAACGAAAACATCGAGAACGCGCCTCTCCTCTCCGTTGCCTCCGCGTGACCTAAATTTAGTGCCCCTGTTATCTCTTCGTTGATTGGCTATTTCTTCCTGACTGGTGCTCTGATGACGTTGAGCACCGGTGAAGTTGCTTCTGATTGGCTGATCTCTGTCTGAGCACCGGTGAGCAGATTATTTTATAGACCTGACCGGTGCTCGGAATATTGAGAATAAGAGAATTTCATTGGAAGATGACATTTACAAATCGCCATATGATTGGGCAACCCAGAAATTCTGTGGAAAATCTCATTCCGTTAAATACTGACCATTAACATCATTTACGGAATTTCAAGAAATTCTTTTGATGAATTACTTGTTGTCGTGAGAAGAGATTGATCTAATTGGGTTTAGAAATCGAACAATGCCAGTCTTGTTTCATGTTGTTTCGTTAGCCACAACAGAAATAATAAGGGTACTGGTATGAATATTAATATCTGCAGAATTGAATTAAAAATAAAGAAATAAACGAAACAATGGTGGGCAAAATACTAGAAAATCTGACCGGTGCTCAAGCACCCTTCGCACCCCCCTGGATCTACCCCTGGTCAAACATGCAGTTTCTAAATCCATGACATTGGCCGAGATAGCAACAGAATCAGCAAAAGACCCCACAATTCAAGCTGCTATCAACTGTCACTCCGGAAAAGCTAATTGGTTTGACATCAACAAACTCAGATCATCTACGCCTTCGATAAACATTGAAGATTTCAAAAGTTTGCGAAATATCAGACAAGACATCGCAGTCAATGAAAGTATACTTTTGAAAAACAATCGAATTATCATACCTCGAACACTTCAACACAAAGCCGTAGATTTAGCCCACAATCCAGGACCCTTTGTTATCACTAAAACAGAAATGCTTCTACGAGAAAAGGTGTGGTTTCCGAAGATTGACAAATTCACTGACGATTTCCTTACTAATTGTACAGCATGTCAAGCTATAGGGGAAAGAAAGTCATAAAGAACCAATGCAGTCTATAGCACTTTCATCTACACCATGGCATACAGTAAAAGCAGATTTTTTCGGTCCAATTCCATCAGGAGAATACTTGCTCACAGTCATTGACACTTACTCTCGATTTCCTGAGGTAGAAGTAGTCAAATCAACATCTGCATCAAGTATCATTCCAAAACTCGATCGAATATTTGGTACACATGGTCTTCCTGTTAAATTTGTGAGTGACAATGGTCCACCTTTCAATGGACATGAAATATCAACCTACATGAAAACGTGGGGAATAGAATTCAATACAACTGCTCCATTATCTCCAAGAGGAAATGCCGAAGTTGAATCTTTCAACCGCCTACTGACGAAATTGTTGCAAACTGCCAAGCTTGAAAGAAAAAACTGGAGAAAAGAATCGCACTCATTTCTTCTCAACTATCGCGCCACATCACATTGTACTACTAAAGTAGCACCAGCAGAGTTATTGTTTAATCGATCCATAAGAATACGACTAACATCTATTGAAGCAACACCAGAACCTTTGAATAAACATAGCATACTCAAATAAAAATTTTTGCCATTTTGCAATTTTTGCAAAAAGTATAGAATAATGAAGAAGAATAAAATTTGTTCAGACAGAAAACGCTGTGCAGGCTATCAAGTAAAGTGCAGAGTCAAAGGAAGATCAAAGTCTTTTCTTTGAGATCAAAGATGCCGACTTGATCGCAAAAGAGTTTAAATATCATGAAAGTTGCTATAAAGAATAGACTCGAAAACAGATGCCCGTCAAGGTGGTCCAAACCTAACGATCATCTGGGAACTTTGATTAAGTAAAGAAATATATAGAGGATAAAATTCTTTACCAAAATCAGGCAATATCTATGAGCATTTTGCATGATCAATATGGTATTCATACTGAAGACACGAGGTATCGCAGTAAGCTGAAAGCAAAAATACAGGAAGCCTTTCCAGGCAAGCTACACTTCCTAACTGTTGATGCGAACACCGCTGAAGTTCTTATACGCGCAGACGCAATAAACTCTCATACCCTCGTTAATGAGCGTGAGCATTTGTTAAGACAAGCTTCAGAATGTCTGCGTAAAGATATACTTGACCACGCCCAAAGTCTTCCAAATTTAGCATGGCCCGCAAGAATCGAAGAGCTATTGTCCGATGCAAGAAAGCAACCTGAAACATTAGAGTACTTTTTTGAGTCACCTTCTTAAGAATAAAGATCATCCTAATCGCGATACTGCAAACAGATTGATTCAGTCCTATTCGTCCGATTTAATTCACGGGGTAACACGAGGTAAAACGAGAACTTCATAACATTTTCTTCTCGGTCTTGGACTTCATAAAATAACTGGGCAAATTGTGCCAATGCAAATATTGAATCATCTTGGCCACTGCATCAATTACAATTTAGTTTGCGAAATCGAAACAGCCCAAGCAGAAGCCGCACAAAACATTGCCAATAGCAGTGGTGCACTTCCAATAAAACCAGCGTTTTCCAACCAAAGTGTGCTAACGTACTTCTGGGTCGACAATTTCGACATGAACTTGGAGACACAGACTGGCCATTGAATAATCAACTCGACCCACATAGCTTTTCAGGAGAAGTCACCGTTGGCAATAAAACAAAATATTCAGGTGAATACCAAGAACTAAACGGCGATCTTTGAAAATCGTTGAATCTGAGCCACTGAGGTAATATTCCAAGCTGGAGTATGCTCTACCGGTAGTCTCAATGGTGTCCTAGTAGGCTCTCACTACATCCGTGCTTGGACAGTTCACGGTGCATTCTCAGAAGCGCTCGAGAAGCTGTTGCTCGAAAGGTTCCTCCTGGAATCAAACATTCCTATCCCATAGAGTATCGCCGCTGCAGCAAAAGTGCCAGAGCCTTTCCCCAAAGAATTGATCAGCAACAATGCCACATTCATAGTACAGTATCAGAATTTCAAGGAAGGTGTTCGCAAAGGAAAGATGGGTGAAACAGCACGATTTTGGTTAGTTCTTTACCTGGATCTTATGCAAATTCAGCATTTGATTCATTTGGCTGTGCAAGACAACGACTTTGAAATGCGACTTCACTGCTGGAAGTTCTATTTGCCACTCTATTTTGCACTCCAGAAAACGAACTATGCTCGCTATGGCTCCTACTACTTAAAGGTGATGGAGAACATTGAGGCAATATATCCTGGATTGAAAGATCTTCTGATTCAAACGGAATGTCAGTGCAAGCACAAGAGTCGTTCCCTATTAAATTGCAATTGATCAGAGAGGAGAACAAACGATCAACAGAGATGCTAATACATCAGGGGGAATCAAATCGTTTGCGAAAGATAGTTCTGCTGTTTTGAAATGGACTTGAATCGTTCCCAGGAAGCAGAAAACACAAAAGCACCTCTCGGTTTCGCAGAGTTAAACAGTGCTACCATGCATACAAACCTCTTCGACCATCACGGGTTCTGAAGTCAGAAAAATTTGTCACGCGCATCGCAGAAGTATTAAAGGAAGAATATGTTAACCCTTTCGACGCATGTCTTGAGAAAGAAAACCTGGTCATTTTGAGTTCTGGCATTGGTGTCGAGAAACATATTGCTGCAGAAATACTGTCCACAAGATGTGTCGGAGAGGAAGAGAGCCGAAAATTCCGTGAAGAGCGCCTGGAATCAAACCAGGTCAAACTTCATGATCCAATCAAAAGAAAAAAGCTGGTCTTACTTAGCAGCTCAAGTAAAAAGGTCACAGTCGAGGAAAGCAAGAAATTCAAGACAATCGAAGTTAACAGGAAGATCTTAGGAGCATTACTTTCCTTTTCATCAAAGAGTGGGCAAGCAATCGATTTTGAAAATGCACTTGCATACCCTTTATGCCCAGTGCCGCTCAGCATAGCAAACTCGGACGATTAAAGAAGGGTTACATAAAAAAGCAAGCTCATACTGAAGAATGCAAAGAGACCGGTATCACATCCAAGAGAAAGTCAGCCCCAAAAACAAATCGTCTGTGCGTTTATTGTTGACATGATGGCAAGTCTTAGGTGCATGACACAAATACCAGCAACATACGAAGAGCTCACATGGGAATTCCTTAAGCAGCTACCATCTGGATATAGCCGAGTTGATATTGTTGCAGATACGTACAGAGAAGTTTCCCTAAAGTCAGCAGAAAGAAACGCACGAGGAATTTCTAGCAAAGTGATTATTACATCAAACAAGTCAAAGGTTCCACGAAATTTCAACGAATTTCTGAAAATTTCTTTGGAGTAGCGCATCAATTAGAAATTTAACGGCAAAAACAACAACTTTTATTTTGCAAAACATGTTTCGGACATGCACTGTCCATCATCAGTTGATAAATTCAAATTTCTACAACGGTTAATTTTATAAAGAAAAGTAAGTTACGTAATATATGTTTACAACAATAGATGAGAGAAAAAAAAATGTTAATTTATATTATGGGTGTGGTTAAAAGAAAAAGGTTAAAATGCTAAGATAATGATAAATTATAATGATACAGCTGCCTATTCAAAGTAGGCTTTTCCCATGAGATGTGCAAAGCTTCTTTGATCTTCAATTTAAAAGAAGTTTGGGCGGTATCCAAAACAGAGAAACAATCCTCTGTGCAAGCCTGACGACAGATTTCCGATTCCTGCAAATGCTTGTAGATGTGTGAATTTTTATCTGAATTTTTATCCTGTTTATCCATAGTAAATGAATCTGGTTAGATTCATACAAGGATTATAACGTTTTATTCTACCGTCGTTATGTTGATGATACGTTTTGTTTATTTAATAACGAAGAAGATGCACTTAAGTTTTTTAGTTTTATTAACAAGCAGCACCCTAACATAAAGTTTACTATGGATAAACAGGATAACAACCAGCTACCGTTTTTGGATATTTTGATAGATGACAGTAATAGTGATTCGGTCCGCACTTCTGTTTTTCGTAAAACAACTTATACTGGTCTTCTAACTAATTTTTTCAGTTTTACATCGTTTTCGTACAAAATAGGCTTGATTAGAACTCTCGTTGATAGGACTTACAAGATTAATAATACACGTTCTGGGTTTGATAATGATATTAAGAAGCTTACTTCCATCTTTAATAAGAATCTGTACCCATCATATATCGTCGACAATATTGT
Organism: Chrysaora quinquecirrha; assembly: GCA_014526335.1. Classification (NCBI taxonomy): domain Eukaryota; kingdom Metazoa; phylum Cnidaria; class Scyphozoa; order Semaeostomeae; family Pelagiidae; genus Chrysaora; species Chrysaora quinquecirrha. The sequence goes on from JACTAT010000037.1 coordinate 11,951,041, forward strand.
TCGTAAGTATCTAGACAAAGTTAGGGATACCCCTAGTGAGGATAATCAACCTGGGAATCAGACTACGTCTGATAACAAATGCTATTATAAGCTTCCGTACATTGGTCGTTACTCTCTCCTTGCTCAACGTTAAATAAAACACCTAGTTCAACAGTATTGTACAGATATCGATATTAAACTCGTATTTACTTCGTTTAAGCTTCGTAATATGTTTGGGGTGAAGGATTCTGTGCCCAAGTGTCTCCGGGCTCGTGTAATTTACAAATTTTCTTGCGCTGGATGCAGTACTGCATCTTATGTTGGCGAAACCAGCCGCCATCTCTCTACACGAATCCGGGAACATTTGGTTACAGATAAAAATTCACACATCTACAAGCATTTGCAGGAATCGGAAATCTGTCGTCAGGCTTGCACAGAGGATTGTTTCTCTGTTTTGGACACCGCCCAAACTTCTTTTAAATTGAAGATCAATGAAGCTTTGCACATCTCATGGGAAAAGCCTACTTTGAATAGGCAGCTGTATCATTATAATTTATCATTATCTTAGCATTTTAACCTTTTTCTTTTAACCACACCCATAATATCAATTAACATTTTTTTTCTCTCATCTATTGTTGTAAACATATATTACGTAACTTACTTTTCTTTATAAAATTAACCGTTGTAGAAATTTGAATTTATCAACTGATGATGGACAGTGCATGTCCGAAACATGTTTTGCAAAATAAAAGTTGTTGTTTTTGCCGTTAAATTTCTAATTTCTGAAAAACGATGACAACAAACGGCGTTTGATATGTATTATGCGGGATACTATAATTGCAAGTAAGGCAAGAGCATTAAATTTGCTGAACTGTCAGGTGATCTACTTCTCAACAACGGATAAAAACTGCAGAAAAGTGACACTTGCTTCATGTGAAGTGGAAGCTGAGCTTGTACGCAACCAAGAAGAAGCTGACACAAAGCTGATACTACACTGCTGCCATGCATTGAACATCAGTCCTCTTAAAAAAGTCATCGTAAGATCACCCTCCGGTGACACAGATATCCTCGTTATTTTGTTGAATAAATTACTTGTTCAACAGGACCGCGTTTCTCTCGACTATGGAAATGGAATACATCGAAAAGGTCTTTTGCTTAGCGATATCGACATGTCTAATCAATTGAAGAAGTGCTTGTTGGTGTTCCATGCTTTCACGGGCAATGACTATCTGTCATCATTTTTCAGAAGAGGAGAAGCAGTCTGTTGGAAAATCGTCGAAAAATATCCAAAGTCCATTGATACTGTTACATCACTTGGCTCATCGTGGGATCTGCAAGCAGAATTGGCTGATGCCCTCGAGCAATATGTTTGTCTTCTGTATGGTAGCAGAATGAAGAAAATCAATAGTGCTCGTTACCAGATGTTCGAGCAAAAGTATGTCAACCAAAAAAAGTTAATCGACTTATCACAGCTCCCACCTTGTCAGTCAACATTGTTGCTACATTCAGAAAGAGCAAATGTCATTGCTAGCATATGGAATTTATCAAATGAGCCAATGATTGAGACACCCGAATTTTCCCTGTATGGTTGGGATGAAGCACTTGAAATTCATTGAATGAATTTTGCTTTTCCAAGAGACATGAACAGTATTCTTCTGGATCCAGGTTTTGAATTAGACGAAGCGATTGATGGGGTTGATGAGGAGATTGAAGACGATCAATGACATCAATCCAACTTCAAATATATTGAAAATAGCAAAATATTTATGTCAAAGTTTAATTGAAGAAAAAAGACTGAATCTTCGTGTTCTCGTGTTCTAAAGTTATGTTAATAGACTTGCAACGTTCATAGTTGCAGTTTTGTTGAAGCAGTTTTGTTCTTTGTTAACTCTTGAAAAAGTAGTCGTATTGAAGTTAGTTATTAAAAGGAATCCATTTGGCATTGGGATTTGAGGTTAATCTTATTTATCAATTAATATGTTAGACAATATTTTCTTTTAATATATCTGGGATCAAAAGTATCTCTCGTTTTGGCGAACAATTACAAACTTTGTCGTTTCTCGGTACTGACGTCATAAAACATGAAATCATCGCCTCTAGCTATTATAATAATTGGAAATTTTTAGATTTTCCGGACTGATAACATTAATATTCTACTATTCAGCTCTCTTTAGTCAAGAAATGCCATAAAAAACACACCAGGCGTTCGCTGAGTAAGAAAGGATTGGAATTAGAAAAAACCGCGAGCTGGGATGAAGTACCCGACGGTAATTGACGCTTTTCGGGCAAGATCATTACAGAATTCCTGTTTACCATCGATTTTCTTTATACCCATGCAAATGCCTATCTAAAAAACATAGTCACGATTTCTCCGCCGAAGAGTGGTACCTAGCGCCAGTATAGCCTGGTCTATCAGTATTACCAGCAAACTGTATTCCAGGTGTCTAAACCAACAATTTGGCAATCAGCAAAATTTAATTCCTTTACTCCGCTGTGAAAATCGCGTCCAACTTCAATCCTTCGCTGTGAAGAAACGTTGTGCTTAATCCTGTTGTGTTTTATTCTAGCATCATGATGTATTGTTACGTTACGATAATTACTTATTACTTATTACCTGAGTCCCCTGTTATCGCTCATAAGACCGAGGCCAACACTAAAGTGAGATCGCTCAAACTGGGACTCATAAAAGATTGGCTAAAAAACTGGTCAACTTCCCCGGGAAATCACGGGGGCCAATCAGCGAGCAGCTTGTCGAGATTCCATATTCTGATTGGCTCATTCAGCAATTTCGATCTGCCACGTGAAATTTTCCGTTTATTTTTCTGAAAATGTCACCCCCAGGATAACATCAGGTCTATGTTTGCAAAATTGAGGGAAATATTCTGTAACATCCTTTTGAAAATTGAAATGCCCTTTTAAAAATAACTTATACAGACAATCTTGGACAAAATATATTGGAACAGCGTAAATAGTTTTGCTATTATCTATTGATTCCCTTCCCCCCCGTTACAATGCTGTTTCGAACCAAAGGTGTCATTCTTTGCTACCAACATTCTTTGGGGGTAAAGGGGAAGAATTGGAGTTAGGATGTAGAAAATCAATGGAAAAGGCCACATTCCTTGGGGAAAAGGCCTTGTTCCCAATATTTTGTTGAAGATTGTACAATAAGCCTCCATATTTTTGCGATTAGGATTACACATTCTTCAGCTATTAGAGAACACTGGCCCCGGCCCCGGCCCTCGGCGCCACGGCTCTCGGACCCGGCCTCAATAAAACGAATCATATTTTCGTTTTGACAGCATCAGGGCAATCGCGAATCCGCAGCACTCAGTAAATATAGGGGCCCTATGGGCATGTTCGAAGAACGATTCTGGTTGAATATAGCTATTTCGGTCAAATGATGAAAGATGTTCATCGGTGTGCACAACGATGACGATGATGATTATTATGATAATTGTGGTGGTTATGATGATGATGTTGATGACCACGATGATTATGATGCTGGTTGGTAGGGGGTGATTGTGGTGGTAGGGTGGAAGTGGTGGTTGTGATAGGGATGATCGTGTTGATGATTGTAGGGGGTTTTGGTGGTGCTGATAAAGGTGGTCGTGGAGAAGGTTGTAGGGGTGTAGGGTTGGTTGTGGTGGTGGTGATAAGGGGGGTGGTGGTTGTGATAGGGGTGATCGTGGTGATGGTTGTAGAGGTGGTTGTGGTGGTGGTTATAGGGGGTGGTTGTGGTGATAAGGGTGGTCGTGGTGATGGTTGTAGGGGTGGTTGTGGTGGTGGGGATATGGGTGGTGGTGGTGATGGTTGTAGGGGTGATTGTGGTGGTGATGCCGTTCCTTTAGATCTTGCCACAGCCACATCGTCAATGATGGTAATCATGATGATGATGATGATGATTATGATGATGATGATGATGAGAATGATGACGATTTGCTTTGAAAAGTATTTGGAAATTGCCGCTCTTGCCCAGACTCTATGATTGATGATGAGAATGTTTGAAATGTCATTAACTAGACAAATGTGGCAATTTGCCATTGTTTAAAAAGTAAACAACAATGACTCATAGTGAACTATTACGAATCAGTAGAACAATTGTCACATGACCTAAGATTGACAAAGAGGCTTGCAGGCCGCGATTGTGAAGAACTAACCACAAATTGCGCATCAATGGTCGAGACAATGGCCCTAATGGCACTCTTGAGTCGATTTCTATTGTTACACGTTTTCCATTGTTCAAGCGTTGGTTAGTAAGTGAGTTAGTTAGGTAGTGACACGCCACCCCACACCAATATGTTCGAAATTCTTCGAACATAAAAAGGAATGGTATGTCCGCCGTAAAAAACTGAGAAACTTCAATTCGACTTTCTGTAACCTAGCCCCGCTCACTTTCTGCTCAAACTGAAAGCAAGCAAACCAGCAGAGAAACAACGCATCAGACAACTTCATTCTGTTGATTCTCTGTTATCAAGATGACAAAAATTAAACCACATATAATCGAGATGTATACAGTGCATGAAATACAAGTCATTTCACGAAACTTGTGAGAGGAAAAGACGGACAAGACACAAGTTTTTGGGAAATACTAAACAGAACATAACAGTAACTTGTACTTAACATAACACTACAACAGATGCATAGTAGTAAGAGTACATCAATTTTCTCTTTAACAAAACACATTTACAGGGCAGGACAGGAACCGAAAAATGGCTTTCGTTGAAATCTTTTACAGCGCTACATTTAAGGTGACTGCCTTTGTAAATACTCGGGGACAAACCTGTAAATTTCAGGGTCAAGTACCCTTGGGGGCACATGCGCAGCAAACTTTAAATGCGTTTCGCTGGCTTGGCTTGTATAAATGAACGCATTTATAAATTCTTATGTAATGTACGTATTTATGCAAAAGTTTCTTGGCTTTTACACAAAGTAAAATCACTAACCCAGAGAAATAGTGCTAAATGTGATTGTAAGAATTTTTGTTAGAGCACACCTGCTTTGATACACTTTCCTGATGATTTGTTAACTTCATTGTTTCTCGAGGCCAAGAAAATGCAACACACCTTTTCAACCAAGGGCCTCGTTTTAAAAAAATGATAACTGTGTCACAGAAGCATTTCGACGTCGGATTCGAATTCAGCACCTTCGTTTTAGTGTTAGGGCAAATTTCTACGCTTCTAGTCCTTACGACGTTCATTTTATAGCGATTAAAATTTGAAAAGTTATAAAGGATTTGACCGTGAAAAATGACCGAGGGTGCAAAATTTCACCCCGAGCGATTTCTCAAGGTCAAATCCTTTATAAATTTTCAAACTTTTCGTCGTTATAAAATCAACATCGTAAGGACTAGAATCGTAAAAATTTGCGAGAACACTGAAATGATGGTGCTCAATCTGAATCTGGGGTCAAAAATTTTCGTACAAACAAATTTTCGCAAATTTTTTAAACGAGGCTCTTAGTTGAAAAGATGTAGCTATAGACCCTTTTTAAAGAGGTCGGCGCCAGAATGAAAATATGAATCGATGTATGAGAGCCGGGAACGAGGGCCTGGGGCCGGGTTTCTAATAGCCGAATTCTTCGCACATGAAGACAAAACAGGAAATAAAGAGTCGACAAAAAGGGTTAAATATTTTGAATATGATTTCATAATTGTCCAAAAATGGCTACAGGATGACCAGCTGAATAAATGTATCAGCTGAGAAAAGCTATAAGGAAAAAATCACTACAAAAAATAGCAAAATGCTAAACTTCGAGCAGATAAAAGTAACTTTATATAATTCCTCAAGAAAGATTAATTCTTAGAATTTTGTGGATGTAATAAAATTTATATATTATGATAAAACGTTAAAAATACCCACTTAAAAACAAAGTTACGCATAATCGTCTTATTCGTTAAATTTACTTGGCGGCAAACAAAAGAGCACCCAGCTAAATCAGCGGAATCTCTGCATCTTTAAAAGCAAGACTGAATGTTCATGGCATTTAAAACGAGAAGAGCTCTCACCTACAAGCATACGAAAGCTTTAAACTGCAATTAGTTACATAAGCCCGATGCTTTATTATTAAAAAATTATACCCAGGTTTACATAGATATCCAGCATGTGACACGTTGAAGACATTTCATAAAAGCGCCATTTTCTAATAGCCTCATTCCAAGGACGATATAGCTCACTTCAGACTGATTTCATTAGGGACTTGTCGCCTGTTTATGATACATCGTCAATATAAATCACGTTAAACCAGACTTTTTCAAGTTAGCTTGAATTATTGTGTTAGTTACTGCTTTGAAAACAAAGTCGATATTCTGTGTGTCCGTTGCACAAGTCAAATGTACGTAAACTTCTTTGTTTTCGTTCTTGTTTCTTTCTAGATACTTTTGCTTGACATATGAACTTGCAGGTTCAAACAACATTGGACCTAAAAAACATTATAACATTATCACGTTTGAAGATGTAAGATAAACCAAAGTTAACTTAAGTATGAACCCTCGAGAAATTTAAATCAAAGCCGATATTGAATTTACATCCTAGAACGAAAGGTAGATTTATCAACTAAAAATACAATTTTTCCTTCTTTAAGCTTCTCAAATTTGCACACTGCAGCTAAATGGTGTAAATTAACCACGAAAGTCTGAGAAAACTAGGACATCATTTAAAAGATTCATTTGTAAGATCACAATGGATCTTGTGCAAAGTTGGTGTGGCCAAGAAAAGATCAGTCGGAAGTAATACCAGCACCTAACCGAGTAAAAATCAATACGAAACTGGCAGAGGACACTAATACGAGGAGACATTCAAGTACATTTACGTATGTGCGGTCCTTGGAAATGTTTTTTAAAGTCAAGCTTTTTATTTCTACGTCAAGTCCTTCTATAATCAAACAAGTCTCAGCCAAACATTAAAACTATAAGGAATTTGGACAATTAAACAAACAACTCAAATGTATAATGAATACTAATATTAGGAAGACTGAATGCTGCTGTGAAGGGATTGTCATAAAAACAGCCAGGCTAAATTATCGTTCAAGCAACGCTGATCAAAAAGTAGGATCGTTAGAAAGACTTGCAAATCTAACAAGAAATCGATAAAATGAGAACACTTTCGCCGCAAATATCAAGAAGACAAAAAATACACTGCGCCTCTGGGTTCGAGGCTTCCAGCAACGAAGAAAAGACAAAAAAAAAGAAAATTAATTCACCTGAATACTCTGGAAAGCATAAGGTTAATGGCGAATTAGGTATTTTCTCTTCGAATAAATCTTTTTTGTTGAGAAAAAGTATAACTGAAGTATCTATAAACCATTCATTATTTACGATTGAGTCAAACAGCTTCAGACTTTCAATAAGACGATTCTGAAAAATAAAAGAAAATATCATAACACCCGGATTCATTGACTTGGACAATGAACCTGCATTCGTTGCTCATGGTTGTTTAGCACATGTCTCAGGCAGCACCCCCGCCGTATACATGAAATATTTCACGCGCCTTGTAATTCTGCTGCCCAGACTATTAGCAACTTTTGCCCGAACTGCTTGAGTACTCGAAGGAATGTATTTCGATGCATGTGGTGCACACGTGGGTCTTAATGTTCTTTAGATTATAAAAAGAAACACGTTCTGGAAAATACTAGATTTCAAAGCTTGTTAGCTATCTTAAAGCAATTTTCAAATTTTCTCTTTTAAAATTTGAGAGTTATAGAGACACTGCGCCCTGAGTAGCGACCTTGAAGAAAACACACAAAAATATTTTCGTAGTAAAATAAACTTTAGAACAAAACTTACAAAAAGGATATTCCTCGATGCATATAATAACGTTTGCGTGATAAGAGTATGGACTCAATATACACTTTCCTAAACAAGGCCGGGCAATGAAAACAGCTCAGATTTCGATGGTTACACAAAATAACACCATATGCTTGTGAAATTATCAAAACAAAGCAATGTAACATGTTATCCAAGAAAATAATTAATGTCCAGTAAACCAAATGCAAAGATTTGTCATCCACGAACTAAGTTTTTGATAAAATAAATGTTAAAATAGCAGACAGCTTACCGCCAGTTTTCCGGTGGGTTTTAAAAACTCGTTTTTTTTGCTAAAACAAGTGCAGCAAGAACAAAAATATGAACAAATTTTAACAATTAGGTAAGAAAAAATATTTTTCCCGTTTTTTGATTCAATTTACATAAAAGAAGCCACTTTAAAGTGGAAACAAAGTTCATTATTTTTTTCCAAATTATTGAGGGTGGCGACTCAGAGTGCAGTAGCTCTTTTTTACACGGAGAGTATATGGATTAAGATACTGACCGTAGTTTCATCTTCAGCCAATTTTAAATCATAACAACTAAGTGCAGCACAGAATATGATCGCAGTTACGTCTTCAAAGCAATGAATCCATTTTCGGCGTTCAGTCCTTTGCCCACCAACATCTAGCAGCCTATAGCATATGAGAAGGATTGAAAAGGAAAATCCAGTAAAGTAACGTAAAGACATAATTCAATGCGCGTTTGTTAACAAAACTCAAAAATTTAAATTTAAAAGCAAATCGGTTGCCAAATTATGGAGAATAAATTCTTTTTTAGATAGTTACAGAACTTCATAAGTTACAAGATTTAAAACAGCACTTCCTATAACCTTTGCAAACTGTTGTCTTTCGTCAAAATATTGATATTTAAGAGGATAATATCAAGGTATATACCTGAAATGCAGTTTACGGAAAGTGAACTGAATTTCAACAATGCCAATTGTTTTTACTCTTGTTCTTAAAATATCTTGCTCGGTTGGCCGATAATTTGCCGATCCAAGTCTTTCAAGCTGATCAAGATAGCTATAAAAACAAACAGCAAAACTAGTCTAACATAAACAAACACGAAAATCTTCTACTTCTACAACAAAATGAATTCAGCAAGATGATAAATAATTTGCCGCCGCCATTATGATGGAGTAAGGTTCGTGAACATTGCCTAATTTAGTGAAAATACTGTGCTTGTTCCTGCAGCAAACGCTTGCAGCAACGTTCCAAGACAATTAAGAAAGAACGTATTCGAATGTTGCTGAGGAATGTTCACGCAACTAAATTAAGACTAGCGCTAAAACCCAATCAACTTTGTGCGCAGGCATTTTCCGTCTATTCGGGTATTTTCCGCCTGATGAGTGACCAAATGTAAAGAGTTATTTTCGATGCAGAAATACTTTGGTGACAGCATGTACTGATTGCCAACAAAGAGACGAAATGTTTCTGCCGCTGTGCAAAGGGCATTTTGTGTTGGCATAACATACGGGAATGCGACTCGTTATTTTAATTGACATTATTGACTCATGCTGTAAGCGCATGCTTTTTTGATAACTTACTTTTATCTGTTCTGTTGGTCCTATGATGGTATGATATGCTGTTGTTAGATTCCATTAGTTTTATCTTTATAACTTACTGTTAGTTATTCTCTGTGTTTATTTAGTACCAGTAATAATTTCAATCGGTCATGGTTCCAGATCACGTTGTTTTATGAGATTTTTGTCTGTTCGTTGCTGTGATATTCGTTCCGTAAAGAATTAAAACTAGAGGAAGTCTGTGTTTATATCGTCGAATTCGTTATCATGGCGGCCGAAGAAACTAGTTTTAAGGTCGAGAAACTGAATGGAGAGAATTATCAGCTGGAAGTCCCTAATGAAAATGCGCCTAATTGGAAAGGATTTGTGGGGAATAGTTACGGGTACTGAAACATTAAATGCTGAGGCGATAGCTGAAGAACAGAGAAAATTTAGATAGAGAGAAATATTGACTCTCGCGACAGTATGTCTGTTTGTTATAAATTTATATTAAAAAATGCTAAAGTAGCTTGGGATAATCTAGAAAAACATTTTGAGCCAAAATCACTTTCTCAGAAGATTTTCTTTCGCAGAAAACTGTATACTGCTCGGATAGAGCAAAATACACGAATGATCGATCATGTCCATTACATAAAAACACTTGCTGAGCATTTAGAGGCGGTAGATGACCCCGTTGTCGAAAAAATTTAGTTATTATACCTGAAAATTACAATTGCTTGATCACAGGTCTGGAAACGATTGCTGAAGATAAACTTACTTATACGAAAACGAAAAAATGCAGACCGGAAGCAGCGGAAGTGAAACAACTGTTAAAATTGAAAAGGCTGAGGAGTGCCAAGATGCTTTTATTAAGCAACAAAAACACAAGGCAGAAGAGACAAATAATTCGAGAAATTTTAAATGTCATTACTGCAAGAAACCTGGCCATTTGCCACAGATTGTTTTAAGAAGAAAGCTGCGACAAAAAATGCTCCGAAAACTATATCGGCGAACTTGGCGGAAATCAAGCAGGAAATAAATGCGACTGTTAAACAGGAAACAACAAATGACATTGAGCTTGCGTTAGCTACAGGAGGTTTTTCATCGGAAATTGATCATTATAGTGTATAGACTCCGGTGCTTCTTAGCAAATGACCCCGGATAAAACAGGTATGGAACAATACATCGCATTTCAAAAGCCAACGCAAATCAAACTTGCTGATAACTCTGTGCTTCTGGAAAAGAAAATTCGAACTTGTCTGTCTATGATGTGATGCTGCAAGATGAGCTCCATATGCCGAAAAATATAAAATCAATTATTGTCTCTATGATCTGTTACCGAAAAGGGTGCTGAGATGCTATTCGAAGGGCAATCTTGTCAAAATATCATGAATTAAAAAACATACAATATGGGACACAAGCATGGAAAGCTTTACAAACTGAACTTGGAGCCTGAAAATTCATGCTGTTTTGGTCAGCTGACAATGACGATACTTCTTTGTGGCATTATCACATTTCATTACAATGTTATACTGCTATTAACAAGTGTCCTGTGATTAGATTAGATTAGTTTTATCTTTATATCTTGCTGTTAGTGATTATCTGTGTTTATCTGAAGTATTGGTAATAATTTCAATACTTTGGACTGGTAAAACTTGCAGGTGAGCCTTATGGCGGCTGCTGACCTAAAATATGATGGCAAAGCCCAAAGCCTTCTTTACCGTGGACAAGATGAATGTTCTTGTTAGAATTTCAGGATTCTCGAAATTATGTCCTATCTGGATATTGATTTAAAAAGATTTTTATTCTGAAAATAAGCTGAAAATCAATGCTTTGCTTTATAATAGAAATCAAGTTTTTCAACGCAAAAGTTACTTGTTGAGAATGCAAATTTCTTCAAAACTAGTCCAACCCAGATTAAGATTTTTGCTTCAGAACATGTCCAGGGTGGGAGGAACATGTCAGTGGTAGTATGGACAGTAGTATGAAAACTTTGGTGAAGAGCAAAGTAAAATAACAAAAAAACACAAATTTTCCCAAACTACTCAAATTATTTAACGTGTTCTCTGCACCTTGGACATGCCGTGAAACAAAAATCTTGATGTGACTTGGGCTAGTTTTTGAGGAATTTACGTTTTTCAAAAACAAATATATTCGTGCAAAATCCTGATTCCTACCTCAGAATATAATGTAACTAGCCGTTAACAATGTTAAGGGAGAGCTGCTCTGGTAGAATGCAAGTATTGTCGTAGGAGACCTCCACAAGTATATCGATATGAAAATAGTGAAGTTTCTTCTCTTCAACTCACTGTAACAATGTAGACTGACAGATGTACAGTATCCTGCCATTTCGATCGCCCCATTCAATACAGTAGGCCTACACCAAACGCAAAAACTTAGGCTTTTGTGTATTCGAGAAAAAGGCTGCCGTAGATCACCGAAGCAATGGGTACATTTAAGATTCTCAAAAACGAAATAAATTTTGTTTCAACGTTTGACTTTGAATAATTTATCTTTATTTTCCTTGCTGATTGATGTGAAGTATCTTGATCTTCTCACTTTTATCTTGCTTTGAATTCACAGCTTTGTTTCGACTATTACGCCTTGTTGCGTTTCAACTACAAATAGATTCATTACACGAATTCTAGTTATCGCTATTGAAATGGGCACATTTATGTAGCAAGTCTAGGCTACAAACATGACATTTTAGCAAACTTTAAACAAATAAATAAATAAAAAATAAATGATGATGATGAGGATTATTATTATCATTGTTATTATTATTGTTATTATTAATATTATTCTTATTATACACAAACGAAAATCCAACTTCTGCCAGATTATAAGGCTGCTACGCAGCAATTATCTGAACCTCAATTTTAGTAAAAGTAAAACTCTCACGAATCAAGATCGAGAAAGAAAACACTTTCTGGAATCAAATAATTCATTTTTATGTCATTTACCCTCAGACGTGCCGGTATTGGAGACGGTGAGAGCCTTTGCCATCATATTCTAGGCCATCAGCCGCCATTAGGCTGATTTGCAACTTTTGTTGGCAAAGGTGCTCTTTGTACAGTGCGAATGAATGTATAATGATATTTGCTTGCTTAGTTGTAACAATACTTAGTTAACCAGGGAAAAAAATTCTGTGTTATCAGGGACAGATGACTCAGTGTTTTCAAATTATCAAACTTTACGTTCTCGTAGACACGTAAAAAAAGTTGGCATCCAAAGGGTGAACTTTGTTTAGATGATCACAAGGCCTGTTACCTTGCTAAGCCATTTGAAATGCAAAAAACCAGTAGTAAAAACTTTATAGTCCTAGATTTAGTTTGCTTTTTGTCTTCATGATACCCTTGGACTTATTAGAGACAATTTCACTATTAGTTATCATTTGTTATCCTCTGTTTTTGGTTAACACCGCTTCCATTCTGGCAATAGCTAAACCTGCTCACCTATATTTTTTAGATTTGTTGAACCAACTAATCAAATGCAACCCTGTGAAAATCAACAAACTGAGTGCTGGGTGAAAACGGTATTGATTTTACTTCGGAGTTAATTTTCCTTTCTTTTTTATTCTAGGATATTTAGTAAACTAAGGCAGGCAGTTTAGTAAAATAAAGAAGTTAAGTAAACTAGTAAAATAGAACATGTTTAGTGGCCTCCCGAAGTTTAAGGGAAACCTCCGCATCAGGTACTTAGAATTTTAAAAACTTCCATGCGAAGTTACAACTTGGTTTCAATGCCCAAGTTGCTGAGTCTCCAAAATATGAGAATGCGATATGTAACATTAGGATTCCTATAAGTGTGTTTAATATTTTAAAATTCTGTGTAATGCACTTTCATAATTTTTTTCCAGATCACCCAAGGAGGATAGCCTTGACTGATTGAAAATTAAGGGGGAGAACCTGTACTGTCCAAGAAAACTCCGAGTTGGGTTCCATGAAGTTTTCTCAGGCTGAGCCGAATGAATGGCAAAAAAACAACAACAGTGTAAAATGCTGTGAATCGATTGTAAGCGGCTAGCGTGCGCAAAGTTCTTTAAATTTGTGTAGCAAAAGTAGATTTTAACAACATGGTTTTGGAATCCGTCAACTTAAAGGAAAAATGGTGTACAGTGAGGAAGATTTTCGTTGCTCGGCCTCTTGCTTATCATATTGGTCATCCAGCTATTTACAATGGTTCATATTTGTATGCAAACTCGACAGCATTTGCAGGATGGGTTGTTTTGGACACACATCTGACCTGCATTCACATTTGCGTTTATTTACTATATTTAAATGCTTCTACATATTTTTGAAGTTGACAGAAAAGCAGAATTATATGAAAATGACTTACTATTTACAGGAGTCATTAAGCTGATACTCCCTTGATCTTCTAAAGCATTCCCTCACTCCTTTATCAACCCACAACCTTTTCATTGCTTCCAGCAGTTCTTCTGAGAATTGAAGAGTATCTTCACCTCTCATTGCTGTTTCAAAAACTCGTCTTGCATCATTCTGAAAAATTATTTGTTTGTTACAACTCAAGTTTTGCCCAAAGTGAATTTTTGTTTCAATAGTTCATAACAGCTTCTGCTGAATGACTTATGAAACTGTTTTCTCGTAAGGAAAAATTTTGCAACTTAACGTAATCTGGAATTGAATATGTTTTCACTTTACATTTTACACTAATCTATGTTATGTAATAAAGCTGCTGCAGATAACTTCCTAGCGAATTTTTCAATTCAAAAGGCCTCTCAACTTGAAAACTTTTTTTGAGATTTCTGTGGCTACTGCCCACAGGAGGTCCAATCGCATAAATATCATGAATGATGTAACCTTACTTATGTTGTTTCCTGCCTAAAACGTCCTATTAAATTTCATTATATTTCTATATTTGTAAATATTTGATGTAAAGAGGACCGAGCCTCGACAGATTTCAAACAGCCAGATAGATGAAACATTTTCGTAACTGTTATAAATCATTTAGTTAAGGAGAGTGAAAACAAATGTACTCTTTAGACAGTTTATATGGTGGGTAACATTTTGATGTAAAGAAGTTGGAGTTTAACGCGAAATTCACCGAAATTCAGGCTAAATGAAAAAAGGTTATATCAAGGCTATTCAAAAAGCTTCACTCCTTGTTTTTATTCATTATATACGCATAAAGCTATTTCAACCAAAAATATCTTTAATGTGAATAGGACGTTTTAGGCAGAAAACAACACAAGTAAGGATACATCATTCATGATATTTATGCGATTGGGCCTCCTGTGTACTACCTAGGCAAGGACTAGTGGCAGAATTACTATGCTATCCAGTTCAATCGGGATGTGTAAAATTCCAGGTGTAACTTTTTCGGCGTAACTTTTTTGGGATGTCTGATGTCCGAAAGCAACTTTTTCGGGTATAATCGGGATCCATTCACAGCCTCGGTCAGTTTGTTGCACAACAACAAAACATCGTCACCAACTCACTGCTAGGTGACTCATAAATAGAAAAGACAAAAAAAGAAACGGACTTTTCAAACAATAAAAATGTCACGATTGACAATCGGTTGCAAGCTTCCGCCTACTTCTTGGCAAAACCATACGTTATGGCTTCTATGGTTGCAGATCAGCAGCTTTGCAGTTGGAGTTTTCTGTGTTAATTTTGTCAGATGTCTGCCTTTATTTGATCGAAGATAAAAGTTACTTTCATTTGTAAGATGTACTTGAATGTGTCTTTCATTGTTTGCGTGATAAATAGAAGCGTCCTTGACTGCTGTTGTAAAGTTTTAGGCCAGTGGAGTTCACCAAAATCCGAGCGTCAGAAAACCGCAAAACCACTGCACGAACTCCAAATCGTTAAGTGTAGAAAATCACTGACACAAAAGTATATTTTGACCATCATAGACAGTAACAAGACTGTTTTTCACAATTAAGTGAAACTGTACTAGATCGATTTTGTTTAACTTTGATGGCAATGTTTTCATAGCACTGAGGGCAATGATAAAAAATTATATACTTACTTTAGGTGCCTAATTGCCGCCCTCCAGCTAATTAATTTTTTGAAAAATTTCCAACCCCCGCTCTTATTAGTACCCCCCGTTTATTAAAATTTGCATAAGCCTTTTCATGGTTATAAGCGCCATTATGAATTAGGTAGAAGTTTTGGCATAGTGGCGGCTCACCGCAAAAGCAAAACATAGGGGCCCTATGGGCGTGTTCGAAGAACGACTCTGGTTGAATATAGCTATTTCGGTCAAATGATGAAAGATGTTAATCGGTATGCACAACGATGACGATAATGATTATTATGATAATGGTGGTGGTTATGATGATGATGTTGATGACCACGATGATTATGATGCTTGTTGGTAGGGGTGATTGTGGTGGTAGTATGGATGTAGTGGTGGTGGTAGAGGTGGTTGTGGTGCTGAAGGTAGGGGTGCTTGTGATGGTTGTGATAGGGATGATCGTGGTGATGATTGTAGGGGGGTTGTGGTGGTGGTGATAGGGGTGGTCGAGGTGATGGTTGTAGGGGTGGTTGTGGTGGTGGTGATAAGGGGCGTGGTGGTTTTGATAGAGGTGATCGTGGTGATGGTTGTAGGGGTGGCTGTGGTGGTGGTTTTAGGGGGCTGGTGGTGGTGATAAGGGTGGTGGTGGTGATGGTTTTAGGGGTGGTTGTGGTGGTGGTGATAGGGGTGGTGGTGGTGATGATTTTAGGGGTGGTTGTGGTGGTGGTGATAAGGGTGGTGGTGGTGATGGTTTTAGGGTGGTTGTGGTGGTGGTGATAGGGGTGGTGGTGGTGATGATTTTAGGGGTGGTTGTGGTGGTGGTGATAAGGGTGGTGGTGGTGATGGTTTTAGGGGTGGTTGTGGTGGTGGTGATAGGGGTGGTGGTGGTGATGGTTGTAGGGGTGATTGTGGTGGTGGTGAGTTCCTTTAGATCTTGCCGCAGCCACACTATCAATGATAGTGATGGTAATCATGATGATGATGATGATAATGATGATGGTGATTATTATTATTATTATTATTATTATGACGATTTTATGGTGAGGATGATAATAATGAAGATTTGTTTTGAAAACTGGTTTGAAATTGCCGCTTTTGCCAAGACTCTTTGATTAATGTTGAGAATGCGTGAAATGTCATTTACCAATCCAAGGTGGCAATTTGCCAGTTTCAAATGGTAAACAGCCATGAGTCAGATGCAATCAAGCTTGTGCGAAGAGAAAAATTGTCACATGACCTTAAATCGACAAAGGGGCTTGTGAAGAACTAACCGCAAATTGCGCATAAATGGCCGAGACAATGGCCCTAATGGCATTGTTGAGATGCTTATACTATTGTTACACGTTTTCCATTGTTCAAGCGTTGGTTAGTCAGTGAGTTAGTTAGTTAGTTAGTTAGTTAGTTAGTTAGTTAGTTAGTTAGTTAGTTAGTTAGTTAGTTAGTTAGTTAGTTAGTTAGTGACACGCCACCCCACACCAATGTGTTCGAAATTCTTCGAACACAAAAAGGTACCCATTAGCCATGTTTGAAGAATGAGATCAGCCCAAACCAGCCTGAGATCAGCCAATAAGCTCGCAGCTTGCAGCAAATAGTGTAAAAGAATCCCCACTTTGTTCCCACTTGCTCCCTGTGATCCTAGCTGTTTCAGGCTTTGTGCTTGTTGTCGCCTGTTCAGGGACATAGCCATGATCTGAAAAGGGGGGAGCAGTCAAGAGGGTCTAGGGGCACGGCCCTCAGGAAATTTTTTGGGACACGCCCTTTAGACTGTCGGAAAACATGGGATACGCCCTTTTCATTCTTTATCTACTAAAAAATTCACCGTCCCAATTAGTACTCTTTACAAAGATAACTTAGATTACAAAGATTACCATTGCATTTAAAGGAGTCCCAATCCGTGAAACATTTTAAAAACGACATCAAATTTTTGAATCTGAAGTGCAACTGTAGATTATGTAAAACTTATATTGTAAATTTAGGGTATATTTAGAATAGCTTTTTAATTTAAATTGTGTTTTGCTTTTATTACTCATGCTGTTATTAATTATGGTTGGCATTAATTAGCCTAGTGGTATCAGCTACGCCAACCTTAAACAAAGAATTTATTATTATTATTATTTATTATTATTATAACTTGCAATAATATATAACAATCAATAACAACAATCAAGAATCATGTAATAAACAATGAAGACTACTAACAAATATAAAATTTTCAAACTAATAATAGGCGCCTATTTTTCATGCTGGCAAAACGATCTATTATCTGATCTATATCAGTCTTGTGATTATTGTAAATGTAAATCAAGGCAAGTCCAGTTAGTCTAGCTTTTGACGTTCTGTTTCGAAGGTACGTTTTCAGCAATCGCAAAGTGGAAAACGTGCGCTCGACGGTTGCTGTTGATATATGCTGGCGATCTTTAAGAGACTATGTATCGTAGGGAATACTGAAGCATCACAGGCTTCTATGGTACTGATGTGGTCAACAGGAGCAATAGCAAATCAAAATTTGCAGCAATTTTTACTTTATTGCCCAATCTTAGGCGAAGCTGTTGGAGCACAGTGTCCATAAATGGAAGGTAGATGGCGACTCTGTAGTAAGCTTTGGTAGAGGCAACGTTTGGATTGTCCCGGTAGATGGAATTGGCGCTGAGTCGCGGTTACTCAATTTCTAAACGCAGGCTTGAAATGGAGTCAACGATCTTATAGAGTTATTGCGGTCATATTGGAGCGTGTCAATTATGTTTTGAATATGGGCCATTGCGTCTCGCAAGCATGTGTTCTTCTCTTGTAGGCATTTTGACAGAAAATCAAAATTGTTGGTTACAGTGACGATGAATTTGCTATTGGTGATCGCTTTTACCAAACCCATTGCATTCGTCTTTGCATCGCTATCCTGCCAGTTGCTGATGCTCGTCAAAGTGCGAACTATTGGCACATAATTTGAGACAAAGATAAACCTTAACCTAAAAAAACATTCTAGCAAAAGGGGGGGGAGCCGCGGCTCCCACAGCTCCCCCTGGCTACGTCCCTGCGCCTGTTTGTGGTAATTTCCTTTTTTCTCAGATGTTCTTTTAACTTTTCAGTGCTTCCCTGTGTATTCCACCTTGTCACTTCTGATTCCACTTATTCCCACCGGTTCCTACTTTGTTCCCATTTGTTTCCTCCGATTCCAAGTTGTTCCCACTTTCAGCATGGTCTGTTGGTTCCCTTCAGTTCCATGAATTCCCACTCATTCCACGAGTTCCCAGCATTATTATTATTCCAGATTTTTAGCGCATTCTGCAGATAATAGCTTCCTAATAAGTTTGTTGTTAAAACTTATGCCAAATTTCGTAGATTCAGAACAACCTCTTCGATTGTTTTGATTGTGTGCATTTGAATTGCAATTGAAATAAATGAATCAACTCGTTGATTTTTTAGATTGTATGAATAGAGAATGGAAATTCCGATCTTTTGTTACAACATTCCTGATTCCTAGATATATAATCTATGTATATTTCATCCGGTTTTCCGAAAACCCCCCACATTATGTTTTTATCCTTCAAAAATAAAAACGCCGCAGGTTAGAAAAATCGTCAACATTAGTCAAAAAGAGTAATCTGCAGAAAATCTTTAATTTTAGTTGGAATAATTACTTATCTGATGAAAGGAAATTATAATCTAAAGAAACTCGACGTCAGTCTGTGCTTGTATATTTGAAGAATGAAAACATAATGCAGAGGTTTTCGGCTAACCGGAAGGGAGACGTATAGGAATCATAGACAGGTCAGTGAGCACAAAAATCTAAGCAAGTGGGTAACCTTTGTTTTGACGCCAGATTATGATATTTGGTGGTATAACGATCATTTTGAGCGGTCGTGCCATTTCGAAAAATGGGGGCAAGTCACGTGCCTGATGACGTCATTTTTGTGGGGGTCATTTTCTCTAAAAATGAGCTGTAACTCGCATAATACTTGACCGATTTGGTTGAAAATTGTTTCAAACACCGTGAAATTAAATGCCCTTTCATTTGGTATGCGGCGCGATATATTTGGAAATTCCGCAAATGTTTTTCCGAATTGAGCGACTTTTGATGACGTCATAAATGAATCATGCTAAAAAGTTCACTTCTCGCAAAAATGCTTGATCGTTTCAGTCGCAAATGGTTTCAAACAACGTAAGCCTTCAGTCTACATCTGGCTCGTAATATATTTGACAACAGTTTACCACCATCGCCAGTGGTTTTTCCGTCCATTCAACAATGCGAAGACTGCGAAGGTCGACAATTATGTGACAGAATCGAAAAAAGAATTTCCAATGAGTATTTCAGATGCGATGTCTATGAAATCAGAAGATGAAGTTATTCCAGAATTATACAATGCAATTTTTCTTACACTGTACCCTTCAGGCAGATTAAATGAAAAGGGATATGCCATTACAAAAGCACAAAAAGTGGCAGCAAAGATATGGTCAATAGCTGGGGACTGGCAATCGCTTATAACAAAAGAAAAATCATCAAATCAAATAATGCTAGGTATGACAGTGCATCGGCTAACTGCAAGCAAAAAAGTATCCAAAATATTACACAAAACAGGCCATGCAATATCTAATGAGGACGTTTTACATCAAAATGACAAATGGTCTAGTACGGCTGCACCCGCAAAACAACTTTTTCATGGTCTGAAAAGAGGCAACGTTACCCATGCGAGTCTCGATAACAACGATGGGAGACAGGAAGCTTCTCTGGTGCAGGAACAACCCACAACACCAATTGGCTGCTTTTCCAGCCTTTGCTACCAAATAAGTAGCTATAACACATTCTATGTGCTGTATGTACTGGCAATTAAGGAAAACTATCTCTGCATGCTTATATATTTTCTGTTATGTTTTAATTTAGGTGAGACACCAGATGTGCATGAGAAAGAGAAGCTTTGGATACTTCGAAACTGAGTATACTAGATCCTAAGTCACAAAACATTGAAGATTACAGGATAGGAAAACTAATAGGACCACAGCGGCTCGAAATTTTGAAGACAAAGACGATAAGTCCATCCTTGACCAATGTTTTGATTAAGACTTAGTGTGGGAATAGCATATAAAACATTATTCCAATAATGGGTGGGTTTCATCAGCTCAGAGTACTGCAAAAGATTCTCTACAAGCGGCATTCTTGTATGGGATATGGTGACTGGTTTGTTGATGCTGGCTCGATTGCCTCCGGCTCCTTATCGCAAGCACAGGAGGGGCGTCACTATTACCGCTGCATGCGTTTGCACAAGGAGGCGTTCGATGCACTGGTCCAAAACAGAGTAGAAGACGTAACGGCTAACTACGTGAATATGGACAAAAATCTGAAACAAAGATTGGTAGAACTGCGGAAAAACCCTTCGTCGCAAGCTCTAAAAAAGATACTTGGACTGAAAACATTTCACGCATTGAAACTCCAGATAATGCAAGCTGGTGGAACACAGGCAAAGATGACCGTCAAATATCTAATGGACGTATCCTTGATGCTTGCGCCTGTTTCTGCGGTGCGAGAAAAAGATTTTGAAAGACATCTCCAAGCAGAAAGGCAAATGCTAAAATCAGTTTCCCCTTTGACCATATTCATTATGGTAGATACAACACTTATCAACACGTTTACCTACGTGGGTTAGAAGATAGCAGACAAGAAGCTTACAATGATGGGACAATGATTTGGCATTAAGAGGCCATGGAGCCAGTGAAAGTGGGGACATCTTTAGCTGTATACATGGTGATTTGGTAACAGAACATTTTAATGGAGCAACAAAAGGCACTGCAGGTCCGTTCAAGCTGGGTATAGTACAAATACTGATGCAGTGAACAGATGGATTACTACATATCATATACACTGCAGAATGAGATCGACATTAAAAGAAAATTTGCATGCTAAGACTTCATCGGGCCACAAGGAATTAACTCCAGGCAGTAAAAAAATGAATAATACGCATGTTAAGAATCTCAGAAAGAAACTCAGGGAATATGGTAATGATCCATTTGGTGATGGGCCAGCAAGATCCATGACAGCTGGCACAGAAATTGACAAAGATATCATAAATGGTCTATTGAATGCAGAAGAAACGGGCGATAAATCTTTCAAGGCATTTGTTGCTGATTGCCTCGTAAAGGGAGATAAGTCACTATTTGACAACATCAAAAAGGTCAAGCTTAAAACTGGCCTTGAAAAAAGTAAACAGCAGCCTAAAGCAGTGACAGCCCTGAAAGAAGATCGGCAAGCATTTGGTATGCTCGTAGTTAAAGCCACCAGCCTGGAAGCTTTTCAATATCCCCTCACAACGCGGCCACTAAGCATAGCAACGCATTGTTATGGACTTATCGTCTTTGTCTTCAAAAATTTCGAGCCGCTGCGGTCCTATTAGTTTTCCTATCCTGTAATCTTCAATGTTTTGTGACTTAGGATCTAGTATACTCAGTTTCGAAGTATCCGAAAGCTTCTCTTTCTCATGCACATCTGGTGTCTCACCTAAATTAAAACATAACAGAAAATATATAAGCATGCAGAGATAGTTTTCCTTAATTGCCAGTACATACAGCACATAGAATGTGTTATAGCTACTTATTTGGTAGCAAAGGCTGGAAAAGCAGCCAATTGGTGTTGTGGGTTGTTCCTGCACCAGAGAAGCTTCCTGTCTCCCATCGTTGTTATCGAGACTCGCATGGGTAACGTTGCCTCTTTTCAGACCATGAAAAAGTTGTTTTGGGGGTGCAGCCGTACTAGACCATTTGTCATTTTGATGTAAAACGTCCTCATTAGATATTGCATGGCCTGCTTTGTGTAATAATTTGGATACTTCTTTGCTTGCAGTTAGCCGATGCACTGTCATACCTAGCATTATTTGATTTGATGATTTTTCTTTTTTTATAAGCGATTGCCAGTCCCCAGCTATTGACCATATCTTTGTTGCCACTTTTTGTGCTTTTGTAATGGCATATCCCTTTTCATTTAAACTGCCTGAAGGGTACAGTGTAAGAAAAATTGCATTGTATAATTCTGGAATAACTTCATCTTCTGATTTCATAGACATCGCATCTGAAATACTCATTGGAAATTCTTTTTTCGATTCTGTCACATAATTGTCGACCTTCGCAGTCTTCGCATTGTTGAATGGACGGAAAAACCACTGGCGATGGTGGTAAACTGTTGTCAAATATATTACGAGCCAGATGTAGACTGAAGGCTTACGTTGTTTGAAACCATTTGCGACTGAAACGATCAAGCATTTTTGCGAGAAGTGAACTTTTTAGCATGATTCATTTATGACGTCATCAAAAAGTCGCTCAATTCGGAAAAACGTTTGCGGAATTTCCAAATATATCGCGCCGCATACCAAATGAAAGGGCATTTAATTTCACGGTGTTTGAAACAATTTTCAACCAAATCGGTCAAGTATTATGCGAGTTACAGCTCTTTTTAGAGAAAATGACCCCCACAAAAATGACGTCATCAAACACGTGACTTGCCCCCATTTTTCGAAATGGCACGACCGCTCAAAATGATCGTCATACCACCAAATATCATAATCTGGTGTCAAAACAAAGGTTACCCACTTGTTTAGATTTTTGTGCTCACTGACCTGTCTATCAGCAACGTAAAAAAAGATAGGAATTTCCATTCTTTATGTAGGAATGTGTATTTTTCATGAACACAATGAAAACAATCGTTCATTGATCAAAGAGTTTCCCATTATTCTTCTCTCCGTACTTAGCCTTATAAACTAATATTCTAACTAACTTTCTGCTCATGCTGTGCAAGGCTACGAAATTTGGCATGATTTGAACAAATCAACGAGTTGAGTCATTTATTTCAATTGCAATTCAAATGCACACAATCAAAACATTCGAAGACGTTGTTCTGAATCTACGACATTTGGCATACGTTTTAACAACAAACTGATTAGGAAGCCATTATCCAGAATGCGCTACAATCTGGAACGTGCATAGAGCTGGGAACCCCTGGAATGAACGAGAATCAACGGAACTGAAGGGGACAAATGGAACATTCTGAAACGAAGTGGGAATAACTCTGAATCGGAGGGAACAAAGTAGAAATCAGTGGAAATAAGCGGGAATTAGAGGTGAAAAGGGGAACAAAGAGGTTATCACTGAAAAAGGTAAAGGAACGACCGAGAAAAGTGAAATTACAGCTAACAAGTGAGAGCAAGTTTAAAAAAATAGGGACCAATGACGATCGCGGGAAAAAAAAGGACAAAGCCTTAAAAGCTAGGATGACAGGGAACAAAGTGGGGATTCTTTTACACTATTCGTTACAGGCTGCAAGCTAATAAGCTGGTCTCGGGCTGCTCCGGGTTGATCTCATTCTTCAAACATGGCTAATGGGTACCTTTAATCTACTTCCATTTGTGGAGCAACTAGAAAACGACCTAGCCAAGATAGGTGTTCGTAAAATTGGTAAAATCGTATGATTGGGCCCGTGGGTGAACAATTGAGGCAATTTTTTGGTTTTTCAGATGATCGAAGATGTTTTTACATGCCCCGAACGTTTCATAGCCCCTGACCTCCGTAAAGTGAAGTTAAGTGAGCTCAGAGTTGGAGTTTCACATGCCCGCTCTGTGATGGGACATGTGAGTGGAAAAAAGGAATTAACCTCTTGGGTTCATCATTGTATGCCTTTTCAGTGCTTAAGCTTACAGGGGAAATCTCCCAATGTCTGTTCTCATTGGCTGTTGCCAAAAAATTGCATGAACAAAAGAATGATTCACTGACAAACATCCCCTTCATTTGCTTATGTCTAGAGTCCTCCACCTGGTAAGTAACTTTGTTTGTAAACATCACCTGAATATGGCAATGAATCCAAAGTAAAAAGACTTTCTAATGAATTAGATCAACAAAAAAAAACATAAACACTGAAAATGAATAACTTTTTTTTTAAAAAACAACAAACAAATTAAAATCTTTTGCAATTAAGAAATCAGTACACGGGCATTCCGGGGGGTTAGCTCTAGTAGAAAATCTTCGTAAATACGTTTTCCCGGTGAATGAAACCATTTTTGACGCAATTTTTGGCAACAGTCAATGACAACAGACTTCAGGAGGTATCTCCTGTTAAACCAATGAAAAAGCAGAAATTAATGATGCAAAGAGATGAGTTCCTCGTACGTCGCATCATTAACTGGGCATATGGAGCTCCCACTTTGGGAACATATAACTTCGTCAAACGGAGGTTAAGGACTACGAAACCTTCAGAGCATGGAAAGCCACCTTCTATCATTCGAATAAAACAAAAAACGGCCTCGAATTATCACCCACCAGCCCAAAAATACGATTTGAAGAACACCTGCCTTTGCTAGGCCGCTTTCTGGTTGCTCCACAAATCGAAGTAATCAACACCGAAAAGCGTCTTATTTCTTTAAAATATCATTTCATTTCATCAGATAAATAATTATTTCTTTCTTAAAATAAAAAGTTCATTCGAATTCCTCTTTTTAACTAATTTTGAGGAATTTTCAAATCTGTGGCTTATTTTTGTATTTTCGCTGCGAGCTGCTTTCTTGCTGGCAAAATTTCTACCTAATTCATAATGACGCTAGAAACAACGAGAAAGCTTGACTCAATTTGTTAGTTAGAACTGAGAACTGTGGATTTCCTTAGACTGTAAGCAGTACAGGGTCCCTCGCTTCGCGTTTCAGTAGTTTCCAGAAAAAAGTTTGCAAAAACAAAGTCCAACCCCCCATTTATTCCTACCCCCCGCCAATTAGATCATGACGATAGTTTCAACCCACTGCCTATTCCGACCCAGTTCAAGGACCAGGACCCATAAGGAGGACCCAGGACCAGGACCCAGGACCAGGACCTATAAAGAGAACTCAGGACCAGGACCCATGAAGAGGACCTATTAGAGTGTAGTTTGTGCAGGGTTTCTTTACCCATTTTTCTTGTTCAAGGATCTGATCTAATACGCACGTGCTTGTAAATTGTTCTCGTACATATATCCAACATTTAAATCAAGACATGGAAGATTGTACTGTCCTAACAGTATTTTAAGTGGTCCTTTAAGATGCAAACATTGAAACAACCAATAAACGAGGAGGACAAGGAATGATGAAGAGAGCCAATCAATCAAGGTTGGGGTATCCATTCTCAAAAAATTTTCCATTGCGCTTGCAGCATAAAGCCACATGTTTATGACAGAACTTCAAAAGAGTAAGGACGTAGCCATAAGCAGGAGGGTCTTGGAAGGTTGGTGGTTGTTTACCAGTCTTAGGTGACTAGCCACCGTCCCGCTGCTAATTAATTGTTTGAAAAGTTTCCATTCCTAGCTCTTCTTAGGATTCCTCTCCTGCTCCACAAAACGATAAGGCCCAGCAAATCACAAACAGCAGATAATAAAATGTTAAGTGCCAGCAGACACATGCTTAACTGCAGAGAGACATTTAACAGCTTGTTCAGCAACATACATCTTCATATACTCCATTCCAATGTTCTGTCTCTAGGCAGTCAAACCAAACACCTCCTTTCCAAGACCCTCCTGCTTATGGCTACGTCCTTGCTCTTTTAAAGCTCTGCCATAAAAATGTGGCTGTTTGCTACAAGTGCAAGGCAAATTTTTTGAGAATAGATACCCCATCCTTCCACGAGATATGATCAAGGCATCTAAGACCCAAAAAACACCTTGGCAACTCGTGATCAGTCATGGAACTCTAAGAAGCACAAGACCAGAGGGTAGAATTGGAAGAGGATAAACAAGAAGTTAAGGAAGGGATTAACTTACAATTCTGGCTTCAGCCCCAAAAGGTATCTGCAATTTTTCCATAGCTCGTAGAATTGCAATAAGAGACATGATTGTATTACTAAATATGACTGGACGGTATCTTCGATAATCCTCCTCTGTGAAACCATTGTCATGTATAATTCTATAAAATACCAATTAACTTTAAAGAAATAAAAGACAACAGAAAAATGTCCTTTGACAGCCTTTTCAGTTTAGATGTTTCATTCAAGACAGCTCATGAAGTAGTTCAATAAGCATTTTCTCAGTTTTAACTTTGAATGTCATAAAAAGTGTTATTAAGTGAAGAATATGATTTTTTAAAACAATCATGTTTTTTATGTTAAAAGCGTATTCAACATCAAATCACAATCTTATATGATTAACTTTTTGTCTTATCAACTTCTAAACTCATCTTTGCAGGTCTTTACGGAGGTGAAAGGGTTTATTATTGAATAAAAAAGGAGGCCAAAGTATGTGTTTCTCTAAAAACTATAAAAGAGACATGGGCAAAAAAAGGATATATAAATAAAGCAATGAATGCTTAGGGGCTCACTACATTCCTCATTGACAGAAAATGGTTGCTGTTTCACCAGCTTTCAATTAAAATATCAGTTAGGAAGGTGCTTCTTATTTTTGTCTAAAAAAACCCAAAACATTGAGGCACCAAGTCAACTCAACCAAGCTAACATCTATGTTAAACATTGCCTATTGAATTGAACACTTTGACTTTGAATGATAATTAGTCAAGGTGCCTGCAAATATTTTCTCTTGCAAAATAGAAGCAGCTTATCAGGCCATACAGGGCATAAAAGTGAGGGGTGCAATGAATAAGTTCTTTATATAAGATGAAGGCCTGAAATGAGGTGTTATTTGTAATATCGAATTTCTTCCTAAAGGGTGTACGATAACACAGATTAATCATTTAGTTCTCTCTCTTGTTTCCCTGTGATCTCTCACAAAATATCAATTTCACTCATGCTCATAGGGGAAATGATTTATTTCACTACACTCTAGAATGGGCTTGACCTGTGATTAAGCAAAAGATTCTTGTTCAGGAAACTGAAGTCTTGCAAGCTTGCTTATCAATGCAGAAAAGATTAGTAAAATGACTCTGAATGAATCTGAGAATTTCTGAAATTCCTTGCCTGAGAAAATGAACTCTTCATGTTCTTTAGGTTTTGCCCTTCGCTTTGAGTCAATGTTTTGCAAGATATGATAGATTAATTTTTGAAGTGCACCAAATACTGTAGATATTTCATGCTATCAAAAACACTTACTTCATTTGTTTTACAATTGTACTTTTTCCAGATTCCCCTGCACCTGTTAAAAAATTATTTTTAACTGAAAGAATTATTTTACATTGAAGAATCATAACAATTAACAATTTCAAAGAAGATATCACACTGTAGATACTGTCAGATGATAAAAGAGACACCCATGCAAAGAGTTAGTAAGAAAAAGTTAGCTGTATCCCAAAGGATTTCTGAGAACATTTCCAGGGGAAGAAATATTCTGTGCAACTATTCACCATGTCATACAGTCATAGGCAGGTCAATAAAACCATGTTTGAAATGTGAGACAACACTGCATAGGCAATAACAGAAAAATTTGAAGATTACTTTTTGGCCCTCTTCTTCAAAAGCAATTCACAACAACAAGGGAAAGCAAATGTGCCACATAGAGTTATAAGGTGCTATAAACATTTTGTCCACACAAAGAGAAGAGCTCTTGAGTTAAGCAGTACATAAAGTAAATAATAAATATTTTGTAAACATAAAATTGATCCTTATTGTCCCTACGGCATTGGTTTTATCCCATTTTTGTATTCCCCTTTCTAGAAGTGATGTGAAGGAAAAGATTAACTGTTAAATAGCTGTCCATGAAAATTATGAGCAAATAAAACCCTTTGTTCCTAGAGCTTCAGAATGGTCAACTCAGGGGCACCATTCAAACTGTTTCTTGGATTTTAGGAGCATGACAAATGCGCACGTCACAGCAATGAGGTTCCTGATAAGTTGTGTGATTGCGGGCCTTAAAAGCATGATTTTGCACCTTAAAAGGTCAGGCCTGCTTCTGTTGTTGCTTAGTGCATATTCCATGAAGCCTGCACCAAATATCTCTGGCTTTGAGTTTAAAACTTTAATGATGTACTGCCAAGGATCTTTCAGTAAAACTGCCAAGGATTTTTCAGTCTACATCATTATTTAAATCCTAGAAAAAGAGATTTATTGTTTCTCTTGGTGTGAGAACTGATTTGGTTGGACAATTGTCAAGCCTGGCACCAACAAAACAATTCACCCTGGGCAGTTGCCCAGCTTCCAGGACTATGCATTTATCACTTGTTTATGAATTGAGGTTCTTTCAAGTATTTCTTGAGTCATGATCAAGTCATTCGTTTTTAGTACCAACCTTTGGTCACTTTTCTTGAAAAAAATGGTAAAGTTAACACGCAAAACTTGCACTTTTTTGTAATGCAAATAATGAATAGCTGAATGATGCCAATCCAACAGCGTCTTTCACCAGATATGTATGTTTTTGTTTGCAGGAAAGAAGAATGGGATATTTTAAAAACTTTCAGCATAATTTTCTTATTTATCCATTGCACAGCAAACAGAAAATTTCCTTGGGGATAGTACATAATCTTGCTATTTGATGGGACCAAGGCTAGTACTGTTAATGTAAACTTTTCTGAAAGTATTTTGGTTTGGTTTAAAACTGACAATTTATAACGAGCATTTTGAAGAGAAATACCAACAAATGAGCAAAAAAGTAGTCTTGGACATTTTTGAAATCCATCAAATCCAAAGAAACCCTGAAGGAAATCTAGTAGATTTAGAGGGATTCCAGTAGAAAGAGGAAGAGACCCTTCAAAACCAACCATTTTGAGCCTTGAGGTATGTAAGGGCAATAGGATCTGCAAGGATTCTGTAACTTTGGCCACATATAAAAAATCAAATCAATGTCAATGATGAAGCTTCTGCAGTTTGCGTTCGAAAACTAGTTGGTGGAGCAGCTGAAGGACAACAAACCCTGATTTGTAAACAAGTATGAACGTGTATTTTTCCTAAAAATGTTACTTAAATCTCGTTGTTCTAAGGTGAGAGCAGGTGGGTTGGTGGTTTCAACTGCTTGGTTCAGATGGGTCACTGCTTAGTTCAAGTGGGTTCATCTTGGTTTAGGTGGGTCTAACTATTTTAAGTTACTATCTTCCTCTTACACAGACAAATTTTCATTTTTTGCAATTTCATCAAAAGCTTCTTAACTTAGTGTAAATTCAATATTTTCCTTCTATAAACCTTGAAAATTGATGGTTTAGTAGGTTAGTCAGCATAGATAGGTATTACAATCAAACCAACGGCAACATAAACATTCATCCATAACAACACCCAATGCCAATCATTTAGTCACAAAAAAATAATCACTGTTTGTAGCTGCAAATTTTATTACATAGGTATAGGGTGCAGATTTCACTGATATCATGATTTATTGGCAGCATAATGCGAAGAATTCACTGGTTCGTTTTGCGCTGAAAAAATAGGCCTACATACACACCTAGCAGCAGCAGCTTCACTTCCTTCAAGGCCTTGTCGCCATCTTGTTTCAGTGTTTTCTCTATAGCTTTACTGCGAGAAATGGCCTCTCTTTCCTCTAAACTTTGACCGCAACCCATTCGTGGTCGATGCTTCGGCAAGTCAAATTGATCTACATTTTATTGATTTCATCATATGATCTTTCTACAATACGAGAGCTGAGCTTCCTTGCACTTTAGACGCCCTTCTTTCATCTGCCCTCACATTCCATTCCGCAGATTGCAATGTCCACGCATGAGTTGCACAGCGCTATTCCATCGACGCATGCGTACAACGGTTGTTGACAAAAACAAATCGTGTCGCCATTTTCGTTGCTGTAAAACTAGAAACATAGGGGCATGTTCGAAGAACGACTCTGGTTGAATATAGCTATTTCGGTCAAATGATGAAGGATGTTCATCGGCAGTGGCGTAGCCAGGGTCTTGGCATTGGGGGGGCAAAAGAGCAAAATGCATGGGGGTCCGGGGGCTTGCCCCCGGAAAAATTTTTGGGACCATGACCTTCTACAGGTCGTAAAACGGCCCTCTAGAAAAGAGAATTGATGGGATTTCAAACGGAGAAAATATGCTGGATAATTCTTGCTTTTCACAATAATTTCATGACAACGGACCTACAATCTTCGTACAGCGTCTATTGCTACGCCAGGGAAAAATTGCTCTTATACCATTGAAATTCATGAAAGCTACCAAATATCTACGTTGTAAACACAAAATTTGTTACCATGCGTTTTTTAGTATGAAAACACGGAAATAGTCTCAAATTAATTAATGGAAGGCACACAAAACTAGGGGGGTCCGGGGGTATGCTCCCCCGGAAAAATTTTCATTTTCCAACCTCTAGTATGGTGGCCGAGAACTGCCATTTCATTTTTTACAAAAAAATTTAATTAAAATCATAAATGCACACAAATTTAAAAGAAATTCAATTTCATTTTTAATTGTCATTCAGATTTTATTTTAAAAACAAAAAAAATAAAATGAAATTGAAAAAAGAATTAAAATGAAATTAAATCAAAAGCGAATTGAAATCAAATTGAAATAAAAAAAATTGAAATGAAATGAAATCAGAATCAAATTGAAATTAAAAAAATTGAAATGTATCCACGTGGCCGAGAACTGCCATTCCCATATTGTGCTCAATACCATGGCCGAGAACTGCCAATTCCTGAAAACGAGGCTACAAGCGTCGCCATATTGTTTCCACGCGCCATCTTGTTATTTATTTGCACATTATAGTGATGGAAGAAAAGAAGAAATGGAGAGACGATCTTAGATTAAAAGCAGATTTAGAGCGCTATGTTGCACAGAACATACAAAGAAACAAGATTTTAGACTTTGTGCGGCAAGATTATCCACTTTATCGGTGGAGCCTGAGGTCTTTGGACAGAAGACTGGCGTTTTTTGAAGTGAGATACATAGACCGCCAAGTGACCATTGACGAAGCAAAGGATGCAGTAGAAAAGGAACTGAATGGGCCTGGTGCATTACTCGGTTACAGAGCCATGAGACAGAAGCTTCGTCAAAAATTTAACCTTAAAATTCCAAGAGATTTGGTTTACAACATAATGTCAGATCTTGACCCGGAAGGTCTGAAGCGGAGGACTCCCAGGGCAAAGAAAGTGACCAAAGGACATTTTATCACTCCAGGCTCTCACTGGATGTACTCCCTGGATGGCCACGATAAGCTTATGGGCTACCAAAACTCGACATTCCCCATCGCTATCTATGGCTGTATTGACACAGCTAGCAGGTACATTGTATGGTTGAAGGTGTGGACATCAAATTCTGATCCGATTCTTATTGGTAAATGGTATTTAGATGCATTGTTCAAGACAGGTGTTATGTCAAATAATATCCGTATTGACAAAGGAACAGAGACAACAATCCTGAGCACAATGCATGCTTTCCTGCGTGCACAAACAGTTGATGATTTGGAAAATCCAAGCGATTCCGTTATTTATGGTCCATCTCCTTCAAATCAAGTAAGACGTTTTCATATTTTCTTAAGACTAACTAAGCATATGACCACTTGTGCCAATAAACACATGAAGCTTTTCTTTGCATAATAAACAATTTAAGGAGTACTGCAAGGTACAATTCAGGAGCATTTCAATTCTCTCACCCAGTGAAAACAATGATCGAGTTGTTGAAGCATGACATTTGCAGAGGTGAAGATTCCAATGACTAATGACCTCGTCTACAAGCTAGGCAATCACGAACGTCTTCTTTTGAAGTGTTTTCAGTTTGTTAATTTCTTCATTTCTTCTCAGATTCAGATTTGATGATTCCTCTGCACTTGTTAGAAATGAATTATAACCTGCCTCAGATAGTTTGCCTTCCCAAGGGGAAAGAAAAAGCATCGCAAAAATCTCAAAAATTTCTTTCTAAATAATGACTCTTCACAATTAAAGATAAACATCAATTTTGGTAATAAACTTAATAGATGATTTCTTATAGCCCATCAAAGATTGTGAATTTTTTGTCGCACACAGTACATATTCTCTTATTTTTTTTGTGGTATGTTAAAGTATGTCCAATGCATTGAACAATTTTAATATAGAGTATTATGTTACAGATTGAAAGATGGTGGAAAGAACTGCACCAGCGTTTGGAGAAGTTCTTCAAAGTGGGTTTGGTCTGGTTGAAGAACAACATTCATTATGATCCGCATGATAAATTACACAGGTAACGCTATTTTGTGGAAAGTTATTACACTTTTTTTTATAAGAAACATGAAATTTGTGTTGAGCCTGACTGTTTCTTATTTTTAAGGAAATTTTTCACCAACTTATGACCCCCCTACCCTTTAAAACCATGTTTAAAATGCGTTTTTGGCCAAGGGCTTTACACTGGCGAACATTTCTTGTGTTTATCTCAAACAGTCTTGGAGATAGCCAAGAAACTTCACCCAAATCTCAGCCTCGTGTTTCTTAAAATCATGTTTCTTATAAAACAAGCGTATATTACCTATTGCCTAATCTGCCAGAAGAACAGTTGCTATTTTTCTTTTTTTGTTGCATTTTTGGTAGATAACAACTGGCTGTTATTTTCCTGGTTTGTACTTCAAATTTATGAAACAACTTGCATTCACTTTTTCAGATCCATGTTGGCATTTGTCATGATCCCCATGTTGGAACAAGAACTGGAAGATTTCAGAACAACGGTTTGGAACACACACCGAATAAGAGCGCAAAAAGATACATATATGGCAGATGGTGTTCCAAACCATATATTTCATTTCCCAGAAAGATATGGTCTAAAAAAATATGGTAATGATTCAAAACAAAACAAACAATGTATTACAATAACATGCTTAATAACAAAACAGAACAAGCAACAATGCTGCATGTGAAATATGCTAAGCTACCGTGTTTTACTCTAATATTCCCACTTCTTTTTTATTCCCGCCTCTCTAGTAATTCCACTTCTATTTCATAACTTGAAAGAATGATCCCGCCTCCCGAGTAATCCCGCAGCGGGAATATTAGTGTAATTACGGTAGGTATGTCATAAACAAAAAGGCCTACCAAACCAGTTCTTGTGGCTAAGGCAAGGGAAGATCACCATAATTAGAAAAGCCTGCTTTATCTGAGAAAAACCTGGTTCTCTCAAAATTTATCTCCCATAGAAAAACCTACATTTTCTGAAAAAAGTCAGACAACCTTATCTAATTATGATGCTTTTCGCTTGCCATGGAAGTTCCACATTTTAAAGACAATATGTTATTATTAAATGTCTACATAAAGTGTTGTAATTACTGATTTTTTAAGAGCAAAAAATTCCTTCTTAGGTTTTGATGTTGGCGAAAGGCAGTTGCAAGAGGTAGCAATGATGTCAGGAGTATTGAATGCCCCAGATGATTACATCACTCATGAAGAAAGGTTGCTGTTTGAAGCAACAATTCAAGATCCAAGAGAAATAAAACCAAACAACTTTGTCCAAAAGTATTTGTACCTCAAAGAACATGTTATCTAGAGCATAAATTGCAAATTATATCAGCATCTTACTCAGGAACAAAATATGTAGACATATTATAAAGGTATCTTACTGTTCGAAGTCTTCCACTAGCTTACTGGTAGAAGTCTTCCACAAATTACCACTTAAAGTCCACTTGGTAGTGCTTCTTCCTCGAGGTCAAGTAGCCGGCAAAATCGGTTACATTTGTGAGCAGAGAAGAAGTTCTCTTTTGCAATATCGGACAAGTTGCCAGCACAGAAGAGTAACTTGTCATCATCAAAGCTGCCATCCAGTGTTGCTACCTCTGGGTCTGTAAGGGAATAGTTGCTTCCCTGTATATCCACCAATAAAAATTTCTTCTCTGATTTAATAAAAGTGAAGTGCACCAGACACTCTGCCTTTCTTTGCATTTCTATGCTGTTTTGTGAAGACAGAGTGCCGCTGTTGTTCACATATTTAGTGAACCTATCGCCAGCAAATTCTTCTATTGTAATAAATTCCGAGGTTGACTGGATTTGACCAAGATATACATTCACATATCGAAAACAATGACCAAAGAGTTCCTTAGTTGCTTTCTTTTCAACTGCTATTGCTAGTTGGCATGCAAGGCTTTTCGCCAAAATATGCATTTGCACAGATTTGCGTGCATGAATTTCCGGGGTTTCATTCAGTGAATGAATGAGATCAAGGGTTTCAGGTAAGAACTTCTTTACAACCAAGACTTTGTTTCTAAATGCATCTGAATTGGAGACTGCTTTGAATGCAGACCTAAAGCCACCCCTGGAAAATTCTAATGGCTCGATTGTAAATTGTGTTGCAACAGGGCAAGTCCAGTGCATAGTTTCAATGTTAAATTCAGACAAATTTATGACTGTTGGAGGGGTGCTCGTTTCACAAATCACTCTTCCCATTTTCATCATTGCTGTTACTGGTATGCTTTTCTTTATGGGGATGCTGCTTCGTTCTACTTCATTGCTTTTTCTTTTTGTAAATGCATTGGAGCTCGTTACTGCAACAGATGGATGAATTGAAGCTGAAGCAGCACCATCTTTATTATAACTGGCAATTTTGGGCATGCTGGATGAATCACTCTCCTCAAAATCATATTCCATTGATTGATATTTCTCACCTGCAGAGTCTCTCTCTGCAACGAATCGGATCAATTTGAGGTTGGGCAACTGACATACCTTGCTGCATGACGGCCCTCGTTCACTTGCCAATACATCACACGACATTCCTTTGAGTCTTTTTTTGAAATGCTCACTGCATGCAGCAATTATGTTTTCAATTGTTACCTCGTCATAAAGAAAGCTAACAAACTCCTGTGGGCCAGTTCTTTCGAACTTTTTTGCCTTTCCAGTTGCCTCTGTGGCCAGTGGCTGAACAACTATTTCCTGTCTTTCTAAAATTAAATTCGCTCCAGTTGTAGCAGTTGTATCACTCGTTTGCCCTTTAGCTTTTGGTGTCAAATTTGCTGTCTTTTGGCTCTCTTCAGTTTCATAGAGTGTGCGTACTTCTGCCACAACTTGGTTTGATCTTTCGACATTTTTAATTTTGTGTAGCTGTAACTTATGCTTTCTTGTCCAAAAGTCCAAGGGTCGAAGCCACGCGCCAGGACACAACTATCTTTTCCCGCCAAATTTGCGCTTGTAGCCTCGTTTTCAGGAATTGGCAGTTCTCGGCCATGGTATTGAGCACAATATGGGAATGGCAGTTCTCGGCCACGTGGATACATTTCAATTTTTTTTAATTTCAATTTGATTCTGATTTCATTTCATTTCAATTTTTTTTATTTCAATTTGATTTCAATTCGCTTTTGATTTAATTTCATTTTAATTTTTTTTTCAATTTCATTTTATTTTTTTTTGTTTTTAAAATAAAATCTGAATGACAATTAAAAATGAAATTGAATTTCTTTTAAATTTGTGTGCATTTATGATTTTAATTAAATTTTTTTGTAAAAAATGAAATGGCAGTTCTCGGCCACCATACTCTAGTATCGCATAGAATGCATATTTTTTGCTTGCCTATTGTGTTGTGTTACATACGTACTGGATATCCGAAGACATCTCACCTTACCTGTTTGTTGGAAACACTTGCTTTCTTGTTGATGAAGAACATTCCAGCCAAAAATACAAATTTTCATTCTACGTCTACGTTTATCTACTAGAAACATGCACTGTGTTGTCTGATCTTTCGTTTACTCTACTAATTATTTCGTGGTTTTGCCTTTTCATTCTATCTCGCTTTATTTCGAAAACGAGAGAAAAGAGATTGACGTTTTCACTTTTCTGGAACCGAGCAGATGAGGTGGAATGATATCTCTACTCTTTTTCGACATTGAAAAATATTTATTGCCCAAAAGTTGTTAGAATTTCTCTTACCCCCCACTGTTTTTATTGCAGAAATGGACTTTTCTAAAACACCAACTTTTCAACTATTGGGGGGGCGACCGCCCCCCCTTGCCCCCCGTTGGCTACGCCACTGTTCATCGGTATGCACAACGATGACGATAATGATTATGATGATAATGGTGGTGGTTATGATGATGATGTTGATGAACACGATGATCATGATGCTGGTTGGTAGGGGTGATTGTGGTTGTATGGTGGGTATGGTGGTGGTGATAGAGGTGGTTGTGGTGCTGAAGGGGTGGTTGTGGTGGTTGTGATAGGGGTGATCGTGGTGATGGTTGTAGGGCTGGTTGTGGTGGTGGTAGCGTTCCTTTAGATGTTGCACACCGTCAATGGTGGTGATAGTAATCATGATGATGATGATGATGATGATTATCATTATTATTATTATTATGACGATTTTCATCGTGAGGATAATATTAATGATGATTTGTTTTGAAAACTGTTTTGAAATTGCCGCTCTTTGGCAAAACTCTTTGTTAAATGTTGAGAATGCCTGAAATGTCATTTACCAAAGCAAGGTGGCAATTTTCCAGTTCCATTTAGTAAACAAGGATGAGTCAGTTGTCACATGACCCCAGATTGACAAAAGTGCTTGCAGGCCGAATTGTGAACAACTAACCGCAAATTGCGCATAAATGGCCGAGACAATGACCCTAATGGCATTCTTGACAATGGCCCTATTGTTACACGTTTTCCATTGTTCAAGCGTTGGTTAGTTGGTGAGTGAGTGAGTGAGTGAGTGAGTGACATCCACCCCACACCAATGTGTTCGAAGTTCTTCGAACACAAAAATAGCCATGCTATCGCCATGTCCGAAGGACGTTATAATAATCATCATCATAATCGATCGAGATCGTAATCATCAAAATTGCTATGATCATCATAATCATTATTGTCATTGTCACTTTCATTATGATCATCATCATCAACATCATCTTCATCATGATAATCTTCGATAACGCAATAAATATTATTCTCTCTCATCATTATCATAAGTATCAGCATACACGTTTTTTTTATAAGGAGCCTTTGTTCTGAGTTGAGGCTGGAGTTCCTTAATTTTTCAGCAAAGTCAGGCTGAAAGTTCCTTATACTGTTCCTTGTCGTGGGATATGTATAAATACTAATTTTTTCAGCAAATTCATAGAAACTATTCTTCATTTCTAACTTTAAGTATAAATGGAGCCTTTTGGGGAAGGAAGATGGGAAATGTATTGTACTTCTGTTCCTTTTTTGTACAAACCGTCTTCTTCTTTAAAAAAGAATTTCTTAGTTTTTCATCCGAGCCTCCACAGTTCCTGAAAGTTCCTTAATTTTTCGGGAATTTTTTCAGCCTTGAGTTCCTTATAAAGGTGTTCCTTATTGTGATGATGATCATCATCAGTGGCGTAGCGGAGGTCTGTGGGGCCCTTAGTAACGTTGTGGGACTGCGGTCTCCTTGTACCGATATCCAATTATGAACAAGGAAGCTGAAATAGGAAATAGGCACTAGAAATTAGGGACCAGGCACTAGGAAATAGGGACTAGGACACTGCAAGTATTTTGGACGTTTGTATTGCTGTTGCACTTAGTACCAAGATGTCAATTTGTCAGATTCCACTCTGTCAAACATTATAAAGTTACATATAAAACAAATATCTATAGATAAGATAACAGGCAATAGAGGATGGTCAGTTTATAAAAACTTCAGAAGCTAACCCTGCTCTAAAGTATCAACTTTGCAATGTCAATGACTTACTCATTTTAAACAGTTTGTCATATAAGAAAACACACGTATTTCACCAAGAAAGATCATTTCACAATGACAAAATTTAAAGTTTGGGGGCCCCTTGGAGTCTTTAATCTGCGGGGGCCTTTAGTGGTACGCCCTAAAGGTAACCACCGTCGGCTACGCCACTGATCATCATCCTCGTCATGATCATGGTCATCATTATCAATCATCATGATCATCATCGTTATCACGATCATCAAAGTTTTTGTTGTTGTTGTTCTTGTGGTGAGCTCTAGGGAATGAGATAAGTAGGACAAGGACCAGGCATTTTTTTCATTTTCATTTCATAATTAAACACCCTTTACAGGATCTAATAGTATACGTACAACGTTAGCATATCATACAACATATGATTACTTCTAATTGTGTGATACTACATTAAACAGTTATAAAATAGAGTTGTATAAATTGCAATATTGCGTTAAAATAATTAATAAGTTTATCTAAACTAAATACACTAGGAATTTTTTCTTGATTCTACAGATTCGTATACAAATTTCGCTAAAGATATCAATCGTCCTTTTAATATTTCATTATTCAATATATTATTGGTCAAATTAATCTTCTCTCTTACGTTCATTTCTAATAGTGAGGCATGACTTACATTTATCTTTTGTAAGAAAGTTTTTCTTTGTTGATTGTTATTTTCACAGTCAAACAAGAAGTGCACTTCGTCATCTATAGGTTTTGGATTATTTTTGCAATAATCACAAGTTCGCATAGTCTGTTCTGCACGGTTATTTTTATTTCCATACCTTCCTGTTTCGATTTTCAACTTATGTGCACTGACAATTAGTCTAGTTAAAGCTGTTCTATGTTTTCTTGATTCTACGTGTAATAGATATTTACTTACTTCAGGTTTACTTTTAAAGTTTTTGTAAAATTTCATTTTTGATAAACTGTTTATTTCTTTAAGCCATTTCAATTCAAAGTCATTAGTCAGATATTTACCACATATCCTTTTTATCATTTTATTATTCTTTTGCTCAACAGATTTTCTTTGCTATATATTTTAATTTTAAGGTTATTAATATCAAATTTCGTTTCACAAAACAATTTCGCTATGTTGTTATACCAAGACGTTTTTACTGATTGGTTTAGATCTATTGCTAATCTTAGTAATTTATTTCTGTTTTGTTTTGCATAATCATAAAATTTCAAAGAGTTTACATCCATATCAATTTTCAATGGTTTTATATTTAATTCTCCTAAAACTGCAACATTTGTTGTATTTCTGTGTACCCCTAAAACATGCTTACAAAACATCGTTTGAACTTTTTCTACTTTACTATTTTCTTTTGATTGGTAACCCCAA
Organism: Chrysaora quinquecirrha; assembly: GCA_014526335.1. Classification (NCBI taxonomy): domain Eukaryota; kingdom Metazoa; phylum Cnidaria; class Scyphozoa; order Semaeostomeae; family Pelagiidae; genus Chrysaora; species Chrysaora quinquecirrha. Next base: position 11,990,100 of record JACTAT010000037.1, read on the forward strand.
ATTTCAGACCCATATAATAAGATTGGTTTAACAGTAGACTTGAATACTTCAATCATAGTTTTAATGTTTATATACTCTTCCGTAGAAAGTTTAAGTATCGAGAATAGAGCACGTTTTGGCTCTTTTTGCAAGATCTTCTATTGTACTTTTGAAGCTTCCATTACAATCAAGTCAAAACCCCAAATACTTATATTGCTTCTTAACTTCAATATCTTTTCCATTTATTTTGTATATAAATTTTTTGTTCAGCTTTCCTGTTTTATCGAATATCAGGGCTTTCGTTTTATCTGTGTTTACATAATATTTCCAGTTCATGCAAAACTTTTCTAAAATTTCAAGGCTTCTCTTCAAACCAGTTTCTGTTTTTGACATTAAAACGACATCATCAGCCAATACCAGGCATGGTACCTTTATGTCTCCAATGTGTGGTGGGTCGTTAGAGTTGTCATTAACGAGGTCCGTACAAAGATTGTTCATATCGACATTAAAAAGCAATGAGCTCAATGGATCCCCCTGTTTGACTCCCATATTTATTTCATATCTATCACTTAGCTCATCATTTATAATTATGCTATTCTGAGTGTTGTTATATAGATTTCGAATTGTATCAAGTATCTTTCCATTTACTCCAAAATATTTTAGCTTATGAATTAGCCCTTGTCTCCACACCCTATCGAAAGCTTTGGAAAAGTCTACAAAGCAGCAATGAATTTTTTCTTTTTTACTAAAAGCTTCATCAATTATACTTTTAAGCAAAAAGACATTGTTCGCAGTTCGCATTCCCGGTCTAAATCCTTGAAGATGATCAGCAAATATTTTATGGCATGATCAGCAAGGTCAACATCATCATCATCATTATTATTATTCAGTGTTGTCCTTGATGTGCAAAGCGGCATGAGTCGTTATTCGAACTGAAACAGCATTAACCCTATCTTGACCGAGGGTGGACTATAATATATCTTCATGAAATTGATATCTTCATGAAACTTGGGCAATGGCAAACCAATATCAGATGACACCAGATAATAAACTCTGTTTTTATGAAATGCATTTGGATTCTATTTTTAGAATATTGCTGATATCATCATTATTTATCATTTCTGACGCTCTAATGATGTTAATTAAATTTTTGGTCGCAAATATCAGTGTATTGGTGACTTAGTTTTACTTTTTCATCAGAAGCTACTTCAAGAAACCAATATAAACAAAAATAGCAACGCTGTAGCAATGTCCGAAGGACGCTGATGATGATGATAATAATGGTGAAGATAATGATAATATTGACGAAGATGACGAAGAAGAAGACAACGATGATGAGAATGATGATTATGTTGATGGCGTTGGCGATGATGATAATGATGATGATGATGATGATGATGATGATGATGATAATGATGATGATAATGATGATGATGATACGTTGATCACTTTGAAGACGACAATGATGATAACCGTCTTCAACATGATCATCATCGTCTTCAACACGATCATCTTCTTCTTAAACAATGATGATTTCGATTTCGATTAAAGACATGAAGTTTTGAATTAACAGAGCAAGCAATACTTGTCGCCAACGGTTTTCAATCAGTATTCATTTCTACTCGTCTTCTGAAACCTTTATGACCTATATTTCCTTGACCATTGGTTGTTTTTAAAGTGGTTATGACGCCAAAATTTTTATTGTCTTAATTTGTGAAACAAACATCGCTGATAACGATGGTGTAGTTTGTTTTTTGATTTGCAAATCATTTTCTTACAAAATATGGGTTTTATTTCACCCACTCTGCATAAAAAGTGTCCCAAGAAAGAACGCGGTCAGACCGTTGCGTCCCAGATCTCTGTGACGTAAAGTGTTTGTGTCGGATCTCAGGATCAACAGAGAAGCCTTAGAAGTTACAGATTTCAGGGCTTGTTTTCGCCCGTTAGCTGAGCAGAAGTTAAAAAAATTTAACTTAAACACCTCTAACAATGTTTTAATATAGCAAAAAAGATTTTTCCTTAATTTTTTATTGTGTCTGTGCGGCGGGAGAAGCATTTTTCCAACAACACTCCTCTCGCGTTCAGCGGAGGTAAGCACGAAGCCATAATGTGATGAAAGCACGCTGAGGTTTTATTGTTCTTTCTGGTGTTTTAATTGTTTTTCTGATCTGCATGAACTGTTTGAGTTCAATACTCAAATTACGTTGATATTCAATCTAAGTAAAACTTTGGATTTCACGGAAATAAAGCAGAACAGAATATCCTCTCCGCTGCTGCTCTTATAAAGTGCAGAACAGACATTATTTCACGCGAAAGTCTTATATTCATTATTATGAAAACATCCTCTATTACTGAAAAATCCTCAGTTTTTGTTTTTTCAACTCTCAACTGTACGCCTGCTCAACTCGTCTTCGGTACTACTCTTCGTATACCAGGACAATTCTTCGCAAGAAACTCTTATAAGAAACCAATAAATAACTCAAAGCCCTTCACCCGAAGCCGAAGAAACTCTAAGGACAAGGATGCCAAGTAAAATCAAGATATTATTTTAATATTGTAAATAAATAACCTCTTATTTGCTAAATACTCACCAATTCTATCTTTTCAATAACTTTTCGTGGAATACTGGAAATATTTTCTTGGGGCTAAAACCCCATTAGACCCCCATAAATACATAATAAGCATTTCTCTAAAACTCTTCAAAGTCCTAAGAAACATCTAAGGAAGATAGAATTTCTCTACCTTCACCAAGAAAGACACATAGTAGAGATGTGTCCAAAGTTTGTATCTTTATAGTTCTAAGTTGATGTAACCTTATTCGTTGTACATTTGTGATATTTGAGCCTTTTTATGCTTAATTTTAAGCCCATAACCTGCTTTGTGATCTTACAATAAGGATAGGAGGTAAGCACATAGATAGATTGATATTAAAATCACCCAAAATGATAACTGGATCCTTCGAATCTTTCAGTATGGTGTTATGAAGATGTTTCAAAGCATGAATTACCTGGGCAAAATTGGCTCAAGGATAACCTAGGTATTTCCTAGGTGAACAAGTTTTCCTTGAGCCAATCCTTGAAGACCTAGGTTTTTTAGGTTTTAAATGGAAACAACCTAGGTCTTCCTTTGGGACAATATGACCTTATCAATGCAAAAGCGAGGTTTTTCCTTGATAAACCTAGGTAATGAAGTTATATTTCCTTCATTACCATGTTTTAAAACCTGGGTAGTCCTTAAATTCTATTTCATCATCAGCCTACAGGAGTACGAGAGAGCGCGGCAGCCGTGCAAAAACCAATTGTGTGGTTAGCGTTGTGCAAGCCAGTCGTTGAAATTTAGAGCAGATTTTGGCCAACCGTGTTGTCTCTTCTATTCTTGGCTTTCTTGGTTCAAGTCTAAGTTCTTCGTAATTATTTCTCCAGGTAAGTATTTTACATATAAATTTTTATTTTTCTCTGAATATTTCAGCGTTATGGATAAAACTACAGGCTTGGCATCGAACCAAGGTAGTGAAGAACCTTCGAAAAACAACTGCGTCACAGCAAATTCTGATGTGCCTCTCGCTTCTGTTTCGTCAGAGTCTACCGAAAAGTTAGGCATTCTTCGAAGCATGCATCAGAGTATTCAGTATTGAGCGTCGGGCACCCTATGAGAATGATGAGCCCACTCGCTCTCGCCCTAGTGGCAAAATTCTGAGAGAGAGTTCTCCTGCAACTCATGTTGCTTCAGGTCGACAGAAGGCGCCCACTGTGGCATCGAAATCGTTTTCTGTCATGTCAGACCCTCAGTGTTCCCTTCGTGGAATGAAAATCGACCCTGAGCCCCATGCAGCTTCTGTTGCCAATGATAGTGATCGCTACAGTGACATTTCTGAGGATGATGACGTAGTCAGTCTTTTTGCAGATCCTGAAATGGATCCTTTCGATCATGGCGTTAATTGCGAGACACATGATCAGCCGATCCTAAAATGATCAGGACGTGGCTGCCAAATCAACTGGGGAATTTCTAGAAGGCATTGAGACTTCAACAAGCCTTTCTGCGCCGCCAGGGCCTCCAATTTCGGAGAAGTTGGCCCATCCTTTAAATTCCCGCTTCAGTGCCGATTTTCCAATGCGCAGAGAAAGAAACTCAGAGCGAAGTATTCTGTACCTGAGAACTGCAATACTTTTTTTTGACCCCCGGTAAATGAGCACATTTTGGGTTCTCTGCACCCGGAGGCTAAGGCTACTGACAGAGCCTTTATAGGGTTACAAGATTCTCTGGTTGTTATTGCTGGTGCTATTGCCACCTCATTCAATGACTTACTCACAGCTAAAAATGCTAGTAAGCCACCAAATTATCAGGGTTTGGTCACCCATCTTGTAGACGTAATGTCTTTACTTGGGTCTGCCTCTCGAGAGCTTTCTTATGGCCGTAAAGAGGCCTTACGCCCATTTATACATCAAGATTATAAGTCGTCATGTAATCGTTCCACCAAACCAGGCAAGTACCTTTTTGGTGACGATATATCTAAAACAATGCAAGATATTAAAGCTGTTGGTCGCATTGTTCAGAAAACTGTATCGAAAAATCGCGCGGCCCAAGATAGGTCTCGTTTTCAGAACTATGCCCAGCGATCTTACAACAGCCAGTCTTTTTTATCGCAGAGAGGGAGGATGTCATTTCATCCTCCCAGAAGACCTCAGACCCAGTTCCAAACAGGGGTGGACTGGCAGGGATGCTAGGTTGCGATCGCAACCCGGGCCCTCTTGCTACCGGGCCCTTAATTGATAAATTACAACAAATTAACTTTTCATCATTCATACAAATCATTATTGCTAGAGATTACAATTAATAGAAATCAAGATGAGATTTTGAACGCAAATATTTTGGATCAGCCTTTGGGGGCCTATTATAGGTTTGCGGCTTCACGGCTTCGACCCCTATCCAGCGTGTGGCTTACATTAAGTAGGGGTTCAGCGGTTTATGACACAGAGATTTTGCAACTCAGATCGGGAAATGTAATCTCTATAGAAATTTGTATAATTGCGATAACCAGCGATTTTGTCTGGCACTCCTCAGAGAATGAACGTCAGAAACAGGCCAAAACACTTAGACTAAAGCGGAACTTCTACCCAGATGCGGATCGAAATGCACAAATCAGAAAGAAGAGCTAAATTGGCATTGTGTTTTAAACATCAATCATCTTTAGGCGGGAAGAACAATGAAAATTAATTGAAGAGTCCAAGTGAGAAAGCGAACTCTTTTTGTCTACAAAGAACCGGCTTTTTGGTTTTGATGTGGACAGATTCCAAACGCTGAGATGAAACGAGGATCTAGCCCTGCCAATTATTCGAAAACAATACTCGTTGTAATTTTCCGCACGCTCTGGGTGATCTAATAAATGCTGTCTTATGGCAGAATCATGTTTGAGGGTGGGTTGTTACCTAGAGTTGAAATAAATTTTTATGTATTGTTTATGTTTTTTACATGGCAGTAGCAACGGGTCTCGATAACAGGCAGTAAAGAGGTTCAAGAAATCGTGGGAGATAAAGTTGATCCTTTTGGATTAGCAGAAATTCATGGAGGGAAGAGCTAGCAGCATTCAACGTATATGATAAATAAGCTACTGTAGGTGCGGGCCCTTTTACTGGAAGTAGCAACCCTGGATATTCGTTGCCAGTCCGCCTCTGGTTCCAACCCAAAAAGAAGTTTTCCAAGAACTGGCAGCAAATAAATCGATAAATTATTTTCTGATTTTGCTTGATTCTCATTTGCTGCCATATTTACGTGAGCGAGTTAAAAAATTTTCCGCTGGCCAAATAAAGAATTGTTTACCTCATTGGCGGGAAATTTCGTCGGACGCCTATATTCTCGAAATAGTTCAGGGAGATATCATTGAATTAATAAATTCTTCCCCCTTGAACACTATCTGTCCAAATAATTACATTGCAAATGATCATATTGCGGCTGTTAAATCAGAAATTGATTCTTTGCTGCAAAAGGGCGTTCTTGTTCCTCTGAAAAATCAGAGTTGATTCCCAAGCAACAAATTACGTTTTTAGGCTTCGTCCTACATTCTGTCAGTATGACTGTTACTCTTACCGAGAAGCGTTACACGAAAACAATGCTGTGCTTGACATTCGCCAAAGCTAATGCATCTAAAATCAAGATACGCAATGTCGCTAAACTTTTAGGTTTCATGGTATCGAGTTTTCCTGCCGTCCCTTTTCGGGCCGCACATTTTCGTTGGCTGGAAAGAGATAAAATTGAGGCTTTAAAGTTTTCCAGCGGGAACTTTTATGAAGTCATGGCTATCAGCGTTCTTGGTCTGCAGGATATCGTTTGGTGGCTTCATAACTTGCCGCATAGCAAAGGGCACATAAATCAAGACCATTATGATGTCACCATTTCGTCCGATGCCTCCTCCCTTGGATGGGGGGCTACCATTGGCAGCATAACCACAGGTGATCAATGGTCCGCTTATGAAAAACAATATCATATTAACTCCCTCGAGTTACTAGCTGCCTATTTTGCATTGCAAAAATCGGATTTAAGAGAAAAAGCAGTTCGCATCATGTTAGACAATACCGCTGCTGTGTTTATAATAGATCGCAAGGGTACGATTCGTAATGACACTTCTGACTCAATTGCTGTCCAAATTTGGGAATTTTGTCAAAAAAAAAACAATATTTTGCTAACCGCTTGTCATATTCCCGGCGTTGATAATGTTTCCGCTGATAGAGCATCAAGAGTTTTTACAAATCCTGATGTTGAATGGTTGCTGAATTCCAAAACCTTGCAAAATGTTTTTTTGGCCATTGATTTTCAATCTGACATTGATCTTTTCCCACTGGCCTACTCAGATATGGTACCCACTACTGTTACGTATGCTTGCTCAGGGGCGGATCCAGCCCAAAATCTGACTGGTGCTAAAAAATAAAAGGGTGTGGCCGATGGGCGTGGTCAGTTTGGTATAATGGGCGTGGCCCAGAGGCGTGGTATTAAAGTTGTTGATTTTTGTGAATGAAGAAATAAACAAATCGTTTCCGAGGAAGAAAGAAGAAATCGAATGTTTATTGTTGGGAATTCAATAGAGCTATTACAGTTCGTCTTCCTGTACGAATTTCCAACATAATCATTGTAGTTCTTCTTTCTTCCTCGTAAACGATTTCGACTCGACTTCTGTGAGACATTCGCCATCACCAACTTCTGCAAGTTGATGGCAACTGTTGTGTTGGTAAAAATTATCTTGTCTTCCACAATGTCACTAAGAGGGCAGAGAATGACGTTGCATTTTCGAGTGACGTTGAGCACCAGTGAACCCTGCATTTTGATTGGTTGATTTACCTGAGCACCAGTGGAAGTGACGTTGAGCATCAGTGGAAGTTCATTTCACTACTATAAATATGCGAGTGACTGGTGCTCAAGGTTTTTTAGAGAATTGAATATTAAACTATAATTTCTCTAATCTCTATTACTAATATGCTTAAATGCAAATTAGCTTGCCCCATTGTTATGCCCCTTTGTTCGATTGAACAAGAAAGGCTTTTTCCCTGGGCCACCTGGAGATGCGCTTCTTTCTTTAATCGATCCCGTTTCTGGCCGGACACTGTTTTAAGATTTTGCTAAGCGTTTTGAAACCTATAAGTTGGTTAAAATTTCGATTTTCTCTCGGCTCAAAAAAGTTTTGATTTTCATGGCGGCCATCTATTATGTTCCTTTCACTATACGCACAGTGATTCTTTTGCGTGCAACTCTCAGGGGTTTATTCAATGACTTGCGGCTTTAAAAGCCTGGATTCCATATAAAATCTTACAGGCGTACGACTATCGCACAATCGTGAGACGTAAGAATTTCTTTTCGTGCAATTATCGCACGACCATAAATACAAATGGTGACATTTTGGTCTTAGCAGAGCCTTCACGATTACATTATTACGATTTAGTTGTGATGTAGTCTTTCTTAGAAGATATTTTGAGATATCAAAATGAAACACGCTTTCCAGACAATGGATACCTTTCCCAACGGTATATTTATTTGCAGCGTGCGATTGTGTCTTATCTCTCAACTTCACGCTCAAATACAATACTACAGTACTGTTGTGAACAAAAAAGGCTTTTCCGACTCCAGCGATGAAAAAGCTTTTATGTCAACAAAAGTCCCAAGACGAAAGTAGAATTTTAAGAGTTGAGAATGAAATTTCAAAGAACATGAGAGTTTCTGGTGATTTTCAAGGATTTTCTGCCACTTAATAGATGATTCCAGGTGAATTGGACATTTCAGCGTGGTTTTTGGTGCTTTTCTTCAAGTTATGGTTTGTTTTGAGTGCTTTTGGTTGGTTTTGGGCAATTTTGGGTTGTGTCGCGTTTTTGGTAAGTACGTTTTCACGTTTTCAGGGGTCAAAGGACACTAGGAGACTGTAATTCATTTTGGAATTTTACTCATATTCTTTCCGTTTTCAAGAAGAGTTCTTGCTTTTATTATTTCCATAAATCACCACACTAAACTTTGTGTTTTGCTGTTTCAATGCATATGAAACACTACTAAGAGGCAATAAATTTTTCGGCTTTCAAGTAGAATGTTCCTTTGAAAATTCAGAGCACAAACGCACAAAATGAAAATCGTTCTGATATAGTGAGATATTTATTGTTCATGAAGGACATTTGAAATTAAAGTCGGCGATGAGATAGGGATAGAATTTTGCGTCTTAAGTTGACACTAAAGCGTTTGGAATATTCTCGGTAGATCTGGAAATTTGGTAGCAAAAATTTCATCGAGCATTTACCATCGAACTGTTTGACTTTTATTTAGGCTGTTAATAATAGGATTTTCGAGTGCAGACAGGGCATAGAAACGTTGCATTAGAATTCAAGTGGATGGAACACAGTCAGAGATACCATTAACCTCCGTGACTCACTGGCTCACTATCCCACCCAAGGTTTTGTTTTATAAAACTTGGCTTATATTTGACCTTCAGCTTTCATATTATAATGATGATGATGATGATGATTTTGATTTTGATGATATGATCATAATGATGATTGGTGATGATGACGATGATGATGATGATGATGATGATGACAATTATTATGATTTTGATGATGATGATGATGATGATGATGATGATTATCTGATGATGATGATGATGATTATGATGATGGTAATGATGATGATGATGAGGATGATTCTTATGGTGATTATAATGTTGATAATGATGATGAGGATAATTTTGACGGTGATGATAACTATAGTTGATGATGCGATGATGATAATGATGACTGTGATGATAATGATGATGATGACGATGATAATGTTCCTCTTTCCAGAGTTTAATACCCTTTTATCAATTCTCTTATGTGTTTACCATTTCAGTAGACTAGCTTTTTAACTTGACGCCCGCGATGCGGGCGAGCTTTTTATTTTGACACCCGCAATATTAGTACCAGTTTAGCCTTGGAAAGACAAGATACCACTCAGCTGCCTTTTAACTTGCTGCCTTTTAACTTGCAGCCTTCTGAACTTTCGCTAGAGTCCGGGAGGTTAGCTCCCCATGGCATCCCACAACCTCCCGGACTCTAGCGAAAGTTCAGAAGGCTAAAAGGCAGAAAGGCAGCCAAGGCAATGCTTATTACTAATATGCTTAAATGCAAATCAGGTTGCCCCATTGTTATGGGCCCTTGTTCGATTGAACAAGAAAGGCTTTTTCCCTGGGCCACCTAGAGATGCGCTTTTTTCTTTAATCGATCCCGTTTCTGGCCGGACGCTGTTTAAAGATTTTGCTAAGCGTTTTGAAAACCAGAAGTTGGTTAAAATTTCGATTTTCTCTCGGCTCAAAAAAGTTTTGATTTTGATGGCGGCCATCTATTATGTTCTTTTCACTACACGCACATTGAATCTTTTGCGTGCAACTCTCAGGGGTTTATTCAATGACTTGCGGCTTTAAAAGCCTGGATTCCATATAAAATCTTAACTGTCGTGCGACTATCGCACAATCGTGAGACGTGAGAATTTCTTTTCGTACGATTATCGCACGACCATAAATACAAATGGTGACATTTTGGTCGTAGCAGAGCCTTCACGATTACATTACTACGATTTAGTTGTGATGTAGTCTTTCTTACAAGATATTTTGAGATATCAAAATGAAACACGCTTTCCAGACAATGGATACCTTTCCCAACGGTATATTTATTGGCAGCGTGCGATTGTGTCTTATCTCTCAACTTCACGCTCAAATACAATACTACATTACTGTTGTGAACAAAAAAGGCTTTTCCGACTCCAGCGATGTAAAAGCTTTTTATGTCAACAAAAGTCCCAAGACGAAAGTAGAATTTTAAGAGTTAAGAATGAAATTTCAAAGAACATGAGAGTTTCTGGTGATTTTTCAAGGATTTTCTGCCACTTAATAGATGATTCCAGGTGAATTGGACATTTCTGGGTGGTTTTGGGTGCTTTTCATCAAGTTATGGTTCGTTTTGAGTGCTTTTGGCTGGTTTTGGGCAATTTTGGGTTGTTTCGCGTTTTTGGTAAGTACGTTTTCACGTTTTCAGGGGTCAAAGGACGTCAAAGGACACTAGGAGACTGTAATTCATTTTGGAATTTTACTCATATTCTTTCCGTTTTCAAGAAGAGTTCTTGCTTTGATTATTTCCATAAATCGCCACGCTAAACTTTGTGTTTTACTGTTTCAATGCATATGAAACACTACTAAGAGGCCATAAATTTTCGGGTTTCAAGTTGAATGTTCCTTTGAAAATTCAGAGCACAAACACACAAAATGAAAATCGTTCCGATATAGTGAGATATTTATTGTTCATGAAGGACATTTAAAATTAAAGTCTGCGATGAGATACGGATAGGATTTTCGAATTTACGCAGCAGTAATACTACTAATTTTGCGTCTTAAGTTGACACAAAAGCGTTTGGAATATTCTCAGTAGATCTGGAAATTTGGTGGCAAAAATTTCATTAAGCATTTACCATCGAACTGTTTGACTTTTATTTAGGCTGTTAATAATAGGATTTTCGAGTGCAGACAGGGCATAGAAACGTTGCATTAGAATTCAAGTGGATGGAACACAGTCAGAGATACCCTTAACCTCCGTGACTCACTGGCTCACTATCCCACCCAAGGTTTTGTTTTATAAAACTTGGCTTATATTTGACCTTCAGCTTTCATGATTATGATGATGATGATGATGATGATTTTGATGACATGAAGATAATGATGATTGTGATGATGATGATGATGATGATGATTATGATGATGATGATGATGATGATGATGATGATGATGATGATCTGATGATGATTATGATGATGATGATGATGATGATTATGATAATGATGATGATGATGAGGATGATTCTAATGGTGATTATAATGTTATAGTTGATGATGGCGATAATGATAATTTTGACGGTGATGATAACTATGATGATGATGATGATGATGATGATGTTCTTTTTTTGTCCACAGTTTAATACCCTTTTATCAATTCTCTTATGTGTTTACCATTACAAGTAGACTAGCTTTTTAACTTGACGCCCGCGATGCGGGCGAGTTTTTACCTTGACACCCGCGATGCGGGTGAGTTTTTACCTTGACACCCGCGATGCGGGTGAATATTAGTACCAGTTTAGCCTTGGAAAGACAAGATACCACTCAGCTGCCTTTTAACTTGCTGCCTTTTAACTTGCAGCCTTCTGAACTTTCGCTAGAGTCCGGGGAGGTTAGCTCCCCATGGCATCCCACAACCTCCCCGGACTCTAGCGAAAGTTCAGAAGGCTGCAAGTTAAAAGGCAGCAAGTTAAAAGGCAGCTGAGTGGTATCTTGTCTTTCCAAGGCTAAACTGGTACTAATATTCACCGCATCGCGGGTGTCAAGGTAAAAACTCACCCGCATCGCGGGTGTCAAGGTAAAATCTCTATTACTAAACTCCTTAATATGCAAATGAGATGCCCCTTTGTTGTGGCCCATTGTTCGATTGTGCACGAAAGGCTTTTTCCCTGGGCCACCTAGAAATGCGATTCTTTTTTTGATCGAAGCCCTTTCTGCCCAGGTAGTGCATGCGCTATTTTTCTAAATGTTTTGAGAACCAAAAGATAGTTAAAATTTCGATTTTCTCTCGGCCTCAAAAAGTTTTGTTTTTAATGGCGGCCATCTATTATGTTCTTTTCACTACAAGCACAGAGAATCATTGAATCTTTTGTTCTGCGGAAGTTTGTCGTGCTTACTAAAACGCGGAACCACCCGAAACGACCCAAAACCAGTCAAGATCACCCAAAACGACCAATAATCAGATTAAAACAACGCAATACCACCTAAAATTATCCGAAAACAGTAATTTTCATTTTTAAGGGGCCAGAAGACCCTCAAAATACTCAGATTCCAGCAAAACATCATTGCTGTGTAGTAAATTATCTTTTCCCTTTGGGCCAATAACGTGAAAAATTCAGACTAAATCTTTTGCGTGCAACTCTCAGGGGTTTATTCAATCACTTTCCCAACGGTATATTTATTGGCAGCGTGCAATTGTGTCTTATCTCTCAACTTCACGCTAAAATACAATTCAATACAATACCACAGTACTGTGGTTAACAAAAAGGCTTTTCCAACTCCAGCGATGTAAAAGCTTTTATGTCAACAAAGGTCCCAAGACGAAAGTAGAATTTTAAGAGTTAAGAATGAAATTTCATAGAACATCAGAGAGTTTCTGTTGATTTTGCAAGGATTTTCTGCCACTTAATAGAGATTCCAGGTGAATTGGACATTTCTGGGTGGTTTTGGATGCTTTTCATCAAGTCATTGTTCGTTTAAAGTGCTTTTGGCGGGTTTTGGGCAATTTTGGGTTGTTTCGCGTTTTTGGTAAGCAATTTTCACGTTTTCAGGGGTCAAAGGACGTCAAAGGACACTAGGAGACTGTAATACATTTTGGAATTTTACTCATATTCTTTCCGTTTTCAAGACGAGTTCTTGCTTTGATTATTTCCATAAATCGCCACGCTAAGCTTTGTGTTTTACTGTTTCAATGCATAGGAAACACTGCTAAGAGGCCATAAATTTTTCGGGTTTCAACTTGAATGTTCCTTTGAAAATTCAGAGCACAAACACACAAAATGAAAATCGTTCCGATATAGTGAGATATTTATTGTTCATTAAGGACATTTAAAATTAAAGTCTGCGATGAGATAGGGATAGGATTTTCGAATTTACGCAGCAGTAATACTACTAATTTTGCGTCTTAAGTTGACACAAAAGCGTTTGGAATATTCTCAGTAGATCTGGAAATTTGGTGGCAAAAAATTTCATTAAGCATTTACCATCGGACTGTTTGACTTTTATTTAGGCTGTTAATAATAGGATTTTCGAGTGCAGACAGGGCATAGAAACGTTGCATTAGAATTCAAGTGGATGGAACACAGTCAGAGATACCCTTAACCTCCGTGACTCACTGGCTCACTATCCAACCCAAAGTTTGGTTTTACAAAACTTGGCTTATATTTGACCTTCAGCTTTCATATTATAATGATGATGATGATGATGATTTTGATGACATGAAGGTAATGATGATTGTGATGATGATGATGATTATTATAATTATGATGTTGATGGCATGATGAAATTTGATGGCATGATGATGAAAATGTTCTGATGATGATTATGATTATGATGATGATTATGATGATGGTAATGATGATGATCATGAGGATGATTCTAATGGAGATTATAATGTTATAATTGATGATGGCGATATTGATAATTTTGACGGTGATGATAACTATGATGTTGATGATGATGATAATGTTCTTTTTTTGTCAACAGTTTAATACCCTTCTATCTATTCTCTTATGTGTTTTGTATTACAAGTAGACTAGCTTTTTAACTTGACGCCCGCGATGCGGGCGAGCTTTTTACCTTGACACCCGCAATGCGGGTGAGTTTTTACCTTGACACCCGCGATGCGGGTGAAGATTAGTACCAGTTTAGCCTTGGAAAGACAAGATACCACTCAGCTTCCTTTTAACTTGCTGACTTTTAACTTGCAGCCTTCTGAACTTTCGCTAGAGTCCGGGGAGGTTAGCTCCCCATGGCATCCCACAACCTCCCCGGACTCTAGCGAAAGTTCAGAAGGCTGCAAGTTAAAAGTCAGCAAGTTAAAAGGAAGCTGAGTGGTATCTTGTCTTTCCAAAGGGCCCGGCCAACATAGGGTTCAGGGTGGAAATAGGGTTGTCTGTTTGGCAACAGCTATATGCTATATTAATATCTATATATTCCGTTCATCACATCAATAAAATCACGGTGTTTTGACAGCGCTTCGGTAGCCTAGTGGATTAGTTCCAGTGACTTCAATCATGCGGGCCTGTGATCGATCCACAGCATCACTGTATGTTTAAGATTTAGTTTTTCCGAAAAATTTTTTAAGTCTCATGAGCACTTCCGAGATCTACCGGTACGTTGATACGCAAAACACGCTATCTTTTGAATCCTTATTTGGAATAACTTATTTACAAATAAAAAAGGAAAAGCTGTTAAAACGGAATGAGATTTATTAGCATAGAAACAATGGTAAAGCGGTAGGGAAATAAAAAAGATTCTTACATGAAGTAATATGAAAAACTATGAAATTCATTACAGTTTCAATGACTTATCTCTGTACAAATGAATTCTGTTTTTTCTTGCCATTCTGGCAAAAATGGTCCGCGTTTTTCCGAAATACATTCAAAGTAAACACGTCATTATCTCATTGATAGCGAGATCTTATTTCTATGCGTGAGACAGTCTGTGATTCGTTGATGGAATACAAAGAAAATTTAGGCCAATTATGTCAACAAAGAGGAAGCAAAGAGGCATGATAAATGCTTTCTTGCTCGAAAAGAACATTTCAACCAAAGAAAATCAGCTGATATCAACAGCAAAAGGAAATAATTTTTTAAAGGTCATTCTTTAAAAATCTGACTGGTGCTTGAGCATTGGTCGCACCAGTCTGGATCCGCCCCTGTAATGCTGCTCCACCAGTCAAGCTACAACCACCTCCCCAGTTTTTAACATTACCAGAATATCCACAAATTGTGCATCCATTGCATCCAAAAGTAAATTTGATTGTCTGCCTTCTATCCAGCAACAGTATTCGCAATGCGGTTCTTTAAACACCGCCGTTGAAATAATCATGACCGCTTGGAGTGATTACGAATTACGAATTAAAAAGTGGATCGAGTTCTGCTCCACGCGCAATGGTGACCCAGTTCACTATGACACTTGATTTTTTGACTTCTTGTATGAAAAAGGTTTATCTTATAGCTCCATAAATACTGCTAGAAGTGCGTTGTCATCGTTTTGCTCTTTACCGCAGTCTGAGTTGCCTTTCAGTCAATTACCTATCGTCAAGCGCTTCATGAAAGGAGTTTTCCAACTTCGTCCGGCGTTACCTAAAGATCATTCAGTTTGGGATGTTAACATCATCTTCAATTTCCTGCGTTCCCAACCGTCGGTTCAAAACTTCACATTGCTGGACTTGTCTAAGCGTTTGACTTTGTTGCTCTGCTTACTGAGTGACCAACGTTGCCAAACGGTAAAGTTTCTTAGCATCGAGTATATGGATATTTCTGAGACCTCCTACTCATTTCGAATTATGGATAAATTAAAGCATACAAGACCTGGTACTCATCAACAACCATTGTCTTTTCTCAACTATGACCACAAAGCTTTGCGTGTATTCTTATTTAACAGAGTATTTATCTCGTACCGCCCCCTTTCGGGGAGCCCATAAACAATTGTTATTGAGTTTCGTGCGACCGCACTCGCCTGTTACAACAGACACTTTATCTCGTTGGTGTCGCTCAGTTCTCGCTGAAGCTGGTATTGATACTTCTACCTACAGTTGTCATAGTACTCGTGCAGCATCCACCTCTTTTCTTTACCAGAGGAACTTTGATTTAAAAGCTATTATGGCAGCTGCTGGCTGGACACAGGAATCTACCTTTCGTCGCTTTTATAATATAAACATACATAATTCGTTGAACTTCGGACATGCTTTGCTAGCTGCTGCTGACAATGCTTCATAACATTTTTTCTATTCGCTTCGTTTTGTCGCTATACGTGATATCTCTTCTCGATTACTCTCGAGAGTTTACATATTAGCAATGGCTCAATGACAGCTATAAAGTCTCGTACTCCTCCGTAGCGCTGTAGGCTGATGATGAAATAGAATTGCCCAATTAAACGAGACTTACCTGTAAGGCAAAGTTTGATTGCAATTCTGTGAATCATCACCTACAAGCGAAGGAGGAGAACGATATTGCTGTATTTCGAGGGATTTTCATTGTATTGGATCTCTATACAGATGACAATAGCATCTTGGGTGAGGAATTTCCAATTATTTTGCTTCAGTTAGGTACCTGTACCGAGCTTTACCTTTTCTCGGCCACGAGGTCGAAGGTGACTTTAGGAAGGCGGAAGAAGTGGACCCTATGCCTTTTCACTTTTCTTGCATCGTCGTCGTCGATCCTCAGGTTATTCCGACGCAGATATTTGCGCTACCATTCTTTCTTTTCAAAAGTTTTCTTTTGTTTTGATCCTGCAATGATTTAATCCCAATCGCGTGGTTTTCTTTTCAGACACTACAACACCCATGCACATTACGCCCCATGCAGCTGCCCTAGCATGGCCTGGGGCCAAAACTCGTTATCTATAGCCTCTTTCCCCTCGATATATGTAAAGAATAGACGTCACATTGAAATAGATGATTTTCTATTTGTGTGCTATATTTGTTTTGTACTAATGTTTTTAAATATTAGCAGATTAGTTTTTGAAAGACACTAAACCACTGTCGTGCAATAATGCATGTCTTCTCAACAAGAGATACGCCCATTCCAATGGCATGTTTGTGAAGCAGCGCCAAACGGGAGTACAAAGATCGCCTGGCGGGTAGACCTTTGAACGATGAAGTGTTATTGCTTATTGTTCTTGGGGTGCCTTTCCTTGGTTTGTTTGGAAACGTTGATCCCTTATTCAAAGTATCATTAGCCTGCTTTGTTTATGGTTGGGAGCCTTGGCAGTCTCTTGGTATGGAGCCCACTGCCCACGTCCTTAATAGCTAGGGTTCAACCCCATGATGGGGCATATGGTGCCGGAACACAACTTTGCTGCTGCCCCCGTTGGCAGACCAAATGATTCCTCTAACTGCATACATAGAATGCTCGTGTTATCATAAAAAAATGGTGTACTATTCCATCAATTAAGATTTTTGTTGTAATCTTGGCCCTTACCCTGGCTGTACGCACCGAACAGGGTGGTCGTTTGGCAATGTTGTAAACAGTTCTAAGCATTACTTATAACATTACTTATAACATGTTCCTATATCATGTATATCATCTGTCGCATATGATCTATGTATATGATCCTATATCATATATGAGTATAAGATCCTATCAAGTCCTGGTTTGCAACACAGTCAGTGTCATCACCTATAATCTGTTTCCTTAGAGCGCCTATACTATAGTAGGCCCATACTTGCATGATTATTAATGTACTGTTGCTGATCCATTAGGGTATGCATTGTGCCATGCTATTTTCTCTATTCCCTTAGATTAGGGGTAAATAATCCTACCCCAGTTGATTCCATCGGCAACTAGAGTTGTATTTGGATACAAATTGATTTGTAGCATGCTTGTTCTTGTTGATTCTGTCAAAATCCGCAATCTTGCATTCAGTTTTGCTTATCAAAAAGTTACAATGTAGTATGTTTCAACGTGATTGGTGGAAGGTTTATTGCATAGAGATATGGTCTATCGTTGCTGCTTTTGTCAGCTTCGGCAGTTTCAAATTAATTTTTTCCATACAAAAAGTTACACATCTAACCCTTGCTTAGCGTGCTAGGTATAGTGTTCGTTGTTGCTTCCTCCGGAAGCACTTGCAGTTTTTTAGATTTTTAGGTTTTAGTTAGAAATGCTACCTTTGCTTTCAGCTTGATTAAGAGAATGCTTGTTTGTAGTTTTTAACTAAGAAGTTTTTTTCCTAACCAAAAGTTACAATGTAATCCCCTGCTTCAGCGTGCTACGTCGAATGTTTGTTTTGATGCCTCCGTCAGCACTTACAGCTCTTAGACCAGTTTCGCTAGCAAATATGTTAGAAGGCTACCCATGTTTCAGCTTGAGTAGTATAATGCTTATTTGCAGGTTTGCTAACCATAAAGTTACATCTTTTCCTCATGTCGCAATGAGATTTGAAAATGTTTATGATTGCTGCTTCCGTCAGCACTTGCAGTTTCGAATTAAGTTTTGCTACCAGAAAAGGTTGTTACCCATGGGACTCAGTTTCAAATTAACTTTTTACTAACCAAACATTTACAAAATGTTACCCATGTTCCTGCTTTGGTAAGCATTTGCAGTTTCAAATTTTTAACTTTTTTACTAACCAAACATTTGCAAAATGTAACCCATGTTCCTGCTTTGGTCAGCATTTGCAGTTTCAAATTAACTTTTTTACTAACCAAACATTTACAAAATGTTCCCCATGTTCCTGCTTTGGGGGACTCCCTAATTCAAGATTCAAGATTCAAGATTCACGATCCAAGATCCAAGATCCGGAATTCAAGATTCAAGTTCAGACCCTAATTCTAGATCCAAATTTCAAGATTCCATTTCCAAACACCCTAATTCAAGATCCAGAATTCAAGATTCCATTTCCAAACACCCTAATGCAAGATCCAGAATCCAAGATTCGAGTTCCAAACACCCTAATTCTAGATCCAGATTTCAAGATCCGAGTTCCAAACACCCTAATTCAAGATCCAGATTTCAAGATTCGACTTCCAAACACCCTAATTCTAGATCCAGATTTCAAGATTCGATTTCCAAACACCCTAATTCAAGATCCGGAATTCAAGATTCGATTTCCGAGCACCCTAATTCAAGATCTGGAATTCAAGATTCGTTTTTCAAACAACCTAATTTGAGATGTTGTGCGATCTGAAATTCGAGATCCAGATTTCAAGATGCAATTTTTCAGTATCAATACTAGCATAACATTCAAACTTTAAGACTACATAACTAGCTAATATTAGGTAACAAAGCTAAATGCGGTAATTTAACAAAAAATAAAAATGACGGACATTTGGCTACATATGAAGATTATTCTTTAAACGCTTGTTAGGCTTTTCACATTGCTTTAACAGAACTTCTGTGTCATGATATGAATTTGTAACGCTTTTACATTTAGAGGGGGATAAAAATAGGGGTGTTTCGACAGTAAATTAAGAGCCAAGTAAGCAAAACTAAATTTACCCCAACCAGCCACACCCACTTTGTCAGAAAACTCATGCAGGGCACCCTTCTTTCTTTGGAGACACCTCGAATGCGAATACTGTTGCTCACATGTCGTTTATCCCGTACTGGAATGCCTTGGTTAGTTTTCAGTCCTTTTTTGGAAGCTGCGCAACTATTACATTTGCACCCTTTCACTTGTGTTTTTCCAATGGCTTCGTTTGCCTTCTTGCGTCATCTAGTTTCTGTGCGCGGGACAAAAGGCAACTTGCGCGCCCTATTAGTCTAGCTCATGTGATGCTGGCTCCTCGTTATCTAGTTAATTAGGCGCCTCTAGCTATTATCATATTCATATTCATTTCCAATTTTGTAACAATGCTTTATTTCACTTCTTTGTCAACTCGTCTAAACGCTTCATTTAGATATTTAAGACACAACACTCGGCACTTAGACACAACACTCGACTTGGACAGCACATTCTCATAGACATTTCTCCGCTTTTTATAGAGTGATTGTGAGAGCAAGAGAAGTTTCTTATCATTTCCTTTTTAATTGGCGACAAAATAGCTAAATTTTACAAGTCGGTTAATAAAAATAATGAAATTGTGACGCAGAAAGCAGAAGAAATTTTCCAAGACCCCAGTCATTTAAAGACGAAAATTGTTAAACGAGACGGGGTCCATGTTGCCTTTCGGGCTGAGAAGAAGGAATTCAACTTCAACTTGGATTTCTTAGAAAGCCATCCAAGAGTTGTCATATGCGCTGGTCGTCGTACAAAATTTCCTCGTGGAAGTCAGGGAAACCCTTTTCCACCTCCTGATAATTTGCTTGTATCTCATTTTTATCCCCCTCTAAATGTAAAAGCGTTACAAATTCATATCATGACACAGAAGCTCTGTTAAAGCAACGGGAAAAGCCTAACAAGCGTTTAAAGAATAACCTTCATATGTAACCAAATGTCCGTCATTTTTATTTTTGTTAAATTACTGCATTTAGCTTTGTTGCCTAATATTAGCTAGTTATGTAGTCTTTGACAATAAAAACGACAATTTTAAAAGACATGTTTCGAACGTTCATCGTTCATCTTCAGTTAAGAAATAATTAAATTACATCAAGACAAAACTAGGTATATATTGAAATTAGTTACATAATATAAAAACACGTGAGGTAAAAGCGATAATTACAAGCGATAAATCTAAAAAAAAACAATAGTACAAAAAGGGGTTTAACAATAGCAAAAAGAAAAATAGAAAAAGCGGTGTTAATAACAAAGGTTTAAATTGTAATGGTATAGTTGTTTATTAAGCGTGGGTTTAACCCAAGAGATATGCAGAGCCTCCTTTATTTTGAGGGTAAACGAACCGCTAGCGCTGTCCAAGATAGAGAAGGAATCCTCAGAGCATAGAGGGCGGCAAGAGGGGGACTCATTAAAATGTCTGCGAATATGCGAGTTTTTGTCTGTGACTAAATGCTCGCGGATTCGTGTAGAAAGATGTCGAGAGGTTTCTCCGACATAAGACGCGGAACATCCGCCACACAAGAATTTGTAAACTACACGAGCCCGTAAGCACTTGGGCACAGAGTCCTTAACCCCAAACATAGAACGTAATTTAAAAGAAGTAAAAACAAGTTTTAAGTCTAAATCTTTACAATACTTTTTAACTAAGCATTTAACTTTACGTTGAGTGAAAACCGAAAATTTACCAATGTAGGGAAGCTTAAAATAGCAAATACGGTTAGATTCATTATTGTTAACTACATGGTTATGAGAGGGTACAGGAGAGTTAACTTTATCGAGATAGCTGTGAATGACTTTATTTACAAGATAAGTAGGATAAAGGTTTTTATTTAGTATAAAAGTTAGCTGTTTAATGTCGTTATCAAAACCAAACCAAGTGTTGTTTATTTTATATGCCCTATCAACCAAAGTCCTTATCAAACCAATTTTATAGGAAAACGATGTAAAACTGAAAAAATTAGTTAACAAGCCTGTATAAGTTCTTTTACGATACACTGAGGTTATAATGGATTGATTATTGCTTTTATCGATTAATACGTCCAGAAAAGGTAGTTTACGATTATCCTCGTTTTCCATAGTAAACTTAATGTTAGGGTGCTGTACATTAATGAAATTAAAGAATTTAAGTGCATCTTCTTTATTTTTAAATAAACAAAAAGTATCATCAACATACCGTCGGTAAAATAAAACCTCGGAAGCGTTAAATTGTTCTAGCCAAATCTTCTCATGATGTCCCATGAAAAGATTAGCTAGAACAGGGGCAAGTGGGGATCCCATACTTACACCGTCTACCTGGTCATAAAAGTTACCATTAAATAAAAATGAGTTTGAGAAGTGGCAAAATGAAAAAGTTTTTTAAGGTTTACTTCGTTAAGTTTAAGATCAGGATTACCAGTTATAACATAATGTACCGTTAAATCAATGGATTCGTTTAAAGGAATATTAGTGAAAAGACTTTCCACGTCAAAAGAAACCATAAATTTATTAGAAAAGTTTAAACTGTTAACTTCATTGACAAAAGAAAAGGTATCCTTAGCGCAAAATTCGTTAGGTATATGAGCGTCTAACAGTGAACATAGATATTTAGCAAGATTATAGTTAAAAGTACCTATAGAAGAGACAATGGGTCGAAAAGGAGGAGGTGTGTTAGGAGGGCGGGTTTGTGCATCTTAGGGAGACCATAGATCCTAGCGGGTTGAGAACCTGAAGGTAGATCTTCTCATATGTATCATTATCTAACAGCTCCTTATTCTTAAGCGATCTTAAATACCGTTGTAGTTTGCTTTCCTAGATGAAGTTGGGTCTTTAGTTAACTTATTAAATTTATTAGGATCAGATATCAAATTTAAGATAGAATTATTATAAATGTCTCTGTCCAATATTACGACACCGTTACCTTTGTCCGGCTTGAGAATGACGATTTCCTTATTCTTCTTCAGCTTGCTCAAAATCTTGAATTTCTTGATGTCGTTTGTTGATGGTCTGTGTGCCGAGACGTAGGATTTTGCCAGGTACGAAAGATCAGTTTTGATTTTGGACATGTCACCCTTGTCTTTTAAATTTCCTATCATCGAGTTTGCGACCATTTCGAAACAAGCGTGGACATCAGAAACGTTAATTTTCGGAGGGCAGATGGAATGTGTGAGACCATCCTTTAGTGCATCCAATTCTTCAGGTGTAAGAGTCTGTGAAGACAGATTGGTGATCGTTTCTGTCGAAGTGAATGGTAGAACTTTATTCTTGGTCAAGTTCTTCATTTTCTTCTCGTGAGTCTTGATTACTTTTTCGGCTTCCTTTTCCACATTCTTTTGTAAGGCTTTCTGTAAGAGGTAAAAGTCCAATCCATCGATAGTTTTTTCGATTGATTCTAATTGTTTCCTTTTGTCAGCTTGAAATTTTCTACACTTCGACAGAAACGATCACCAATCTGTCTTCACAGACTCTTACACCTGAAGAATTGGATGCACTAAAGGATGGTCTCACACATTCCATCTGCCCTCCGAAAATTAACGTTTCTGATGTCCACGCTTGTTTCGAAATGGTCGCAAACTCGATGATAGGAAATTTAAAAGACAAGAGTGACATGTCCAAAATCAAAACTGATCTTTCGTACCTGGCAAAATCCTACGTCTCGGCACACAGACCATCAACAAACGACATCAAGAAATTCAAGATTTTGAGCAAGCTGAAGAAGAATAAGGAAATCGTCATTCTCAAGCCGGACAAAGGTAACGGTGTCGTAATATTGGACAGAGACATTTATAATAATTCTATCTTAAATTTGATATCTGATCCTAATAAATTTAATAAGTTAACTAAAGACCCAACTTCATCTAGGGAAAGCAAACTACAACGGTATTTAAGATCGCTTAAGAATAAGGAGCTGTTAGATAATGATACATATGAGAAGATCTACCCTTCAGGTTCTCAACCCGCTAGGATCTATGGTCTCCCTAAGATGCACAAAACCCGCCCTCCTAACACACCTCCTCCTTTTCGACCCATTGTCTCTTCTATAGGTACTTTTAACTATAATCTTGCTAAATATCTATGTTCACTGTTAGACGCTCATATACCTAACGAATTTTGCGCTAAGGATACCTTTTCTTTTGTCAATGAAGTTAACAGTTTAAACTTTTCTAATAAATTTATGGTTTCTTTTGACGTGGAAAGTCTTTTCACTAATATTCCTTTAAACGAATCCATTGATTTAGCGGTACATTATGTTATAACTGGTAATCCTGATCTTAAACTTAACGAAGTAAACCTTAAAAAACTTTTTCATTTTGCCACTTCTCAAACTCATTTTTATTTAATGGTAACTTTTATGACCAGGTAGACGGTGTAAGTATGGGATCCCCACTTGCCCTGTTCTAGCTAATCTTTTCATGGGACATCATGAGAAGATTTGGCTAGAACAATTTAACGCTTCGAGGTTTTATTTTACCGACGGTATGTTGATGATACTTTTGTTTATTTAAAATAAAGAAGATGCACTTAAATTCTTTAATTTCATTAATGTACAGCACCCTAACATTAAGTTTACTATGGAAAACGAGGATAATCGTAAACTACCTTTTCTGGACGTATTAATCGATAAAAGCAATAATCAATCCATTATAACCTCAGTGTATCGTAAAAGAACTTATACAGGCTTGTTAACTAATTTTTTCAGTTTTACATCGTTTTCCTATAAAATTGGTTTGATAAGGACTTTGGTTGATAGGGCATATAAAATAAACAACACTTGGTTTGGTTTTGATAACGACATTAAACAGCTAACTTTTATACTAAATAAAAACCTTTATCCTACTTATCTTGTAAATAAAGTCATTCACAGCTATCTCGATAAAGTTAACTCTCCTGTACCCTCTCATAACCATGTAGTTAACAATAATGAATCTAACCGTATTTGCTATTTTAAGCTTCCCTACATTGGTAAATTTTCGGTTTTCACTCAACGTAAAGTTAAATGCTTAGTTAAAAGTATTGTAAAGATTTAGACTTAAAACTTGTTTTTACTTCTTTTAAATTACGTTCTATGTTTGGGGTTAAGGACTCTGTGCCCAAGTGCTTACGGGCTCGTGTAGTTTACAAATTCTTGTGTGGCGGATGTTCCGCGTCTTATGTCGGAGAAACCTCTCGACATCTTTCTACACGAATCCGCGAGCATTTAGTCACAGACAAAAACTCGCATATTCGCAGACATTTTAATGAGTCCCCCTCTTGCCGCCCTCTATGCTCTGAGGATTCCTTCTCTATCTTGGACAGCGCTAGCGGTTCGTTTACCCTCAAAATAAAGGAGGCTCTGCATATCTCTTGGGTTAAACCCACGCTTAATAAACAACTATACCATTACAATTTAAACCTTTGTTATTAACACCGCTTTTTCTATTTTTCTTTTTGCTATTGTTAAACCCCTTTTGTACTATTGTTTTTTTTTAGATTTATCGCTTGTAATTATCGCTTTTACCTCACGTGTTTTTATATTATGTAACTAATTTCAATATATACCTAGTTTTGTCTTGATGTAATTTAATTATTTCTTAACTGAAGATGAACGATGAACGTTCGAAACATGTCTTTTAAAATTGTCGTTTTATTGTCAAATTCCTATGCTATCTTGTCAATGTTAGAAGTTTTGGTCTTGAATTAGGGTGTTTGGAACTCGGATCTTGAAATCCGGATCTAGAATTAGGGTGTTTGGAACTCGAATCTTGAATTCCGGATCTTGGATCTTGGATCGTGAATCTTGAATCTTGAATCTTGAATTAGGGAGTCCCCTGCTTTGGTCAGCATTTGCAGTTTCAAATTAACTTTTTTACTAACCAAACATTTACAAAATGTTACCCATGTTCCTGCTTTGGTCAGCATTTGCAGTTTCAAATTAACTTTTTTACTAACCAAACATTTACAAAATGTTACCCATGTTCCTGCTTTGGTAGCATTTGCAGTTTCAAATTAACTTTTTTACTAACCAAACATTTACAAAATGTTACCCATGTTCCTGCTTTGGTCAGCATTTGCAGTTTCAAGTTAACTTTTTTACTAACCAAACATTTACAAAATGTTACCCATGTTCCTGCTTTGGTCAGCATTTGCAGTTTCAAATTAACTTTTTTACTAACCAAACATTTACAAAATGTTACCCTGTTCCTGCTTTGGTCAGCATTTGCAGTTTCAAATTAACTTTTTTACTAACCAAACAATTACAAAAAGTTACCCATGTTCCTGCTTTGGTCAGCATTTGCAGTTTCAAATTAACTTTTTTACTAACCTAACATTTACAAAATGTTACCCTGTTCCTGCTTTGGTCAGCATTTGCAGTTTCAAATTAACTTTTTTACTAAGCAAACAATTACAAAAAGTTACCCATGTTCCTGCTTTGGTCAGCATTTGCAGTTTCAAATTAACTTTTTTATTAACCAAACATTTACAAAATGTTACCCATGTTCCTGCTTTGGTCAGCATTTGCAGTTTCAAATTAACGGTTTTTGCGTGGTTTTGCTTACTAAAAATATATCGAAATGTTACCCATGTTTTCACTTTTTAGCTTGATTACTAGAATGCTCATTGGCAGTTTCGAATTAAGTTTTTCCTAACCAAGAAGTTACAAATGTAACCCAAGTTTCAACGTCTTAATGGAATGTTCATTGTTGCTGCCTCCGTCAGCACTCGTTTACCCATGTCTCAAATGAGATTTGTAAAAGTTTCGCATTCAGTTTTGATGCCCAAAATGTTACAGAAGGTTTACCTTCTTTCAACGTGATTTATGGAATCTTTATGTTTGCTGTGTCCGTCAGCACTTGTGGTGGTCAGTACAGTTTTGCTAACGACCAGAAGGTACAAAATACTGCCCACGTCTTCAACGTCGTTTGTAGAATGCTTATTTGCAGTTTTTGATTCAGTTTGCTCACCGCAAAGCTACGACTTTTCCCCATGTCTCCAAAAGAATTGTAGAATGTTTACTCTTGCTGCTTTCGCCAGCACTTGCAGTCTCGAATTCAGTTCTTGCTAGCCAAAAAAGGTAACAAAATGTTACCCTTATTTCAACACAATTTGTAGCTTGCCTGTTGCTGCGTCCACCAGTCCTTTGCAGTGTCCAATACAGTTTTCCGAACCAACAAGGTACAAATTTTTACCTATATTTCAACGTAATATATAGAATGCTCATTGAAGTTTCAGATACAGTTTGCTAACCGAAGTTACAAATTTTGCCGATGTCTCAATGAGATTTGCAAAGTCGTTATTGTTGCTGCTTTCATCAGCACTTCCAGTTTTGAATTCACTTTGCTAACCAAAAAGGTTACACAATGTTACCCTAGTTTCAACATAATTTGTAGCATGCCTATATTTGCTGCTCAGCATGTATACAGTTTCGAATTCAGTTTGGCCAACGAAAGAGTAGTGAAATGTTACACATGTGTTATTTGATTTGTGGAAAGTTTATTCTAGCTGCATCCGTCGGTACCGGCAGTTTTGAATTCGATTTGATGCCCAAAACGTTACAGACGTTTTTGATTCAGTTTGCTAACCGCAAAGTTACAACTTTTACCCATGTTTGAACGAGATTAGTAAAATATTTATTGTTGCTGCTTCCCTTAGCACTTGCAGTGGCGAATTCTGTTTTGCTTACCAAAAAGGTTACAAAATGTTAGCCTGGTTTCCACATCATTTGTAGCATGCCTATCTTGCTGCTTGCATCAGCACTAGCAGTGTACAGTAAAGTTTTGCTAACCAACAAGGCGCAAATTGCTTCCCAGATTTCAACGTGATTTATAGAATGTTCAATGCAGTTTCGGACTCAGTTGCTAACCAAAAGCTACATCTTTTGCCCATGCCTCAATGAGTATTTATTGTTGGTGCTTTCACCAGCACTTGCAGTTTCGAATTCACCTTTGCTAACCAAAGAGGTTACAAATGTTACCCTGGTTTCAACATGATTTATCTTGCCTATTTTAGGCCACTTCTGTCATCACTTGCATTCTGGCCGAAAATGGCATATAACTGTGTTTGCCCTTAGAAGTTACCAGATGTCACCTTGGTTTCAACATGTTTTGCGGTCTACGTATGTTGGCTGACTCCGTCAGCAATCACAAGTTTGGATACAGTTTTGCTGACTAACAAATTCCAAATGATACCTACGTTTCAACGTAATTTTAGAATGCATATTGTTGGTGATGCTATCAGCACTCAGGCGCGGTCTGGCCCAGGTGGCAAAGTGGCGATCGCCAGCGGGGCCCTCTAATAGATGAACTTTACAGAAAAATTACGGGCCCGTTCCGTGAAAGTTCGAGAAGATAATTTGCATGCACAGAATTATTACAGTCATGAGTAGGGCCCCACCATGACCGGTATCTACAGTTTCCGCGAGCCAATTAAAAAAGCGGATGGATATTAAAATCGTTTCGTGCATTGCGTCGTGCAACAGCTGAGACCACACGCAATATCATTCTCCTTATCATAGCAAGATGTTTGAATCTTCACCAGAGCAAAGCGGATCATTATACATACTGTAATGTTTCTACAGTGTTATTTTGAAATTTTTCCTTCTCTTTTTCGAGGGTTTACTATTTCTTTCATTCCAAAGATGAGGTGCTCAAATTGCTAAAATAGCCGTTTTAGAGGGTCTAGCTACCAAAATTTTCTGGGCGGCAAATTTGGTCTTCCCACTTGAAGTTTGCAGACGTTGAAACTCAAAAATCCGACAAAAGTGCGAAAGTACGTTTCTCAAATTGAAATGCAAGCATAGTTCCCCTCAGCATATATCAATTAATAACTAATATCGACTAAGCATATTTAAGATGAATTCTTTATTAGTGGATGTGGTTCAGAAACTTTATCTGCCACACCCTGAACCGAGCCCTTTTGATTTGGTAGCCACCCTGCAATTGCGGTGCCAGACCGCTCCTGTCAGCACTCAGCACTGAGCACTTGCAGTGTGGAATACAATGGCACATAAACGTGTCTTGCGTACAAAAGTTACAGATGTGACTCATGTTTTTAACATGATTTGTAAAGCTTGTTGCTGCTGATTTCGTCAGCACATGTAGATTTGTATGCAAAGGCGCCATACAACGATGTGGCATCGGGTCCATGTCATACAATGGTACCTCTGTCGCTACAGCTTACGCAGAATGCATCGAATGTGGAATGCAATGATGGTGGAAGTCCTGCTCGGTCATCTGACGACCATTGAATTTTCCAGCCATGTTACACATGGTGTTGTGGACTGAATTTTAAAAAGCCAAGACATTGTCGTGGCTCGATGATTGCTTGCTGCTCGCTTCATCAGCATAGTGCATTTGCTCAATGAAGAAGGGAATAGACACCTCTGCGTGGTGTGACGTGAAGGAAGTGAACGACCCGCGTCTTTGTATCGTATTGCGTGAATATGGTGGATGTTGCTTTTCTGTACTGCTAGCACATGCTTCATGGATGTTCTTCGTTCTTCTCCTCTCGCCTTGACAGAGCGTCTTCTGAAATTGCTTTTCTTTTATTTACTTACGTTCCACTTCCTCGTCTTACTTCTTTCTCTGCATGTTACTTCATCTGCCCCAACAGGATGGACCATAGACAAGAAAGGAAAAGATACATACTCAAGAAGAAAGGAGAAGATGTAGTGGTGATTGGCGGTAACCCTCCGGGTACTGGGAAATATGTTTTTCCCTAGCCAATCACCTGCTGTAGAAAGGTTTATTGCGCAGGCAAACGGGGCAATGCATTTGAATGCCCAATTTTACTGCTTAGGGGTCCGGACATTAATGAACCGTTAGACATAAAGTTTAGACGGGGATTAATGAATGGAAGATTAAGACTCTGTCCCAATAAGGTCATGTGTTGAAAAGTAAAAGTAAACTAGATGTAAATGTAACATAGAATTGTAAAGGTTTCAGTTTGACCTAGGAGTCACTATTAGCTTAGAATTCGTGCAAACAAGCTTGAAGAATAGTAGTATGCTACAACGGCATACCGGAGTTTGATGACCCGGGATGCATGTGGAACCCGGGACGTGGGACTCGAGTGGGACGCGGGACGCGGGACGGAAGTGGGACGAGGGACTCAGGTGGGACCCGGGACCCGAGACTCAGGTGGGACCTGGGACCCGGGACTCGGGTGGGACCCGAGACCCGGGACTCAGGTGGGACCGAGACTCGGGAATCAGGTGGGACCCGGGACCTGGGACTCAAGTGGGACCCAGGACCTTTTTTTCATTCATTTCACATTATTTAATGTTGGATTTCGTGTCTTAAGGGACTTGTACACGGTACTAATTTATTCCAACTTAACTAATTACTCTTATTACAAGAAAAATAATAAAACTACTATAATTACTAAGAACATAATCTCTAGATGCATTGCTCACCAGACAAGGATTTTATTTTATTTTTAAAAGTGGCAAGGGTTGGAATCATTTTAATTTCATCACTAAGGGTGTTCCAAAGGAGACTCCCTCTGAATGATATTGACTGAAAGCCAAAACGTGTCTTGACCTTTGGAAGTTTACAGAGGTCATTGATTCTCAAGTTATATCTCATTTCTTTCTTTTCGTGAAACTCCCAAAGATAGGAAGGATTCAGGTGATGTATTGTCTTGTAGACCTCGATCATTAGTTGTTGGAGATTTTTTACGTGTATTGTCTGGCAGTTGTTTCGACTCAATAGCATATCAAAGGAGGATTCATAGTCCTGGTAGAGCACTCGTAGAGCACGTTTATGGGTTTTATTTATATTATTAACTTGACGCCCGCGATGCGGGCGTGCTTTTCTATGACACCCGCGATGCGGGTGAATATTAATACCAGTTTAGCCTTGGAAAGACAAGATACCACTCAGCCGCCTTTTAACTGCTTTTTAACGCAGCCTTCTGAACTTTCGCTAGAGTCCGGGAGGTTGTGGGATGCCATGGGAGCTAACCTCCCGGACTCTAGCGAAAGTTCAGAAGGCTGCAAGTTAAAAGGCAGCAAGTTAAAAGGCGGCTGAGTGGTATCTTTGTCTTTCCAAGGCTAAACTGGTAAACATCATCGCGGGCGTCAAGTTAAAAAGCTAGTCTACTTGAAATGGTAAACACATAAGAGAATTGATAATAGGGTATTAAACTGTAGACAAAAAGAAATATATCATCATCATCATCATCATAGTTATCATAACCCTCAAAATTATCATTATCGCCATCATCAACTATAACGTTATAATCACCATTAGAATCATCTTCATAATCATCATCATTACCATCATCATAATCATCATCATCATCATAATCATAATCATCATCAGATCATCATCATCATCATCATCATCATCATTCCATCAATATCATAATAATAATCATCATCATCATCATCATTATCAAAATCATCATTATCTTCAAGTCATCAAAATCATCATCCTCATCATCATTATAATATGAAAGTTGAAGGTCAATTGAACCAGTGAGTCACGGAGGTTAAGGGTATCTCTGACTTTGTTCCATTCACATGAATTCTAATAAAAGTCAAACAGTGCGATGGTAAATGGTTAATGAAATTTTTTGCCACCAAATTTCCAGACCTACTGAGAATATTCCAAAAAGTTTTGTGTTAACTTAAAACGCGAAATTAGTACTATTACTGCTGCGTAAATTCGAAAATCCTGTCCCTATCTCATCGCAGACTTTAATTTTAAATGTCCTTCATGAACAATAAATATCTCACTATATCGGAACGATTTTCATTTTGTGTGTTTGTGCTCTGTATTTTAAAAGGAACATCCAACTTGAAACACGAAAAATTTATGGCCTCTTAGTAGTGTTTCATAGGTATATACATTGAAACAGTAAAAGAAAAAGTTTAGCGTGGCGATTTATGGAAATAATCAAAGCAAGAACTCTTCTTGAAAACGGAAAGAATATGAGTAAAATTCCAAAATGAATTACAGTCTCCTAGTGTCCTTTGACGTCCTTTGACCCTGAAAACGTGAAAACGTACTCACCAAAAACGCGAAACAACCCAAAATTGCCCAAAACCAGCCAAAAGCACTCAAAACGAACCATAACATGATGAAAAGCACCCAAAACCACTCATAAATGTCCAATTCACCTGGAATAATCTATAAAGTGGCAGAAAATCCTTGAAAAATCACCAGAAACTCTCATGTTCTTTGAAATTTGATTCTTAACTTTTATAATTCTACTTTCGTCTTGGGACTTTTGTTGACATAAAAAGCTTTTACATCCCTGGAGTGGGAAAAGCCTTTTTTGTTCACAACAGTACTGTAGTATTGTATTTGAGCGTGAAGTTGAGAGAAAAGACACAATCACACGCTGCCAATAAATATACCGTTGGGAAAGGTATCCATTGTCTGGAAAACGTGTTTCATTTTGATATCTCAAAATATCTTGTAAGAAAGACTACATCGCAACTAAATCGTAGCAATGTAATCGTGGAGGCTCTGTTACGACCAAAATGTCACCATTTTGTATTTAGGGTTGTGTGATAATTGTAGGAAAAGAAATTCTTACGTCTCACAATTGTGCGATAGTCGCACGACAGTTAAGGTTTTGTATGGAATCCAGGCTTTTAACGCTGCAAGTCATTGAATAAACCCCTGAGAGTTGCACGCAAAAGATTCAATGTACGTGTAGTGAAAGGAACATAATAGATGGCCGCCATTAAAAGGAAACTTTTTGAGGCCGAGAGAAAATCGAAATTTTAACTATCTTTCGCTTCTCAAAAGATTTAGAAAAATAGCGCATGCACTACCTGGGCAGAAAGGGCTTCGATCAAAAAAAGAATCGTATTTCCAGGTGCCCTAGGACTGGAGCCTTTCGTGCACAATCGAACAATGGGCCACAACAATGGGGTAACTCATTTGCATATTAAGGAGTTTAGTAATAGAGACTGTTTGCCGCTTTGCTACAGAACGCCCACATCAAAGGACAATAATTGAAGTTTGATAAGATGACCGAGCTGCATATTGATTTTGCTTGATCTATAGTGAGATAGGGACTAAGTCTTGCAAAGGCACTAACTTTGTTGTTAACCTTCGAACAAAGACCTTTAATATGCACGTCCAATGTTAGTATTTTGTCAATATGGATTCCTAAAAGTTTCACGTTTTCTGCTTATGATATTTTATGACCATTAATATTAAGGCGTAAATATGTATTATTTTTAAGACCAAGGAACATAACCTAGAACTTTTTGGGATTCGGTACCATACCATTTTCGGAAAACCAATCTAACAAAAGAGCTAAGTCATTTTCTAATCCACATAATATTTCCATGAGATTATTACCACATGCATATATTGTATTATTTGCATTATCGTCAGCACAATTGCATATGTTTGTCCCTAGGTTCATCAGAAATAGGTCATTTAAAAAGATGTTAAAGAGCA
Source organism: Chrysaora quinquecirrha (assembly GCA_014526335.1). Classification (NCBI taxonomy): domain Eukaryota; kingdom Metazoa; phylum Cnidaria; class Scyphozoa; order Semaeostomeae; family Pelagiidae; genus Chrysaora; species Chrysaora quinquecirrha. Next base: position 12,022,721 of record JACTAT010000037.1, read on the forward strand.
TCGGTCCTAGTGCAGATCCTTGTGGCACACCGATTTTGATTTTATGTGGTGAGCTTTTGAAGCTTCCAATTTTAACCCCTTGGTATCGGCTTTCTAGGTAGCTACAGATGAGCTGAAGGCTATCGCTATCGTACCCATAGGCCTCTAATTTTGCTATGAGGAGGTCATGGGGCAGACAGTCATAGGCCTTTGATAAGTCCATGAATATTGTACCAACAACTCCCGAAGATTTGAAACATCTTCTCCATAATTCAAGCACCCTAATTAATGCATTCTGGGTACTGTAAGACTCTCGAAAGTGAGATAACAAGTTTGATAGCTTGTTTTGGATGTAAGGTGATACCTGGTTTATTAGTATTCTCTCGTAAATTTTCGATACTGATGATAAGACACTTATTGGTCTGTAGTTGGATTTCAAGGTTGCATCAGTGTTTTTGAATATAGGAGAGACATTTGCTTCCTTTAGTTTGCTAGGGAATTGACAGTTATATATTGCAGAGTTTATGCAGTCAGTCAGGTATGGGCATATAATATTTTTTGTTGTTTTTAGTATGCCGGTAGGGATTTTTCCACTGTTAGACTTATTTGTATCCAGTGCCTCAATCTGCCTCATGACTTCGTTTGGAATTACGTGAGAGAATTTAAATTTTTCAGTATTCTGATAAAGGGTTTTGATCCTTCTTATACTTGGATGTCGTACGTACTTATTAACTGCTTTCACTACCAATTGTGCTGGTGTCATGTTCACGGGGATCTCTTCTTTCAGAGATGGATCGATATCCATTTGATCTGTTATATTTATAAAGTACTCTTTGAAACATTCTGCAATTTCCTCGTCATTTGACAGGATTTTCCCATTTTCTATCAAATTGATTTTCTCGCTCATTGGATTAACGTTTGAAAACAGGGGTTTTACTTTTTTCCAAAACTTTTTATCATTTTCTATTGACTTAGCCTGAATTGATCTATAATATTCTCGTTTCGCATTTCTGTTCAGTTTTACCACGATATTCCTTTGATCTCGGTATCTTTTTATATCTTCTTGTCTCTTTGTTTTGTTGGCAACATTTTTTAGTCGGGATCTTCTCATGATTTCCTTCCTAAGGTCCTTGTTCATGTGTGGTTTGTTATTTGCCCGAACAATTTTTGTTTTTCGAGGGGCATTTGCATCAAAGGTATTCGTAAAAATCTTCTCAAACTGTTCGTATAGGGACTCAGGTGGGACGCGGGACCTGAGACTCAGGTGGGAACTGGGACGTGGGACTCAGGTGGGACCTGGGACGTGGGACCTGGGAATCAGGTTGGTCCTTGGACCTAGGACGCAGTTGAGAACTTCGAACTGGGACGCATGTTGGACCTCAAACATCGAGCAAGGATGGAGCCTGGGACAAGGTTTTGACGTTGAAAGTGGTTGCTTGCTGGACCATTAGTAGGACGTTTGAATAGAGAAATTTGATCACCTAAAAACTGAATCAACATCATTGAATATCTGTGAAAATGCTTTTCACAAAAATATTTTAAATGTGACAAAATGAAACCAAAGTTCACTGTTCATAACCGTTCACTAACATTTACACTTAAATTCTACTTATAATGCCAACGACCTAAGTGTAACAGAAAAACGAGAATAAAACTCGTGATTTTAGTAAACAAAAATGCGAAAAATAACCATTATTACTCAATTATGTAATGTACTCAAGTAATCTACTCAAAGTGTTTGGCCACAGGAAAAGAATGAACCGTGGAGTCAGCAAGATCTGTTTGGAAGGCATGGAAATGGAAAAAGAAACAGAGGACGACAGTATAAAAGATGGAGAGATAACATCAAAGTATGGACAGACCTTGACACAGCCTCCCTGAAGACTCTTGTCAAAGATCGAGAACTATGGAAACAGCTATCCCATGTTAGTGCGCATTCTGCCGCAGGCAGAGATAGCGAGTAATGATGATTACTCAATTTTCCCCCTATTGTCTGGAGATTTGAAAAAATGAAGTTAGTCGCCGCGATGATTTTAATTCAAAACGGAAAAAAATGATTGTTGAAGTTGAAGGATGAGTTGAAGTAGACATGCTTTATCAACATTCTTGAATAGCGGCTCCCAGAGAAAGGCAGTGCATGCTTTATAAGGCATAAATCCTTACAGGGTGGAATTTTCCTTCTTAACGATCTTCTAGTTAAGATAACAAAAGAACAGAAGAAACAAACATGCGTAACAATATAAAATTAAGAGATAATATATAGTTCGTAATTCAAAAGGTGTAGTCAAGATCTTCAATTCAAAAATTAAATTCCTATGCCACAGTTTCGCAAAATCTGTTTATGTTCAGGAAGCAAGAAAGGCTTCAGTTGCGGAGGAACTACAATCATTTGCGGAGAAAACATTTGGTTGTTGTGTGCTATGCAAGCGCGATTAAAGTGATAATACAGTATGTGAAACAAACTCTTGCTTATTCTTATAAAATATAGAGAAAGGGCGCATGCATTTATGACAATGTATGATTATTATTGGGACGACAATTTCTCTTGAAGTTTTCCATCGCTGCAAACTTATATCGAAATGCAAATAGCTACCACGCGTTTCTTGTGCAGACAGTTCGCTTCTTGTTTTGGCTCACAAGTATCAATTTATAATCCGCACGAGCTAATGTTTGCAATAAAGATTACAACATATCTATGTTTCTTTGCTTGTTGTGATATGTTACCTTTCCTGTTATTTTAACAGGAGACGTAAGTTTCTCTGAGTCAGGTCATCTATATTTAGAGGCAGGACGGGATTGAAATAACCGTTTGGGTAATTCTTAGTACTAGGTGCTACGATACTGTAACGGCCAGATGCTGGAGCCATGTTCCTTCTGCCAAGTCTTCCAAAAAGAATAGAAACATCCAGTACTGAAGATCTTTTTAGCAAGCAACTTTTAGGCTACGACAATAAAGACCTGACTGACACTGAAGTTATTGGTAAGTACATTTTCTCAGATAATCTTTCGCGTGAAGTAGCAGGATTGCACAGGAGGTGTTTGATCATATCCTATGTTACTCTATTATGTATACAAATCAAACTTAAAGTGAAAATTAACAATGGCTCTCGTGGGAAGGTGTAATTAATATATTTTGGGTGTTGGGGACGTGCCGCCCTTAAGTGTATCGTTTCCATGATTTTGGTATAAACATAGGCCTTAATTTTTGGAAATTTTATAAATAAAGGTATCGATTTGTTCATTAAAGCATATAAAGCAGTGTAGAAATTAATGTTTTCATACAATTTCGGGTGTATATTTTCAGGAATTTGGTATATGGGTAGGCATTTTCTTGCTCGGGCAGCACGTCCCTATCCGAAACTTATTCAAGTACCCCCCCCCCCCCTCGGACAATGGCATCTCACTACATTTAAAGAAGACACTAAAATGATTCGAAGCTGCGATTATTAACGTAATAACAAAATATACAAGTAAACAGAGCTGTTTTTGTATAAATAGACACTTATGGTGTAACAGAAGTTCGTTATTCGATGCAAAATTTCTAATTCTAAATACCGTTGAGACCTGCGAGTTTCTCATCATTTTGGGTTGAGTACTGAAAGTTGGTTAACCAATATTGCTCTCAGTACTGAGATTCTTATAAATTGGTTTCTTATAAAGAAAAGAGTGTAATTATTCCCGATTCCCATATTGGCAACAAAACCTTGAAACAGAGAGGAGATTTGCTTCCAAAGGGGAATAAAGTGAAAAAAAGACATTGTAATGGGAATAAAGTGAAAAAGGGGAATAAAGTGAAAGAAAGACATTGTGACACTTTCTGATGTCGACTTTTTGAAACAAATGGAAACATAAGGGGAAATTTGAATATTACTTCCGCTTTTCGCCCTTCAATGACTCAATGGACAGGCCTATAAAATTTAGGGTTTTTCAGAACTTTCTCTCTTAAAACATCGTTAACTTTATCGTAATGCAAATAGTGGCAGTTGAAATAAGCACTTTAATCATTGAAGAATTCTTTTGCGAAAGGAAAATTGAGATTCAGGATAAAAAACTTACGTAGCCGCACAGAAAAACAAATCGTCCCCAAAATTTATGGACAATCGGGTTTTTTTCACACTGAACTACGACCATTTTTTTAAACATAAATCAACCCTAAACTGACCATAAATTGACCATAAATTGACCATAATTCGTCCATAAATTTTCAAGTAATTTCTTTGGGAGAGCCCATTGTTATTGGATCCTGACTGTCCATAAGTTGTCCCTAAACCATCAATAAAAATTATGAAAATTAGAAAAACGTTACCCCCTGTTTTCTATTGTTCTAGATACACCACTAGAGATTTAAGCAATTTTCACTACTGATAATTTTTTTCTTAATCATGAAAAAACACAATAACGTATTACAATACATTTACACTGTTGTGCTGAAGCTAATAAAATAATCTAAGTCTAAATCTAAGTCTAGATATGATTGCTTCGGCAAAATCAACTTACGTACATAACTTGAATCAAGCCATGAACCACAAAAACATAGAAGGGTCAATGAGTAGATTATTTTACTATTCTAATGCCATGCATTTCCTTGAGCCTTATCAATAACCAGCAGTTTTTTCCTTTTGCCTTCTATAAGTTTTATACAGCATTCATCAGTTACTTCTTCAATTCCTCACAATGACTCAGCCGTTGAAGCGCTACAATTTCTTTGTTGCAGAAGCTTGTCCTCCATGTAGACATCAAGATCTGAAAATGAGATAACAGTATGAACTCCTCTTTTCTGTGAAAGCATTATATCAAAAGACAGTTATCATTTACTTTAGGCATCGGATTTGAAGCATTTTCGTAATTTCTGTGACGATGTCTTTGATGCACTATTGATTGCTTTTTCAAGTATTTCGACGTACGAGATACCAAAGACTGTTAAACCTTTCCTTTAGCCAGATGCATACCCTGCAATAACTCAGTTTACGTCCTCCAACCTCCCGTGGTATAAGGTCTAAATGACATTTGCATTTAGTTTTTAACAATACGATGGTAAACAAGAACTTCGTAAATGAAATTGTGCAGCTAGATTGACCTATGTAGACCTTGAGCAAAAATCTACTATCCTTCGATTGCGTTGCAAAATGTTTGAAAAATCGAATTAGGACTAATAAACATTCTTACCTGTTTCGTATAACAGTCTTCAGTAGTAAACAGAACTTTCTCCAAAAGATCTTTCTCTTGCTTCTTCAAAGATTGATTTCATGATATATCTCTATCCTTGCAGCCCTCTCGAAATATTAAGGCTAATGTTGACGGTTACAACATTGATTTTACGCGCTTTTTTGCTTTAGAATTTGTAAAAATTTGAATATTCGGGACAAGTTAGGGACTGCGAATTCTCATTTTCACCATTTGGTCATGATTACTTTGTTAACAATTTAGCTCAGTTCCTAAATAATTGCGACAGTGAAAATTTGACACTTTTATTCCCCGGTATTGCTTATTTCATAGCAAAGGCCATATGCGCTGCAGTTAACTTTCTTCATACAATTAATATCGCTCATAGGGACATTAAGCTTGCAAATATCCTTGTTACTAATGATCATTATGTCGATGCCGAGCAACTTGCAGAAGTCTATCAACGAAAGCAAATAACTTGCAAACTAGGTGACTTAGATGCGGCCCGATCTTCAATCACCCAAACATATACCATGGTTGAAAACAGCAGAACAAAGATTCTGTCCAGAGGCAGTCCGGCATTTATGGTCACAGAATTTTCTGTGAGTGAGATCCTGCTACAGTTGGCATCTTTGGAACAGCTTAAGAAGATTGATGTGTGGGCTCTTCTGATGACGCCCTTCACATGTATGAACCCTGATCAGAAGTATCCATTTCACCTTAGCATATGTTCAGTTCACTACATGTTATATGCTCTGATGAAGGCTTTAAGCCGAAACACAAAGAAACCCCTTGGCTGTGGAGGAGACCTGTGGCTGGAAGGACCTCGAGTTGGGCTGGCTACTTCATTGCACTGTTTAGTGCAATGGAGTAGTCAACTGGCTTGTTGTCCAGAAGGTCACTGGTTCGATTCCCAGCCAAGGCAATTATAACAATTGTGGTAGCCCACTTATGATGAATATGTATCCTGTGTCAGCATATGTTCCGTTCACTACATTTCAACTTGAGATAAGTGAAGAAACAAAAGATGGAGATTCCAGTCATGCACTGCAAGTGGAGACAGCCTTTTAAGAGAAACTGCGCAGTCAAAACGTACCAACATTTTCTGTCAAGTATCATCCAATTCAAGCTTGCTTCTATGCAAAGTTGTGAGAAATGTTCTATGAAAAATTAGAATACGATCCTTCAAAAAGAGCTGATGCCAATGATATTGTGGATGTTGTAGTAACTCAAGATGATTTCTGGGTTTTCCCGCTCACGGTATCCCAAAATACTGCTTTGCAAAATAGTGATGAACGCATAATTCATGATCTGGGAGCAAACAGCGAAAATTTCACTGAAATTTCGTTACCTTCAAATAATGGTACAAATGCTTGTTCATATTTGACTCTGGGGATAATAGATCGTCTGTTAAAAGGTAGTCGGCAGGTTATAGATTGTACTGAAGATGTCACTAGAGAAGTTACAGATGTCATTACCAACTTTCCTAACAAATTTAACAAATATCGCGATTGCTCAAGAAAAGTTGATATATATGAAGCCTTCAAACTCCTTGCCGAGAACATGCTATTAGTATTGTCGCATGATTTTATTTTTGAAGAAAAAGTGGTAGAAAACCAAAAAGCCTACAGTATGGAGTTCCAAAGAGCATTCATGGCTGCACTTCAAAATCTTCAGAAGAGATCTGCAATACTTGTTGGACCTGCCTTTGGCGTATTAAATGCCGACATTTATGTTTTCTCGGTTTCAGCTGTACCTTCTGGCTTTTTCTACGTGTATGAAACGCACCCAATGAGTGAAAAACTTAGAGGAAATAGAAACTGTGCAATTGTAAAGGCAGCAACAGCAATAGATTTTTTTCAGTGGATATCAAGGAGGATTCATGAATCAGGGATCAAGAGTACCTGTACACTTTTCTTCATAAGTGTTGAGACCCCGTTTACACGATACCACACCGGTTTGAAATGATACCGGTTTGGAATCTTTTGTTTTGAGAGGTTTACACAATATCGGTACCAAACCCATGTCGATAGCCACACCGGTACGATTTCATGCCGGTGTGATAGCGACATCGTGCAAACACCCATACCGGCATGGTACCGATACGATTTCATGTCGGTTTCACTTCGATTTTCGGGAAAGGAATTATACCGCAATATTCTCTTTATTCATTGTTTTTCTGATGTAATATCATGAAACTTGATTTTCTTTGTCGATTGAAGGTAAATTTAGTTGCTTTTTCTCGTCTTACACTTAGCTTTATGCGACTTTTGACAGAGCATTTTCGTGTATTTTTTATTTACATCTGTGAAATAATAGTTGGCTGCTAAAATTTGTTTCCCTCGAGCGGCGGGGACTGTTTATCAAAAGAGAAAATAAACTTATTCGCTTTCTTAGAGATAAACTACTCAAACATAAATCCATAACTGACTCTGTCTATAAAGATCTCTTTCCTTCTGGTAGCACGCCTGGTATCCTATATGGGTTGCCTAAAGTCCACAAGCCTGACTGTCCTACACGTCCTATCCTCTCAGCTCTTGGCACTTACAACTACAAATTAGCCAAATTTCTTGTTCCCATACTTAACCCCTTCACTATCAATGAATTTTCTGTCAAGAACTCTTTCTCATTTGTGTCTGAAATTACTGATTTTGCATCTAATAAATCACTTTTTATGGCCAGCTTCGATGTTTTTAGCCTCTTCACCAATATTCCTCTGGATGAAACTATTGACCTTTGCATAGAACAACGTTTCTCTGGTTCAGAAAATATCAGGCACAACGATTGCACTTTTAACCGCTCTCAGTTTTGTAATCTTCTAACTCTTGCAGCTAAGGACAATCATTTCATTTTCAATAATAACCTCTACGATCAAATCGATGGTGTAGCCATGGGTTCGCCCCTTGGCCCCCCCTTTGCTAATATGTTCATGAGTTCTCTTGAAAAACAGTACCTTGATAATTGCCCCTCTGAATTTAAACCTGCCATGTATCGTAGATACGTTGACGATACATTTTGTCTATTTTCTGAGCCGCACCATGCAGATAAGTTGCTTCAATACATTAACAACCAACACAGGAACATTTCTTTTACCATGGAACTTGAGTCCAACAACGCTTTATAATTTCTTGATGTCCTAATATCTCGTAATGACAACCAGAGTTTTTCCACTAATTTATTTCGTAAAAAGACCTTCACTGGCCTCTACACTAATTTCGCTACTTTTTCTTCTGATATATACAAAGTAAACCTCGTGAAAGTTCTTATCTACCGTGCATTTCATATTTGTTCTTCCTATCATATTTTCATGCTGAAATTACTCGCATCAAACATATTCTTCTGCTTAATTGCTATCCTTCTAATCTCATCGACAGCACCATTCGTAAGTTTCTTAACCATAAATTTCAAAATAAACCCTCCCCTCGTCCCAATGACGAAGGAAAAACTAAGCTCACTTTCTGCCTTCCTTTTCTTTGATCGTATAGCTTAAAAATTAAAACGCAATTAGCCCGTCTTATGAAACAATGCTATCCTCAAATCAAACTAAATGTTATTTTTACTTCCCCCAAGCGCATATCCTCTTTCTTCCCCTTCAAACACAAAATTCCTCCCCGAATGTCCTCAAACGTCTGTATTGTGAAATTGGTGTCCGCATGAAAAATGTGTCTTGCTGTTAATTATGCATGTTTATGCAGCCTCGCTTTGACATACAATATGATAATGTCTGTCATCATTCAATCATTCAATCAAATATATGATAGCCAATTTCAATAAAAACCGTGATCTTGATTTGTTTTTCATCTTTGATTCTCCGGCTGATATGTTTTGCTGATTCGAAGGGTTGACAACCTGTGTTGACGAAGCTGTTTGGGTGGAGCGAACTGCAAATAAAGTTTGACTGCAGATAGTTGTAGTTAAGTTTACCCTATCCTGTCCTATGTACTGTATTCGCTTGAAGAAGTTTTCTGCCTGGGGTAGTGGAAAGGAAATTGCCTTCCCTTTTCTTCAGCGCAGAAATCAGATTTCAGGGCCAGAGCAATCGCAGATCGCCTTTCCGCTATTGTTACGATACTAAATTGTTTCTGCTGCTGCTTCTGTTTTCGATTTACTCACTTTTTTCGTCTTGGACACCTGTGTCCTCCTCAGGCCATGTCCTCCTTTCTCCTCAGGCCGCACCTTTTCCTCCTCAGGCCGCGCCCAAATCTCCTCCACAGCAGCAGAATGACATTGGAATTTGTTGTTAAAGTAGCTATCGATGCTTCTTTCAAAAGGTCAAGAAACTCTTCTATTATAGAATAATATGGACTAAGATGTAAAAAAAGATATAAGAAATTATTTCCACTTTAAAATTCAACATTCTATAACTGATTTGCTTTATGTAATGTTTATGTAAACAGGCCAATCGGAAGGGGGGCTGGGGCTTGAGTCCCCCAATAATTTCAAAAACAATAGTATGACGTCATAAAATCATTACGCCACCAAATACCTTTTTGCTCCCCCCAAACTGGGGTTCCTTACAACAGTGTTGATAAAAATTACTCCTCCCCTAAAAAACCATGATACTGTGTGTCAAAGCAGGGAAATGTCCATATTAAACACTTATTTCGCAATATTTTTTAAATTTTGTTTTTTTTATTTAACAACTCTAAGAAACTTCTACTATACCAGTCGTGCTCAAACTCTATACGCCTCAGGACAGGGCATTAGGGTTAGGGGAGGGACGTCACAATTGGGGGGTTGGGGTTGTTTCATCCCCCAATCCTGAAAAATAGAATTTCGCAGGGCAAAACTTCAAAATGAATATGCTCTCGCAGGGCAAAAATACAAAAAATCAAGCGTATATTCCATGTCAAGGACATCGGTCAAATACTTTCAATGAGCATTGTGCAAAGAAAAGTGCGATAATTACTTCGATGTAAGATAATCTACAAGACATATTCGTTTTCTTCAGTGCCAGTTCCAAACGAAAGAAAGTTTGCAAGGAAGAAGTTCTAGAAGTTGATAAGAACTCATTGAAACTCCGCAACATGTCAAAAACGATATGTGTCTACTCCTCAGAGTCTATAGAAGCTGTCTGAGGGGGGCTTTGGGATTTCACGGGCTGCGGGTTTGATAAATTTCGAATTCGGGTTTTCGGGTTTTTCTAAAAAGCCGTGCGGGTTTTCGGGTCAAGTATAATTAACGGGAAACGGTTACCCGTTTTGACATTTTGACTAACTCGTGTATCATACAATGCCTGCGGTGCCAACAGAACAGAGACAAGAACTGCCAGTACATCGGACAGACGGGAAGACGACTACGAGACCGACTCAACGAGCACCGTAGGGACATTATTAACAAAAAACATGACAAATCCGGGGTTGCAGATCACTTCTGTAAACCTGGACACACAGTTGACGACCTGCAAATTCTACCCATCTTACAACTACATAACAAACGGGAGAGTGTTAGAAGAGCCAAAGAACAACATTTCATTGGCCTGGGTAACACTCTCGCACCTAACGGACTAAACAGGACCACTGACCGCTAACCCACTCTAACCTCTTCTTCCCACTACCTAACTATTTTCACCCTTATTACTATTATAATTATTAAGGAGATTATTTTTTCTTTTCTCATTAATAAAACAATTTCATATAATTATTATTTCATTATCATTTCACCGTTATGATTATTATCACTATTCACGCCCTCACTACGACGACATGCACATCTTCCACACCACACCTTGCCACTGCGAAGCATCAAACACACCACCAATCAGATTTCACCAACCATAATTCAAAATAATTGCTTGCATATCTGTTAAAAAAATTTTTTTCGATTCTATCAAACTCTGAAGAAGCCCTGCTTGGCAGGGCGAAATATTAGTTTTTTTAAAAAATATTTTAATTCCAAACCATAGTTTATCTTTTGTTTTCTGCGTCGCGGTGTTCCTGCTTGGTTTATTAAAACTATTTAGGCCGTTCCAATATATTTTGTCAAAGATTGTCTATAGAAAATTTTCTTGAGAGGAACTTAAATTTTCAAAAACATGCTACAAAATATATGCATTTCTCACCAAAATTCCCTTTCAATTCTCAAAGAGCATACAGTATCATGTAAGTCCAGTGAAAGTCGACAAATTACACGCCCAGAAGCCACACCCTTAATTTATGATGCTGTTATGTTCGGCGAACGGTTTTATCCACACAAACATTGACTTGATAACGAGTTCATGCTCGAAACGTCGTTTACTTAATATAGGAAGATTTCAACTGGTACAATAATGTATATATTTTTATTCTTGTTTGTTCAAACATTGTACAGAGCTGAAAACATACGGGTAACCATCGGGTAACCATACGGGTAACCATGATTCTGTATGCATTTTGTATGGATTTAGCAAGGGTAACCATGGCTAACCACGGGTAACCATAATATATAAAGGGAATAAGATATATCCTTTACATATTATGGTTACCCGTAGTTACCCGTGGTTACCCTTGCTAAATCCATACAAAATGCATATAGAATCATGGTTACCCGTATGGTTACCCGATGGTTACCCGTACGTTCTCATTTCTATGCCATGTTTCCATTAAGAGAAAACTTTTGTCGAACATAACAGCTTCAAAATATTAAGGGCGTGGCTTCAGGGCGTGCCAGTTTTCGATTTTCACTGAACATATATGCCCCTTGATCATTGAAGAAGGGTTTTAATGAAAAATCAATATTTTGTAACATCTTCTTGAAAATTCAAACGTCCTTTCAAAAATATGTTATACATACAATTTTGGGCAAAATATTTGGGAAAAGGCATTTTTTCCAAGGAATAAGGCCAATTCCATTGACTTTCTACTCCCATAACTTCAATTCTCCCCCCCCCCTCTACCCCCAAAACAATGTTGGTAGTAATGCAAAACAACTTTTGTACGAAACAACATTGTAACGGGGGAGAAAGGGAATCAATAGATAGTAGCAAAACTATTTAGGCCGTTCCAATATATTTTGTCAAAGATTGTCTATAGAAAATTTTCTTGAGAGGAACTTAAATTTTCAAAAAGATGCTACAAAATATACGCATTTCTCACCTAAATTCCCTTTCAATTCTCAAAGAGCATACAGTGTCATGTAAGTCCAGTGAAAGTCGAAAAATTACATGCCCAGAAGCCACACCCTTAATTTATGATGCTGTTATGTTCGGCGAACGGTTTTATCAACACAAACATTGACTTGATAACGAGTTCATGCTCGAAACGTCGTTTACTTAATATAGGAAGTTTTCAACTGGTACAATAATGTATATATTTTTATTCTTGTTTGTTCAAACATTGTACAGAGCTGAAAACATACGGGTAACCATCGGGTAACCATACGGGTAACCATGATTCTATATGCATTTTGTATGTATTTAGCAAGGGTAACCACGGGTAACCACGGGTAACCATAATATATAAAGGGAATAAGATATATCCTTTATATATTATGGTTACCAGTAGTTACCTGTGGTTACCCTTGCTAAATCCATACAAAATGCATATAGAATCATGGTTACCCGTATGGTTACCCGATGGTTACCCGTACGTTCTCAACTCTATGCTATGTTTCCATTAAGAGAAAACTTTTGTCGAACATAACAGCTTCAAAATATTAAGGGTGTGGCTTTAGGGCGTGCCAGTTATCGATTTTCACTGAACATATATGCCCCTTGATGATTGAAGAAGGGTTTTAATGAAAAATCAATATTTTGTAACATCTTCTTGAAAATTCAAACGTCCTTTCAAAAATATGTTATACATACAATCTTGGGCAAAATATTTGGGAAAAGGCATTTTTTCCAAGGAATAAGGCCAATTCCGTTGACTTTCTACTTCCATAACTTCAATTCTCCCCCCATTTACCCCCAAAACAATGTTTGTAGTAGAGCAAAACAACTTTTGTACGAAACAACATTGTAACGGGGGAGAAGGGGAATCAATAGATAGTAGCAAAACTATTTAGGCCGTTCAATATATTTTGTCCAAGATTGTCTGTAGAAAATTTTCTTGAGAGGAACTTAAATTTTCAAAAGATGCTACAAAATATCCATTTCTCACCTAAATTCACTTTCAATGCTCAAAGAGCATACAGTGTCATGTAAGTCCAGTGAAAGTCGAAAAATTACACGCCCAGAAGCCACACCCTTAATTTATGATGCTGTTATGTTCGGCGAACGGTTTTATCCACACAAACATTGACTTGATAACGAGTTCATGCTCGAAACGTCGTTTACTTAATATAGGAAGATTTCAACTGGTACAATAATGTATATATTTTTATTCTTGTTTGTTCAAACATTGTACAGAGCTGAAAACATACGGGTAACCATCGGGTAACCATACGGGTAACCATGATTCTGTATGCATTTTGTATGGATTTAGCAAGGGTAACCATGGCTAACCACGGGTAACCATAATATATAAAGGGAATAAGATATATCCTTTACATATTATGGTTACCCGTAGTTACCGTGGTTACCCTTGCTAAATCCATACAAAATGCATATAGAATCATGGTTACCCGTATGGTTACCTGATGGTTACCTGTACGTTCTCATTTCTATGCCATGTTTCCATTAAGAGAAAACTTTTGTCGAACATAACAGCTTCAAAATATTAAGGGCGTGGCTTCAGGGCGTGCCAGTTTTCGATTTTCACTGAACATATATGCCCTTGATCATTGAAGAAGGGTTTTAATGAAAATCAATATTTTGTAACATCTTCTTGAAAATTCAAACGTCCTTTCAAAAATATGTTATACATACAATTTTGGGCAAAATATTTGGGAAAAGGCATTTTTTCCAAGGAATAAGGCCAATTCCATTGACTTTCTACTCCCATAACTTCAATTCTCCCCCCTCTACCCCCAAAACAATGTGGTAGTAGAGCAAAACAACTTTTGTACGAAACAACATTGTAACGGGGGAGAAAGGGAATCAATAGATAGTAGCAAAACTATTTAGGCCGTTCCAATATATTTTGTCAAAGATTGTCTATAGAAAATTTTCTTGAGAGGAACTTAAATTTTCAAAAAGATGCTACAAAATATACGCATTTCTCACCTAAATTCCCTTTCAATTCTCAAAGAGCATACAGTGTCATGTAAGTCCAGTGAAAGTCGAAAAATTACACGCCCAGAAGCCACACCCTTAATTTATGATGCTGTTATGTTCGGCGAACGGTTTTATCCACACAAACATTGACTTGATAACGAGTTCATGCTCGAAACGTCGTTTACTTAATATAGGAAGTTTTCAACTGGTACAATAATGTATATATTTTTATTCTTGTTTGTTCAAACATTGTACAGAGCTGAAAACATACGGGTAACCATCGGGTAGCCATACGGGTAACCATGATTCTATATGCATTTTGTATGTATTTAGCAAGGGTAACCACGGGTAACCACGGTTAACCATAATATATAAAGGGAATAAGATATATCCTTTATATATTATGGTTACCAGTAGTTACCTGTGGTTACCCTTGCTAAATCCATACAAAATGCATATAGAATCATGGTTACCCGTATGGTTACCCGATGGTTACCCGTACGTTCTCAACTCTATGCTATGTTTCCATTAAGAGAAAACTTTTGTCGAACATAACAGCTTCAAAATATTAAGGGTGTGGCTTCAGGGCGTGCCAGTTATCGATTTTCACTGAACATATATGCCCCTTGATCATTGAAGAAGGGTTTTAATGAAAAATCAATATTTTGTAACATCTTCTTGAAAATTCAAACGTCCTTTCAAAAATATGTTATACATACAATCTTGGGCAAAATATTTGGGAAAAGGCATTTTTTCCAAGGAATAAGGCCAATTCCATTGACTTTCTACTTCCATAACTTCAATTCTCCCCCCATTTACCCCCAAAACAATGTTTGTAGTAGAGCAAAACAACTTTTGTACGAAACAACATTGTAACGGGGGAGAAGGGGAATCAATAGATAGTAGCAAAACTATTTAGGCCGTTCAATATATTTTGTCCAAGATTGTCTGTAGAAAATTTTCTTGAGAGGAACTTAAATTTTCAAAAAGATGCTACAAAATATCCATTTCTCACCTAAATTCACTTTCAATGCTCAAAGAGCATACAGTGTCATGTAAGTTCAGTGAAAGTCGAAAAATTACACGCCCAGAAGCCACACCCTTAATTTATGATGCTGTTATGTTCGGCGAACGGTTTTATCCACCCAAACATTGACTTGATAACGAGTTCATGCTCGATACGTCGTTTACTTAATATTGGAAGATTTCAACTGGTACAATAATGTATATATTTTTATTCTTGTTTGTTCAAACATTGTACAGAGCTGAAAACATACGGGTAACCATCGGGTAACCATACGGGTAACCATGATTCTATATGCATTTTGTATGGATTTAGCAAGGGTAACCACGGGTAACCACGGGTAACCATAATATATAAAGGGAATAAGATATATCCTTTATATATTATGGTTACCCGTAGTTACCCGTGGTTACCCTTGCTAAATCCATACAAAATGCATATAGAATCATGGTTACCCGTATGGTTACCCGATGGTTACCCGTACGTTCTCAACTCTATGCTATGTTTCCATTAAGAGAAAACTTTTGTCGAACATAACAGCTTCAAAATATTAAGGGTGTGGCTTCAGGGCGTGCCAGTTTTCGATTTTCACTGAACATATATGCCCCTTGATCATTGAAGAAGGGTTTTAATGAAAAATCAATATTTTGAAACATCTTCTTGAAAATTCAAACGTCCTTTCAAAAATGTGTTATACATACAATCTTGGGCAAAATATTTGGGAAAAGGCATTTGTTGCAAGGAATAAGGCCAATTCCATTGACTTTCTACTTCCATAACTTCAATACTCCCCCCATTTACCCCCAAAACAATGTTGGTAGTAGAGCAAAACAATTTTTGTACGAAACAACATTGTAACGGGTGAGAGGGGGAATCAATAGATAGTAGGAAAACTATTTAGGCCGTTCCAATATATTTTGTCAAAGATTGTCTATAGAAAATTTTCTTGAGAGGAACTTAAATTTTCAAAAAGATGCTACAAAATATATGCATTTCTCACCTAAATTCCCTTTCAATTCTCAAAGAGCATACAGTGTCATGTAAGTCCAGTGAAAGTCGAAAAATTACACGCCCAGAAGCCACACCCTTAATTTATGATGCTGTTATGTTCGGCGAACGGTTTTATCCACACAAACATTGACTTGATAACGAGTTCATGCTCGAAACGTCGTTTACTTAATATAGGAAGATTTCAACTGGTACAATAATGTATATATTTTTATTCTTGTTTGTTCAAACATTGTACAGAGCTGAAAACATACGGGTAACCATCGGGTAACCATACGGGTAACCATGATTCTATATGCATTTTGTATGGATTTAGCAAGGGTAACCACGGGTAACCACGGGTAACCATAATATATAAAGGGAATAAGATATATCCTTTATATATTATGGTTACCCGTAGTTACCCGTGGTTACCCTTGCTAAATCCATACAAATGCATATAGAATCACGGTTACCCGTATGGTTACCCGATGGTTACCCGTACGTTTTCAACTCTATGCCATGTTTCCATTAAGAGAAAACTTTTGTCGAACATAACAGCTTCAAAATATTAAGGGTGTGGCTTCAGGGCGGCCAGTTTTCGATTTTCACTGAACATATATGCCCCTTGATCATTGAAGAAGGGTTTTAATGAAAAATCAATATTTTGTAACATCTTCTTGAAAATTCAAACGTCCTTTCAAAAATATGTTATACATACAATCTTGGGCAAAATATTTGGGAAAAGGCATTTTTTCCAAGGAATAAGGCCAATTCCATTGACTTTCTACTTCCATAACTTCAATTCTCCCCCCATTTACCCCCAAAACAATGTTGGTAGTAGAGCAAAACAATTTTTGTACGAAACAACATTGTAACGGGTGAGAGGGGGAATCAATAGATAGTAGCAAAACTATTTAGGCCGTTCCAATATATTTTGTCAAAGATTGTCTATAGAAGATTTTCTTGAGAGGAACTTAAATTTTCAAAAAGATGCTACAAAATATCCATTTCTCACCTAAATTCACTTTCAATGCTCAAAGAGCATACAGTATCATGTAAGTCCGGTGAAAGTCGAAAATTACACGCCCAGAAGCCACATCCTTAATTTAAGATGCTGTTATGTTCGGCGAACGGTTTTATCTACACAAACATTGACTTGATAACGACTTCATGCTCGAATCGTCGTTTACTTAATATAGGAACATTTCAACTGGTACAATAATGTATATATTTTTATTCTTGTTTGTTCAAACATTGTACAGAGCTGAAAACATACGGTAACCATCAGGTAACCATACGGGTAACCATGATTCTATATGCATTTTGTATGGATTTAGCAAGGGTAACCACGGGTAACCACGGGTAACCATAATATATAAAGGAATAAGATATATCCTTTATATATTATGGTTACCCGTTTACCGTGGTTACCCATATCCATTAAAATGTAAAATCAGCTCTGTACAATGTTTGACGTTAAAATATATACATTATTGACCAGTTGAAATCTTCTTATATTAAGTAAACGTTTCGAGCAACTCGTTATCAAGTCAATGTTTGTGTGGATAAAACCGTTCGCCGAACATAACAGCTTCATAATATTAAGGATGTGGCTTCTGGGCGTGTAATTTTTCGACTTTCACTGGACTTACATGATACTGCCTCTTTGAGCATTGAAAGTGAATTTAGGTGAGAAATCAATATTTTGTAGCATCTTTTGAAAATTTTAAGTTCCTCTCAAGAAAATTTTCTACAGACAATCTTGGACAAAATATATTGGAACGGCCTAAATAGTTTTGCTACTATCTATTGATTCCCTTCTCCCCGTTACAATGTTGTTTCGTACAAAAGTTGTTTTGCTCTACTACCAACATTGTTTTGGGGATAAACAACAGAATTGAAACGGAAGTAGAAAATCAATGGAATTGGCCTTATTCCTTGGAGAAAATGCCTTGTCCCAAATATTTTGTCCAAGATTGTCTGTATAATTTATTTTGAAAGGACGTTTGAATTTTCAAGAAGATGTTACAAAATATTGATTTTCATTAAAACCCTTCTACAATGATCAAGGGCATATATGTTCAGTGAAAATCGAAAACTGACACGCCCTAAAGCCACACCTTAATATTATGAAGCTGTTATGTTCGAAAAGTTTTATCTTAATGCAAACATAGCATAGAGTTTAGAAGCTGTTATGGTAACCATTTTCTTAACCATACATAGTAACCATGATTCTATATGCATTTTGTATGGATTTAGCAAGGGTAACCACGGGTAAACACGGGTAACCATAATATATAAAGGATATATCTTATTCCCTTTATATATTATGGTTACCCGTGGTTACCCGTGGTTACCCTTGCTAAATCCATACAAAATGCATATAGAATTATGGTTACCCATATTGTTACCCGATGGTTACCCGTATGTTTTCAGCTCTGTACAATGTTTGAACAAACAAGAATAAAAATATATACATTATTGTACCAGTTGAAATCTTCTTATATTAAGTAAACGACGTTTCGAGCATGAACTCGTTATCAAGTCAATGTTTATGTGGATAAAACCGTTCGCCGAGCATAACAACATCATAAATTAAGGATGTGGCTTCCGGGCGTGTAATTTTTCGACTTTCACTGGACTTACATGATACTGTATGCTCTTTGAGCATTGAAAGTGAATTTAGGTGAGAAATGGATATTTTGTAGCATCTTTTTGAAAATTTAAGTTCCTCTCAAGAAAATTTTCTACAGACAATCTTGGACAAAATATATTGGAACGGCCTAAATAGTTTTGCTACTATCTATTGATTCCCCTTCTCCCCCGTTACAATGTTGTTTCGTACAAAAGTTGTTTTGCTCTACTACCAACATTGTTTTGGGGATAAAAGGGGGGAGAATTGAAGTTATGGAAGTAGAAAATCAATGGAATTGGCCTTATTCCTTGGAGAAAATGCCTTGTCCCAAATATTTTGTCCAAGATTGTATGTATAATTTATTTTTGAAAGGACGTTTGAATTTTCAAGAAGATGTTACAAAATATTGATTATTCATTAAAACCCTTCTACAATGATCAAGGGGCATATATGTTCAGTGAAAATCGAAAACTGGCACGCCCTAAAGCCACACCCTTAATATTATGAAGCTGTTATGTTCAAAAAAAGTTTTTTCTTAATGCAAACATAGCATAGAGTTTAGAACGTACGGGTAACCATCGGGTAACCATACGGGTAACCATGATTCTATATGCATTTTGTATGGATTTAGCAAGGGTAACCACGGGTAACCACGGGTAACCATAATATATAAAGGATATATCTTATTCCCTTTATATATTATGGTTACCCGTGGTTACCCGTGGTTACCCTTGCTAAATCCATACAAAATGCATATAGAATCATGGTTACCCGTATGGTTACCCGATGGTTACCCGTATGTTTTCAGCTCTGTACAATGTTTGAACAAACAAGAATAAAAATATATACATTATTGTACCAGTTGAAATCTTCTTATATTAAGTAAACGACGTTTCGAGCATGAACTCGTTATCAAGTCAATGTTTGTGTGGATAAAACCGTTCGCCGAACATAACAGCATCATAAATTAAGGATGTGGCTTCTGGGCGTGTAATTTTTCGACTTTCACTGGACTTACATGATACTGTATGCTCTTTGAGCATTGAAAGTGAATTTAGGTGAGAAATGGATATTTTGTAGCATCTTTTTGAAAATTTAAGTTCCTCTCAAGAAAATTTTCTACAGACAATCTTGGACAAAATATATTGGAACGGCCTAAATAGTTTTGCTACTATCTATTGATTCCCCCTTCTCCCCCGTTACAATGTTGTTTCGTACAAAAGTTGTTTTGCTCTACTACCAACATTGTTTCGGGGGTAAAAGGGGGGGAGAATTGAAGATATGGAAGTAGAAAATCAATGGAATTGGCCTTATTCCTTGGAGAAAATGCCTTGTCCCAAATATTTTGTCCAAGATTGTCTGTATAACATATTTTTGAAAGGACGTTTGAATTTTCAAAAAGATGTTACAAAATATTGATTTTTCATTAAAACCCTTCTTCAATGATCAAGGGGCATATATGTTCAGTGAAAATCGAAAACTGGCACGCCCTAAAGCCACACCCTTAATATTATGAAGCTGTTATGTTCGACAAAAGTTTTTTCTTAATGCAAACATAGCATAGAGTTGAGAACGTACGGGTAACCATCGGGTAACCATACGGGTAACCATGATTCTATATGCATTTTGTATGGATTTAGCAAGGGTAACCACGGGTAACCACGGGTAACCATAATATATAAAGGATATATCTTATTCCCTTTATATATTATGGTTACCCGTGGTTACCCGTGGTTACCCTTGCTAAATCCATACAAAATGCATATAGAATCATGGTTACCCGTATGGTTACCCGATGGTTACCCGTATGTTTTCAGCTCTGTACAATGTTTGAACAAACAAGAATAAAAATATATGCATTATTGTACCAGTTGAAATCTTCTTATATTAAGTAAACGACGTTTCGAGCATGAACTCGTTATCAAGTCAATGTTTGTGTGGATAGAACCGTTCGCCGAACATAACAGCATCATAAATTAAGGGTGTGGCTTCTGGGCGTGTAATTTTTCGACTTTCACTGGACTTACATGATACTGTATGCTCTTTGAGCATTGAAAGGGAATTTAGGTGAGAAATCGATATTTTGTAGCATCTTTTTGAAAATTTAAGTTCCTCTCAAGAAAAATTTCTACAGACAATCTTGGACAAAATATATTGGAACGGCCTAAATAGTTTTGCTACTATCTATTGATTCCCCCTTCTCCCCCGTTACAATGTTGTTTCGTACAAAAGTTGTTTTGCTCTACTACCAACATTGTTTCGGGGGTAAAAGGGGGGGAGAATTGAAGATATGGAAGTAGAAAATCAATGGAATTGGCCTTATTCCTTGGAGAAAATGCCTTGTCCCAAATATTTTGTCCAAGATTGTCTGTATAACATATTTTTGAAAGGACGTTTGAATTTTCAAAAAGATGTTACAAAATATTGATTTTTCATTAAAACCCTTCTTCAATGATCAAGGGGCATATATGTTCAGTGAAAATCGAAAACTGGCACGCCCTAAAGCCACACCCTTAATATTATGAAGCTGTTATGTTCGACAAAAGTTTTTTCTTAATGCAAACATAGCATAGAGTTGAGAACGTACAGGTAACCATCAGGTAACCATACGGGTAACCATGATTCTATATGCATTTTGTATGGATTTAGCAAGGGTAACCACGGGTAACCACGGGTAACCATAATATATAAAGGATATATCTTATTCCCTTTATATATTATGGTTACCCGTGGTTACCCGTGGTTACCCTTGCTAAATCCATACAAAATGCATATAGAATCATGGTTACCCGTATGGTTACCCGATGGTTACCCGTATGTTTTCAGCTCTGTACAATGTTTGAACAAACAAGAATAAAAATATATACATTATTGTACCAGTTGAAATCTTCTTATATTAAGTAAACGACGTTTCGAGCATGAACTCGTTATCAAGTCAATGTTTGTGTGGATAGAACCGTTCGCCGAACATAACAGCATCATAAATTAAGGGTGTGGCTTCTGGGCGTGTAATTTTCGACTTTCACTGGACTTACATGATACTGTATGCTCTTTGAGCATTGAAAGGGAATTTAGGTGAGAAATCGATATTTTGTAGCATCTTTTTGAAAATTTAAGTTCCTCTCAAGAAAAATTTCTACAGACAATCTTGGACAAAATATATTGGAACGGCCTAAATAGTTTTGCTACTATCTATTGATTCCCCCTTCTCCCCCGTTACAATGTTGTTTCGTACAAAAGTTGTTTTGCTCTACTACCAACATTGTTTCGGGGGTAAAAGGGGAGAATTGAAGATATGGAAGTAGAAAATCAATGGAATTGGCCTTATTCCTTGGAGAAAATGCCTTGCCCCAAATATTTTGTCCAAGATTGTCTGTATAACATATTTTTGAAAGGACGTTTGAATTTTCAAAAGATGTTACAAAATATTGATTTTCATTAAAACCCTTCTTCAATGATCAAGGGCATATATGTTCAGTGAAAATCGAAAACTGGCACGCCCTAAAGCCACACCCTTAATATTATGAAGCTGTTATGTTCGACAAAAGTTTTTCTTAATGCAAACATAGCATAGAGTTGAGAACGTACAGGTAACCATCAGGTAACCATACGGGTAACCATGATTCTATATGCATTTTGTATGGATTTAGCAAGGTAACCACGGGTAACCACGGGTAACCATAATATATAAAGGATATATCTTATTCCTTTATATATTATGGTTACCCGTGGTTACCCGTGGTTACCCTTGCTAAATCCATACAAAATGCATATAGAATCATGGTTACCCGTATGGTTACCTGATGGTTACCCGTATGTTTTCAGCTCTGTACAATGTTTGAACAAACAAGAATAAAAATATATACATTATTGTACCAGTTGAAATCTTCTTATATTAAGTAAACGACGTTTCGAGCATGAACTCGTTATCAAGTCAATGTTTGTGTGGATAGAACCGTTCGCCGAACATAACAGCATCATAAATTAAGGGTGTGGCTTCTGGGCGTGTAATTTTCGACTTTCACTGGACTTACATGATACTGTATGCTCTTTGAGCATTGAAAGGGAATTTAGGTGAGAAATCGATATTTTGTAGCATCTTTTTGAAAATTTAAGTTCCTCTCAAGAAAAATTTCTACAGACAATCTTGGACAAAATATATTCGAACGGCCTAAATAGTTTTGCTACTATCTATTGATTCCCCCTTCTCCCCCGTTACAATGTTGTTTCGTACAAAAGTTGTTTTGCTCTACTACCAACATTGTTTCGGGGGGTAAAGGGGGGAGAATTGAAGATATGGAAGCAGAAAATCAATGGAATTGGCCTTATTCCTTGGAGAAAATGCCTTCTCCCAAATATTTTGTCCAAGATTGTCTGTATAACATATTTTTGAAAGGACGTTTGAATTTTCAAAAAGATGTTACAAAATATTGATTTTTCATTAAAACCCTTCTTCAATGATCAAGGGGCATATATGTTCAGTGAAAATCGAAAACTGGCACGCCCTAAAGCCACACCCTTAATATTATGAAGCTGTTATGTTCGACAAAAGTTTTTTTCTTAATGCAAACATAGCATAGAGTTGAGAACGTACGGGTAACCATCGGGTAACCATACGGGTAACCATGATTCTATATGCATTTTGTATGGATTTAGCAAGGGTAACCACGGGTAACCATAATATATAAAGGATATATCTTATTCCCTTTATATATTATGGTTACCCGTGGTTACCCGTGGTTACCCTTGCTAAATCCATACAAAATGCATATAGAATCATGGTTACCCGTATGGTTACCCGATGGTTACCCGTATGTTTTCAGCTCTGTACAATGTTTGAACAAACAAGAATAAAAATATATACATTATTGTACCAGTTGAAATCTTCTTATATTAAGTAAACGACGTTTCGAGCATGAACTCGTTATCAAGTCAATGTTTGTGTGGATAGAACCGTTCGCCGAACATAACAGCATCATAAATTAAGGGTGTGGCTTCTGGGCGTGTAATTTTTCGACTTTCACTGGACTTACATGATACTGTATGCTCTTTGAGCATTGAAAGGGAATTTAGGTGAGAAATCGATATTTTGTAGCATCTTTTTGAAAATTTAAGTTCCTCTCAAGAAAAATTTCTACAGACAATCTTGGACAAAATATATTGGAACGGCCTAAATAGTTTTGCTACTATCTATTGATTCCCCCTTCTCCCCCGTTACAATGTTGTTTCGTACAAAAGTTGTTTTGCTCTACTACCAACATTGTTTCGGGGGTAAAAGGGGGGGAGAATTGAAGATATGGAAGTAGAAAATCAATGGAATTGGCCTTATTCCTTGGAGAAAATGCCTTGCCCCAAATATTTTGTCCAAGATTGTATGTATAACATATTTTTGAAAGGACGTTTGAATTTTCAAAAAGATGTTACAAAATATTGATTTTTCATTAAAACCCTTCTTCAATGATCAAGGGGCATATATGTTCAGTGAAAATCGAAAACTGGCGCGCCCTAAAGCCACACCCTTAATATTATGAAGCTGTTATGCTCGACAAAAGTTTTTCTTAATGCAAACATAGCATAGAGTTGAGAACGTACGGGTAACCATCGGGTAACCATACGGGTAACCATGATTCTATATGCATTTTGTATGGATTTAGCAAGGGTAACCACGGGTAACCACGGGTAACCATAATATATAAAGGATATATCTTATTCCTTTATATATTATGGTTACCCGTGGTTACCCGTGGTTACCCTTGCTAAATCCATACAAAATGCATATAGAATCATGGTTACCCGTATGGTTACCCGATGGTTACCCGTATGTTTTCAGCTCTGTACAATGTTTGAACAAACAAGAATAAAAATATATACATTATTGTACCAGTTGAAATCTTCTTATATTAAGTAAACGACGTTTCGAGCATGAACTCGTTATCAAGTCAATGTTTGTGTGGATAGAACCGTTCGCCGAACATAACAGCATCATAAATTAAGGATGTGGCTTCTGGGCGTGTAATTTTTCGACTTTCACTGGACTTACATGATACTGTATGCTCTTTGAGCATTGAAAGTGAATTTAGGTGAGAAATGGATATTTTGTAGCATCTTTTTGAAAATTTAAGTTCCTCTCAAGAAAATTTTCTACAGACAATCTTGGACAAAATATATTGGAACGGCCTAAATAGTTTTGCTACTATCTATTGATTCCCCTTCTCCCCCGTTACAATGTTGTTTCGTACAAAAGTTGTTTTGCTCTACTACCAACATTGTTTTTGGGGTGAAAGGGGAGAATTGAAGTTATGGAAGTAGAAAATCAATGGAATTGGCCTTATTCCTTGGAGAAAATGCCTTGCCCCAAATATTTTGTCCAAGATTGTATGTATAACATATTTTTGAAAGGACGTTTGAATTTTCAAGAAGATGTTACAAAATATTGATTCTTCATTAGAACCCTTCTTCAATGATCAAGGGGCATATATGTTCAGTGAAAATCGAAAACTGGCACGCCCTAAAGCCACACCCTTAATATTATGAAGCTGTTATGTTCGACAAAAGTTTTTTCTTAATGCAAACATAGCATAGAGTTGAGAACGTACGGGTAACCATCGGGTAACCATACGGGTAACCATGATTCTATATGCATTTTGTATGGATTTAGCAAGGGTAACCACGGGTAACCATAATATATAAAGGATATATCTTATTCCCTTTATATATTATGGTTACCCGTGGTTACCCGTGGTTACCCTTGCTAAATCCATACAAAATGCATATAGAATCATGGTTACCCGTATGGTTACCCGGTGGTTACCCGTATGTTTTCAGCTATGTACAATGTTTGAACAAACAAGAATAAAAATATATACATTATTGTACCAGTTGAAATCTTCTTATATTAAGTAAACGACGTTTCGAGCATGAACTCGTTATCAAGTCAATGTTTGTGCGGATAGAACCGTTCGCCGAACATAACAGCATCATAAATTAAGGGTGTGGCTTCTGGGCGTGTAATTTTTAGACTTTCACTGGACTTACATTATACTGTATGCTCTTTGAGCATTGAAAGGGAATTTAGGTGAGAAATCGATATTTTGTAGCATCTTTTTGAAAATTTAAGTTCCTCTCAAGAAAATTTTCTACAGACAATCTTGGACAAAATATATTGGAACGGCCTAAATAGTTTTGCTACTATCTATTGATTCCCCTTCTCCCCCGTTACAATGTTGTTTCGTACAAAAGTTGTTTTGCTCTACTACCAACATTGTTTTTGGGGAAAAGGGGGGAGAATTGAAGTTATGGAAGTAGAAAATCAATGGAATTGGCCTTATTCCTTGGAGAAAATGCCTGCCCCAATTATTTTGTCCAAGATTGTATAACCATAATATATAAAGGATATATCTTATTCCTTTATATATTATGGTTACCCGTGGTTACCCGTGGTTACCCTTGCTAAATCCATACAAAATGCATATAGAATCATGGTTACCCGTATGGTTACCGATGGTTACCCGTATGTTTTCAGCTCTGTACAATGTTTGAACAAACAAGAATAAAAATATATACATTATTGTACCAGTTGAAATCTTCTTATATTAAGTAAACGACGTTTCGAGCATGAACTCGTTATCAAGTCAATGTTTGTGTGGATAAAACCGTTCGCCGAACATAACAGCATCATAAATTAAGGATGTGGCTTCTGGGCGTGTAATTTTTCGACTTTCACTGGACTTACATGATACTGTATGCTCTTTGAGCATTGAAAGTGAATTTAGGTGAGAAATGGATATTTTGTAGCATCTTTTTGAAAATTTAAGTTCCTCTCAAGAAAATTTTCTACAGACAATCTTGGACAAAATATATTGGAACGGCCTAAATAGTTTTGCTACTATCTATTGATTCCCCTTCTCCCCCGTTACAATGTTGTTTCGTACAAAAGTTGTTTTGCTCTACTACCAACATTGTTTTGGGGGTAAAAGGGGGGAGAATTGAAGTTATGGAAGTAGAAAATCAATGGAATTGGCCTTATTCCTTGGAGAAAATGCCTTGTCCCAAATATTTTGTCCAAGATTGTATGTATAACATATTTTTGAAAGGACGTTTGAATTTTCAAGAAGATGTTACAAAATATTGATTATTCATTAAAACCCTTCTACAATGATCAAGGGGCATATATGTTCAGTGAAAATCGAAAACTGGCACGCCCTAAAGCCACACCCTTAATATTATGAAGCTGTTATGTTCGACAAAAGTTTTTCTTAATGCAAACATAGCATAGAGTTGAGAACGTACGGGTAACCATCGGGTAACCATACGGGTAACCATGACTCTATATGCATTTTGTATGGATTTAGCAAGGGTAACCACGGGTAACCACGGGTAACCATAATATATAAAGGATATATCTTATTCCCTTTATATATTATGGTTACCCGTGGTTACCCGTGGTTACCCTTGCTAAATCCATACATGCATATAAATCATGGTTACCCGTATGGTTACCGATAATTACCCGTATGTTTTCAGCTCTGTACAATCTTTGAACAAACAAGAATAAAAATATATACATTATTGTACCAGTTGAAATCTTCTTATATTAAGTAAACGACGTTTCGAGCATGAACTTGTTATCAAGTCAATGTTTGTGTGGATAGAACCGTTCGCCGAACATAACAGCATCATAAATTAAGGGTGTGGCTTCTGGGCGTGTAATTTTTCGACTTTCACTGGTCTTACATTATACTGTATGCTCTTTGAGAATTGAAAGGGAATTTAGGTGAGAAATGCATATATTTTGTAGCATCTTTTTGAAAATGTAAGTTCCTCTCAAGAAAATTTTCTACAGACAATCTTGGACAAAATATATTGGAACGGCCTAAATAGTTTTGCTACTATCTATTGATTCCCCTTCTCCCCCGTTACAATGTTGTTTCGTACAAAAGTTGTTTTGCTCTACTACCAACATTGTTTTGGGGATAAATGGGGGGAGAATTGAAGTTATGGAAGTAGAAAATCAATGGAATTGGCCTTATTCCTTGGAGAAAATGCCTTGTCCCAAATATTTTGTCCAAGATTGTATGTATAATATATTTTTGAAAGGAGGTTTGAATCTTCAAGAAGATGTTACCAAATATTGATTATTCATTAAAACCCTTCTTCAATGATCAAGGGGCATATATGTTCAGTGAAAATCGAAAACCGGCACGCCCTAAAGCCACAGCCTTAATATTATGAAGCTGTTATGTTCGACAAAAGTTTTTTCTTAATGCAAACATAGCATAGAGTTGAGAACGTACGGGTAACCATCGGGTAACCATACGGGTAACCATGATTCTATATGCATTTTGTATGGATTTGGCAAGGGTAACCACGGGTAACCACGGGTAACCATAATATATAAAGGGAATAAGATATATCCTTTATATATTATGGTTACCCGTGGTTACCCGTGGTTACCCTTCCGTGGTTACCCTACCGTGCAACCACACCCTTAATTTATGATGCTGTTATGTTCGGCGAACGGTTCTATCCACACAAACATTGACTTGATAACAAGTTCATGCTCGAAACGTCGTTTACTTAATATAAGAAGATTTCAACTGGTAAAATAATGTATATATTTTTATTCTTGTTTGTTCAAAGATTGTACAGAGCTGAAAACATACGGGTAACCATCGGGTAACCATACGGATAACCATGATTCTATATGCATTGTGTATGGATTTAGCAAGGGTAACTACGGGTAACCACGGGTAACCATAATATATAACGGATATATCTTATTCCCTTTATATATTATGGTTACCCGTGGTTACCCGTGGTTACCCTTGCTAAATCCATACAAAATGCATGGATGTTTTGAGCGCAGTTTGCAACCTTGCGTATTTAAATGATAGAAAACTCTTACAGAATAGTTTGTGCTGGATCGGATGCTGTCAAAATGTCACAACTTTTAGCTCCAAAGCTACAATTTTGGGGTTACTGTGAAAGTTTACTACCAGTTAGGGTTATATTGAAAGTTTAAGCTTTTGACTGGACCCCCCTGTGAGGCCTCAATGGAGTACTCCGGGCTATTATTACAGTACTTAGCTTAGCAAAATGGGAGCAGAATATAAAAGAAAATTAAAATGTAGCTAGCATCAGCGAAGGAGTTTGAGTCGTTAGTCAAAAAGTGCGAGTTTATTTCCCCTGCTAAGCTGCAAGACTAAAGTATAGATGCATATTCGTGTTTACGAATAGCGGGAATATGTTGACTGCAATTTCATCTCTATTGGATTGGCAAACTGGATAACAGCTCAGAAAATTGTAATTTAAAAGTCCCGATATAGTCATTAGAACGATTTTAGCTCAATAATCTTCAAAATTTTTCGGGTAGAGCATGCCCCGAAACCCCTACAATCATG